>CAWUFW010002935.1:1200000-1800000 GCA_963921515.1 Calotriton arnoldi | reverse complement strand
TTTAGTGGCTGTCTTTAAAAATGAAGGTGTTCCTAAAGTTAAGGGCCTAGTTACTTCCTTTCCCTAACTGCAATTAACCTTTAAATAAGTGTTTGCTGTATATTCAACTTTTTTATTCATGTTAGTGCTGAGTCGAGTAAAAGGCAGCCCAGTGCTGCTGATGCCCAGGGGGCTGCATGTAAAGGTCAGGAGGGCCGCATGCGGCCCCCGGGCCGTACTTTGAGTATCACTGGTGTAAAGGGTGGGAAGTAATTTATTTTTAATTGATGAATTATTAATTAGTTGTTAATTAATTTTAATTAATTAATTAGTAATAAATTATGGTAATTGTGTAATTAATTGTAGGTGTGGGTTGTGGTGTTTATAGGAGTAAAGGGTGGTAAGTTTTTGTGTTTAATTAATTATTATATAGTTGTTAATTAATGTTAATTATTTGATATTTATTTTATGTAATTGTTTATATTTTTGTGTGTTGTTTTTAGTTTTAAAGGGGTAAAAGGTGGGCATTAAATACATTTCAATATTTAATTATTAGTTGTTAATAGTAATAGTTTTTCTTTAAAAATAATATTTAATTTTGTTTTATTATTTTATAGTTGAATTTAGGTGTGTGTTGAGTGGAGAGGTGTGGTGTGGTGCAGCAGCCAGGGCAGATGACTTCGGAGCACACGGTTCGATTCCCGGCTCCGGCGGCAACTCAGCTCAGCACCATGTGACTCTGGGCAATAGCTCACTTAATTTCCACAACAGCCCCCAGCGCCTTGAGACCCATAAGGGTCAGTAGCTGCGCTATATAAAAACGGACTTAAATTTTTTTAACATTTTTTTGTAGATATTATAGTGTTAAAGCATGTGTACTCAATGAAAGTTTTTTTTTATTAATAAGATTTTTTTAATTGATTAATAATTATGTTAATTATGGAAATAAATGTAATTAAAAATGTTGAAGTGTTTTGTTATTGGTGTGGTGTTATAGGGTTGGAAATAAAATAAATGCATTTATGTTTTAAATCATTTTTTGTTTGTTAATATTTGCTACTTTTAAATCATTATTGTTTATAAATGTATTTATTAATTTATTTTATATTATTTGTAGGTTTTTGTTATATGCAATTAATAATATCATTTATGCTCTTTTTGGATGTTTAATATATTTAATTTTATATTTTTAAAATAATGTTTATTTATTTTTATGATTTTTAAAATGTTGTAATATTTTTTGATTTATTTCAATTGTTTCAGTGTTAGTAGTAATTTTTGTTTCTCTGCTATCCAACACTTTCCCTAATGTTGCAATCACTGGAGTGGGAATAGTAATTTTTACTTCTCCGCTATCCAGCACTTTCCCTACTGTTGCATTCACTGGAGTGGAAATAGTAATTTTTACCCCTCCGCTATCCAGCACTTTCCCTACTGTTGCACTCACTGGAGTGAGAAAAGTAATTTTTGACCCTCCGCTATCCAACACTTTCCCTACTGTTGCACTCACTGGAGTGGAAATAGTAATTTTTACCCCTAGCTATCCAACAGTTTCCCTACTGTTGCACTCTTTGGAGTGGGAATAATAAATTTAATTCCTCTGCTATCCAACACTTACCCTACTTTTGCACTCACTGGAGTGGGAATAGTAATTTTTACCCCTCCGCTATCCAATACTTTCCCTACCTTTGCACTCCTTGGATTGGGAATAGTAATATTTTCCACTCCGCTATCCAACACTTTCCCTACTGTTGCTATCACTTGAGTGGGAATAGTAAATTTGATTCCTCCGGTATCCAACACTTACCCTACTTTTGCACTCACTGTAGTGGAAATAATAATTTTTACCCCTCCGCTATCCAACACTTTCCCTACTGTTGCACTCTTTGTAGTGGGAATAGTAATTTTGGCCCCTCCCCTATCCAACAGTTTCCCTACTGTTGCACTAACTGGAGTGGGAAAAGTAATTTTTACCCCTCCGCTATCCAACATTTTCCCTACTGTTGCACTCTTTGGAGTGGGAATAGTAATTTTTACCCCTCCGCTGTCCAACACTTTTCCTACTTTTGCACTCTTTGGAGTGGGAATAGTAATTTTTACCCCTCCGCTATCCAACATTTTGCCACTGTTGCACTCACAGGAGTTGGAATAGTAAATTTAATTCCTCCGCTATCCAACACTTACCCTACTTTTGCACTCACTGGAGTGGGAACAGTAATTTTTACCCCTCCGCTATCCAACACTTTCCCTACTGTTGCACTCTTTGGAGAGGGAATAGTAATTTTTTCCCCTCCGCTATCCAACACTTTCCTTACTGTTGCACTTATTGTATTGGGAAATGTAAGTTTATGTTTTAATTTCTTATAGAATGTTTTTTTTTAAATTATTGATATATATATATATCCAAGGTTCAATCCACGGTTTGAGGAAAGAGGCGGCACACCAATCCACAATCGACTACTTTATTCGCCAACAACAACGCGTTTCAGCCGAAAACGGCCTTTGTCAAGTTGTTTAACACTTCCTTAGTCACCATTTTATGCTTGTGATGTCATAATAGACATTAAAGCAACACCGCAGTCACCATCCCACCTCTCTTTTGAATAGTATCCCGTATGGGGAGCTTCTGCGTGCTCTCAGAAACTGCAACACTAATGAAGATTATGCCAAAGAGGGTAGTATCATGAAGCAACGCTTCAAGCAACGAGGATATTCTGAAAGGGTTCTCACACAAGCAAGTATCAAATTGGCTAATGTAACACAAACAGATGTCCTCTTTGCACGCAAGGAGACACCAATTGATAAGGACTCTATGGACAGTCCACGCATGATAACCACGTACAACTCTAGATCGAATAAACTGAGAAGTATAATGGGAAAACATTGGGGCCTCATAAAATCTGACCCTGTAATAGGTAAAATCGTTGGCAATATCCCTGTGGTAACGTACAGGAGACCAAAATCTTTAAAGGACAAATTAGTCCAAAGCTATCGCAATCCTGAAACAGCCATGACATGGATGCAAAGTAAACGCAAAAAAGAGGTACGCAGTTCCTCAGTATGCAGGTAGTGTCCCAGGCACCCAGAAAGGAGGGGAAATCCTCCTTTTGGAACTAAGGCCCTAACACACCCAGCAAGCTAGGTGTCATGCTTCATCATATGGGTCTGCTCCTCGTCGGGTCGGCGCTGCAATACCCGACGGGCACCCATAAAGGGGCTCTTTGCCGGAGATCTTTTGTTCCTTCCTCTTGATTAAGCCCTCTGTCCCCTTTTTTTGGTAACATTATACGCACGGACTTCCCCATGGGACCTAATTGTTTAGGATACCAGGACGCCAGTGGCGATCTCTGGCCCAGAATATTACTTTAGCAGGCGCAACATCCTTTCCAGAGCAAGCCACCTGGTTAACTCCCCCATTATGGAGGAGAATCAAGGACTCCGTTTTGGGGAGGAGATGGCAGCAGAAATTCTCAGAACAACTCCATCCATCTTAGGCTCCGAAAATAATTCAGCCACAGGTTCCACATCGGAGGATTGGGCATCATTGACTGCAATGAAGCGAGATTGGCTGAAGGTTACGCTACATTGGGCGATGATGACCGAATATCTTCGAGCTAACATCGCACCCAAAGGCCTTATGGTCAAAAACTTTCCGAGACTTTTTCTGGAAGATCAGATGTTCAAGAAGGAGTGGTCCCTGGTAGCATGGAAGTGCACCAGGGATTGGCTCATCTTGATCATCAACACAGCCAAGAGAATAGCAGACGCTCTCTTAATACGGATACAAATTGCTGAGGGGTCTCTAAAAACCACCATCCAGATAACCCAATTTAAATCCAAACTTAATGAAATCAATAATGAGATAGCTGAACAAAAAGAGTATCTCATGAAACAAAAGGTGAGCAAATTGCAGAAGGATATACAAAAATTTGAGAAAGAAAAAGTATATCCTTATCTGAGATCAGACTGTACCTCTACCAATGACAGCTATTCCTCAGATGACAGCACAGATAACACCAGAAGGGGTTCGTCTAGCAGTGATTTGAGCACAGGCAGTTGGGGAGAAAACAAACAGAGAAGAAGAAATCGTCCGAATTTTCCAAACTATAACATACCCAACTTTCAGGGCCCACCTCAACCATACTGGCCCTTCCCGATGTATCCTCAAGGCGCACCACAATTTTTCCCCTCTAGCAACCAGCGGTTTTTAGGCAGAGGTTGGGGCAGAGGAAAAGGGCGCAACAGAAGAGGCGGGCAGAAAACGGTCCAATGGCTAGACAACCAGCAGAGCTCAATGGACACACGGAGCAAAACACAGAACAAAAAACCTTAGTGGTTAATCTATCACACCGCGGGCTATCTGAGACTGACGTGAAAGTCCTAGAGAAAGGCCTCGGTTTCGTCCCCACTCCGAAAATGGATAAATTCAGAGATCTCAGTGAGATACAGAATTTTTTTAGAAAGATCCGTCTGAGGGCATTTTTTCAGGACAAACCTTCGCCTGTCCGACAAGATTCTGGGTTAAGAAATCCATCTACCTTTACCCCTAATAGCAGCATGTTGCCTGTAGAAGTTCTAACATTTGAACAAGCTGTTCTTAAAGAACTCCAAAATACAAGTTGTGTACTCCCCTTCAACAACTTGTCGAAAGACGAAAGACTGGCGGCCAAGTCTCTCGCCGATGATGTCAGTATCACTATTAAACAAGCAGATAAAGGCAGTGCTACTGTCATACAATCCACAACGGATTATGAACAGGAATGCCACCGTCAATTGAACAACAGGAAATTCTATACCCCATCACAGTGAATCCAACAACTAGACTGACCACGGAGATAGCAACCATGGTCTTTGAGGCAGAAACCAATGGATGGTTGAGTAGGAGAGAAGCTGAGTTCCTCATCACTAAGGAACCACGCACTCCCTACTTTTACACCCTCCCGAAAATTCATAAGGGCACGACACCCATCCCGGGGAGACCTATTGTCTCAGGAATAGGTTCCATTCTCGAACCGCTTTCCATTTTTTGTGATCACTTTCTCCAACCCTTGGTGAAACAAACCCCGTCATACGTGAGGGATACGACAGACATACTTCGTATAATGGGAGAAATAGGAGACACACGAGACATTGACTTGCTTCTTACATTAGACGTTGAACAGCTTTACACTAACATACCACAAAGGGCAACACTCACCGTTATAGAGACAGCATTGAATCAGATTGAGTGGTCGTCACCAACACCCGTGACTCTTGTCATGCAATGCGCCACTCTTGCTTTGACTGAGAATTTTTTCAAATTCAAGAACCAACTATTCCATCAGGCTCAAGGTACTTCTATGGGGAGTACCTTCGCTCCTAGTGTAGCCTGCCTCTATATGGCGGCATTTGAGGAGGAAGTAATCTACCATCAGAGTAACCCCTACCTACATCACTTGAGCCTGTGGAAAAGATATATCGATGACATTCTGGTCTTCTGGAGGGGTGACCTTAATACCTGTGAGGAATTTTGTAATTGGGTTAATACGAAGAATGAATACCTCAGGTTCACGAGGTCTATCTCAGCCACTAGTATACCGTTCCTTGACCTTAAGATTAGCATCCTAGGGGTCACCTTCAAACTTCCCTGTATAAAAAACCTACTGATAGGAACAGCTTGCTATCTTATAATAGCCATCACCCACGAGCATTGAGGGACAACTTGCCATTTGGGCAATTTCTCCGGATCAGGAGAAATTGCAGTGATGTCAAAGATTACAAGATTGAGGCAGAGTCACTGATGAATAACCTGATTGAGAGACATTATCCTCCACGTAAAATTGAGAAATCTTTAAAAAAGCAAGGAATAACAACAGAGAGGCCTTGCTAGAAGTAATACAAAAAGAACCCAGTGATATCTTAACGTGTGTGACTTCATTCACACCAGGTTCTAACCGACTAACGAAAATCATAAACAAACACTGGAATATCCTGAATTCAGGATCTCTTGAGATATCTAAACCAAGGTTCGCTTTTAAACGCACAAGCAATTTAAAAGATATGCTGGTACATACACGACCCAAGTCATCCAACAGAAGCAGGCAAAGAACCTTATGGAACCTCCCTCCGGTACAGGGCCACTATCCCTGTGGCTCTTGTGCAGCATGTCCTCAAACTAAACATACCAAAGAGATAACGTTAACAGATACCTTCACTTGGAAGATATACACCCACACTAACTGCAACACATCTCAGTGCATTTATTTACTGACTTGCCCTTGCGATAAAAAATATGTGGGTATGACCATGCAGCCTGTAAAAAACAGGATTTCTGAACACAAAAAAGCAACATTCGTTGCCTGAAAACCACTACCAAACTCTACACACATTTTAAGGAACAAAATCATACCCCGGAGAGTTTACACTGGCTAATTCTGGAGGCACACCCACGCATCACACAGGCAGCTCTATTCAAGATAGAACAACGATGGGTGCATCGACTAGGGCTAGACCATCTGGGGTTAAACAATGAAATACCTTGGAGTTCTTTGTTTTAACGTGATATTCAACATAAAACTGAATTAGTCACATCATTGTAAATATAATATTCAGCTTATTCAGCAATATGTTAATAGGGAGCGGTGAACATGATATATCGTGCATACCTGTTCTCCAGTCTGCATTGGAATAGATTGGATCTATTAGTTTATTATGTACCACTAGCCACTCTAAGATGGCCGACATGCATTTACTGCCTTCACTACTCTGGAAGGTTACGCAATATGATATAATTATAACCACACGCGGGGTTTATGTACAAGTAAGCTCACCGGTATTCTATTGCGTGGTTTCCTTTTCCATTAGGCTATTTTTATATTTTTAGATCCCATTAATTACCTTGGGAGATTTCTCCCACACCTTTACTTGTAGCCGTTCCAAGATGGCCGACACTCTAACATGATGCTCACCTCACACTTGAGTAAGTCACATGACACGCCGTGGCAGCAGCTGGGGCCGATTAGCTTCCCGCCAGCCCTTAACGAGGCACCATTTGGAGCATAAGAATGGAGCACTTCTGACCGTTCGGCACCATCCCGGTTGCAGCATGAAGGGGTAGGTGTTTAGCGCGGCTTCCAGCGGAAGTGGGTGAGTATTATCTAAACCCCATGAGTTGCCAGCACTCTACAGCAACTGAGTACAGGTAAGCGACTGGATTGTTGACAGTGGGTTTTGTGGATGCACGGTGACTGTGCCTGCCCCTCTTGGACCCGTGATGGACTCTTATCCTTGTGGGCCCCGCACGGGGGCGTGGGTGTGTGCGGATGTCTGTCACACACGAGATTAGGGACAGCACCGCAGCACTTACTTCGGTTTTCTCTGTGGGACTCTTGCCCGCATCATTCCCGCACCTTGTGTTGGGTCTTGGGAAACTGGCCAGGGGCATGTTCTGTGACCATCCCTACGTACTGCCAGTTCGCTTGTCTTACCCGCTACTGTTGCAACGAGATGGGCTGACTATGTGTGTTTGGTCAATACAATATATATATATATAAACCTTTCTTGAGGTTTAACCCCTCCATCTGTTTTTGTTGTGTTTTTTCCACCGTGACCAGACATCCTACTACAGATGTCTTTATTTAGTGCTGTAACAGATGGGGCGTCATTCTGATACTTATTAGGTGAGTTTGAGATTGCTTACTTCACCACTCCCCACTTAAGCACCAACGATGATATACACTAGATATCACTTCATTACCATGATACTTGTTCATTGCTGTCTCAATCTATTTCCATCTGTATGTTGCTACTCAAGTAATATGTACTTTTAACTCGCGGTTTATGAATAATCATTCTCCTTACCACTCACATTGTGCCTTTACTGAACAATTACAAGGGGCTCCCCCCTTCCCCCCCCTTTTTTCTTGTTTCACAATGCGGCTTGCACCTTGTTGGGCAATCTACTTTTAGATATATAACCAAGTGTTGTTTTCCATTATCCTTATATGCAGGTTCGTCCCAGTATTAACAGGTAGTATCCTGTTCATCCTTATAGTAGTAGGCAACATCCTCACACTATTACTTTTTATTTTAGCTATGGGGCATGCTGCACACCCCATTCACTGTAGATAGTCACTTCTCACGGTCCTGAAGAAACGCCACTGGCGTGAAACATGTCGACCATCAAGGAGTAGAGCGCCTCTTGAACCCTGGTAGCTTGTTAGTCGCCTCTCCTCACTATTTTTAATCAAGTAGGGATCCATTTAGAATAAAATTTGCTCTCATAGGAATCCCCACTTGTTTTATATTCAATTTCAGCACATCTACACTCACACTAGGTCCCTTACACCCACGGCACCCTTACGGCAGGAACAAAAGATCTCCGGCAAAGAGCCCCTTTATGGGTGCCCGTCGGGTATTGCAGCGCCGACCCGACGAGGAGCAGACCCATATGATGAAGCATGACACCTAGCTTGCTGGGTGTGTGAGGGCCTTAGTTCCAAAAGGAGGATTTCCCCTCCTTTCTGGGTGCCTGGGACACTACCTGCATACTGAGGAACTGCCTACCTCTTTTTTGCGTTCACTCTGATAGGGCAAGTACGCTGGACCTCTTGATTAAGCCCTCTGTCCCCTTTTTTTGGTAACATGGATGCAAAGTACACACGGATTCCATAAGTGCAATTCCTGCAAAGCGTGTAAATGTACCCACAGTTGCAAAACATAGAAAAAGCACAATGGGAAAGATAAATGTATCAACAAATTTATCACGTGCACCACTGAATTTGTGGTGTACTTATTGGAATGTCCGTGTGGGCTACGTTACACGGGTAGCACGAAGTTACCCCAAAAAAACCGTATTCTAGAGCACCAAAGGGCCATTACTAACATGGATTTCAATTACCCTGTTGCCAGACACTTCTACAATGCACACAATAGCGATAAAAAACTACTTAGTTTTTGTGGCATTGATTGGATTCTTAAACACATCCGGGGAGGTGACAGAGAGAAACAATTACGCATCCTCGAATCGAGGTACATGATTGATCTCAATACAAGGACCCCTTATGGATTAAATAGGGAGGAAGAACTGTGCACCCATATAGGCATATAATGAACCATGTGCTCATGTAATTATGTCCGTACCTCTATGTCCTTTTTAACTTGCTTTTTCTAAATAGATAAACTCTCCCCCCCTTTTTCTTTTTCCTGGTTTCTCTAATTTTTATTTTATATATTGGGTGCACTTTCACATAGGACCTAAGAATTGGGGCGATGGGCCAGGGGCATTTGCCCTTTACATTTATTTCTGAAATACAGATTATACAGAATCAATATTAGGGATATCTATGATTACTGTCCTCCGAGTGTATGGCACATCTGGATGGCATGTTCTCGTGAAACGTATTGGTCAATATCCTACAAATATACTATGTAGGTGTTGGAAAACGAGGCAGTATCTGTGAGGCCTGCACAAATAACATGTCACATTTGTCCTTCACTGGGAACCAAACACCCTAGTGTAGCGCCTGACTCTCAGAGGGTAGCGTTGCAGAGCAGTCTAGGCTTACTCAAGGGAGGTGGTGTGGGCTAGTAATCGCCATTACAGGTGCGCAGAAATAACACTCAATAATTGATTGTCCAGTCTGTACTTTGCTTTATAAAAGTAAGAGTACATTTATTAAACACACACACTACTTAATACTATGCACCAATTTACAAATATACATAAGCTGTTGGAATTGCTTTGTGACATTGCATAACATCTCCACCCCTCCCGCAAGGGGGCGTGGGGTCTAGTACCACCACTCCCAAGTATGCACATCATCTTGTCCCCTAATGCAGTGGGTTGACACAACCTGGAGCGAGGGCCTTGCCAACTGGCACCATCCCAGTGGCGACCCACCCCATCATCTCAACAAGCATTAAAAAATAGGCACGCCTGCCCTGGGGACACATAACCCTGGCTGAGCATTGTATACTGACCATACAGTATGCACCTCTACATCTTAGTAGCTAACAGTCTGGGTTGTTCCTCCCCTAACGCAGTAGCAAGAATACATGTTTGGGCATCACTTTAAATGAGGTACCTTTCATAGCTGATAACGGTTATAATGCATTGCAATCACAGCCTCTATAAGGCATCACAGGTAAAATCACTGGATTAAGCATTTACAGCCAGACACCCTAGCAGGAATGTCTGGTAACATAACCCCACTTGGCTTATGACTCCACCTTACACAGGTACTTCACATTACACATGTGACTTTCAGTCCCTCTAAAAAGAAATAACATAGGTAAATGCATTTGTGGTGCAATTACACCTGTTCACCTCCAGGGGATGACCTTTTCCAGACATCCCAGCTCAGCCCTTCACCTTGGTGCAGTCTCCAAACCACACCTCCAGCTGAAGAACAAAAGTTCCAGCTTTAAAATGCTATTGCAGAATGCCTGAGCCCTTGAGGGGTTGTTTCTTTTAAGTCCCCATGAGACTTAGTGGGGTACTGGCTTCTTCGTGCTGGGGGAGGCTGCCTTGCTCCTGCAGCTCCCCCTGCACCTCTTTCCGCAATGGAGGGCGACCCCCCTCCTCTGGGGGCCACCAGGTGCCAAAACAAAGAGCTGTCCCCATGCCTTGCAAGGCATTATGGGGCGCTTCATTCACAGCCCGTGCATATCAGATAAGGGGCTTTCCCGCTGCTCCAGGGAGAACCGCGCTGGCCGTGCCGGCTGCCTCCCGCCGCGTCTGCTCTTCGTTGGGGGCCCGGTCCCACCCGGGCCCGTGCCTTCCACGGTGAGTGGTTTCGCGACCCGGGAGCCCACCCCCGGCCGCTCTTCCTTTCCTTTCGGGGGCCCGGTCCCACCCTGGCCCCCACCTTGTTTCTTCTTCTTGGGGGGGTCCTGGTCCCACCCGGACCCCCACATGGCCAAAGTGATGGAGGGCAGCCCGGGTAGCCCACCCCCGGCTGCCCCCGCCGGCTCCATGTCTGGCCAGCACCCTTGCGTGCTGCTGCAGGAGCCGGCCTCCTTGTTCTGGTCTGCCCACTCCCGTGGGCAGACGCAAGGCTGCCGCCGGTTGACGGGACCTCGGGGAGTGCGACGGCACTCCCCACCTTCTTCCGGCCACGGGGGGTGCGGCGGCACTCCCCACCACGCGACACACATCGGTGCCCAGAGTTGGGATCCCAGGCCCCTGGGGATCTTCACGGGGAGCGCGCTGGCGCTCCCCGACTTGGCCTCTTCACGGGGAGCGCGACAGCGCTCCCCGACTTAAGTTCAGCAGGGCCCAGAGTTGGGGGTCCCGGGCCCCTCTTCCCATGCCCAGGGGGGTGCAACGGTGCTCCCCCATCATCGTTTTTATCGGGGGCCAGGGTGGGCTCCTGTCACCCCGTGAGGGCATTTTCACGGGAAGCGTGACGGCGCGCCCCGGCTTCGCTTCGGGGCCCGGAGTTGGAATCCTGGGCCCCTCCCGCCATTCCCCGGGGGCGTGACTGCGCTCCCCGGTCTCCATCTTCCTCGGGGGCCAGGGTGGGCTCCTGGCACCCCATTTGGGGACACTTCACGGGGAGCACGACGGTGCTCCCTGACTTTGCTTCACTTGGGGGCAGCCCCCGGGACCTGACCCACCCCAGGGTCATCTTGGAGACCGGCGGCCGAGCCCTACGCGCTTCGTCGTCGGTCCAGCCAGAGGTCAAAGGTCGCCTACCTTCTGGGGGGCATATCTCAGCCCCCAGGGGTCCGATCTGCACCATTCTGGCCTCCTCTCTCTCCTGATGGCCAGCTCTACCCATCTGGAGCATTTTCCGTCACCCTCTTTGCCTCCAAGAGGGTGAACTTCAGCAGGGAGCTGTTTTCACGGGCTCCCTGCGCCAGCCTTTCACCTGGCTCTCCTCCTGGGCCTCTCTTCTCCTTGCCCAGAGGCCTCGGCTCCTGCTCACTGGTCCTGGACTCCTCTCCTGGCGCTATTCAGGATCCTGGGACAGTCAGGGGGTTCCTCCTTCCAACTGCCCATGGCGCCATGCTCCAGCACCCTCTGCCTCAGCAGACCACACCCCAGAGAGAGCTCCTCTTCCTGTGCAAACTCTTTTAAAAGAATTGGGGAGGGGGCTGGCAGGAAGCCTCTGCTGGCCCTATCACACAGCGACACAACACTTATCTGCCCCTGCTCCCTCCTTCCTGCCCAGGCCTCTGGGTTTGTTCAAAATGGCGTCGTCCAGGGGTCTCCTGCCACATGGTCTCTGAAAGCCCCTTCCCCCCTCGCTGCCTTCCCTCCAGAGCAGCTTGGTGCCTGGCACCAGGTGACAGCTGCTGATGGATGAACCTGTAGCTCCACCCATCTTCTCTTCGTGGAGAGGAGGCCTTTCTCCTTGGAATGGAAGGTCATTAATTCAGCCTGGCAGGGTCAGCCCCCAGCCAGGCCCTGGTTATGAGCTGACTCAGGGAAATATGACAGTTCTGGATGACCCAAAAGCAGTACAAATATGACTTTGGACTCTGCAGAATACTTCTTCTCACATACATTACAGTGGACTTTGGTGCGTGTCTGGAATTTGTAGGCCCTAGGAAAGTAAAACTAGCCCATGTGCTCCCCATCGTCATAGGAGAATAATGGAATAAAAACAGTAAAGCACACTGACTTTCCCTCAAATGTTTCTTCCCATTGTAGAAAGCCTATTCCATGTCACCACCCAATTCTGCATAAGTCCTGCCACGCCATTCACTTTGTATTTGCTCCTGGGTTGCGCACACTAGGATCCTGGCCTGTGCAGCCCTTACACGTGTGCACATGCATGTACACACGTGTCTGCATGTAACCAGCCCAGTGCCCCTTACTCTGGCTGCAGCGCAGTGGCCTACTCGCACCAGGGGAACACCGGTAAAATACACATGCAGTCCCTTTCATCATGAGTTCACTGTGGGTGAGTCCCAACTTATGAGGCTCTCCCACAGTAAAAGCTCAACAAAAAGGGGTTCAAAAAGTGAAAAATCCGGGCGGCTCAGATAGTCAGAACCACCTGCTAACACACGCCACACCCAGCTGATTCCTACAGGGAAGAAATAGCCACTCTACATGGGTACTCTTCCCGTAGTCAGCGATAACTAGTTAGAAGGGGTTCTGACCAGACCCCCCTTACTCACCAGTTATTTGTTCAGATCACCTACTCCTCCCATCCATGAGACCTCCACCCATGTCAGGGATCCCAGACTACCCTATGAACCCTCCGGGCTCTAGGTTAGATACCTCTAGGTCACTCACGGCCTACATGGACTCAGCCTAAATAGGCCCACCTTTGCCCTTGGTCACGCAACACTATGCCTACCACTTCTCTGGACAAGGGTACAGTGCCTCAGCACCGATGCGGTCTTCTGTGATAGGTCTACATCCCATCCCCTGGGTCACTAGCTGGTCTCCCTTCCAGAGTTTGTTCCAACCAGTACCCTCTCTCCGTTTGGTCCTTGCACCCCAAAGATGCAACCTCTCTGGACCCTCACCCTCAGCCTGCCGCTGGGGTCATTCAGCTGCCACCACCCTTCCGGGATGACTGTCTTCCCTAAAGAAAGCACAGCCATTCATACTTTCCCCACACAGAAAAGCACCTTTGGCCACTGGCCTGGCTCCCTGATAGGACCTCAGACCGGCCTCACTACCACACTGGCAGTGCCAGGGAGGAACACTGAGGGTGCCTCGTCAGACATCCTACAGCTCATTCCCCCCATCAGTAGCTCCACAATGAAACTACCCCGGGAACCTAGACCCCTTCCTTGTTCTCCGCTGCGAGAACAGGGCCTATGCACCCTTCCCTCCGAGAGGCGCGCTCTCCTCCCGGAGTACCCTTAGAGAGCCTGTTGGCCCGAGTGAGCTACACCCAGGCTCACCTCTCACAGCTCTCCCCGGTCTCCCTGCAGCGCCTTGGGAGACCGTCCAGGGACCCACATGATCCCTGGATGGCCTGCACCACCCCTTCTGAAGAGCAGGGTCCCTTCACTTAAGATAGGCCCCAACTGCCTTCAGGGTAGTGTTACCACACTTAGCCAGGGACCCTAAAGATCCCGGCTAGGCCTGCACCACCCTCCTCTGAAGCACAGGGTCCCTTCACTTAAGATAGGTCCCACCTGTCTTCAGGGCGGTACTACCTCCATCAGCCAGGGAGCCTAAAGATCCCGGCTAGGCCTGCACCACCCCTTTGGGAAACACAGGGTCCCTTCACTTAAGATGGGCCCCGCCTGTGTTCAGGGTGGTACTACCTTGCAGAAGTCCACCTCCTGCCGCGAGCTAGGGGAACACCCCCATGCTCCTGGTCCTCGGGACCTACCTGACTGGTCACCGGCTAGGCATCGCCCCAGCCACCACTTCAGGTTCACAACACAAGCTCCAGAATGACATCCTGTTGCTTCCTTGGGTAACCACCTACCCGACCCTGACACCTCAGGGTCCACCACTAACCCTTCACCTGGAATCTAGGGAGCACATCAACCCCACTCAGATCTCCACTGGGTCAGTTACCTATCCCACCTAGTGTACCTAGGGGCTACCACTACACATCCTGCTCAAGAACAACCCTCCCCTGGGGCCACCCACTACCATGGGCCACCCCTGGGTTGCTCACCTCCCCCACCAGTTAACCTGGGGGGCCTGCCAGACACACAACTCTACCACACCCTCCTCCCACCATGGGAAAAGTTTCTTGGGGTCCCCCACCATGGGAACCCCTGGGGTGTTACTACCCAGGGTAAAGAAACCTCCTGCCCCACCCTTCCAGTGGTTTTGGCCTGCGCCAATGGCAAGAAAACTTTCAGCGGGGGAAGGATATAGGGGGCCCCTTCTGTGGAAACCCTCCCTGCCCATAAAAAGCACGGGAATCTCCCAGGACCCACTACCTCTCCTGCTCCCCACAAAGGTCAATCCACCCCTACACCCCATCTGTGATGTAGGTATCAGTTGCTGTCCCTATCTCTTGAGAAGACACCCTCCTCATGCAGGTGTAGTGCGTGTAGTGTTAGGGTTCAAAGGTGTACAATATGGCTTAGAACATTTGTATGCAATCATTTCCTGGAAAGCACCATCCCGCTATCACATGATACTCAACATAACTCAGTCATATCAATACAGTTTACATTTAAACCATAATATCTTCACATGACATATATGTGCGCGGGGCTTTCCTTTCCCATACTTTTAGTTTACATAACCAAAACTTTGAACCCTTCTCAGAGCCTTGTGCTCTTTCATTTGCTCATTACTGCATAGGTAATGTGTGACAAAACAGGACTTATCAAATGCTATAAATGCGCACCAGAATGGGATACTATGTTTCCCGCCGCTAGACACCAAATGTTGGAAAGTGGATTATTGGTAGGGGCAAATGTAGGTCTGCCACTAGCAATAAGGCCACTAACACATGATAGGACTCAGCATAGGTCTTAGAAAATTATTCCCATGCTCAACCCTTGGTAGCTTGGCTGTGAGCAGGCAGGCTTAACTTCAAAGACAGGTATGTAAAGCATTTAAAAACACCATTTCAGTAAATAATTAAGACACAACACATAATAAAAATCCAACAGGAGAACTTTGAAGGAACGTTGAAAAAAAGCTCCATAGAGGGACCGACTAAACCTGGTCAGCCAGGCTGCCTGCCTTCAACCGCGAGCCGGCCAAGCCATCCAGGTTCGCCCCGCTAAAATCTCCGTCGGTCCGACTTCCAGAGTTTGACCGGGAGTAGAAGAAATCCGAGACTGGCGAACCCTCACCGAATCCGGCCTGGTGAAGAGCATCGAGGGACCCCGCGAGAAAAAGCTCCGGAAAAGTTTCAAAGTCAGCTCAAAGAAAAGGTGACCGGGAGCAACCGCGAAAGCCAAGCCGCCTGCCTTCAACCGCGTGTCGGCCTGGATCCTTGGTTTTCCCCGCTGGAACTGGACTTCCATAAGTTTGACCGGGAGCTCATCGCAAGGCTATCCGGCGAACCCTCACCAAATCCGGACTGGCTGAGAGCTTCGAGGGACCCCGGGAAGAAAAGCTCCAGAAAAGTTTCTAAGTCCGAAGGTAAAAACTGTGACCGGGACCTTCCGCTTGGGGTAGCCGCTCAGGGCTCCATCGCGGTCGACCTGAAACTTTGACTTTGGGGTCGGTCTATCGCGAGCCTGTATCCCAATATGGTGCTATACGTTTCTAAGTGCTATATTTTGCTAAATCTTTGAAAATTCATATCTCCAGTTCCCTACATTGGATTTTTGTCGTTTTGGTGTCATTTTAAAGATAAAAATATTTCCTATTTTTATAAATTGGTGTTGGATTTTTATTATATGTTGTATCTTAATTATTCACTGAAATGATGTTTTTAAATGCTTTACATACCTGTCTTTGAAGTTAAGCCTGCCTGCTCGCAGCCAAGCTACCAAGGGTTGAGCATGGGAATAATTTTCTAAGACCTATTCTGAGTCCTATCACGTGTTAGTGGCCTTATTGCCAGTGGCAGACCTACATTTGCCCCTACCAATAATCCACTTTCCAACAGTAGGATAACAAACATTTTTAGCCTCCGCCTCAGCATAGGTCTATATTACTATTTGGGCACATGAACAGTGTTTCACATGTTTGAATTTCACAGGAATTATATATGTACACAACATCAATCCACTCATTTCTTAGTTTCAAATTAGATGCAAGCTTAGAGGATGTCACACGGCATTGAATAGGCATCACTTCACAATAGTATCTCCAATGTGTTTATTGCTGCACTTACAATCAGTAAATTATATGTCGAAATCTCTGGATTGGGATGCGGGGACTTTTTGTCACATCATGAAATGCTGGGTAATGCACTAGCATTTGCTACCTTATAATCATGAAATAATTTAACTACCACACGAGAAGGAGTGTAGTCCCAGTGTGACCGGCGCCCGCAGAATTTGCGAGAGCAAGTCTTGGTTTCTCCCACGGAGCAATGGTAAATTGTATCACAATAATCCATGTTCCCTACAGAGATTTTACCAATATTGCTATTTACTGGCATCATAAGCACTAGTGATGATTATTATGAAATTTATCTTGTGATTATTTACAAATATATTGTTAATCATGTGAAGCGCTCGACCGTTTTTTGAAAATGCCATGCATTTCTTTTATTTCTATTTCTATTACTGAGCGACAGCGGCAGTAGCGTGTTCGGCTACGTCTTCACATTATCGTTTTTCTTTTAAAGAGCATGGAACGTGAATTTAAAATCTGTGCATTTATATCACTTATTATGAATTTTCAAAATTGTGTATCATTAATTAACTAATTTTTTGGACTGTAAGCCGCGGTGTTGCTTTTATGTCTATTATGATGTCACAAGCATAAAATGGTGACTAAGGAAATGTTAACAACTTGACAAAGGTCGTTTTTGGCTGAAACGCGTTGTTGTTGGTGAATAAAGTATTCGATTGTGGATTGATGTGCCGCCTCTTTCCTCAAACCGTGGATTGAACCTTGGACGTATTGTGGCTGACTGCCGCCACGGCTGGCACCAACACCTAAAGGCAGGCGAACAGCGGTTTTGGCAGACTTTAATGAATGGATCTCATATACGCCGTCCCAGCAGCTCCAGGAGGGAAGTTTTCCCGTGAACAAGTTGTTGGAGGAGGTGCTGGATACTAGGAGATACGCGGTGAGTGAGTCGTGTTGCCCTGCGGGGTGGTGTGATCACGTGGGTCGGAGGGCTCGGTGAGCTCATTTAACCTCCTCGGTTTTCACACCTCTTCCCTTCATTCTCCCGTTAACCCCATCCCCAATGTAGTGTATTCAAAACCTTGGAGCCACATTACGCGACAGCAGGGATCCTGCTGCCGTGTCATTTCCACATATCGGAGAAACATTTTGCTTGTTTGTCTTACACGGAATAATGAGCACATGGGAAAGCGAGCGACAGGCTGCTGCGCTCTCCCTTTTTGACGAAAACATGGATGTTCATAATACAGTTTTACCAACTGGAACAGTATCTGGCACCCTTGAGCCCACATTGAAGCAAAACCTGAATACCCTGGAAAAACTAACGAAACGTGAACTTAATAAATGGTGGGAGGTGACATCTCTGACTAACTATGTTGAAGTTGGTCGTGTGCCCCGTGGCTTGAGAATATCTATAATTCCTACTTATGAGAATCCCAATCCGGAACTATTGGAGGAATGGGCAGCTTACATGGCCAAAACATGTAAAGGCATGCTGGAAATTCTAATAAAATATGCTAAAATAGATCTTGAAAAAACCAGACAGTAATTAACAGCATTGCGGGCTGAGCTAGACAAACACAAGGATGAAAAATTGATGATTGACTTTCTAGAAATCCTTGGAGGGTCGCTTGAAAAATTACGAAGACACTATTAAAGCAAAAAAACATCGCAAATTCCTCCGTGACAAAAAGGACTATTTGAAAGGCAGAATACTAACTTACGTCAAGCGCTTTGATTGGGCACAACGTGATCGCCAATTTTTCCAACAACCAAAACAAGACGCAGTATCCCCGGGTTCAAGCTCGGATTTGAGCTCGGATACTGAAAGGCAAACTCCGACTGTCCCTTTAGGGGTGCGCCCCCTAATCTTCCTGCACGAATTTCAACTATTAAAGCAGCAGAAGGAACAAACAACCCAGGGGGCAACACCGAACGCGGAAGGCACAGGAAAAGGGCGAGGAAGGCCAAGAGGAAGGGGCGCAAACAAAAAGAAAAACAAAGATTAACGAGAAGAGGAGGAAGATCCAAATATTGGCTCAAAAAGAAACCAGACCCCACAATTATGGATAATTCCATCATCAATTTATCCAAACGAACATTATCATCTGATGAGGAATCAATGCTTAAGTTGAGTTTGTCCTTCTGCCCCACCATGGATTGGAACTATGTCAGTACTCGCATTGACCTATTTCTATTTAAATTAAAGTTGATGAAACTACATGCGATACTCAAACAAAGTGGACAAAGACGCATCATGAGCTCCAATACAACACAGCAATTGCCACCCGCAAATTTCACAGTGGAAGAAGTGGAGTCTATCCTGGATATTTATGAACTTGAAACTGGTGGCAGCAGTTCGGCCTGTAGTGATGTGGGCTCTACTAAAGAACTTAGGCTTCACTGTGGATACACCTTGCAGAAGTGGTCTGAAGATAAAATCTAGATTTAATCCCAATGTAGCATATGACAGCATTGAAGCCTTTCACCAAGTGATGATCCATGAATTAGTGAAATTGAGGGATGATCAAACCTACCGGATAAGAGACAATCTTACAAGATGCCAAAGGGATGCAATAAAAATCTAATGGAAGATCCAACGATCATGATAAAGCCCTCTGACAAAGGGGGAACATTGTTATAATGGATGTAGAAGCTTACAGAATGGAAACCACCCGCCAACTGACTGATGCCAAATGTTACGAAATTATCAATTGGGAAACATATGATAGAACTGTGGTCATGTATTTTAATATGCTGAGTGACTGGTGGAAAAAAGGTCTTCTTGATGATGAAGAACACAGATTTTTGAAAAATACTAATCCCAAAGTACCATGTCTGTACTTTCTACCAAAAGTGCATAAACATCCAACTAGACCACCAGGGAGGCCCATTGTTTCTTCCAATGGGGGCCTTTTAGAAAATACTTCCATCTTTTTGGATCACTTTTTGGCTCCGTATGTTACGGACTTGAGATCCTATTGCAAGGACAGTTCAGAGTTCCTAAAGCGCATACATGATATCAAGTGGGAGCAAGGTTACCTTATGATTTTTCTGGATGTATGTTCTTTGTATACATGCATAGACCAGGTGAAGGGGGTTGAAGCATGCATGTACTATCTAAGAAGGCAAGGTATTGACAAATTGGATCATATAATGATGCTCAGAAATATGATGTTGTTTTGTCTTCAAGAGAACATTTTCCTGTTTGAAAAAACCTTGTATAGGCAGAAATCAGGAACAGCGATGGGCACTTGCTTCGCCCCCAGCCTAGCGAATTTATTCCTAGGCTGGTGGGAGGAGTAAGTGGTGTGGAGTGAATCCAACGAACAGTACACAGAACATGTGCCTTTATGGCTCAGATATATAGATGATCTTTTCATCATCTGGGATGGTGGGAAAGAACATGCTATACAATTTATCAACACACTGGCCCAAAATGACTTAAATTTAAGTTTCACCCACACCATAGTGATTCCATGTGTGAATTCCTCGATATAAGAATAGCTGTCAGGGACAACAGATTGATAACCACTTTGTTCCATAAGGACACTGCGGGAAACACAACCCTGCACGCACGCAGTCACCATCCCATCTCTCTTTTGAATAGTATCCCGTATGGGGAGCTTCTGCGTGCTTGCAGGGACTGCAATACTAATGAAGATTATGCCAAAGAGGCTAGTATCATGAAGCAACGCTTCAAGCAACGAGGATATTCTGAAAGGGTTCTCACACAAGCAAGTATCAAATTGGCTAATGTAACACAAACAGATGTCCTCTTTGCACGCAAGGAGACACCAATTGATAAGGACTGTATGGACAGTCCACTCATGATAACCACGTACAGCGCTAGATCGAATAAACTGAGAAGTATAATGAGAAAACATTGGGGCCTCACAAAATCTGACCCTGTAATAGGTAAAATCGTTGGCAATTTGCCTGTGGTAACGTACAGGAGACCAAAATCTTTAAAGGACAAATTAGTCCAAAGCTATCGCAATCCTGAAACAGCCATGACATGGATGCAAAGTACACAGGGATTCCATAAGTGCAATTCCTGCAAAGCGTGTAAATTTACCCATAGTTGCAAAACATATAAAAAGCACAATGGGAAAGATAAATGTATCAACAAATTTATCATGTGCACCACTGAATTTGTGGTGTATTTATTGGAATGTCCGTGTGGGCTATGCTACACGGGTAGCACGAAGTTACCCCTAAAAACGTATTCTAGAGCACCAAAGGGCAATTACTAACATGGATTTCAATTACCCTGTTGCCAGACACTTCTACAATGCACACAATAGCGATAAAAAACTACTTAGTTTTTGTGGCATTGATAGGATTCTTAAACACATCCGGGGAGGTGACAGAGAGAAACAATTACGCATCCTCGAATCGAGGTACATAATTGATCTCAATACAAGGACCCCTTATGGATTAAATAGGGAGGAAGAACTGTGCACCCATATAGGCATATAATGAACCATGTGCTCATGTCATTTTGTCCGTACCTCTAATTTTTTCCGTGGACTATGTCCTTTTTAACTTGCTTTTTCTAAATAGACAAACTCTCCCCCTCTTTTTCCTGGTTTCTCTATTGGGTAAGGTAATTACTCCATATCATTTTTATTTTATATATTGGGGCTAGGGCATTTGCCCTTTACATTTATTTCTGAAATACAGATTATACAGAACCAATAAAAGGGATATCTATGATTACTGTCCTCCGAGTGTTTGGCACATCTGGATGGCATGTTCTCATGAAACGTATTGGTCAATATCCTACAAATATACTATGTAGGATAACAAACATTTTTAGCCTCCGCCTCAGCATAGGTCTATATTACTATTTGGGCACATGAACAGTGTTTCACATGTTTGAATTTCACAGGAATTATATATATACACAACATCAATCCACTCATTCCTTAGTTTCAAATTAGATGCAAGCTTAGAGGATGTCACACAGCATTGAATAGGCATCACTTCACAATAGTATCTCCAATGTGTTTATTGCTGCACTTACAATCAGTAAATTATATGTCGAAATCTCTGTATTGGGATGCGGGGACTTTTTGTCACATCATGAAATGCTGGGTAATGCACTAGCATTTGCTACCTTATAATCATGAAATAATTTAACTACCACACGAGAAGGAGTGTAGTCCCAGTGTGACCGGCGCCCGCAGAATTTGCGAGAGCAAATCTTGGTTTCTCCCACGGAGCAATGGTAAATTGAATCACAATAATCCATGTTCCCTACAGAGATTTTACCAATATTGCTATTTACTGGCATCATAAGCACTAGTGATGATTATTATGAAATTTATCTTGTGATTATTTACAAATATATTGTTAATCATGTGAAGCGCTCGGCCGTTTTTTGAAAATGCCATGCATTTCTTCTATTTCTATTTCTATTACTGAGCGACAGCGGCAGTAGCGTGTTCGGCTACGTCTTCACATTATCGTTGTTTCTTTTAAAGAGCATGGAACGTGAATTTAAATTCTGTGCATTTATATCACTTATTATGAATTTTCAAAATCGTGTATCATTAATTAACTAATTTTTTGGACTGTAAGCCGCGGTGTTGCTTTTTTGTCTATTATGACGTCACAAGCATAAAATGGTGACTAAGGAAGTGTTAACAACTTGACAAAGGCCGTTTTTGGCTGAAACGCGTTGTTGTTGGCGAATAAAGTATTCGATTGTGGATTGGTGTGCCACCTCTTTCCTCAAACCGTGGATTGAACCTTGGACGTATTGTGGCTGACTGTCGCCACGGGTGGCACAAACGCCTAAAGGCAGGCGAACGGCGTTTTTGGCAGACTTTGATGAATGGATATATATATATATATATATATATATATATATATATATATCCATCACAAAAGGTAACCCCCAAGGGAGACGCCGACTAGGTAGTAAAACATTTCCTTTATTTGAGTTGACACATCTCAAGCAGGCACCCAGCGTGGAATATGCCTCCTGATTTCTCAATCTGCCAGACGCGTTTCAGGTTGTAAACCTTTCTTCAGTGGCTTAATTGGAAGAACAAAGGTGGTTCTCCCAAACACTTAAATGTCATAGTCCCCGCCTCTGTGGGCGTGGCCACTCTCGCGGCCTTCTGGATCTTGTAGTGTTTGGGATATTAGTCTCCAGTGAGTCCGTCTTTCGTGGTTCCATATAAAATGTAACTTCAATACCCCAAGTGCGGGGGTGCACAGTCCTGTCCCGTGGGGGTTACCTTTTGTGATGGATTAAAGCGGCTGAGCCCAGACGCGGGATGACGCCCATCGCTGAAGAGCGAGCCCGTGATAACGCCGTGTCAGGTGCTTTCAGAAACACGGGAGGAAGTTTCCATGATGACATGCAGGAACGAAGCAGGCTCTACACACAGGACTGTGCACCCCCCCACTTGGGGTATTGAAGTTACATTTTATATGGAACCACGAAAGACGGACTCACTGGAGACTATTATCCCAAACACTACAAGATCAAGAAGGCCGCGAGAGTGGCCACGCCCACAGAGGCGGGGACTATGACATTTAAGTGTTTGGGAGAACCGCCTTTGTTCTTCCAATTAAGCCACTGAAGAAAGGTTTACAACCTGAAACGCGTCTGGCAGA
Organism: Calotriton arnoldi; assembly: GCA_963921515.1. Taxonomy (NCBI): domain Eukaryota; kingdom Metazoa; phylum Chordata; class Amphibia; order Caudata; family Salamandridae; genus Calotriton; species Calotriton arnoldi. The sequence continues at coordinate 1,776,710 of CAWUFW010002935.1, read as the reverse complement.
TTGAGAAATTAGGAGGCCTGTTCCACGCTGGGTGCCTGCTTGAGATGTGTCAACTCAAATAAAGGAAATATTTTACTACCTAGTCGGTGTCTCCCATGGGGGTTACCTTTTGTGATGGATTAAAGCGGATGAGCCCAGCCGCGGGATGACGCCCATCGCTGAAGAGCGAGCCCGTGATAACGCCGTGTCAGGTGCTTTCAGAAACACGGGAGGAAGTTTCCATGATGACATGCAGGAACGAAGCAGGCTCTACAGACAGGACTGTGCACACCCCCACTTGGGGTATTGAAGTTACATTTTATATGGAACCACGAAAGACGGACTCACTGGAGACTATTATCCCAAACACTACAAGATCCAGAAGGCCGCAAGAGTGGCCACGCCCACAGAGGCGGGGACTATGACATTTAAGTGTTTGGGAGAACCACCTTTGTTCTTCCAATTAAGCCACTGAAGAAAGGTTTAGAACCTGAAACGCGTCTTGCAGATTGAGAAATCAGGAGGCCTGTTCCACGCTGGGTGCCTGCTTGAGATGTGTCAACTCAAATAAAGGAAATATTTTACTACCTAGTCGGCGTCTCCCATGGGGGTTACCTTTTGTGATGGATTAAAGCGGCTGAGCCCAGCCGCGGGATGATGCCCATCGCTGAAGAGCGAGCCCGTGATAACGCCGTGTCAGGTGCTTTCAGAAACACGGGAGGAAGTTTCCATGATGACATGCAGGAACGAAGCAGGCTCTACAGACAGGACTGTGCACCCCCCCACTTGGGGTATTGAAGTTACATTTTATATGGAACCACGAAAGACGGACTCACTGGAGACTATTATCCCAAACACTACAAGATCCAGAAGGCCGCGAGAGTGGCCACGCCCACAGAGGCGGGGATGATGACATTTAAGTGTTTGGGAGAACCGCCTTTGTTCTTCCAATTAAGCCACTGAAGAAATGTTTACAACCTGAAACGTGTCTGGAAGATTGAGAAATCAGGAGGCCTGTTCCACGCTGGGTGCCTGCTTGAGATGTGTCAACTCAAATAAAGGAAATATTTTACTACCTAGTCGGCGTCTCCCATGGGGGTTACCTTTTGTGATGGATTAAAGCGGCTGAGCCCATCGCTGCGGGATGACGCCCATCGCTGAAGAGCGAGCCCGTGATAACGCCGTGTCAGGTGCTTTCAGAAACACGGGAGGAAGTTTCCATGATGACATGCAGGAACGAAGCAGGCTCTACAGACAGGACTGTGCACACCCCCACTTGGGGTATTGAAGTTACATTTTATATGGAACCATGAAAGACAGACTCACTGGAGACTATTATCCCAAACACTACAAGATCCAGAAGGCTGCGAGAGTGGCCACGCCCACAGAGGTGGGGACTATGACATTTAAGTGTTTGGGAGAACCGCCTTTGTTCTTCCAATTAAGCCACTGAAGAAAGGTTTACAACTTGAAACGCGTCTGGCAGATTGAGAAATCAGGAGGCCTGTTCCACGCTGGGTGCCTGCTTGAGATGTGTCAACTCAAATAAAGGAAATATTTTACTACCTAGCCGGCGTCTCCCATGGGGGTTACCTTTTGATATATATATATCTGAGGGCTTTAAAAAGGAACTGCACCCAAAGGGACATTGACACAAACTACATTACCCAGAATCCATCGGGTGAAGCTCATTCGAGTCGCCCATCTGAGGGCTGTTAATTATAAATTAGAGGGAGTGTCTAGAGAATGCCTTCCCAGGTCGAACCTCTGAAGACGAGCAACACGGCTCAGAAACGCGTCAGGCTTCCATCCGCGACAGGGGAGCTGCAGCTGCCGGTGCGCACATGGATCCTTACCCGTTGAAATGATACCACTGTTCGAGTGCGAGCCTGCCAGCGGGCACCTTGGAGCTTTGAATATAAATGCAGCAGTCCGGCCGCGAGGCTTGCACCACCCCAAAGGAGGGGGTCACGGGCTCTGCAAATACAGAGTCCATTATGTGAAACAGTGGTAAGGGATCAATGGACCTTTTGCTCGCCGGAGCCCATCTGGGGGCTTTAAAATGGAACTGCACCCAAAGGGACATTGACACAAACTACATTACCCAGAATCCATCGGGTGAAGCTCATTCGAGTCGCCCATCTGAGGGCTGTTAATTATAAATTAGAGGCAGTGTCTAGAGAATGCCTTCCGAGGTCGAGCCTCTGAAGACGAGCAACACGGCTCAGAAACGCGCCAGGCTTCCATCCGCGACAGGGGAGCTGCAGCTGCCGGTGCGCACAGGGGTCCTTACCCGTTGAAATGATACCACTGTTCGAGTGCGAGCCTGCCAGCGGGCACCTTGGAGCTTTGAATATTAACGCGGCAGTCCAGCCGCGAGGCTTGCACCACCCCAAAGGAGGGGGTCACGGGCTCTGCAAATACAGAGTCCATTATGTGAAACAGTGGTAAGGGATCAATGGACCTTTTGCTCGCCGGAGCCCATCTGAGGGCTTTAAAATGGAACTGCACCCAAAGTGACATTGACACAAACTACATTACCCAGAATCCATCGGGTGAAGCTCATTCGAGTCGCCCATCTGAGGGCTGTTAATTATAAATTAGAGGGAGTGTCTAGAGAATGCCTTCCCAGGTCGAGCCTCTGAAGACGAGCAACACGGCTCAGAAATGCGTCAGGCTTCTATCCGCGACAGGGGAGCTGCAGCGGCCGGTGCGCACAGGGGTCCTTACCCGTTGAAATGATACCACTGTTCGAGTGCGAGCCTGCCTGCGGGCACCTTGGAGCTTTGAATATTAACACGGCAGTCCGGCCGCGAGGCTTGCACCACCCCAAAGGAGGGGGTCACGGGCTCTGCAAATACAGAGTCCATTATGTGAAACAGTGGTAAGGGATCAATGGACCTTTTGCTCGCCGGAGCCCATCTGAGGGCTTTAAAATGGAACTGCACCCAAAGGGACATTGACACAAACTACATTACCCAGAATCCATCGGGTGAAGCTCATTCGAGTCGCCCATCTGAGGGCTGTTAATTATAAATTAGAGGCAGTGTCTAGAGAATGCCTTCCGAGGTCGAGCCTCTGAAGACGAGCAACACGGCTCAGAATCGCGTCAGGCTTCCATCCGCGACAGGGGAGCTGCAGCTGCCGGTGCGCACATGGGTCCTTACCCGTTGAAATGATACCACTGTTCGAGTGCGAGCCTGCCAGCGGGCACCTTGGAGCTTTGAATATAAATGCAGCAGTCCGGCCGCGAGGCTTGCACCACCCCAAAGGAGGGGGTCGCGGGCTCTGCAAATACAGAGTCCATTATGTGAAACAGTGGTAAGGGATCAATGGACCTTTTGCTCGCCGGAGCCCATCTGGGGGCTTTAAAATGGAACTGCACCCAAAGGGACATTGACACAAACTACATTACCCAGAATCCATCGGGTGAAGCTCATTCGAGTCGCCCATCTGAGGGCTGTTAATTATAAATTAGAGGGAGTGTCTAGAGAATGCCTTCCCAGGTCGAGCCTCTGAAGACGAGCAACACGGCTCAGAAACGCGTCAGGCTTCCATCCGCGACAGGGGAGCTGCAGCTGCCGGTGCGCACAGGGGTCCTTACCCGTTGAAATGATACCACTGTTCGAGTGCGAGCCTGCCAGCGGGCACCTTGGAGCTTTGAATATATATATATATATATGTATATATATATATATATTCACAGTACTCCATCTTCACCTCGCCAGATTCTTTGCAAGAACGGAGCACGGACCACAATTTGTTGCTCATTGCATAGTCTTTATTTCAGCCTCACAAGACCATGGCAGCCATGACGCGTTTCGACCCTGGGAGGGTCTTGATCACATGACGCGCATCACGGAAGGTGGGCTCTTTATAAACCATTTTTTTGAACATTTTCTCTTATTTTTAAAGTGACATGTGCATTTAAATCGTCAGGTTCAACAATAGACATAAAGAAAAGATTTTCATGGTTAGAATCGACAATAAATACAGGTTTGAAAAAATATATATACATATATAAAAAACAATATAGGTATGAATACCAGATTAATGTAATTAGTTCAAATCTCCATCACATTGTTTCTAAAACCATACAATCCACTACAATACTGCATTTAAGTAAAAGGCCTATAAAATCTGATTGATTAAAAATAGAGAGAATTTTTCTTTCTTTTTAGTTTGCCATTTACTGAGATCGTCCCGGTATAAATACCCTCAATTTGATAACGATGAAATAAAATTAACTTCCTTCACTAGAAAAAGTGCTAGTGTATATACAGTACTTATGATATAACTTCATTGTTGTAGACCTTTCGACTTAAAGTGCCTTTTGCTAGTGCAAAAAAGTGTGTAAAAAAGTGTGTAAAAAAGTGCTCTGTGCTACCTCCTTAACTTCTTAAAAAATGTGTTTAAAACCTCACTACCCGTGTGTGTTAAAAAGTAGGATTTGGTAGGCGGCTACAGTTACAAACCCTAATGTTCCTGATATCTTTAAGTTTAATGATGTACATTTTTTGTTCAATTGTTACCTCCTATTCTTTTCAATCATTTCCCTTCTCGGCTTTACAGACATGTATAAAGCTCCTCCGTTGTGTTCAGACCCCCCCGGATGCTTTGGGGCCGATTCCGATTCGGGCCGGAAATCTCTCCGACCGAGCCGGACCCGGAGAAATTTCCGACCGAATCGGACCCGTGCAGCCCGACCGAACGAGTACGATGCGCACGTATGCCATCGGACTCGAGTCGGTCGGACTCCCATTGAAGTCAATGGGAGCCGGTCGTACAACGCGTACGCGGGCTCCCATTGACTCAATGGGTGCGAAGTCGGACAAGGGCGCCCCTACAGCGTGTACGCGGCGAAGCGATTCGCGCCGTACACGCACAGGTAGGGGGACCCATGGGTCCCCCTGTGTGCGACTCGCGCGGCTACGCGTACAGGGGGTCCGACACGGACCCCCAAAGTACGGCTCCGACTGCTCTTTCGAGCCGGAGTGCGCGGCTCGGTCGGACTGCTCGCGGAGCGCATCGTACTTACCCGGCCGGGGAACGTCTCCATTGCGCGGTGCGAGTCGAGTCCGAGCGAGTCGGTCGGTGCGGTTAGACCCGGGAACGAGTCGGTCGGAGCGGTCGGGACGCCCGGACGAGTCGGTCGGCGATTTCGCATCGTACTCGCTCGCCCGGACGCGCGTACGAATCGGTCGGGAAACAGGGCTCCGAATCGGATCCGGTTAAGCCGAATCCGATTCGGAGCCCTACCGGCCGAGATCGGAATCGGCCCCTTTGTATCTAGATCCAGAATGTAACGCATCTCAAGTTGTCTGAGGGCTTTTTCCCTAACCCCCCCTCTTTTGTTGGGAGGAATGGAATCAATCAGGAAGTATTTTAAATCCTTGGGGTTGCCCCCATGTACTTCACTGAAATGTCGTGCCACCGGGTAAGATTGGCCGCTGTTTTTGTTCGCCCTTATGTGCTGGAGTACCCTTTTGTGTCCCTGCAGAATAGTGCTGCCCACATATCTCAGGCCGCAAGGGCACTCCAGCACATAAACCACATGATCCGATTTGCAGGTTAATACCTTGTTGATGATCTTATCTTTTTCGCTAAAGGGCGTAGAATAGGAGGTTCTCGTTACCCCATACTGGCAAGCCTTGCACACTTTGCATTTGTAAAACCCCATTCTCTGGCCTAGCCATGTGTTCTTTTGTGGGCCTCCTGGATCATTTTGAACCAGGGCATCCTTCATGGAGGGAGCCCTGCTGTAGGTTATGGCTGGTCTGTTGGGGAGTAGGTGTCCTATTATTGGGTCGCCTAACACTAGGGGCCATTTCTCTTTATGATGTTTCTGACCGCATTTTCATGTTTATTAAATTTTAAAATAAACCGGAAGGCTTCTGTGTCCTGTGCCCTTACCTCATCAATCTTAGTTTGTTTTGTGAGGAGAGTTTCCCTAGGGAGTGTGTTGCTTTTCCTGATTGCTGCGTCTATGCACTTTTTCGTGTAGCCCTTTTCCATAAATCTGATCTTGCAGTTTGTTTGCGCGATCCTTAAATCATTGTCGCAACTGCATATTCATTTTAAACTGAGCATTTCTCCAGAGGGGATACTTTGAATTAGGTGGCGGGGATGTGAACTCCCGGAATGTAATACTGCATTCCCAGCAGTTGGTTTTCTGTGGAGTTTGGTTTCTAGTTTACCTTCTCTAATGAAGACCTCGACATCCAGAAAATGTATACTAGTTGCGCATATTGAGGCTGTGAAGTGCAAATTAAGTTGATTAACATTTAGCCCTTCTATAAATTTCTCCGCCTCCGCTTTTGTTCCCTGCCATACAAGAAAGAGATCATCAATAAACCTCCACCAAACGTTGACGTTGTTTTTGACTACATTGTGTGTTCTTTCAATAGAACCAGCTCCTCCCACCACCCTATGTGGAGACAGGCATAACTGGGGGAGAAGCTGGCTCCCATTGCCACGCCCCTTAGTTGTTGATAAAGGGTGTTCTGAAACATAAATATGTTGTTACATAAACAAAATTCAACCATATTTATCAACATATAGTTGTGTTTCATGAAGTCTGTACCCCTTTCGGGCTAGATAATATTGCAGTGCCCTCAATCCATCCAGATGTTTTATAGATGTATATAAAGACGCAACATCCAGGGTAATAAGAAGATAATTCTCCTGTTAAATTGAAATTTAACATTTTAGTTAAAAAGTCACCCGTGTCCTTTATGTAGGATGTTAGTTGTTGGACGTGATCTTGCAGAAAAAAATCTATATATCTAGATGTTTTTTCAAGTAAACTATTCCGGGCCGAAATGATAGGCCTTCCTGGAGGTTGCAGGGGGTCCTTGTGTATTTTGGGTATAAAATACAAAATCGGTGTCACCGGATTGTCATTTTTCAGATATTTGGTTTGCCATTTACTGAGATCGTCCAGGTATAAATACCCTCAATTTGATAACAATGAAATAAAATTAACTTCCTTCACTAGAAAAAGTGCTAGTGCATATACAGTACTTATGATATAACTTCATTGTTGTAGACCTTTCGACTTAAAGTGCCTTTTGTTAGTGCAAAAAAGTGTGTAAAAAAGTGCTATATACACATATATATATATATATATATATATATATATATATATATATATTATTTTTATATAATTTTAAAGTTTAAAAATTAAATAAAGATAATACTTAATAAATTATTTTTAAGTTAATATATGTATATGTATACATTTTTATGTTTGTGTGTTTATATTTTTTAAATTAAGTGTATTTGTTATATTTAGTTAAAATGTATATTACATTTAATTTTTTTGTTAAAAATAATAAATAATATTTCATATATTTACTATATATTATTTTATATATATTTTTAAATCGATATTTTTTACATCTATGCTTTTTACCTCGATATTTTTCATTCAATATTTTTGTACTTTCCTGTTAAAGTATTGGAGTCAATAGTTTTGCAGTCGATATTTTTTTTCGATATTTAGAACCGGTTGTGAGAAAACCGCTGGTATGAGACACAGCGGGACATATTTACAATGCCCCTGCGGCACTTTTACGCTGCTGGAGCATCACTTTTGTGACACTTATGTACAAGGCCAAGCAATGCCACCCTGCATTGCTTTTCAAGCAGTGGTGTAACAAAACTTTAGGGGCCCCCCTGCAAGGTACATGGAGGGGCCCCCTCTCCAAATTTAATCCGTAGTTGTTAGACCAGAGTACTGTGCTGAGGGGGCACCTGCAGCTCGAGGCCCCCCGCACAGCTGGGGCTGCGGGTGCCTTTGTTACACCATTGTTTTCATGGCCTTGTAACTATGGAGTAAGGCAATGCCTTACTCTGGGTGGATTGGGCGCACCATGCAACACCTATGGTTTTTGACTCTTCCCCAGATTTACAACATATCATTAATCTGGGCAACGCCAAGACTAATGCCTTCCCAAAGCAGGTGTAACAAGGAGAAATGTTTACATGTCTCCTTGTTTTTTCCTCTTTCCGCATGTGCTGCATTCTGCAGCATACATGGAACGAGGAAAACTTCTCCTTTGATTGTTTTTGTGCAGGAAGGTATCCCTTCCTGCACAAAAACAATCATGACAACAGCACAGACATCCTTGCACCATGGTGCAAGGGTGCCTGCATTGGCGCTTGGCTGCAGTTTCTGCACCGACACTGGCAAAACAGGACAGGAATGCACTGTATCTTGTAGATACGGCTCATTCCCGCCCTTTACTTTTGATGTAGGTTAGCGCTTCTAGAAGCCTTGCGGTGCTTTCTTGTGCCAAAATATTGGAAATATGCCCCAGTGTTGTAAAAAAGAAGAAAATTCAGTTTTCTAGTATAGCATGTAACCATCATTGCTAAATAAATATATTAGTAATAATTAAAAGTGTGCATGTGTGTGTATGTGTGTAGATAGATAGATAGATAGATAGATTGATTGATAGATAGATAGAGAGAGAGAGCTATTAAGCAAGCTTATAAAATTATGAAGAGCCTGAAAGCTTTCATAGCAAAGAAATATTACAATAACCCATATTATGTTAACTTGCTGATAGCCAGGGATCCTAAATGTATAAGCCTGCATCATCCCTCTCCTGCAGTTCAAAATAATATGCAACTCACTCACACTTCAGTTTGATGAGTCAATCAATAGACTCCTGTGGAACAAAATACTTTTGTGCTAAGCATATATAAAGGTTAAGTGGCACATTGCAAGCACATTATGATCAATCTTACTGCCTCAAACTTGTAGCAGTTGAACTGAAACCTCTCACAATTCATATAGCACAAGAATGTTTCATCAGTATATCACAAATGTGTGTAACATTGTAGTAGATAAGGAAGCAGTAATGAAGAGCTAACCCTTCCACCATATTACAAATGGCATAAGCTACAATGCACTTTTAATAGGGACAAATGGGACATCTGCCACATTTGTGACGAAGTATCCTGGGCACTAAACTCTAATTAAGGCCCTTCATGTCATGCGCATCAAGATTAATATTTGCTATTTCAAAATTGCGATTTTTGCCAAATCTCAATTTAGAAATCGCAATTCCTAATGAAGGAAAGTTTACATTTCAAAATAGCGATTTCTAGTGGGTTGCAAATCGACTTACCTCACGAATATTAATGAGTTAAGTCCCATTTTGTGACCCTACTAAGAGACGTTGCCATCTCATGGATGGTGAACTGCTTGGGTAAGCAGACCACTGTGACTGTGGTTGCTTTTTAATAAAACAATCTTATTTTTTAAATGCAGCCCGTTTCCCATAAAAGAAATGGACTGTGTTTAAATAGACAAGTTCCTTTCTTTTTTTGATGTTTTTAAGAAGATACAGTGGTCCCGTGGACCACTGCCTTCTCTAAACAAACATTTTTTTTACACTCACAAATGGAAAGGGGGACCACTTCTCATTTGTGAATGGATTACTGCAGCATGTTTACAGTTGTTAAACATATTTTTGCTATCAGAAATCGTTTGCAAACCTTTAGTACATACCATTCAGATTCACTACGCGTAAGTGACAACCCTTCCAAATACTGAGTTTGTCGCAAACCTAAATTGAGATTTGGTAATGCATTGTCGAACTGCAGTTTGGGCTTCATACATGCCAAAATGCTTTTTTGCGGTCGCATACATGTTGAATTTTGGAATCGGAATGATTACGAAGGCAAAAAAGCTTAATACTTCTGGACTGATATTTATCATTTTTTCATGCAGCTCAACGCAGCAAGCCACCTTGCTGCACTGTGTGTAAGGGAAAGTGCAGGAATGTCCACAAAAAACTGTTGTTTGGGCATCTTTTGCTAAACGCTTCCAAAGTGAAATAATATACTTCCCTTACTCTTATGCTCTGGGTTCCCTCTGAGCTTCTAAATCTAAACATTATCAACCCAAATCAATGCAAAAGTTATCAACATAATTGAGTTGACACCCTAATGGCGTTTTACATTACGTAATTGTGTTGCAACACTTACCTTCTCCAGAGTCCCCAAGCAGGTTATTTTCCCAAAAAAGTTTGGTCATAATGCCAACACTTCTATTAAAGATCTTAAGAAAATTCTCAGAACTATCTGTATACATCCGAGTGAATCTCTTTTTACGCTCAATATACTCTGCTAAGGAATTTGTGCTTGGACAGCTTCAACCTAGTAGTTGCCACCCTAAAATGTCACCTGTGTCAATTAAAGATTCTGGTGCATCAGCCTGCTGGAACCCTCTACAGGAATTTGCTCCCTGAAGTCTTGCACTCATTTGCCTCCACCCTTTTGCAAGACCCCCCTCCTCAAGCTGGAAATGCACAGCAGGTTCTTCCTATCTATTACCCACCAAATCTGACTCTGTTCTTTCATTTCACAATACCACACAACCAGCCAGTGCAATACCACCACTTTACAATGTCTCAGCACTGCTTATTCACCCAGGACCACTAGACTCACATTCAGACTACCGGCCCACCATTAAAGAAGATTCACACAATACTTCTGAATCACCTCCATTAACAACCATCCAGTCACTACCACTACATTACCACCTCACAGCACCATGCAACTCCACTTCGCAACCCACAAAACTATATACTAATCGCGCAGCACAGCCACCGCTACTCAGCTCTACCATCCTGAGAACCTCACTACTTCTACTCAGTACCTATATAGTAAACCTCTTTCTACAAGCACACTATCAGTGGTCAGCACACAACTACCACTCTCCCAGCATCACACTCCCACCAACCAACACATGTTGTTCACCCTCTATGTAAGACAGCTTTTTTGTCTTAGCAATAGCACCATTCCACGATCTGTGCTAAATCCTGCATTGCACAAACACTTCCAGAACAGCATTATTGCACTGCCATTCCCAATACCCAATAAATCCCTCAGTACTATAATTACGTATCACGACACTAGCTGCCCATAGCATTGAACTACCATCTTCCTGCACTACTACCATCTCCACCCCTGCGCTGTCATATGCCAGTACTACATTGCAACGTCTCCTCTGCACTACCAGCTCACAGCACCCCCACCATATCCCACTGTCGCCCCACAATTAGAACTGCCTTGTCTCTCCCATCACTACACTGCAAGCCAACAACATTGCCCTACCATCCCATCAGCATGCTACTTTTTCAGAAAATTTAGTGCTAACAAAAAAATTGCTTTTCTACTCCACAAAAATACAACACTTTAAAGAATTTGAATGTGAAGTACTTGTAGTGTGCATTGTTACCAGTTAAAAGTTTGTGAAACTATTCCAAAAAGCTTCAAAGCAAAGTTCAAAATAATTCAGCCAGCCCAGATGAATACATGTCTGCAGGCCATTGTGAAAAGCTCAGGTAATCTTGAAAGACTCCGAGAATAGAAGGAAAAGCTGCAAAGTATGAGAGCATGGGAAGAATAATAAGTAGAAATAGAAAGTTAAGCCCATTTTAAAGAAATGTTGGGTCATTTCCTCTGTTGTCCCTTACTGGCACTCTGAAGACTGTAAAGAGACTTAAGCGGGGCTTTTCACCAAAGCATTTTTGAGGATGTATAGCAGTCGTCCTGTAGTGCTAATTTACACACTCTCAAGTACTAGTCATTCACAAGCTGGTGGAGATCTCTGCCTACGCCTGCCCTATCTCTTATATGCTGAGCTGTAAGTTCTCCATTATGAGTACAAAGAACTCTGCTCGTGAAGGTATATGGGGGCAGATTTACAATAACTGGCGCATCCCTGCAGATCAGCAGGGATGCACCAGTTATTTTGCGTGACGTTAGGAACCCCTTGCGCCACCATGGATGCGCCGCATTTACAATGCGGTGCACCGTGGCGCAAGGAGAGACAGATACGTGACGCATCTGTCAGCGTATAGGTGACGCAGTGCTGGAGTCATGTCGCAAGCGCGACGCAACTCCAGCACTGCTCAGGGGCACCCTATACTTGCAATGCTGCGTCACTCCTTACGCCTGCTACAAGCAGGCGTAAGGTTTTGACGCAGCGGAGACGTAAAGTGACTCAGTGAAATCTTGTAGATTTCACTGCGTCACTTTAACGGGCTTCCTTGCGACGGAACGCCCACTCCTGCATACATTATACCTGACGCAGGTATAATGTAGCGCAGGGCTTTACATGACGCATCTCACTAGATGCGTCACGTTGTAAATCTGTCGCATAGTGGCGCATTGTTTACGACGCCGCTGCGTCACATGAGTGACGCAACGGTGTTGTAAAGATGTGGCAAGGGGCTTGTAAATCTGCCCCATGATTTTTTAGCAAATGTGGTAGAGACATGGGGGGGGTGATAGGAAATGTGGAATAACTGCTACAAAATGGGAAAGGTCAAGGGAAAATAAATGAGAGGATCATGAAGGCACATGCCACTACAAAAACTCACCTTCAAAAGAGTAAGACAAATGCTATTCACCTATGCTACACTCACATACTCAAGTAGTACTTGAGCCATTTGAATGGAAGTAGGGAATTACACCACTCGCTTAAAGGGAAAAATAGGAAACAATGAAAACAGTCTTATGTATTTGACATTTTTATACATTTTTTATATTTTAAAAATAGCGTTTTTTCCAATAAAACCAGAAACATGAGAAACAAAATGGCTAGAATTAGTGGAGAACACATACAGGAGCAAGCCTTCATTTACATTCAATACACTTGGAAATTCAAGGGGGTGGGAGATTTAACAGCCATGACTCCACAACACCCATCGGCAGGTAAACAGCACAACAAAATCTTTCAATCACACACAGCCTGCATAGAAAGAATGCTAAACACAGAAACAACACATTTTCACCATGTTGATGAATGGATTTGTTGTCTTGCCCCTGCTTTTGAGGAATAAGTACTCGAGGAAGAGTGAAAGGATAAGTAGGCAGAGGATCAGCACATTTGATTTATCCAGGGACTCAGTAATTGCTAGATACTCTCCTGGTCTCCAGCTGTGATCCTTAGCATGCTTGTTCTGCACCTACAGCCCACTTCAATGCCATCTTTGCACATGTCAAAATACTGGCTCAACGCCACCTCTCAACTACTGAATCTATCCAGAGTGTCACTGGGGACATGTCACAGGCAAACCAATCACTGCACTTGGACCAGGTACTGAAATGCATCACCAGCCGAGTGCACCTATTTATCGCCAAACCACAGTCACTGGTGGAATGGCAACGGTTCTCATGGTAATTCTATGCCATTGCATATTTTCCTAAGGTATTGGGTGCCATTGATTACACCCATGTCCCCAACTTGTGTCTGCCACCCTGACTGATTCCTTAATGGTCCCTTAACTCCATCCATTTGGTAGTTGATATTCCCCATGTTCTTGTAACTCCCCATTGCAACTTCCATATTAATACACACATGTATGCCTCCCGTTCTGGTTTCTCCACACTTACAGTTGCACACTAAACAAATCGGGCAGACATAGGCGGATATCTCCCCTACATGTTAGTGAATAGAATTTGTAAGTACATCAAAATGTCCTACTTGAATACTACTTTACATGATCAAAATGCTTTGGTGAATGGGCCCCAGAATCTTTAAGTCCAATGCAAGGAACCCCCTGTGTTTCCCTAATGGAGTTCTTCATCCAAGCCGAAGCACTCTACCATTACCTGAGAATCATGCAGATACCCAGACAATTGGACTACTTTGGCAAAATGTTATAAAGCAAGTATCTATGATAATTTGGAAAGTAACCTCAAGATTTTCTGGCAGATGGAGACACACAAGGAAACTGAAACCTTACTGTTTTTGGCATTAAACCACTGTTGAAGATGTATACAGCAGACCATTTGAAGAAGGCGGCTATCAGAATAAATATTAAGGAAGAGACCTAAGCATCAATGATAGACATGCCAACTGCCTGGAATGGATGTCAGCCCTCACCCAGTATTGAAGGGAAAGGGCGGAAGGCTTATAAGGTCCATGGAAGGGCTTCTGCTTTCTGCTTCAGCTGCATCTCTCATTGTCCAGAGCTGTGAACAGCAATACTCTATTTGTCTGATTGGTCACCCTCCAGTGGCATTAAAAGGTCTTTCCAACTGATATTTATGTTTGCATCTCAACGATCACTATTACAGTGGTACCCATGTGCAATGACTGATGCACACCTACATTTTCGAGGATAGTGTCCCAATTATTGGTGAAGTATAATATTCTACCGTTTACCCAACAGGCGGATCACCGTGTTTTCCAGAGGGAAGGACAAGCTGCAGTGGACTAGGTCAGCACAACTAGTTGCAAAACATGAATTCATTACAGATCATGGAAACTCACTCCAAAAGATTTTACAAACATCAGTTAATGTGGGGTAGTGTTCCGGAAATTGAAATGGAATCAGTTTTTGATGAAAAGCAGCCTCTAGATAAGAATTTCTTGGTTTGCGCGAGACATTAACACTAAATACATGCTGTCAAACGGTGATCTGTTCTAGCCCAGCTCTGTTATTTTTTTTTCTTTACTTGTCTGTTGATATACTTTACAAAGTTTCCTTGACAATCTGCTGTTTCTAGTGTGGTGACAAAAGGGCCCTTCTTTTCAGCATAGAGCTAAGTTATTGTGCAAAGCATGTCAGCTGCATTACTGAAAAATCAAGCATGAGTTTACGTATGTGTCCTACTGGTAAATGTTCAGTTGGTGACAGGGAACAGATTAACAATACCATCTTTTGCACAAATGAACAAAAACAAAAAACACCTCTTGTGCGTCTTTGCTAAATGAACACCTTTATTAAAAGCACTCTTATTTCACGGTTTGGTGAGGTAAAAAAACAAAGGTTGCCTATGTTATTGACCAGGTCGCACGTGATTGAGCAACCTTCAATGCAACCTGCACTATTCCATTTGTATGTTTGTCTGAGAACAAATAGAGCAAATTTTTATCTCTCAGGAAATATGGACATATACATAAAATTCCATTAGGCAGCAGCACGGGCCACAGGATATAACCTTCATATATCCAATCAAGGGTGTTCACACTCCTTCCCCAATGAGCGATGTCTCCCAAATTTACAGTACACATTTAGTGGCATATTCACATCAAAGTAACGCAGTGCGGCACAGCAAGTCACCTTGCTGAGCTGCGATACAGGGAAAGGGCAAGAACGCACTGTATTTACCTCAATACGCCGCATTCCTGTCCTTTCCCCTAGCGCTGGTGCACAATGAGCTGCCTAGCTCCAACGCAGTCACCCTTGTACCATGGTGCAAGAGGGCCTCCATTGCATGCAGGATTATTTTTGTGCCGGAAGGGGCAGTTTCGTGCACAAAAACAATCCCTTGAGGAATATTCCTCTATCTATGTGTGCTGCAGAATGCAGGACACTTAAGAAAGAGGAAGTAACGAGGAGAAATAAAGATATTTCTCCTTTTTACGCCTCACCTGGGATGGTGCAGCATTTTGGCACATTCCCTAGTTTACCAGTAATGGTAATTCTGGGAAAGCATCAAAATCAATGGGAGTTGCATGGCAGCACCCACTAAACTCCCATGGAACGCCTCCATAGTGCAGAGTAGCGAGCGATTTGCACAGCGTTGCATTACTCCTAATTTATCAAGCCACTCAGGGGCACGCAAAGTGGCCTTGCATTGCTTGATAAACTGCATTTTGAGTTTACATAGCGCTTGTACCGCGTTATGTGGTGCAAACGTGACACAAACCCTTGATAAATATGCCCCATTTAAGGACAAAATAAGCAGTCCCCGTAAATCCAGATTTGGCAAGTATGGGAGTTTCTGTTTTAATCTAGATCCATTGAACTCCACATATCTGTAGTGTTTGTACTGAAGACTCTACCTCGTGGAGGCAGGAAGAGTTTCACTGTGAAATATCATGAAAAAATGGGGCATTGTCAGGAGAATTAATGATTCTGCCAGGTAATTCCTCATTTCTCAGGACAATTCAGGATCCAACTGGATATCTTCTTTAACTCTACCCACAGAGTTACGAAAACCCCAGGTATCAGTAAATCTGGGGAAGGGAGTGCACAGCGAGGTAGCAGGGTTCTTGTAATGAAATCATTCATGGGAGTAAAAACAGCAAATCTAGGGAATGGTGTTTTAACTAAAATGGTGTTCCTTTTATTTCTATTGTCCATATGTTATACCCTTTGAGTGTGAGGGGACAGACTGAGGTCTACCTGTGAATACAATTTATAGCAATAAAGACAACAATTAAGGACCAAGTGAACCAAGAAATTCTTCATCTCAACTACTCAACATCTCTGTATTGGGTTGTAAAAAGTATATGATAGGTCAGCAGGGGAAATCATTCTCATTGAGTTACTAATTGCTCAGTTTTCATACAGAACATCCTCGAAATCCAGCTAGAGTAGAATGCCAGGTTTGAAGAACACAGGGGCAGATTTACAAGGCCCTTGCGCCACTTTTGCGTCATTTTTAACATGGGAAAGGTGACGCAAAAGTGGCGCAAGGGACTTGTAAATCTGCCTCACAGCTTTTAGTGTAGGACCCAGAGGATGCTGAGCAGTATTGCCTGTGGTTCCAAGAGCACATTCAGACACCTCAGTGTTTGAACTATGGTCTATCGAATGCCCGAGTGCAGAGGTGTAAGTAACTCCCTGCATTAAGAGAGAGGAGAGAATGGATGCAAGTGGTAAGCCTCTGGAGACCCCGCACAAACGTTATCCTGCCATTGTAGAAAAAAAGGAATGATTTGGCAATGATAACAGTCACTTCCAGAAGCCACTGGAAAATATATAATGTGCCTTAATGGCACAAGAGTGCTAATTTTTCTGGTCCTGATAGTTAATTGGTGGACTGAACACTATGGAAGAAGCAAGGCCTGCAGGTGGATGAAGATACAGAACTGATGATAGACTGAAAATACTACCTCGGACACTGTGAATTCAACTTCAAGAGGAAGACAACAGACAGTCATAAATGTTGAAATGACGTACTCCAGAATGTATTGAAGTGATGTATGGCCTGGAGGGGTTGTATTATGGAAAGGGTGCACTGTCCTTGTTTAAATAGGTGCACCGGGTGCTGAGAGGGACAGTGTTCCCTATTACAATGAATGTGCTGCCCCCCTAGGGCAGCCTCTAACTCGCACTACCCCCAGGGCAGTGCATTCAGTGAAATACGGTTGGCTGTTTTAAAGCCTCTTCGTTTTTCACGGTACAGGGGCTATGCTGCCTGCACTTTAAAGAAGGGAGAGATATCTCTCTGCAGGCAGATACAGTAATTCACTGCACTGGCCTGCAGGGGGATATCTGAGGGGGTTCCATGAGACCTCCTTTCCTGACTTTAGAGGACTGCCTTTAGGAGGCACACTGACAGTGTGTCACCTTTCTGTTGCGCATATTGAGAGTGCCTCCTAAGGGCCTGTTTGCCTCTGCTCCCACATCTATAAATAAGGCATAGGTGCAGAGGCAAAGATATTCCCTTATTTCTATCGGACCGCACCCACATGCGAATGAGGAAATGCCCTCTCATGGTAGCTCTGGCGCTACATGTGCATTAGCGATATCAGTATTACTGAATGGGATGCACAAGCGTCTGTGGCCCCTTGTGTAAAACCATTGTACCCTGGGGGTGCACAAAGTGAGTGCACAGGCCCTTTGCACCCCCAGGTTACAATGTATAATACAGCCACTCTCATATATTTACAATTTGAATTAGTGAAATACTGCTATTTTAAACATCGCCAGACACATATCCAATTTCTCTGAAAAACAAGCCTTGCAGAAAGGAGAAACTCTAAACAACTGAAGCAAAGACAGACCATTATTCAAACAGAAGGACATGTAGACCCATCAGAGAGTTGGAAAGGCCAACTTCAAAAAGTGGGCTTTCAATTATTTCACTAAACAGGAAGAGAGCTGAGGCTACGTGAGGCTCTGGAGACAAGAACTGTAAAGTTGTGGAGTTGCAGATGAATGCGCTCATGCAGCCAACAGAGCTTTACAAGAATCTAGGCATTTCTAGCTGAAAGATGTCCAGTTTTTCTGCACCTTTTGCCTCGCCTGAAATCTTTCATTTGTCCTCCAAATAATTACGTTGACCCACGGACAAAACCACGACAGTAATTCGGCATATTTTAAAAGAAACAAAAGAAACAACAATGTGCAAAGGTAACCTTGGTAAGTGGAAAAAAGCAAAGCAAGTTTATTTACTAAATGAGCCACAGACTGACTCAATTTTAAGAGGAAGATGTGAGGAGGCATAAATCTGATAAAAGTGTATTTCTGCTACTCCAAGAGGGACAACACAGAGAACTGTGCCAAGGTCCTGAAATCTGAGGCAAAATGAAAACATTTAATTCTCCTTAGAAGGAGAAGGTAGCAAGAAAATACAGACACCATATAACTAATGTAGGACATAACGCTACGAACAGAGTCCAAAGTCAAGGATGTCACTGTGACAGAAACAATAGGAAAATTCATAAGAAGCACACTTGAGAGCCAAGGGCCATATGTATCTACTTTTGGGTCACAAAAACTGGTCACAGTTTGCGATCAGTACTTTTGCGACCAGAAAGTTGTTTTTGCTAAACCACCTCCGTACGTTGGCTTGCAAAAACAGAATTCAAAGTGGGTTGCCATCTGACCTGCCTCATTAGTATTCATGCAGTACATCGCAAATTGCAACTAGGGGGCTTTTTTACAAGGGGATTGCGCCACAGGAATGTCACTCTTACTGATGTTTCTGAGGCACAATGTCCTGTTCCTTATTTACAAAGTAGCGTTAAGCCACTTTTTGTGGCTTAATGCCGCTTTGTAAATGTGGTACCCTTTCACACAGTTTTCTGCATGAAAGGGGCATGCAATGGTTGTTACTGTGGGATTCCAACGCAACACCCATTGCTTTTTGACGCTGCCCCAGATTGTGTAAACCTGAGGCAGCGCCAAAGACTAATGCCATGCAATTCTAGGCGTTAGAATGGTGCAGCGATGAGAAATACTGCAGCATACATAGAAAGAGCAAAACACCAATAATGATTGTTTATGTGCAGGAAGGTGTCTCTTCCCGCACATAAACAATCGTTAAATAATGACTATTTGCTACTTTTATGTGTGCTGCATTCTGTAACAAATCACCATTATTGATTGTTTATGTGAAGGAAGGGTCACCTTTGTGTACATAAACAATAATTCCCTACAACGCACTATGGCACAAGTGTATCTGTATTGGCATTAGGCAGTTATTTTTAGCGCCAGCGTGAGGGGAAACAAAGGGGTGCACCGTATTGTTGTAAATACAGTGCATCCCTGCGTTTTGGAAAAGACGGAGCGCCATGCGAAAAATTTTGCTGCAGCTCCGTGCTGCGCCATTTCTTTGTACATAGGCCTCTAAGACCAATAGAAGGCATTCAGAGGGTTGGTGGCCTGCTGAGGTCAGAAGACCACCATGGCTGTCATTGCTCTCAATAAAGAAAACTCTTTTAAACATCAGAAATAGGAAATGGGGCTATGTTTAATAAAAAAACATATTTTCAAAAATTGTTGAAGTATGGGCAGTGCTCCTCTGGACCACTGCCAACTCCAGAACAAACTGGTCCCGCTGTCACTTTTTCGACAGTTTAACCGCACGCCTACTTGGCAGTCTTCCCCCTTTATTTAGATGTTAGCAGGTCCATGGACCAAAGACCGCCTGAGTTCAGCTGACTCTGCTTCATTCTAACACTTATTCTATGGATGCTCTTTCTGTCTGCCCATGTGACACACGTTCATCTCAATGTGATCTTCATCTCTTATTTTTTTGCAGTCTGTACAGTGAGGAAAGTAAAAGGTATATCTTTCCGCTTATGCATAGCCTCAATTTCAGACAATGTCGCCCAGCCCTATACTTTTTAAAGTTGTTAACTGACCCTGTTACATGCTATTGACTGGCCTAATTTTTCTGGTGTGCTATAAAAAGGAGAAAACAGCACCCGTAATTTGGGATATAATGAAAATAATATACAAATCTTTTATACATGAACTGTATATTTCTATGTACTTTTTATGATTAGTAGGATCTTATTCTTATTATATATA
The DNA here is from genome assembly GCA_963921515.1 of Calotriton arnoldi. NCBI lineage: Eukaryota > Metazoa > Chordata > Amphibia > Caudata > Salamandridae > Calotriton > Calotriton arnoldi. The sequence goes on along the minus strand of CAWUFW010002935.1, from coordinate 1,756,710 downwards.
GAATACTTTTTATGCCATTTTTTGTCCTGGCAAAATAAAGTGATCATGACTAACTGACTGACTGACTGTTTCATCGTTAAAAACTGAACAAGATTACAAGAATAAAATTCTTAGTAGACTAAATATAAAACTCATATAAAGTGCTGATTCGAACTAAAAAATCTCAGGTTACAGTACAATACAATTCATAAACCATTCTCTTAAGATAGTGCTTCCATTGATAAAACATGTTAATAAGGTCTTCCTTAAAGTCTTAAAATGCATCACTAAAATCAGATCTATGACATCTTATTTCATAATGCAATAAAGATTCATTGCCCACCCTCATATGTTAACACTTTCAAATATGAGAGGGATTTACTTCTAGAGATAGCAGATGATATAAAAGTAGAGACTTAATAGCATATATCCAGGCTATCTAATGCCTGTATATACTTAAAATCTTCCTGTTAGTGGATATACCTTCCAACTTTAAACACCGGTCTTAAAAATGTCTTTCTTAAATCATTATAAAATGTACAAAACAAGATAAACTACATGGTGGATTGGTAAGATATGCCATCACACGAACATTTAGACAACGTCTATGACCAATCCCTTATTCTTGGGAAGGCAACCTTAATGTGGAAAGCGCCCAAACGCAGTCTAGTCAGATAAAATCTTTGCTGCACATTTCGTACGGTTACTAAACAGTTCTTGTATAGGGCCTGAGTGGTAGCTATGAACTGTATTCTTACTACTCTCACACTTGTCCCTTTCTGCCTTTCTTCTTCCCATTAATATAGTTTTTTTTCCTAGTTCTTACTAATATATTTAATATATATTTTTGATACATTTTAAAAGTTAGTTTGATACAATTTAAATTTTAATGTATTTTCTGTAATCCTTTTTCAACAATTTGTCTATTTTGATACTGCTGTTGTGTGTTTTTTAAAAATCTTTTCTATATGGTGTTTGCAGTTATTATTGATTGTTAGTCTGTTTCTGATTATTACGTTCAAATAATAATATAATTTTATTAAATATTTTGTCTATTTTAAAATATATACTTTTATATTTTTTATTGCACCTTTTATTTCTTTTTGATATTATAACTATACTTTCTAAATGTAATTTTTTTTAAGGTTAAACATATTTTAAAGTTAATATAATATCTAATTTGATACACATAGCTATTTTCTGATGATATGGTGGTCTTCTATATTTTTGTAATCAATATTTTTGACTTTACATGCAAATTATATAAAGTCAGTATTTATGTCCTCTGTATTTTTTGCCTCCATTTTTGTCCCAAATATTTTTTGTCTGCAATATTTTGTCATACAGCTAGGTCTGGTACTTTGTGCAGGTGTGCCTGTGATTTCGTTTTTTCAGCTGATACAGTGCATGTACTGTCTTTGTATTATTTTCAGCTTTTCTTTCAGGAGCATTTACCACCTGCTTTTGACTGGAGGTGTTTTAAGGTGCTGTTTTCTTCTGGTTTTCAATGATCTCTCATACTTGTAATCTGGTTTTATTACTGTCTGCATTATTTTTCAAATGTAGTGACTATCACTTGCAGCAAAAAACATGAGCTAAAGAGTGCATGACGACCATGGAAACGTGTGTTTTGTGTGATTAGGGTGTGTGATAAATATCTCATGTGGTTTTTAACTTGTGATTAGATGGGTCAGTAAATGTATGTTTCACTTACCTTGGTGAGTGGTAATTGCCACTATGCTCAACTGATAATCGAGGAATTCACTCTTTCTTTCACTGAATACTGTGACTTTCTTAACTGCTTTCAACAAACACTCAACTTGTATTTTTTTTTTTTTAATGTCGGCTTTCCTTTTCAGTGCCCTTGCATATTCTTAGTGCTATCAAACTGTTTGGTAAACAAGATCTCTCTGTAACAGCTTGCAATACATTACAGCACAACATTCACTAATGGTAGACAAAACATTTGAATCATTTCTGACTTTAGCAGGCCCTACTGTGAGTAGATTATCTACATAAACTGTGGGCTTAGTAAAGAATATTTGGACATGTGGCAGGAATAAGAGTCACTAGCATGTGCAAATCTGATGTGTCCTGAATCGGATGACAACAGTTATATTAGGAGGAGAAATTAAATTGGTAGAAATGTCTGTCCAAACCTGTTGAACCTTGTAAGAAAAAAGGCATTGATGGATCAGACGTAGGGCCTTATCTACAGCCTGTCAAACTGGATGTTTAGTAAAAACATTTTTGAAGTGCAACCCTGTGATAAAGCCTAGCTGTCAAACTCTAACAGGGGCTCTAAATTTTCAAGGGCAAAGCAATGCATCAAAGAATTGAGGACGAGATATAATAAAAGATTTGGGGGCATATTATTAAGCGTCAGCGATAATTATCGCTGGCCGCGCTTAGCGTGAGATTTTTTATCGCCGGCTATCGCTGAAATTATCGCCATGCTAGCGCTGTATTAACAACGCATAGCGCAATGGCGATAATTATTCCAGCGATAGCGGTGTTTTCCAAGGAACATTGCTGGTTTTCCAGCGATGTTCCATGGAAAACGGCGATAACCTTGCTGATACGACCCTGTGGTCGTATCAGCATAATCCACCCCAATGTAAAGTATAGGTAAGTCAGCATTTTAGCAGACGTTAGTTCGCGGTTTTCGCCAAAAACTAACGTCTGCTAAAATGCGTGGGCCTCCTTGTAAATATTGCGATGTGCACAACAGCGATAATTTACAAGCAGTACTGCCCAGTGACGCCCACTTTGCATCTCATTAGAGATGCAAAGCGAGGCGTCGGGAAAACGGGTGCTAACATGCGCTAATGCATGTTAGCACCCACTTGTAAATAGGGCGATAGTTTTATCTCCGCTTTTTTGGCTTTTAAAGCCAAAAAAGCGGAGATAAGGCCCTTGTTGATATGCCCCTTGGATGCAAAAAATTGTGCGTTACATTTTGCACTCAGTATTTAATTTTGCAACGAGAACTGTATACTAATAGATTAAATGGTACATTTTCAGTCACAGGGGGTCGCAGTATTACCAGCCTAACTAATATTATTTAGGAAGGTCACTTTCTGCGATCACCCCTGTTATCAGTGCAAACACAGGGATGGTGGCTAGCAATGAGCAACAGACCACCATTGCTGGTTTTGTATTCTCAAATGGAAAAGGTAGATTTTTTTTAAAGCAGACTGTGTTCCCTATAGGGACTGGGGCTGCATAAAAAAAAAAAAAAAATTGATTGGCAACTGTTGGAAAGTGGATTATTGGTAGGGGCAAATGTAGGTCTGCCACTGGCAATAAGGCCACCAACCATTGGTAGGACTCAGCATAGGTCTTAGAAAATTATTCCTATGCTCAACCCTTGGTAACGTGGCTGCGAGCAGACAGGCTTAACTTCAAAGACAGGTATGTAAAGCATTTAAAAACACCAATTCATTAAATAATTTAGACACAACACATAATAAAAATCCAACACCAATTTATAAAAATAGGAAATATTTTTATCTTTAAAATGACACCAAAACGACAAAAATCCAATGTAGGGAACCGGAGATATGAATTTTCAAAGATTTAGCAAAATATAGCACTTAGAAGCTTATAGCACCATATTGGGATACAGGCTCGCGATAGACCGACCCCAAGTCAAAGCTTCAGGCCAACCGCGATGGAGCCCTGAGTGGATACCACACGCGGAAGGTCCGGGTCACAGTTTTTACCTTCAGACTTAGAAACTTTTCTGGAGCTTTTTCTCGCGAGGTCCTCAAAGCTCTCAGCCAGTCCGGATTCGGTGTGGGTTCGCCGGCTTGCCTTGCGATGAGCTCCCGGTCACCTTTCTACGTTCGGACTTAGAAACTTTTGCGGTCCGACCTCTGTAGCATTCCAGCAGAGCAAACCCAGGATCCAGGCCGACACGCGGTGGAAGGCAGGCGGCTTGGCTTTTGCGGTTGCTCCCGGTCACCTTTTCTACGAGCGGATTTAGAAACTTTTCTGGAGCTTTTTCTCGCGGGGTCCCTCGATGCTCTTCACCAGGCCGGATTCGGTGAGGATTCGCCGGCCTCGGATTTCTTCTACTCCCGGTCAAACTCTGGAAGTTGGACCGACGGAGCTTTTAGCGGGACAAACCTGGATGGCTTGGCCGGCTCGCAGTTGAAGGCAGGCGGCTTGGCTGACCAGGTTGAGTCGGTCCCTCTATGGAGATTTTTTCCAAAGTTCTCCAAACTTCTTGAACTTCTTCCTGAAGTTCCTCAGAGGGTCCCAAAGTGTCTCAAACTCACTCCAAGGGTCTGGAAGCTCCAAGATGGTCCTTGAAAGTTGAGGACTTCAGTTCCCACAATCCACTTGGACTTCACCCTTACAAATCCACTGGTAGTTCCTCAGGTTGATGATCCTTGGTGGTGAGGGTCCAGGTGAGCTCTGTTAACCTGTAGCTTGCAGGGAGTCCACTCTTTACTTCTTTTTCAGCAAGGTAGTCCACAGGGCTGTAGTTTCTGATGGTGCAGGCTTCAGAGGTCAGGCCTTAGAATTTGCACAGCAAAACTTCTCAGCTTGGCACAATGTCTTGCTTTCTTCAGTTTCAAGCAGCAGATCTGGAGGGCTCTGCCCCTCTCAGATACTTATTCCACGTTCTCTGGGTCAAGCAGGAGGTCACTTCCTGACCAATGGGAGCAGGGTAACTCCTCAAACATATGACTACATCCTGTAGAGTGTGGCATTATTTTGTTCCAGAGTGCATCAAATCTTCCAAATCCATAATGGCAGATTTTCCAGCAAGGAGGTAAGAGCTGGCTAAACACACCCCTAGGATGGCTAATTTACTTAGACTCTCCCCCATGCATCTGCTCATACCTTCCTTAATCCTACCATCTGCCTAAGGTGGAAAGTTCAGAGTTGTAAATGACACTGTTCTCTGCTCTCCTCTTTGAAGAACATAGTTTACGACTCCCCCTGGCCTGGCATTCCTATGGAACAGCACACTGCCCTGCCAGCAGAGCTGGTTGACCCCAGGGGCTCTTTATCACCTCTTCAAGGCAGCCTGGCTAATCCACTTAACTCTGACCAATCAGGGCAGACCACTGGAAGGCTGAATCTGGACTTACAAACAAGAAAGTCTTATAACTTCTTGTATGTACACTTTAGGAGAAATTCAACAATATCATATTGTTGAATTTATTAATACCATTCGGGGAAGTCTTTGAATGGGACTTCTAGCCCTCTCCTATCAAGAGTTATTAGTTAATAACTTTCTACCATGTTAACCTATGTAGCAGGGGATTTGCAATGGGAAAAATGACTTGGGCCATTTTTCCAGCACGAGGACTTACAAAAACATATTTTATAAGTACTTTGCTTATATCTACAGGACCCCCACCCCATGGGACAACTAGGGGAGACTTTAGGGGTTCTGAATCTGTACAAATATTGCAGAGCCTCACTTCACAGTGCTCCTAGCATCAAAGTCGAATTTGGGCAGCACTTTACCACAATCTGGGGAGTGAAATGTGAGATTTCACTTAACCCAGGGCATATAAAACTCATTTTATAAGGGTCTACCTTATAGATACCTGACCCCCCACCCCTGGGACACCTAGGGGAGACCCTGGGGGCCCTAATATGCCATAACATTGTAGGTTATCCATTTTTAAGTGCCCCAAACACCAAAGTCGAGTTTGGGCACAATTTACTTTTAAAAGCAGTCCTGGCACGCAGGGCGGCTTTTAAAACTGACCTCAGGCCTCAGCAGTGCACACATGCAAGTGCAGAAAGCTGCTGGCCTCTAAACTGCCATGCCCTACTACATACTAGGGACTGATAGGTAGTTTCAATTCCCCTGCCCTATTATATACTAGGGGCTTATAGGGTAGGTCATGCCAATCACAGGGGTACCCCAACCCATAGTGTACCCTGGTGTATTTAGGTGTTTACACTGTATCTAAGGGGGCATATTTACATTCCCTGGCGCATCCCTGCAAATCAGCAGGGATGCGCCAGGGAAGATGCGTCACGCAAGTTTGCCCTTGCGCCACCGCCGATGCGCCGCATTTACAATGCAGCGCGCCGTGGCGCACGGATGGGCAGATGCGTGTTACATCCCCCGACGGAAAGGCGGTGCATTGCTGGAGTCGCGTCGCAAGCGCGACGCGGCTCCACAAGGCTCGGGGGTGTCCTATGCCTAACATGCTGCGTCAATCCTTATGCCTGCTTCAAGCAGGTGCAGGGTTTTGACGCAGCATGGGCGTAAAAGTGACTCAGTGAAATCTTGTAGATTTCACTGCGTCACTTTTACGAGGCGTACCTGCGAGGGAACGCCCACCCTGCACCGGAACGCCCACATGAAACCTGACGCAGGTTTCATGTGGCGCAGGGTTTACAACGTGACGCATCTCCCTAGATGCGTCACGTTGTAAATATTGCGCAACGTGGCGCATGTTTTGCATCGCCGCTGCGTCACATACGTGACGCAACGGCGGCGCAAAAGTGGCGCAAGGGGCTCGTAAATCTGCCCCTAAGTGTTTTCAGCATAGCTCTGGCCCTGGGCCTGGTTAGGCAAAGCCCAGGGTCAGTCAGAGTCAGTTTCCACCAGTACCAGTCAGCAAAAAGTTGGGGGGTGCCCAGGGCACAGGATGACTTTGCAACAGCAACACAGTAGAGGGAGCAGACAGTGGTCCCATGGACTACTGATTATGCCCATTGAGGTCACATGATGATTCCAAATCGGGAAGCTGTCCAACGAGGATAGCTTCACCTTTGAGGCTCCGTTACCACTTCCTTTGAAGAGTAGGTACCTGTTCAATGGTTGGCAATCACAATTGTGGTAAAAAACCATTGATACATACCATATCAAATTGCAATTAGGAGGGACCACTCCTTTCATGCTTCTTCCTAATTTCGATATGGTATGTATCAGAAACAAATTTTGGGAGTTGGAAATGATTTTCTAGATCACATTTTGGGCCCAACTTCGATGTCGGGTGGAATTGCTTCCGCCCGCACTGTCTCGTCAGCGGTCCCGCCCGCCTTATTAGGATACGACCCAACACTGTTCGGTCACATTCTGACATTTCCCTATGGGAGCATGCATTACGGCCATAAACCGCCCATAATACATGCTCCCATAGGGAAATGGGAAATGTTTTTCATCCCTGAACTCCGCAGAGATCAACAGGGGGGCACCATAGGTCCCCCCTCGGCCCCTAACCAGAGGACGCGCACACAAGGAGGCCCTGCTGGGGGCCCCCAAACACGCTTTCCGACATGGTTTCCATGTCGGATAGGCTGGCATAGAAACCATGCCGGAAATCGTGCATCGCAATCCCAAGGGTGGAAAGGTCCGCCTTTTGGAATTACGAGCCAGTTCCGACTGGCGGCCCTTCTCCTTGAGCCCATCGGAAGCCAGTCGGAATGACCATCCGGTTTCAATTCTGACTGTCTGATACAAAATCAGCTGGTCAGAATTGAAACCGATGATGGTGGTCGGAAAGCCTCTGACCCAAGGTCGGAGGCTTTCCGACCTCCATCGTAATAGGCACCAGTGTGTTTAATACATCCCACAAACCCTTTTTGTGTTTCTAATCAATGTGATTTTATGAATCGCAACATTTGCAACCTCAAAATTCCTTTGTACATGTCTGCTAGAATTGTTAGAGCTAGTTCTACCCAATTAATTTACTTACCATTTTAAAGCCCATGTGCACATCACATAATTCAGTACATAATTTGATTTGTATCACAAACGTATGTGCATGAACTTTAGTAAATGTGGGCAAGATTTCCATACATGCGTTTTTATGCAGTCAGTGCAGCAGAAAAATTACCTGGCTCATCATCTCTCAGGGCATATTGTTGGAAGAGTCAACATTTTTTGTGGCAGAAAATCTTTTGTTCCCATTTTTGGTTACTATAGGTTTCATTTAGCAAATGGTAGACCAGCCGCTCCCCCCAAGCCTGGGGCGATTGAGGCACTATCTCAATATGCCAAGTCATGGCTGTTCACCCTATATGAACTTTTGCACTGAGTCATAGTGATTTTTTTTACCAAAACAGCTCTGCCTTACATCTCCGGCCTTCAAGATGGGGGCTGCACCGAGTAGTTTGACATGATAACCACAAATTTTTCCCAAATGTACACTATGTCATAAATCACTAGGTTTTTTTATAAATCAATGGGCAGTTTATTTTGCTTGTCGATACAGATGTTGGGATCCTCTAGTGGTATAGGGGCAGGATGTGCAGCTGTGGGAGTGCAACACTGATCTGGAGTTTTTACCCCTTCAGTGCAGTAAAGATCGGGCTTCTTTTCACGAGGAGTGCCCTCTCTTGGGCCTTCAAACAGCATTTGCATTTCTGGTCTTGTGGGACTTGGCCCTTTTGGCTAAAGTTCCCTAAACTTTTTGCTTTTCCCCTAGACCTTGTTTCTGACATTGTGTTGCCAACTTAGATGCTTTGGACACTTTGCCACTGCTAAACCGTGTCAAAGTGCAAGTGCTCCCTGTATAAAGTATAATGGTAATTGATTGTCCGTGATTGGTATGTTTGCCTTACTAGTAAAGTCCCTAGTAAAGTGCACTATGTGTGCCAGGGCTGGTAATGCAAATGCTACTAGTGGGCCTGCAGCACTATTTGTGCCACCCACACAAGTAGCTTTGAAAAGGGAACTCAGGCCTGCCATTGCAGGGCCTGCGCGCAGTTTGTTAAACTGCCATGTTATTCTGACAAGTGCACCCACTTGCCAGACCTTACCCTTCCCTTTCTATGCACATCAGACACCCCTATGGTAGGTCCAAGGTACCCCCTGGGCAGGGTGCAGTGCATGTGAAAGGTAGGACATGTACTAAGGTGTGTACCATGTCCTGACAGTGAAATAATCTCCATTTCGTTTTTCACTGTTGAAAGGCCATCTTGCCCATAGGACAGAATGGGGAGGCTGTGTAATATGTTTTCCAGCCTTTCTTCCCAAAGGCTTAAGATGGAGAGGTGAGGTTTAGTATGCCTGAACTCACAATGTAATAACACATCTTTTTATGAAGGTGGTTTTTGCATTGTGTGTTTAGAAGCCACTCTTTTAGAAGTGGCTGAGTTTTTGTGCTCTAACATTTCTGTGTGTCTCTGCCTGGTTGTGGATTGACTGTCTGGATTTCAAAGTGATAGGATCTGGGGAATGTTTTGACCCAGGGGAGGAGGTAAGACAGCAACAGGCTGACCTGCATCTGGAGTGTAGGGGGAGGAGTAGCCCCTAGAGGTGAAGAGGCCTGGGCTGCAGCCATAAACTAATGGCTCCGGCCCCTGCTGAGTGATTGAGGATTCAGACCCCCTCTATCAAAGGAATAAAGGTGTCACTGGCAGGGAGTCACCCAGAACTGGTTTGAACAGGGGTCTGTGCCCCCTGAACACAAAGACTTCAAAGGCATTGAGGGGTATAACTATGAGAGCTGAAGCCCCTGAACTTTGGAGAATGGCTTCATCAAGATTGAACAAGACTGGAGCTACTTCGTGGTCAAGAGGAACCTTTGCCAAGGAAGGAACAACTGAAGAGACTGAAGGATAGGACTGACCCTTGCTGTGTGTTCTGGGGCTAGCCTGCCGTTTGCTGTTTTAACCAAGGAAAGGCTAAAGGGACTTTGCTGTGTGCTGTGTCCCCCTGCTTGAAAGGACTTTGCTGTGCTGTGTCCTGAAGTAACTTATCCCCAAGGGCCCGAGGTGAGCTGGCTCCCTGTTGCAGAAACTCAGGAACACAAAAGTTTCCAGGAGAGTCTCAGCGACGCTGTGTGCGTGTGCTTGTTGCAGCCTGAGACCCTCGTAAGAAGTGCCCTGTGATCGTGGGCACCTGGAGTCCAAGCGAGGATCAGCGACACTGTGTGCGTGTGCCTTTTGCAGCCTGAACCTTTTGTGAGGATTGTCCAGTTATCGTGTGCACCAGAATCCAAGTGAGTCTCATCGACGCTGTGTGCGTGTGCTTTGTGCAGCGTGAGACCTTCGTGAGGATTGCCTTGTTATCGTGCACACCGGGAATCCAAGTGAGTCTCATCGACGCTGTGTGCGTGTGGTTTGTGCAGCGTGAGACCTTCATGAGGATTGCCTTGTTAATGTGTACCCGAAGTTAAAGTGAGTCTCAGCGACGCTGTGCGCATGTTCTTTGTGCAGCCTGAGACCTTCGTGAGGAGTGCCCGGTGATCGTGCACCCGAAGCTCAAGGGAGTCTCAGCGACGCTGTGTGCGTGTGCCCTGTGGCAGCCTGAGATCTTCGTAGCAGTAGCGGCCCGGACCGGCAGCCTCGGAGGAGCTGAGCCGCCGGCCCGAGCCCGCCGTTGCCAATTCACAAAGATTACATCGGAGGCCCAAGTCGTTGGACGAGGAGAGGAGAGTGAGTTCGCGCCACCCCAGGTAACGTGTGTCGACTCCTGGGGCGGGGTGCGGGCTCGGAGGGAGACGCTCTCGGCCTCTCTCTTGGTCCAACAGCACGAGCCTCTGCTTCGGCTCGTATCATGGCCCGTATTGCCAAGGGAGTGGCAGTACTGTGGGCCGGATTGCGGAGCTGCACATTTTGTTACACCGTACCCGTGTTGGGGGCAACTGTTGACAGAGGCTGACTGCGAGTCAGAAGGAGTGGTGGAGAGACCGCCTAAGGCACCGTGATCGGTGCCGGAGTGTATTACACATTATCTTATTTCTGCATAACTAACTACCTGATTGTCGTATTACACATTGCATCATTTCTGCATAACGAACTACCTCATTGTCGTATGACGCATTGCATTGTTACTGCATAACGAACTACCTGATTAGCGTATTACGCATTGCATTATTCCTGCATAACGAACTACCTGATTAGTGTATTACGCATTGCTTTATTTCTGCATCACAACGTACCTGGTGGTTGTATTACGCATTGCATTATTTTTACATTGCAAAGTGCCTGATTGTTGCGTTACGCATTGCATTATTCTTACATTGCAAAGTGCCTGATTGTCGCATTACGCATTGCATTATTTTTACATTGCACAAGTGCCTGATTATAGCATTACGACGAACTGCATAACATGGTATTAGGATTACAGTGGAATGTTTAGAAGTGCTCATTAATATCGTCAGAACTTACAAGGGCTGCCTGGCCTAACAACCAGCCAGGAGAAATATTACACATACTCATATGTTGGATATATATCGTGTGGTCTTATCGTATATCTTTTTATATAAAATTTATACTAGTTTTTATAAAACTCGTGTGGAGTCTATTTGTGGTGTCATCATTGGGTTGCTGTGAGCGTGGTTGCAAATACTTTACACATGTGCCTTGAAGATAAGCCTGGCTGCTCGTGCCAAGCTACCAAGGGGGTGAGCAGGGGCTATCTCAGAAGGTGACCTTCCCTTCCCTGACGTGGAAACGCGGGTCCCTATTTGGCCTAAGGTACCTACCTCAGCCAACCAGGGATCCCGGGTCTAACAGGTCTACTTGAGAAACCCACTGGTGGCTACATGCAGTGCAACCCTTCTACATGCACACTGGGTTAATTGTAACCCTGGGCGGTGAACTACGCTACGCTCGCGGAGTTTGCGGAGTTTCGGTAACTTCGCGATTCGCGTAGAACGCGAAGTTACCGAGCACTACGCAATTTGCAGCGTAGCGTAGCTGTTTTCTTCTTCGCGCGCTCAATATGCGTTCTCGCGTGCGTGAAACGACCTACCGTGATTCTGCGTTCGCCGACGCGATTTCCTATCCGTTCGCGGGCGCCACGAGATTTGGAATCCGGCCGCACGATCCCGCAAGAGTGTGCGAACGCGAACACGTCATTCGGACGCGCGATCTGACTTCCGGCGGCAGTGTTGGTAAGATCGCGATCCCGAACACGAAGAAACTACAATCTGGCGAAGAATATCTCTCGAGCATCATAAAACCTTCTCGAAAATGATTATTTTGCTCCAAAAAACTCCTCAGATTGTGATTTGGCTGTAGTTTTTTGTGCAATGAGTCCTTTTCTTTTTTACTTTTTTTTCAAGAGGAAGGAAGTGCCCCTGAGTCTCCAACTTCCTGTTCCTGTCCAGCAGGCTCCTCCCAGTGCTTTGTCCATGTGCTGTTCACTTTCATTTGGATTTGGAGCTGGAAGGATCACTTTTTGTGTCTGTCTGCTGCATCATATCTTGGATTGGATTTGAGGACTTTCGGATTTGAGATTTTACAAGTAAGTTGGAGAATTGGTGTACTTGTTTGTTTGATTGGGGCTTGTTTGTACCTACATTTTTTGGGGATTTTCATTGTTTTTAAAATGTATTGTTGTGGCCTGGGTGGCCTGTAGTTTCAGTAGGGGCCTAGTTGTTTTTCTTTGATTGAAATTTCAGCCAGTAGGCCCAGAGGTACCCATGGGTGCATGTTTCTGTGGTGTCTGTTGAATTTAAACATCATGTAGGGCATGGATGGCATTGGATTGAATTGCTAAATGTGGTTTTTGGGGTGTATTTCACTTTTTGGGTGTGTGTTAATAAATAAATACCTTTGTTGGATGTGTGTGTGTGCTTGTTGTGTAACTTTCCAACCTTTCGTAGCCCTGTGGATTTTCCTTTTTGCATTTTTGTATTAAAGCTGTGTTGTTTAGCAGGCCTCCATTGTCTGGTCATATTATAGGCCTGCTTGAGTTCATTGTTTTCCATGGCCTGTTGTGACTGTGAGTGACCATGTGGCTTGGTGCCATTTTGTGGTGATAGTTTAGTAGTGTGCTGCTTTTTCCATATAGGCCTGCATGTCTTTTCTTTGTTCCCCTTGGCTTATGCTTGTTGTTGTTGTGGCCTGGCCATGTGGGTGGCGGCCATTTTGTGAAGGCAGGCAGTGTGCTTTTGCCATAGGCTTGCATTGTCTGTCTTCCATTTCTTTTGTTGTGGGTGGCTAGCGGCCATTTTGTGGAGCCATCCAGGCAGTGTGCTTTTGCCATAGGCCTGCATTGATTGTCTGTCTTCACTTTCTTGTTATTGTGGGTGGCCTGGCCATGTGGGTGGCGGCCATTTTGTGGAGCAAGACAGTGTGCTTGCTTTTGCCATAGGCTTAAGCTTGTGGCCTAGTCTGCCAGTAGGCCCAGAGGTAGTCATCATCATGGGTGCATAAAAACTGTTTGTGTTGTCTGTTGAATTTAAACATCATTTAGGGCATGGATGGCATTGGATTGAATTGCAAAATGTGGTTTTTGGGGTGGTATGTCAGTTTTTTGGTGTGTGTTAAATAAATAGGCCTTTTCAGCCAGTAGGTAACCCTGGGCGTTCAGCTCGTGGACTTTTGGCAACTCCGCACTGCGCGACAACGCGGACTTACACTTTTTTTCTTCTTCGCGCGCTCAATATGCGTTTTCGCGCACGCGATAACGACTTTTTGTGACGATCGCGATGCCGAACACGCAGAATTTACAATCTGGCGAAGAATATCTCTCGAGCAGCATAAAACCTTCTCGAAAATGATGATTTTGTTCATTTTGCTCAAAAAACTCCTCAGGTTGTCATTTAGATGTAGTTTTGTGAGCAAGGAGTCATTTTTCTTTTTTTTACAATTTTTTTTAAAGAGGAAGGAAGTTTCCCAGAGTCTCCAACTTCCTGGTCCTGTCCTTTGTCTTCACTTTCTTGTTATTGTGGGTGGCCTGGCCATGTGGGTGGCGGCCATTTTGTGAAGCCAGGCATTGTGCTTTTGCCATAGGCCTGCATTGTCTGTCTTGTCTTCCTTTTCTTGTTGTTGTGGGTGGCCTGGCCATGTGGTGGCGGCTATTTTGTGGGACCAGCCACTGTGCTTTTGCCATAGGCCTCCAAGCTTGCGGCCTAGTCTGTCAGTAGGCCCAGAGGTAGTCATCATGGGTGCATAAAAACTGTTTGTGTTGTCTGTTGAATTTAAACATCATTTAGGGCATGGATGGCATTGGATTGAATTGCAAAATGTGGGTTTTTTTGGATGGTCTATTTCACTTTTTGGGTGTGTTAAATGAATGCCTTTTTTGCGTGTGTATGTGTTGTTGTTGTGGTTGTGTAACTTTCCAACCTGTTTTTAGCCATGTGGATTTTAGTTTTTGCATTAAAGCTGTGTGTGTTGTTTATCAGGCATCCTTTGTCTGGCCATATAGGCCTGCTTGAGTTCATTGTTTGCCATGCCTTGTGCCTGTGAGTGACCATGTGGCTGGGGGCCATTTTGTGGTGGTAGTTAGTAGTGTGCTGTTTTTGCCACATAGGCCTGCGTGTCTTTCCATTGTTCCTCTTGTCTTACTGCTTCCAAATCCATCCCCATTGCCAGCTGCAGCTCCCTGATGCTGCATCCATCCCACGAGATGCACAAATTTAGGCCAAACAGGCTCCACTACATTTTTGTTTTTGCTCTTTGCTATTCTTATTCTTCCTGAGTGTACACAGTAAACCAGGAAAGCCCTGGCCTTGTTGTCAAAGTCGCATAAATGGCTACACTGTTGTTGTTCACTGAGTTTCTAAAATTTAATAATTGAGACAACCACACACTAAGTTATATATTATATTAGTTTGATTTGTGCTATCGTTTGACTGATGTTCTTCTGGCTTTTTTGCTTTTAGGTGCATAAAAGACTGAGGAGGAGGTGTGTCATCATTGCCCGTTGTACTGCCAGACAGACGTCCTGCTGCTGTACACGACGTGACGTGTGACCTGACCAGACATCTCTGCAACTTGTGCAACTGAGTGCTGCTGACATCTGAAGAAGATGGGCCCAAAGAAAGCAGGTACCAGGTCCTCCATTACCAAGAAAGTTGCTATTGAGAAGAAGGAACAGAAGAAGGAAGTGACACTTAAGTCTGGTGTGCCGCCCAATACCTTTTTGGGGGAAAAAAATATTACGCCTGCAGCAGCGGTGTCCGGGGGGCAAGCTGGGGACAGCACCTCCGCATCAGTGGGCCCAACCCACCAACCCAGGCCCAAGCACATGAGTGTGGAAGAGGTAGCCAGCCTAATGGTGGAAAAGCATTGATGCTGAGCCTGAGATAAACTTATCGCTATCTCAAAGTAGTACCCAATCAACGCAGGAGGAAACACAGCAGATAAGTGGTCAACAACAACAGCCGCAACCACCGCCCGCAATAGTAGTTGTTGTTCCTCCCGAAGTAGGGGCAGTTCAGGAAATTGAGCCTCATGCAGAGGTAGAAGAAGAGGAAGCCACTCATTCAGAAGATCCATTGTCTTCCAAATCGCCAGCAAGGAAAAGGAGGGTTAGTCCATCAAGTTCTTCGCCAAGCCCCCCTTCTGATGATCTAGATGCCACTTGGAAGCCACAAACTGAGTCTGAGAGGGAGACACGTCCCAAGACCAGGCTAGGGAAAAGGAAAGTTCCAGAAAGCCTTACACTTATGGAGGTCGATGTAGAACAGCAGGATGATGATGATGAGCCAATCATCACGAACATCACTCCCGGCCCCAAGGAGATGGAGACCAACATTATTACCCTATCCAAAATTGCTGCGAGGGATGTAGCACGCATACCTCCACAGGTAACACCAACACGACCTACAGCTTCCATATTTGCATTAGCAAAGGCCCGGCAGCGACCTACATCCAGCACAACCACCACCTCAGTAGAAGTAGGTAGTGGTACAGCACAGAGTCAAATTCAACCCACACCCTCCAGTTCATCCGGCATTGGAAGTGGCACCTCCAGCAGGAGGCAAAAGTTAAGCTCCCCAGTTTGGGACTTCTTTACGGTTAGCGAAAAGGAGGAGAACATTGCTATATGCTCCATTTGTAATACCTCTGTTAGTCGGGGTAAGCTTGGTACAAACTATGGTACCGGAGGCCAAATAACCCATCTGAAAAAACACCACTTGATCAGCTGGGAGGACCACCTTCGCGGCATAAAAACTGCAGCCATTGGTGTTGGTGGGGATAAACGAGTAGAAGATCCGATCATGGTGGAAGAGGAAGGACAGGGAGACATTCTCTCTGGTAGTGCTACACAAAGTAGCCCTGTCCCCAGCAGTGCAGTGTTATCGTCGCCCACATCTTCAGCAACATCTCAGTGGCACAAGAGTAAGAGTCAGCCTGAGACAGCAAGGAGTACCGCAATGAAAAAAAGTGCGTTGTTGAGCCTAAGAGAAAGGAAAACCATGCAGCCTACCATTATCAGCATGTTTGGGGGGGAGGGGCAGTACGAACGCAACCACCCAATAGCACGTTTGTACAATGCGAAGCTGGCTAAAATGTTAGCACTGGACCTTCTCCCTTTTTCTTTTGTTGAAGGGGTGGGTTTTCTGAAATTTGTGACAGCCATCTGCCCAAAATGGCATGTTCCCAGCCGCTACTATTTTGCCAGAGTTGCTGTTCCAGCACTACATCACGACGTGCTGGAATTGCTTGGAAAAGCCTTGAAGCAGAGTGCTGTTCATAGTATCCACCTGACAACAGACATGTGGGCCAGTTGCCAAGCCACTGATTACATGTGCATCACTGCACACTGGATCTCTTTTGCGGGGTTAGAGAACAGATATCTGCTGGTGTTGACGCTGCTGAGATTTTTCATGCCACTCGCAAACATGCAACTGTAGCCATGTTTGCCATGGAGAAATCTCATACTGCTGCAAACATTTTGGAAGAGCTTAACAGCAAGGTCTTTGAGTGGCTGCGCCCAAGAGGGCTTAACATTGGTTTTGTTGCCACGGACAATGGCAGTAATGTAGTTAGGGCCATGCAAAATGGTCGCTATTTCAGGGTCCCGTGTTTGGCACACTGCATTAACATTGTTGTTCAAGACTTTCTGAAAAATGAATACAAAGTCAGCAACTTACTGGCCACCTGCAGAAGAATATGCACACATTTCAACCATTCTTTTAAAGCCCGGAAGCAGCTGAGGGTCATTCAACGTGAGCATAAAATGCCAGTCAAAGCATTCATCCAGGAGGTGCCAACATGTTGGAACTCAACTTATTACATGCTTGATCGTCTGTTTGAGCAGTACATACCACTAAATGCTTATGTCATGCAAAGATTAGGGGATCCTACTGTGAGAGGCATGACCGTTGAGATGGGTCAATGGGACCTCGTTAAATGCCTGACAGAGATGCTATTTCCTTTTGAGATCTTCACACGTGAAGTCAGCAGGGAGGACTGTACTATGGGCCAAGCTATCCCATTGTTGCACATGCTAGAGCAGCAGCTGAAGGAGGTGTCTGAAACGTACGCAGGTGTGGATGACAAACAAGACGCATATCATTTGGCGGAGTCCTTAGCCGTTCAGCTTATCTGAAAATACAAGGATTCAAAATAAAATTGTGTCAGATCCACATTACATTACTGCCACAATTTTGGATCCACGGTACAAAGTATTTCTGAACAGTAAGGCAGTAATTCCTTTTTCAGAAGTGGATGTTGCCAAGTACAAAACTTCGATAGCTCAGCTAGCCATTGACTTTGAAAACGAACGTCTGGTAATTACAGGCCCCCCGCCCCAGCCCATAACAAGTACAACAGGGCATCCAGAGTCAAGTTCTACTTCGGAGCCTGAGGGCAGTGCGTTTGCCTCCCAGCAGTCACCGACACCAATACTACCAATAACATCAACAACAGCAAGAACAGGAACATCCACAGTACAATCAGCAACTGATTGGTTTCTACGGCAGGGGTATGGTAAGTCCAGTGCTGATGCAAAGGCAAAACAGGCCGAGCACATCGGAGCACCCCTGAGCATTGAGCGGATGGTCCAGGCCTATCTGGATGACCCAACAGAGGTCTTCATGGATCGAAACCCATTGGTGTATTGGTATGGGAAAGAAGCCAATGGACAGTGCTCAGCAGGCTGGCGTAAAGTATCTGGCTTCCCCTGTCGCAAGTGTCTCTTCTGAGCGTGTTTTCAGTGCTGCTGGTGCCATTGTAACTTTGAAAAGGACCAGTCTCTTGCCCAAAAGCATGGAGAGGTTAACCATGATCAAAATGAATCAGCACTTTATACCACCGGATTACAAAATACGTGAATCACAGCAGGAAGAGGAGAGCGACCTCGATGACATAAGTAGTGGGTTACAGGACCAACTTCTGTCCGAACCACCAGAGTTTGAGGACAAGCTCCTCTTCCCTGACAACAAGGCTTTCAAATTGTTACTTTCTTCCTTCCTTTATTTGTCTGTGTATCTGTCTTTCTGGTTAAAATCAAATCACAACAAATCCATCACCACCGTCTTCTCATTTTATTTCCCTATTGGAGTTGCATGTCTGTGCATTTAACTGTCCACTCCTCAGAGTCCTGCTCCATCTTCCTGACTCACCCTAATTACATTCCCATCAAGCCAGACATTGGAGTACAAGAAATGTTGCCTCTAACAGTCCCTCCATAAGAAGTGAAACGTGACTATAGCTATCATCCGTTTTGTTTCCGAGCCGAAACTTATCTCTGTCCGAAGGCTATCGCCTCTGCAGGCATCCACAACTCTTCACTGTCAGAACTTGGGCAGGCATCCAAAAGTAAACTTATCACTGTCAGAAGGCTACAGCCTCGGCAGGCATCCAAAGCTCATCACTGTTAGGACAGAAGGTACTTGGCAGAGAAAGACAAGACTCTTCGAAGAAACTTGCTGACATTTCTGCAAACTCAATTGACCAGCAATGACCGCTACCCAGGCCGCGGCCCATCACAGCGCTGACCATGTGAACCAACTTAAACTGCGACAAAGTGCCACAGATGAATAAGACGAAAACCGAAACAGCGACTACCAATACTCAAAATGAATGTGGAGTAATAATGAGGCCACTGCCTCGTTAAAAAAAAACACACACCTGTCAGAACTAGGCATCTGATGATCTGACAGCCAAAGAGAAGAGCAAGACAGGTAATAATGATGGCATGCATTGGATGCTTGCTGACTCTGAGCGATTGCTGTTGTTTGTTGTGTTGATGTTGTGCATGAAGTCGAACTCTACTAGTTAATCTACAAAGTGAAAGTGACTCAAGTGACAGTCAATGTTTCCCTTCTTGTTGTTTAATAACCAAATTGTACTCCTACTACTGCAGGTGCAGGCAATATCCGTTGCAATTTTTTAATATGGAATATGGACTTAATCGGAGACTAGTCACTACAGACTGAGTTGGAGTTGGACAACACGTACCACACCATGATGGTGACCATACTACCTTTGCACGCAGTCAGTCAGTTGGATCGGAGATGATTGATGGAATAACTGCGTTTCATGAAGTGGCATAAAAGGTAAACACAACAATTCAACAAGAAAGTAAACACAGCAGACCTACATGTCCATGTAGTGGTGGAGTCGAGTGTAGTCACATATGACTGACAGCGGCGCATTGATTTAGTCACTTAATTTTGAAAATGCTAGGTTGCTGTACATGCCTTTGAGTTTTGTCTGGCTCTGTCAAAATTTAAGGTAAATGGAGGTTGGGTCACGGCCTGGTGCCGTGGACCTGTTCTGTCCTGTTGTTGTTGTAGCTTAATGCTGTAAACAGAATAGACACGATGTATCCAAGCCCCCTCAGTCTGAAAGTGTTCTCTCTTCTCTTCTTGGACTCCACCGTAATTGATGCTTTTTTTTATTCATTGATTTTTCAATACCCCTTTTGTTTTTCCATCTACACTTACAGGCCGGCCTTTACCCTGTGCTATACTGGGAGAAACAACTCACACTTACCTTACCAATCCGCATCAGGCAGGCAGTGGCACCCAAGATTGATGTGCGGAGCGTCCATGGAAGATAGGACCAAGAGGAATGACGAGATTCAACTCCACAATTTGACCAGGATAATACAGTAACTTTAGTATCATTCATCATTCGTCTTTTAATTAATTTGATTCCTTTTTCTCTTCAATCATTACGACTGTGTGTTGTGTTGTTGTTTGTTTGCTAATTGATCCCTACAACTATTTTTTAATTTTCTTTGCTATCTTTAAAAGTAAGCCCGGTACAACATGTAATTTGGGTCTCTCTGAGGGCATACAGGCAAGGCAAATTGCATAGAATATACTTCTGCCCTGTACTGTCTAATTGTCTAGTAGTAGTTAGTAAGTACTACTCATTAACCATCAAGTTATCTTCATCATCATGCATGCATTTCCTTTTTCTCCCTTTATAGATTTATTGGATAAGATCATGGTCGTCTGCCAAGATTCTGCTTTGCTTTTGTTGTGTCCATGTGTACTGTTTTTCTTTGTCAAACCTTTCCCCAAACTCCCCTTCCCATCCATTCATCAAACCCTAACCCTCTTCCCCCGGGCTGTGATTTATATTGAGGTGTGATGTGACTACATTAAATGTACACCAATTGATCACACGCTTGCTGGGGCAGATGTGGTGAAAGCAACACTAATTCAAATTCAAAGGAGGGGGAGGATCTTCTTCTGCTTGCCCACCCATGCTCAGTCTATGTGCAAAGCGATACAAAAGGGGATGATGGACGGAACGTTTGAGCCAATCAAACACTCACCCCCAGTCAACTGATCTGGGTTTAATCCATCATCATTCTTTAGCTCACTCCACCACCCCAGTTCAGACATGGCCATATGCAAATCAGTCTGACCCTGTGCCTCATGGGAACAGTCCAGCCCGAACTGCCAAGCCATGTCTTCCCTGGTCCGGAAATAAGCATCCTAGGACCGGTTTCTGGCATTCCAGCCGTCATCAGCCAGGCTTGCTTGAATCCAGTGGCAAAGTGAGCAAGGGACCCACGTCTGGGCATACCCCCGCCAACTTAGGGCGAACAAAGCGATACAAAGGGGATGATGGACGGAGCAGCTTGAGCCAATCAAACACTCACCCCAGTCAACTGATCTGGGTTTAATCCATCATCATTCTTTAGCTCACTCCACCACCCCAGTTCAGACATGGCCATATGCAAATCAGCTTGTTTCCGGTCCAGGGAAGACATGGCTTGGCAGTTCGGGCTGGACTGTTCCCATGAGGCACAGGGTCAGACTGATTTGCATATGGCCATGTCTGAACTGGGGTGGTGGAGTGAGCTAAATAATGATGATGGATTAAACCCAGATCAGTTGACTGGGGTGAGTGTTTGATTGGCTCAAGCGCTCCGTCCATCATCCCCTTTGTATCGCTTTGTTCGCCCTAAGTTGGCGGTATGCCCAGACGTGGGTCCCTTGCTCACTTTGCCACTGGATTCAAGCAAGCCTGGCTGATGACGGCTGGAATGCCAGAAACCGGTCCTAGGATGCTTGTTTCCGGTCCAGGGAAGACATGGCTTGGCAGTTCGGGCTGGACTGTTCCCATGAGGCACAGGGTCAGACTGATTTGCATATGGCCATGTCTGAACTGGGGTGGTGGAGTGAGCTAAAGAATGATGATGGATTAAACCCAGATCAGTTGACTGGGGGTGAGTGTTTGATTGGCTCAAGCGTTCCGTCCATCATCCCCTTTTGTATCGCAGTCTATGTGCAAGCCAATTTTTTTTCCAAAGGGACCTAATACATCATAATTAATTGCCGGCATTGATTGGATTCATCATCAACATCCTACCACACAGCAGTAAAGGTTACGAATTACGATTGTGTTAAGTTAAGTGATTCACTCGACACAACTACAGTTTGTAACTTCTTGTACTAGGCTGTCACCGCCACCATTATGTTTTATTTTACTTTAGCAGTTGCAATATTGTTTGTTTGGCAGTCTTCTTCTGTACTGTACTTTACTTCATTCTACTACTCCTCCCACAGTCTCTCTCAGGCAAGTGACTGTCTCTTTTTATTTTTTTGCAAATGCTACTGCCAGTGTCTACTACTACCACCACAACCATGGCATCTTCTCCATTCTCTTGGGAAACCATGCAGCCATCGCTGTGCCGAACTTAATCATCATCAATCACAGGTAAGATAAGTTTGGTGGGAGGTATAATGGACTAGGAGGCGAGACTGACAGTACTAGTAGGACAAATAACTCAGTGACGGGTACCGCATCTATCTGTTTGTGTGTTACATAATCAGCAGATTATTTAAATCAAACACTGGCTGCGGCCCTGCAGCAGCAAGGAAACCATGTGACGTAAATTCGTAAAACAGTAACCCCCCCACAAAACATTAACATCGTATGTTTAAGTATAAATATAATTTATTACCCTAACAAAAATAAACTATCCCACACCTGACCCACCCCTCTCCCTAACCCCAACCAATGTCCAAAATGAAAAAGTCAAAACAATGTCCATAAACCCCAACGCCCAATTCCCACCCACCAACAAAAGGAATAAGAAAGGGGCAATCCAACGGGGTCCTACATAGTTCTTAGATTCGGCGGGCTTTCAGGTGTTTGTCCACGAGGATCTTGACCCGCTCTAGTTGCTCCTCTAGGCGTGAAATCCGGAGGAGCATCTGGCGGCGAAATGCCCTGCAGTGGCATCCAGGGTGGGGGGCAGCAGTGCTGGCTGTTAAGGAATTACGGCGGCGGGCGGCTGCCTGACCGTGGTGCTGTACCACTGGAGGTGGGGCCTGGCTGGGGCCCGGGGCATTGGAGGAGGCTGCAGCTGCTGCCGCCTCCTCGTCCTCCTCCGCCTGAGCCACCAGCCGCCGGTACTCTTGGCAGATGGCCTCCAGTTTCCGGCACCGGGCCCTGGCTGCCAACTCCTTCCGTGATGGTTTTTCTTGGGAAGGAGGATCTATATCAAGAAAGAAAAAGAATATTGCTGTAACCAATACTCTTAGCAAAACAGTAACACAAAATTAATTCAACACATAGTGGCACAGTAGCACTAGCAAGCACAGTACATAACATTTGTGGTAATAATCTATCCTCCCACTTCCTCAGCCTCTAACATTTGTGGGAGTTTCAGGCATTATTCTAGCACTATGAACTCCAGTACACAGTACACCAGTCTTCTTCTTATCTCTAGTTTAGCGAAATTACATAACCTGGTTGTAGCCGGCATGCCAGCTCAGTCAGCTAAGCTTGCACCCAAGACAAACATACGAGTCATGATGCAGACTCACGTTAGTTTTATTTACTACTGTCTGCAGGTGGGGAAGCTCGTATTTTTCTATTACGGGTGGCACTGGCCATACTCTCTCTGTTACATGAAGGGCAATTGCTCAATTTCACTTTCACCCTGCCCTGGCTACTACAAAAGGCAGATTATATATCTGATCCAATGATCATTGCTTATATATGGGACGACGACATAAGGTCAGTAGTGGTCGGTGGTGGGAGTGCTGCTGGGTGGTGACGTGGGGAGGGGGAGGGGCAGGGTGGGGGGTAGTAAACTATGTATTACGCCCAATTACAGGTAAGTAAACATATAAATAAATAAAACTAATTTCGTTGCGCGCACTGCATCGCATTTGGCGGTGCAGTGCGCACAATGAAATTCGCTTTATTTATTTTTATGTTTACTTACCTGTATTTGGCCGTAATACATAGTTTACTACCCCCCACCCTACCCCTCCCCACATCACCGCCCGGCAGAACTCCCACCACCGACCACTACTGCATAAGGTACTTTGTTTTGATTGATTGTGTAACCAACAGATAGGCCACCCTTTGCAGGCTGGCTGACACATTCGAAAATAAATTAACATAGGTAGGGAGTGGTCCTCGGAGTCGGAGGAAGGCGCTTGATAACTAACTATACACAATATATATATATGATGTGCTTGCAAACTACTGTGAGTCAACTGTATTCTGAAAATACAACTTGTATTCCCTCGGCTTTGCTACTCTGGCGCGGTTTCTTTTACATTCTCTTCAAACTAAGACTCTGCATCCGGTGACAGTCTCCACCTATGCTGTCTATGATGAATACATACAGGCATCCATCCATTCTAAGTAAATGTCTATCATTCTTCTTAATCTCTCCACAAACCTTAGTTTGTTTCACCAACAACCACCCATGCGTCCACTCCTTCCTTGCTTGCCTTGGCTTTGAGTTTCACCCAAACACCGCTGATGATTCTTGCTATCCCCAGTATCCACCCATACTGTGTCGCCCACCCAGGCAGGCATCTTCTTTCACCTTCCACCCATCCTTCAACAACACATGCATCTGATTCCTATCAGCCACCTATGCATGCTTCCAACGTATCCTTCTCTGCCAGTCATATTACATCTCGCCCGTCCTTCCTCCTTCCACCCTTCTTTCCCTTTTTGTTCAACACATCCATCAAGGTCATCTGATCTGACTTTTAGTCTTCTCCATAAAACTTTCACAGCTGAGTTGGAGTCAGATAGAAGAGGCCATTGGTTACTCAACTCACGCTGCTAATGCTATTGCTAATGCATTGCTAATGCTAAGTAAAGGGTGTCTTCTTCAACCGTTGTATAATGTTCACTACAACTTCATACTTAATAAGTCTCAACAGTACAGTGAGTGAAGTGAACACCCTTCCAGCTAGTGTAATGTCAATAAGTAATGAATATAACTTACCGCCGCCCGCCACTGCTGCTGGCTCACCCCCTGTATCTCCTGCAGGTGCCGCATCTCCTGCCCCTCCCGGAATGGCCGCATCGCCATCGCCGCTGGCCCCGCTGGCACTGGTGGTCGGTAGTACACCTAGAAAAAACATTACACATTTTTAGATGCCTGTACACCTCCCCTATTTATTTGTTTTCACTAGCAAGATTGAAAAAAAGTTAATACATACATATACAACATACATCACTAGTCCAAATCAGGTACTAGAGTAGAGTCAGTAGACACTAGTAGTGTTATGGTCCCTAGGGTCATTATCATAGTCTACTCTACTCTTTGCAAAGTTAGCCTGAGCCATGCAACCATTTTCGCTTCATGTCTTTTGCGCATGTTACCTCGCAGCTTGTTGTGCAGTAAGACGCCTTTTTGAGCCCACATGAGCTCATACAGCTACTGTCTGAGCGTTGCGTACAAGAGGTAAAAAAACAAGCCACTTTGTTATGGAGTTTGGTTAGTCCGTATTGCTTAGCCATAAGTAACATGTTACACTTTTTGGCATGACTGAGAAATGCTTGCATTATACTATCTAACGCGCACCATTTTTCTCATAACAGGCAGAAGATTCCCTTCTATGAACCAGAGATTTGCAGAGCTTATGAATGATGCATGTAACCAGTACTTCTACGTTCTACGGTGAGGGGTCTCCCAGAATTCGCATAGATCTTTTGTCTTCTATCATGCACTTGTAACAATGTTTATTGTTTTAATCTTATGCATTTTGCTGTTGGAGCTGGCTGTAGTACACTGAATTTTATAGAACAACATACAGAGCTTGTTAGTTGAAAATAAACCTTTTAAACTTACACATAGACTCTGTGGTATTTGGTGTGGTGGTGGACTTACACGAGTGAGTGAGCGAAAGGGTGTTATGTTCTGGGTTGTGTAATCATTGGGTATCTTCGGGTGGGGGTTCGGGGACCTAATGAGACACTATAGCTAGTCGGTCAGGGGATTGTGGGTTCACTTCTGACTGAGGTGTGAGGAAGGTCCAACCTCCCATCACCAATATCCTCTTTTCTTGTGCATAGTTCTGTATGTGGCTGTGCAGAATCCCCACAACAGTAGTAGTATGTACTGTATCCTATCAAAAATAGTCAAATATCTGGTTGGGCATTTTGTTGGTGGTAATTGTCAAAGCCTCAAGATTAAGAAGACTAGAAGAGGACAACCCAAAGGACTGGACTCAGTGGCTAGAGCTATTGGTCAATCTGAGTTTTATTAAAAACCGTAAAATAAAGAGTGGCAAACTGGGCAAGCTTAGCTACAGACAGACTAACAGTAGTAGTACAGAGAGTCATAGCAGAGGCAGTTAGAACTTAGAGGCAGGGATAACCAGAAGTCAAGATCAAAGAAGCTTTTGTAAAAAATAGAATTAGGAAGTGGAACCAGAATTAATAGTTCAGAAAAAATAAGGTGCAGTAAAAGTTAGGGAAATATAATTGTTAATATTAACCACTGGAGGACTTACTGGGGCCAGCAGCAGGGCCCTCGGTAGAGGAGCGGTCCTCTGGTTGTCCCGCCGACTCGGACCCCGTCTTCTTGCCCCTGGGTGCTGCTGATCAGTGATCATGTAAGATATAATAAAGAAAGAGACAAACATTAATGATTGCTGTGAAACAAATAAATTATTTTTTAAAACGCTCAAAAAACATTTTAGGAAACAATAATTGCAATAAAATTGACCTATCTAATCAGATCGACTACTAATCCAGTGTTCCATTCTGATTGATTCGAATCCAGAACACTAACTAAGCCTAAGTACCACCTGACCTAGCCCACCTATTCCAGATGGGCCAATTGTTCACTAAGTCTGCATTTCCATTTTTTTTAGCCCTCAAAAATGCATAGATGAGATGGAGGACACATGCATAAATTTGTGCATACACCATATTGTTGGTTGGTTTCGTCTGATGTTCTGCTACTGACTGACACTGCTAGGGCCTACCACTCACTAAACAAACTACAAAAGGTTCTACTAAGGACTGGGGTAAGCAGCACTCAGTGACAGAGGATGCGTCACGCAGACCGCTAAAAAATTATCAACTAATACTAACTAAACCTAGTATTAATCCATCCACCACTATTTGACAGGAGGACAAAGGAAGGACTAGAGTCTCTCTAGCAATAGCATTACCTAACTTAAGTTCTCTAAAGTAAACTCTTACATAATAATCAGCCCAAGCGAGCGTAAAGTTGCAAACAAGTAAGAGTAGCGCCGAGCACCTGTGTCCTACAATCACAGAAAATTTTGAAACGTAATTTACCTGCAATGTAAGCAGCAGTATTCTTGTTATTCGTAAAAGAATTATACACAATACTTATACTACTATATATTAGCTACTCACCAAGCCCCACGACCTCGACACCTAGCAGGTCCAACAGGTCCTGCTCCCGGTCCAGGATGTCTGACCACCGGTGGGCTAGCTGGTTATGGGTGCGCCGGACCCCTGAGCAGCGAAACACTGCCCGGCGCACCTTCGCCCACCGTCGGTGACGCTCCTGGGTAGGGTACCCGGAGCCTGGCCTGCCGCCTGCTGCCAAGGTCAAGGGGAGGAGGCGCTGCACAAAAAAAACAAGGGCGGCCACCTCCGCCTCGCAAAAAAGCTGCCGGGCTTGCACCCCTGCAGGGCGCAGTCTGCCGCAAGGCAGGCGGCTCTTGGGCGCACGCGCCTTGCCCTTGGAGCCGGTAGTGCTGCTACCCTTCGCCATGGTTCTGGGGTGTGTGGGAGGCGGAAAAGAAAAGTTAGAAGGAAAAAATAAAGTTAGGGGAAGAAGTAGGAGCTTAAAGAAGGAAGTAATATAAAACAGTAGAAAAATTTAAAAAACACAGTAAAAGTAGAAATAAATGCAAAATATAGACTTAGGGACAGAGAGAGATAGATAATAAATAAAAAAAATTGAAAAACTGTGTAAAAAACTAAGGATTGCAAAGATTGAGGGAGGATAGAAAAGCAGGCCCAGAACCATAGCATAGAGTGAAAAACAAGATGGCCGCGCCCATCGCAACCGCGTGGGTAAGTTCGCGCGATATTTCCCCCCGAGCACGCAAAAAGCGTCGCGAACACGTACGACGCGTTCCCGAACATGAAATGCGCATCGCGAGCACGCTATACGCGACCCGGAACAGGAAATAAGGCATCACGAACGGGCGGGACAAGTGAAAAACAAGATGGCCGCGCCCATAGGCGACCGCATGGGCAAGTTCGCGAGATACTATCCCCCGAGCACGCACAACAGCGTCCCGAACACGCACAACGTGTTCCCGAAGAAGAAAAACGCATCGCGAACGGGCGCGACAAGCAACTACGCACGCTCGCGTAGCGCTTTAACATCTTCGCATAGCTTCGCGTAGCGCGACTATGCGAACTACGCCCAGGTGACCTGATAAGTACAAGAGATCATTATTGCCCCATAATTAGCGAATTTATAGGACCTATGCACCATATTCTAATGTCCTGCCCCTCGATGCCTCCCTCTCCCCGGAGCTATTCCACACATCATTTTCAAAACAAATCCACATCAGTGGGTGATCATAACACAGTGAAGATGAACTCTGAAAACTGAATCTATGTGTTAAGAGTTTTGGGTTAACAATTGAGATTTTAAAGTGTGAATAAAAGGAAAATGTACTTGCCTCTAGTGGACAAGCACTCCTTACCCATAATGGCCTTCACATTTTATTTATTGAAGAGAAGCACTTATTCCTCACATTTACATAGTGGAGTACACCTGATTTCCCCACCAATGGCAAAAGCCCTACAATAAAGCATTTCCATACATGTACTGATAGGAACAGTGATGGATCTGTGCTGGTATGCACAGTGTTGTTAGGATTTTCCGGCGTGCTACCGACCCCAGACAAAAACACAGCAGCCATTCACAATGGAAATCATGAGGAAATTTAGTTTTAGGCAGAGTTTTTATATTTGCAAGACATTCAGGGTAAGAAACGAGTTGAGATCCATCAAGCCACATTATCACAGGTTCCTATTAGTCTCCAGTTTTCAGAAATTCCTTTGGTTGATTGGGTTCCATAAGAGCCAGATGACCTCAGGGTCAAATAATGCAGCAACCCTCTCCCCATGAGAAGTCCACTTTGATTTTGCATTCCCACAGTTTTGGCCCTTTCCTGTATTGCGTGATTCCTAAATTTCCCTCACACAAATATGATGAAATTCTCTTTTGTAAGTCAAAGTTTGATGTTTGAAAGGCACAGGAATCCTCTAGTGTTCCTTTGGTACTGCCACCTCAGCCCAAAAAAATATGACAACCAACCTGAAAAAAAACTGTTATTCAAAGCTCATTTATTCTCTTCAAATGGTTGTATATGTTGGCCTTTTCAGTACAACAGGGCCTCCCACACATTTGGGGTGTACCTCTTTTACTTAGAGAAGTGTTGATGTACAAGATGATAGCACATGTGTTGCTATATATTGAATTCCTTTAGATTTCTAATTTACAATTGAAATCAGAGTGCACAAAAACACATTTTGAGAAAAAGGCCCTCAAGATCATCTGGAAATATGTTTTTTTCAAAATTCAGATTAGTGTAAATGACCTCTGTCCCTAAATTCAGAATCTTGGATACAGTTTAGCAAAGCATTGGTTTCCTTTCTAGCCATTTTTGTACTCATGATTTTTTTATTTATGATTTTAATTTTTTTAGAAGCCGCAGCTTAGTTGATGACTCTAGGCGTAATAGATTTCGGAACAAGCTCCAAACACTATGGGCCATATTATCAAGAACGGCGATAACATTATCGCCGCTTTAGCGGCAGGAAACTGCTGCTAAAGCGGCGATAAGGGGCTTGATAATATGCCCTATAGAATTCCAATAGAAGCCCAGGTTTGATGTCCTTCACACCAGAACCTGGGCTTCTATTGGAATTCTATAGGGCATATTATCAAGCCCCTTATCGCCGTTTTAGCGGCAGTTTCCTGCCGCTAAAGCGGCGATAATGTTATCGCCGTTCTTGATAATATGGCCCTATATATCTGAAACCGAAATAGTCTTTTTGAAGTAACAATATATCACTTTTGCAGATTGGTTTTCAGTGCAAAACATTACTGATGAAAGCCTTGTTTCTGAATACTCTATTCTTGGACGCACTCACTTTTACTTTTAATTTTTACTTTTTTTTTAACTTTTACGTTTAATATTTAATCTTCCATTTTTTCTTTTACTTTTAATTTTTTACTTTTTAACTTTTTTAACTTTTATTTAAATGATTTGTTTCTTTAAGAATACCTCTACAACAAATTACCCGTTGCTGAATTCAGAATTGTGTCCAGTTTTTAGAAATGTAACTCGTTTTCTGTTTTACTCATGGATTTTATAGCTCTTTCCTCTACAATATGCAAGTAATTTGAAAGCTGAAAAAATGGAAATAGTAAGTACCTCCCAGAAAATTATGATAACTGTGGTGAAACAATACTTTTTCTACCTGCCTCTTTCTTAAAAGCTGAGGGGAGAGAATCTCAGCATAGCGGACCTTTTGCTGATGCATTTTCGGGAATAGCACAGACTTCCTTGTGCAGCACGTTTCCCATTTTGGAAACAAAACACAGTTTTCCCATATTTTGGCTATTTTCTCAGGGTTCTTTAAGGTAAATCATAAACCCTGGGTACATTTACCCATAATCGGAGGGGGGAGAAAGACACAAATTTGCCTTGAATGTCTTGTAAAATGTAAGAAATATTTCAGTGAGAACTGTCCCTAGGGTCACAAAACGTGTGTGAAACTTAGGGGCATATGTATGAGGAAGTGGCGGAGTGAGGCTTTAGCCGTCATGGCTTAACGCCTCACTCCGCCACTTATGAAACGCAAGGCTGCACCATATTTACAACGATATGATGCAGCCTTGCGTGTCTTCCTGCGCTGGCGCTACACTTAGCAGTGTAGTGCCAATGCAGGCACCCTTGCACCATAGTGCAAGGGTGTCTGCATGCAGGGGAAAGATTGTTTATGTACAGGAAGGTCCCCCTTCCTGTACATAAACAATCTTTCAATGCCATTTTGTCACTTCTATGTGTGCTGCTTAATGCAGGACACATGAAAGTCACAAAATGGCTTTTTTTTAAAAGATTGTTTATGTACAGGAAGGCGGACCTTCCTGTACATAAGCAATCTGAGGCATTTTGCTTTTTCCATGTGTGCTTCACAAGGCAGCACACATGGAAAAGCAAAAACGAGGATAAATAATTCATTTCTCCTCGTTTCGCCAACTTAAGACAAGGTTTTACCTGGTCTTAATTTTGGCGCTGCCTCCTATTTACGCTGCCCTTGTACATAGGGGGCAGCGTCAAACTCAATGGGAGTTGCGGTGGAACGCCTACCGCAACACCCATTGCCCACCCCTTTCATGCTAAGCATAGTGTGAAAGGGGACCTTACTTACAAGGCAGTGTTAAGCCACGTTAAGTGGCTTAATGCTGCCTTGTAAATAAGACTAAGCCTCTATCGCCATCACAACGTCGGAAAAAGTGAGGTTGTGGTGGCGATAGGGGCTTGTACATATGCCCCTTAGTGTGTTTCCTAATGCTTTTTTTCCTTAATTGCAACCATGCAAGGCATGCACCAGCCATCTTTGAACACATTTTATTTTAGTTGAAGAAAAAGATTCAGAACTGGCCACTATGAGTGTTGGCACACGTGTAGCTGCCATATTTGAATGAATTTTGTTTTCTTTGAAGAAAACCACTCTTTCTTTTGTTTTAAGAAAACCATTCAAAGATGTCAACCGTGCATATGTGTGAGGGTGCAGTGACCATCTTTCAATGGTTTTCTAATGCTTTAAGAAAATGTATTAAAGACGTCTGTTATGAGGCCACATGCATGTGCGATGGACATCTCTGAACTAATTTCATTAGTTTGAAGAAAACCATTCAAAGACAGAGAGCCTTCACAGGTGTGATGGGCATCTTTGAATAGTTTAAAAAAATTAATTCACAGATGGCCTCCATAAGGGCACTTGCATGCGCATTGGCAACCATTGAATGATTTTTCTCAAGGTATAAGAAAAAAGAAGAAGCATTCAACAGTATCTATCATGTATGCTCATACATGCATGGTGGCCATCTTCAAATGGTTTTCTTCAAGCAAAAGAAAAAATCCAATTAAAAATGAGTGCCATGCATGCGTGAGCATTTGCCCACGGCCATCTTGGAACGGTTAAAAGACCATTGTAAGGTGGCCACCAGCTGATACAGAGGCATGGGTCAAGTGGGCATCAGACAATAGCTTACAATAATGGGATAGTGAGTTGGGAGGTGGGGAAGAATGGGGAGAGCAGGGAGATGAAGACAAAATAGTTACTCATATGCACTTCAATGCAAGGTCTAACGTCGGCAGTGGAAGGATATATATATGATCCAATCAAAACGTGGTGAGACCAAATTGTTCCTTGGGGGTGGGACTAACACAAAAATAGGGAGAAAATTCATTAAATCAAGAGCACCGAAGTTAGAGAGGCAGGAGAGTTATCCAGTCCAGTGGAGTAACACAGGCCCCCGCAGCCCCCCACAGTGCAGGGGGGCCCCAAGCTGCAGGGGGCCCCCTCAGCACAGTACTCAGGCCTGGGAGCTTCGGAATAAACCCGGAGCAGGGGCCCCTCCATGTACCTTACAGGGGGCCCATTCAACTTTCGTTACGCCACTGATCCAGTCATTAGCAAGGGGCTCACTCAAAGCTCAGTCTATGAATTATATTGTTCACAGTAGGTGCTCACTAGCAGATGGCTGAACCTCTCTCTGGGTGAGACCTAAAAATGGCTCAGCACTGCTGGGGGAATCCCTCAGCACTTAAAGGATTAAACGAATCTTTGAAGTGGACTGGTGGTTTGAAAACAATTGTGCATATGTAAACATGTTTGCTGTCACTAACTTGCCCAGAACCAAGTATTATTTTCATTATTTTTTTTTTGAAGTGCCCTGTCAGAGTCGAAATCTTAAGCAAAGTAAGGGGTGACTTCTTAATTTGCAATTGAACTGTTACATAAAAATAACCAGTAAATTCTAAACTCGCTAATGATTTGCAATACGACTGTTTGACCTTATTTACCTTTGTAAACAATTACAGGCAATTTCTCCAGGGCAGCGAGCACAGCGTTCACTCGTGTCGCAAAAAGGCATTCAAGAGAAGCGCGCGACTGGGGGTAAAATGCTCACAGTTTACCGGGAGAAAACGTTATTAAGCTTTCATTTATCGTGATCCTTCTAAACACTGTAATTGGGCAGAGAACACTTCTGTTGAAATGTTGTCTGGTTAGCCAAACACCTCTGCTCCTGCGGGGCGGGAGGGGGCCAGCGGCGCGCGCGCGCTGGTGGAGAACACAACACCCTGCGGGGCTTTTGTGTAGGTTTAACCCCGCGCAGCGAAATCCACTGAGTAAAAGTAAAGAGAGGTTTCGAATCAGCTATTTCACATTTAAATATTCTTGTTTTTCAACTGTAGTTGATAAACTGCTTGGGACAGCTCTCTCTTTTCTGCGTGGAAGTGCCAAAGTGGGGAAGATCCGCAAAAGGACTCGCTTGCAAAACTGCTCTGAAATTTACTTCTGTAAATTTCTTCATACATTGTTAATCCAATCAGTAATAATGATGTTCCTTTGTTAATACAAAGTTACTCACATGCATTCCCCTTTACACATATGAAAAGATACATTGAGCACTTTTACACATGCCTAAATATAAAGCTACAGTGTATTTACATTTTTAAACTTTTTTTTTACCTGCATGGGGAAAATATTGTTCTCCATGGAGAAGCCCCTTTTGCTACACTTCCAGCAGTTGAATGCATCAAACTGATAATTAAATCATTTGATACTTAGCAATGTTTAAAATGTAATCAACAAGACATCATTGTTGTGTAGTAAAGCAAGGCAATTAGCATACAAAATACACAGAGAAGATTTTCCTTTTGTCTAAAGTTTAAGCAAAAACAATACAAAAATCTCATACATGTTCAATGTTTCATGAATAATAAATAACAACAAAGACCTAATCTGATTGGGCTAACGAATCCTATACACTTCATGAGTGGGAATGGGAGTTTATTTTCTTCCTCGACAACAACCCTTCATATTTTATAGGTATTGTCCCAACTCATACTCGCCCTGTACTTAATTATAAAAGAACCGACACATGAGTCAACAGTCACTGTGTTCACATAACATACCCTGTACTTTAACAGGTATATATAACACATAAATGTGAAAAAAATTGTGAAAACACGAGGTAGCACCTCACGTGCGCACCACCAAAGGAGCTTACTGGTTAATTATCACCAGTCATGCCCACGTTTCTCATCATTGGTCGCTACCTCGCAAATAAAGATAAACGTAATCAGTGTCCAGAAACCCAGTGAAAACCAGTGAATATGTGTATACAATAACACAAATCAACCCCGTGTGAATAAAATTGAAGTAAGCCAACTCAGTCACCAGGGAACCACTTTTTATTCTCAACTCGAGGGTTATTCAAAATAAAAACATACTGCATGTTTGCAGACCATATAATGTTGGGCCGACATGTTTCATTGCCTGTAAATTGTAGTGGCAATTTCTTCAGGGCACGAGGACTTTGTCCACCTTTTCTGGACCCTTATTGTGAACACACAGTGACAGGTAGCAGCCACAGCCTCTCTTACCAGCTAACCACCGTGTCACAGAGGGACTAAATACTATTTATAGCCCTATTTCATGTAAGAGGACACATATGTTGTCCGTATTCGCGTCTGCCAACAGTCGAGCCTCGTCTCGTTCATGTTTCAATGTTTCATGAAACCAAGAACAATTACAAGTACACATGTTGTGATATAATCACATATTTGAATCTCATGCACAACCTTTGCTGGTTGTACAGAATACAAAATTGACTGTCAAATCCTTTGTGCAGGAATGAAGTACCATCACCAGGTAAGTCATATAAGATGGAGACCAGTTCTTGGAGTGAAAAAATCAATAGTCTATAGAAAGTTATAGCACTGATCCTGTGAGGCTCACCTAGGTTTTCCGCAGGAGCGAAATGAATGGAACAGATGCTAGGTCCCAAATTCCCTCACCCACCTCCTTCACCCAACACAGTCAAAGCAAAAGAGGGAAGGTGGGGAAGAAGGGGAGACAAAACAAGGAAAGGGAGAAGGGGTTGAATCCACTGGATCTTACGATGAGGTATCACCAAGGTGCCTGATGGAAAAGACACAAAGGTAAGTATGTTCTTATATGCTTGTAGCCTGTGGTATAGATATCGTGATTATTCTGATATTCTACCTGTTGAAGGATCCACTAATCATATGTAGAGGATATATACAACTAGAGCGTAGGACCCACATAAGGTATCTAGAAAATAAATGCACACATATTATTCATAAGGACTGCAGGAATTTAACCACAAACAAGGACGTAAATGAAATATACCAACCTTAATAGGAACCACCTTCAACTATCAATAGACCCATAACAAAATATTATCCTGTTCGCCGGAACCAGGAAAAAACTCAAAAACTTATTTCCCTGGTCAGGAGAAAACAGAATGTAGCAAAAATATGTGGCAAAAAATGCTGGGTCGAACTATAAAACTAATGTGAGTAATTAGTGGTCTCTTTATATTTCTTGCAGGAAGGGGCGAGAAACAATCAAAGAAGATGAAGCAAGTACTGGGCGGAGACTACACTCCTTAACAGGAAAGGAGCCTAGCAATCAGATAAGTATAGGAGTGTTACAGAAAAAAAATGCAGCGTAGTCTACATACACTCAAAACAAAGAGTCTTTAAAATACCTTAATTTCCCTGTTTCAGAGGCAGAACAAGAGTTAAAGAGTTAAGCTGCACTGCATTGCTCGGAAGAAACAATGTTGCGAGCCAACGAAGTAACACCGAAGAATCTCCTAACCCCGGAAGAACACTAACAAACCGGAAGCAAAAGGATGCCTGGAGAGGAATGCAGGAACAACATTCCTCCCTGGCGTGGAATCAAAAAACGGCAGGTAGGATAGCAACAGCTGGGGAAATGCACGGGAGGCCTGGCAGGGTCCGATATGGAACGCCAAGCGCATTTCCCTTGTGGACCCCTCCCTATGAAGACCTCAAGCGCCGCATCCACCAGCCGGTGGGAGGCGGCAGGCGGGGCTTTCGTAAGAGGCAGCGGGCGGGCTCAGAATGGCTGACACGGACCGCGAGGCCCGACAGATCCTTAGCAAATTAGGAATATGTTTTATATTTATAGTAGGGCGAAGTTCCGGGGATTAGTTGGTCAACATGTTTCGACCTTACAAGTCTAGGCCTCTTCAGGAAAGTGCAAGGGTGTGCACCACAGCATAAATTGGGGGAATGTACCATGCCCTGAGAATCTTGTATATAATGAGGTAGTTGAACATGGAGTGAACTGCTTAATGAGTGAAACTCCAGGAGTGGTGCCGTGGACCGTAGTACGCCAAGTGTAGCAAGTTCAATCCACCTGGTATCCTTTCACAAGTGCATCAGTATTATGAGGAAGACTGGATGAGGCTCGAGCTTTATAGGTCTCACCAGTCTGTGGGTGGGGGACATCCTAAAACATTCCGAGTCCCTCTCTGACCAAATGTAAATGTTCCCAGTTTTGGCCTACCAACTATTTCAGTATTTCCTGTTTGCCTTACTGCAAACAAGCCCGAAATGCAATTAAACCTGGTCTCTGAGAGCTAGAGGTGTGCAGGGAGTGTGCAGGTGAGTGTACTATAGAAGTTAATAGCAGCCTTCCACATCTAATATTAAAATCCAATTTGAAACAGGCCCTTGACACACAACAAAAAATGTGACAGACGTCTAGTCAGGCAAAGAAGGGTACTTCAGTAAATGGACAGTTGATACACAAGAACTGTGCTCTGGGCCTGTATGTTCCCTTCCAAAAGTGCAAATGTTTACATGTGCTTCAGACAGGCTGGTCATGCAGGATTTGAAACTGTTGTGGCAACAGGAGGGACTATAGTACCCACCATGAATATTCTGCTAAGCTCAGATTGGTCATTCCTGCCCATTCAGGTTGACCTGTCAATCAAAGTAGTCTACTGTGTGCCTCCTGGAAAGAATTTCCCACATCATTATAGGCAGTGCTTCGAAGCTGATTTTTAGGCCTGTAGAAGAGTTTTTTGTATTGGTCTTTCTCCAAACAAGAGAGTGTGCAAGCCTCAGTGGACCAAGCCTCAGTAGAGCATCTGTCATGTTGTCATGTCTTCAGGACCACAAAGTGGATGACAGAATATACTGCTTCAGTACACATGTGACATTTTATTTTACATTTTACAGGCCATGGGTGTAGTTGTAACACTATATACGATGGCCCTATAGTAAAATGAGACATGCCAAATGGAGTTTTAAGTCGATTCTGATTGTGGTTTCGGAGTCAGAGCACACTGACTGGGCACTGGATATCAGTGTCCCAGTTTTAGAGTTCAAGATCACCAGCCAGTAAATTCCAAAAAAATGAAAAACTGGGAGTAACCACCCAAGAAGGGGTCACTTTGTAGCAATAACCCAAGGAGATTTATTCACCAGTTTAAGAGCTCAGAAGGAAAACCCTTGATCGCCGTTACTCCTAAAATTAAATGTACCCATCCAGTAGTGTTAGAGGATCACAGAATCAGGTTTTTATTTTTAAAATGTTATTTCGAGTTAGTGTAGATTGCTTCAATTCATGAAGGATGCATCAGAAGAAAGTAGAAAGAAAAAAGTGTGTCAAAGTAGGCACCACAATCTCGGCATGCTCTTTTACTTTGAAAGAAGGAGCACCTCGTGTGAGGCATTACATGGATGTGGGACATGATGCTGACCAGATGGACTAGTAGCAAGCAGCTTAAGTAGTCACCATGGACTCTCGACTAGGCAATATGACTACCCTACTGGCGAGAATGTAATGCCGTTGGATAGATAATTTTTTGGACTCAATGGTGAGGATGAGCTGAGACCCGTCGTCATCCTTATCTTTTAAGATTGTGACTAAAGACAGGTCCTGCTGTTCTAGTAACGGTGGGTGATTTACTCTGTAATGTAATTTTCCCTACGACATTGTATTACAGATTGTTTGGTGCTTCAGGATTGTGGATATATTTTCACTGTTGCTTACTTATGCTAAACACTTGTGGTGGATTGTTTCCTGTGATCAACCATCTTCAAAGAAAGAGCATGGTTTAATCATCAGTCATTATTGCATGTCTCGTTTAGCATGATGAGGTGTTAGGAGTAGGTTTCATTTATTGTGTCTAGACGTGGAGACCTTTGGCACTCCTGAGTTGTGTGAGGATGGTGCCTTTTTTTCATTATTGGATTGGACCACGACTAGTGCATGCAATTGTCTACACCTTTTATTTATTTATTTTATTTATTTATTTGAGTTTTATATAGCGCTAGCTAGACCCGGAGGTATCAGAGCGCTTTACATAAGGAAACAGCGTGTTACAAGTTACAAAAATAATCACATCAATTACAGAAAGGTTACAAATTCAATACAGGAGTTATTAGCGACCAGGAAAAACAAGATCCACAAAAAAAGAAAAAAAGAAAAAGGCCAGGGAGAGCAGGGAGTCCACGGAAGGGAGTCAGCAGCGGAGAAAGAGACGAGACATAAGTCCGAGGTCCGGCTGGAAAGGTGACGGCCATAGCGGCGAGCCAGAGACTGTCTCCCCTATAGCTTTCGGAGCAGCTCCACCGGGAATCGGTCATACATTTCGGACTCCGCCGGATAAAAATGAGGATCAGGAAGGGACCAAAAGTCTAGAGTCCAGAGACGGGCTGGTGGAGCTGGCAAGGGTGGAAGGATAGGAAGGGGAGTGAAGCTTGGCAGCCATCTTAAAGTCAGGCAAATCTAGTTCGCGCTACGGCGCAGGCTTGTGGCAGAAATGGCGTTCCACTCCCAGACCCTCTAAATGGCTGTCTGCTCACCTCCTAAGCGCTTGCGTCCAGTATTTGCACAAGCTGAGAGAGTAGCGTTTGTATGCCAGTGGGTGCAGCACAGAAACCGGCGAAGCTCCCCGCGCCATGCAGGCTCAGGCCATCTGCCCTTAGAAGACTGTGGGGGCGGGATGCCAAAAGTCAGTCTGGGCCGCAGCCGGGCCTCGCGCAGTGCTTGTGCAGCGTAGGGATGCGGGAGCCGGTCTTTCGTTCCGGTCGCAGCTCCGGATGTCCCAGCGTCTCTACAAAGGGGGGATCGGTGAGCTCACACAATGCTCACCGCAGCCTCAGGCCTCTTGGAGTAGTGCAGTTCTGCTCACGCCTCCATGCCGTCTCCAGAACCCGGCCGTCAGGTGATTGTAGTGACGGGATAGTGGCAACTGACCCGGGCTGTGGCCAGGCCCCGCTCAGTGCTCCGTCAGACTCAGAAGGCGAGAGCCGTTCCCCAGCGCCAGTCACAGACCCGGCACACGGCTACTCCTCACCTTGGTTCCAGAGATCGCAGAGGAGAGGTGGTAGGAGTGGGGAGAGTCGCTAGCTGGCTGACATTCACACAGCAGCGAGGCATCTCCGCCGAGCCAGCGGCCATGCTGGCAAAGGCTCCGTAGGCACTCCCTCGGGAAAACTCGGGGTGTGGAGCAGTCCACCCGGATCATTCCTGGGGTCCGCAGCGAGTGAAACAGGAGGTCGAATCCTGGAGGAGGGAGGCGGTCGGAGGAGGGAGGCGGTTGAAGGGGGGAGAGCCGCTAGCTCACAGTCCCCCAGCAGCGAGGCATCTCCGCCGAGTCAGCGGCCATGATGGCAGAGGCTCCGTAGGCGCTCCCTCGGGAAACTCGGAGGGTGTGCAGCAGGCTACCCGGATCATTCCAGGGGGAAAGGAAGGCACCGGAGTGCGGGCATAAGATCCACAGTAGGTTAGGAGGCAGAAGGGGGGGAGAGAGACCGGGGCCAAGTGCCAGAGGCAGTTCCCAGTTGGAGGAGATCCCGGCCGGAGCTCCTCACCCGGCGGCCATCTTGAGGAAATCACCTCTAGGATGACGACTGAATACACCAAGGGGCATATTCTCAAGGAGCTATCGCCGAGTTATCGGCACTTTAACGCATCCAAAGTCGCGCTAAATTTATCGCCCCATTCACAAGCTGGTGCTAACAGCCCATAACACCAATTTTCCTGCGAAAGCAGTCGCAAAAAACATCGCCACAGATGACCCTGGCAACTAACGCTAATGAGATGCAGAGTAGGTGTTCCCGAGCAAAAAGCCGCGACAACACCACAACGCAACATTCTCAACGACCAGCCACATCGGCAATAGGAACACAAACCAGGCGATACAGTGCTTTACCAGCAGGAAATTAACACCTGCTCTGACCTGGTGCAAAGTCGGACGTCAACCTGCACAAGAAAAGGGAGCCCAGCCCACAGCCACACCTGAAGAACAACAGATGCCATGGAGCCACTCACCATGCACCCGGAGCCCCCAGAGGGCAACAACACCCACCGCCACCACCCCCAGGACCGCCACCCTCCCAACGGACCCCCCCGCCGCCCCCCAGACCACCACAGAGGCAGCGCAGACAAAGACAGCGGACCTTCAGGAAATGCACCAGCCCCACAGACCTAACACCAGACAATGCCATGCCCACTACAGGCCCAAAAGTACAACCATCCTCCGCATCCTGAACATCATTGCCCACAGGCTGACGGTACCAACACAGC
The DNA here is from genome assembly GCA_963921515.1 of Calotriton arnoldi. Lineage (NCBI taxonomy): Eukaryota > Metazoa > Chordata > Amphibia > Caudata > Salamandridae > Calotriton > Calotriton arnoldi. The sequence continues at coordinate 1,716,705 of CAWUFW010002935.1, read as the reverse complement.
GGACAACCAACATCCCTCAGCAGACAAAGCTGCTGGCTGTGCTGCACCTGTTGGCCTCTGGTATCCTCCCAAACAACAACCGCCCGAGTCGGAGGAGTCTCACAGCCAGCCCCATCCAAGTCCCTCACACCTGTCCTGGATGCCCTCACCAGCTAGGGACCCCAGCACCCATACGTCCCCCACAATGCACAGGAACAGCTGGAGACCAAGCAAGGACTATACGCCATAGCTGGATCCCGCACGTGTCGGGGGCAATCGACTGCACACTTATCCCACTTGTGCCCCCTGCCAACACCGCGCACAATACCCCAACAGAAAGCACACGCATCCCATCAACGTGCAGGCAATAGTGGACCACAGGGGACTCCTCACCAATGTCATGGCCAACTGCCCAGGCAGTGTGCATGATCCCTTCATCTTCCGACAGTCCAACATCAACCAGCGCTTCCAGGATGGCACCCATGGGAATGCACTGCCCGTTGGCAAGTACCAAATGAACACACCACACACCTCAACCCCACAATCATGCAACTCACAACTCTGGCACTGCACACGTCACAAAATCACATACAACATGCCAAACAACATGCCCCCCCACCAGACACGACAGCACAACTTACTGTGGCAACCTTGGTCAGCCATGTACATGAGCCATCGACGGCTTGGCACCTTAGCCACACAATACCGGAATGTGGGGAGAGGAGGGAACCAGGCATGTGCAAAGGAGGCAAGTGACCCATGAATGAGTATGTACACAATGCCAAGTGTGGCGGAGATGTGCTGGACAGACTGCAGTATGCAGACCACAGACACAGCCATGTCTACATGCACTGCTGGTGTTTGGAGTGTCGTGGACAGTGGACGCAACCATGTCACCCCAGCCAGTGGGGAAGATCGCAGGAATGTAGCTTGTAACGTCCCCCACTGTAAGCGGGTGCGGAGTGGGCTGGCCCGGCGTACGCCAGGCCAGCGCAGGGGTGTGAATAAAAAGCACGTAGCACTGGGCGTGGTTCTCTTCCGGAATGCCCAACGCGTCTGCGAGGGCGGCACCTTGCACCCCGCCACGAGGCCGACGCCGTGAGCGGTGTGGCCTGTGATCTTGTGCGCCTGCTGCACCCTAGGCCGCTGGTCCCCGGACCCGTCATGCCCGCCCCTGCGCAGCCAGGCCTCACTGCTCACCTGCCGACACCTGCGTGTGTCAACCGGCGTGTGTCAAAGAGGACCCACCACGTGCCGGCGCAAGATCCAAGCCCGAGGCCCGCAACCTTCGCAGCCTTTTCAGACCATCGCTGTCTCGGCACTACGCTCAAGAAGGGTGTGGGTGTAATTAGCAGAATTCCACAAAGTTGAACAAAAACTCTGTGAATTCCCCAACTTTACTTTTGGCAAAGTAACAAGTATCTCTGTCTTTACATACTAAAATACATATAGTCATTTCACAAAAGTGAAAATGAAAATTTAGCAAGCAGTGAGAGAGGTGATGATTTTGGGATCCTCCCTAACCTAGGGAGAGAACCAAGCAGATGCCTTGAAAACAAAGAGCATATCTTGCTGAACGATTCGGTGGTGGTCCCATCCTCTTAGGATCACCCCAAGCACAGTTATGGGCAAAAATACAATCCCAACCAAAGGCCCTGCAAAGCATTATGGGACGAGATTAGCAGTGGGCAGTGAATATTATAGTATCTAATATCAAAATAATTCTACAAAGAGCTGCAGTTCAACTAGTCGTTACTAGGTGTCCCTCACGAGTCAAATGCAAAAGCATTGAAATTATTACATCAAGCTGCAGTTCCACTAGTCGTTACTAGGTGTCCCTCATGAGTCAAATGCAAAAGCATTGAAACCCTTTCATGAAGCTGCAGTTCCACTAGTCGTTACTAGGTGTCCCTCATGAGTCAAATGCAAAAGCATTTGACTTGAGGGACACCTAGCAACGACTAGTGGAACTGCAGCTTGATGTAATAATTTCAATGCTTTTGCATTTGAATGTGAGGGACACCTAGTAACGACTAGTTGAACTGCAGCTCTTTGTAGAATTATTTTGATATTGGATACTATAATATTCACTGTCCACTGCTAATCTCGTCCCATAATGCTTTTCAGGCCTTTTGATTGGGATTGTATTTTTGCTCATAACTGTGCTTGGGGTGGTCCTAAGAGGATGGGACCACCACTGGATCGTTCCCATGATATGCTCTTTGTGTTCAAGGCATCTGCTTGGTCCTCTCCCTAGGTTAGGGGGGACCCCAAAATCATCACCTCTCTCATTGCCTGATATTTACTTTTGTGAATTGGTTATATGCTTTGTAGCATGTAAAGTTGCTTTATTAAAGCATTTGTGGGTGTAGTTTCGGAGCGGAGTTCATTGTCCAGGCCTAATTTCAACACACCGTGTGTCCAGCGGTTGGCCCGTGCTCGCCCCTTTCAGTTCTGGTGCCATTAAGTCTCTTCCCGCCTGCTCTCTGCATCATGCTCTGGAGGACACCTTCCACTGTCCCCTGCAAACCTCCGCTACATTCACCTTCGACATCGACGAGGACCCGCTCACCTTGCGTGGCCCTATCTCACTGCACCGCAAGTCACCGTCCTGTGGCGGTGTGCCTGTGCCGGCTGCAGTGCATCCGGGGCCAGTAACTCTGTGCAGCTCAAACCATGGCCCCAGTCTGATGGCATGTTGGATGGCGTCTGGGTCGATGGTCTGGGGGTCATCATTGCCATGTGACTGTGGCCCTGCGCTGTCCGCTGCCTCTGGCCTCAACTGCGGTCCACCTTGGCTCACACATCAAATCGAGTCCTGACCTGCCTGGACGTCGCATCACCGCAGGATGCACACGCCACTACCGCCAGGACCAACTCCAAACAACAGGTGCCAGAGTCGTAAGTGTCTTACTGCCAGACTGTCAGAGTTGCTCACACCTGTCGTGGAGGCCATCATCAGCTTGATACCCTGCTCAGCTCTTCAGGTGCCACTAACTCAGTGCCCCACAAATCAAGGAACATTCTGCTTGCATGTTGGGTGAACACTGTACTCCCTCCGGCTACCACCATGATGCTTCACAGTTGTTTCTGTTGTGCTGGTGTTTTATGTTTCTGCTTCAATTGTGATCACTGTTCAAGTTGTTGCCAGCACCAACGACTCCATGAGGGCTGACTTACACTCACCCCACACACATCCAGCACATGCGTCACTGTACATGTGACCATGCCAATAAAGGTGTCGAGCGCACGTGCCCGTGGCCAGTTCAATGAACTATCTGTGTGTGTCCGTGTGCTCATGATGCATGCATTTGTGCCCCAGGCACTACAACATTACATTGTGCCGTGTACAGAGGACGCAGCCATGTCACCGCAGGCAGCGGGTGGGAAATTGCACATGTAGCTTTGTCGTCCCCCACTCAATACGTAAAAGGAGTGAACTGGGCCGGCATACGCCAGTCCGGCGTGAGGGTGTGGATGATCATCCCGTGGCTCTGGGTGTGGTTCAGTACTGGAAATGTGCAAAGGCATGTGTCTCTGTCGCAGTGTGGGTCTCTGTTGGGGAGTGTTGGTGGGCCCTGATGGGACTTAGACACCCACGTATGTGATCTGGTTCGGCTTCCATGAGGTAGTACCCCACCCGCACATGTTCAGCCACCCCCTTCTGGCAGTCTGACACCTGGCCTTGGAATGCGATGTGTGCTTGGGTGGGCTGCTGGGAGCCAGCCGGGGTGGTGGGTGCATCCAGCTGTGTTGTCTGTGCAGGGGGTGGGGTGTCCTCGATGCAGCGGTGCTGCCCTGCTCCTGGAGGTCGATTGCCTTAGATGTCCATGGACTGTTGTGGGGCGTAGGTGTCGGAAGTGTGGTGGTCCTCTTCAGCATCACTGTAGAGTTGTCTGGTCTGCTCTGCTGGGGGTGTTGTTTGTCCCACTGCAATGTGAAGGGGAGGTGCTTGTTGACATTGTGTTGGCATGTATGTCAGACTTCATGACAATGTACATTGTGACTGTTTGGGAGGGGCTGACTATTTGATGCGGGACAGTGGACATTTGGACTACATGACGTAGGTGAGGTTGTACACGTACATTTGCATCTCACAGTTTCCTGCTATGTCAGGTGTGATTGGCCATTTTCTACGCACAGGCGGACCCAGTTGTGTCCTCTGTTCTGCAATGTAGGTGTTGGGCTGTATACCACATTGTCGTCCATGTGGGTGTGCTGTAATTGCTATGTGTGTGTGCTGTTTTGTGTGGGAGTCACACCTGCAGCTGTGATTTTGCTGCCCCTTATCCCTTGGAGGCGGTGTGCCTTTGGCTTTTGTGCTTTTGAGGTGCTGTGATGTTGGCGGCTTGGGTCATTTGTGCTCTTGGACGGTTTTTGTACTCTTGTGCATTGTTTGTCTGCAGATGTGTTGTTGACGTCAGTGGTTGTTTGTGCAGGTGGATGTGTCAGAGTGTGACCTGCTCCTTTCCGGATGTGGTCCACACTCAGCCACCTCAGTCTAGTGGCGTGCACAGTGTCATGGTGATTGTACTCCAGCCATGCTGCTGGTCATGTGGTGTCACTTGCATTGTCAGTGTGGCTCTCACATACGCATCTTTGCTGTGTTTCGCACGGGTGCATGTGTGTGTTGTGTAATTGGTGATGTGTGGGGTGGAACCCCTTTGGGCACATGGTGAACGGGGGCCTACTTGATGTTTGTATGTGTGCTGCAGTGTGCCACGGGGATCAGGGACATGACCCAGTGTTATTGTGGGTGTGCGGTGTGCTACACGTTGTTGTGCATGTGTGCCATTGTGCCCGTCCCCCCCCGTCCCCACAGTCCCTGTTCGTTACTCACCCTGTTGCTGTTGTGTCAGGTCATGTCGAGCAGTGTCCGGACTCCCGACTCCTTGCACTGTCTCCACACTGATGACTGTGGGCGCCATTTGCTCCAGCTCCTCATGTGGCGCAGGACTCCCACCTCCATTCGCCGTTGCTGCCTTCCTGTTGGCAGCGGGTTTCTGCTTGGTTTGGCTTTTGACATCGTGCCAGCGCATCTTGGCCTCCTCGGCATTCCGACTGCATTCACGATGGGATGCCATTTTTCCGTCTGTATTGCCAATGACACGGTGGTGGTGATGGACAGTTGTTGTTGGTGCTCTGTCACCTCTGTGACGACAATCGGGTTTTCCTGAGGACTGTACCCCGTCTTCCTCTTCCTCGTCTCCTTGGCCTTCCCCGACCCCGAGGTTCATTGCTGGTGGTCTGTGTGGCTTGTGGGGTTCGCGTTGACCTGGGCACTCGTTCTTGGTGCATCCATGTTGCTGCGCAGTTTGATTTGTTTATGGTGTGTTTTTCTTGTTCAGCTTTTATGGTGCATTTTCCCGCCAGACGCGTGGGGATTGCAGGCCTATCGCTGGTTGTCGCTGTTTTTTTTTCCCTGGTTGGCCTCATCGCAACTTTATTCGCGTTGGTGTTTTGCATTTTTTCGGCGTTGCGTTGTTTTTAACCGCTTAACCGCGGTAGCAATTCCGCTGCGGTGCGGCGGTTTAGCGGAGTGGGCGGGGCCGCGTCAGCCAACGGACGTTCGCAGCACTACAGAGGTAGTGCTCGCGACGGCCGTTGGCCGACGGACGCACGCAACGGGTTAACGCGGTCATTTGACGCGTTATAGTGGGACTATCGCATGGTGACGCCAGGTTGAGAATGCTACGTTAACACGGCGTTGTTTTCCCGTGATGGACTGCGATGTGAGAAGTTGCGTTATGCTAAACTTGCGGTGGTTATCACACGTTCTTGTGAATATGCCCCCAAGATGGCAGCCGCAATCACTGGTCTAGTTGTTACATTCTTGGGAATGATCATTTGACCACATTGTGTTTTCCTTTGCGGATACACCCAAATTTCACAATACAGGCATTTTCTACACACAGAATTGTAACCTTTCACATTTGTTTTCAGTGTGACTCCAGTTTGAGAATCACTGTTTGCATGTCCGAGACGTATTGTGATGCATATTTTGCAACACTACACTCATCTCAGACACTGAGACCTTCAGGATATGGTATGTTTTGCTCAGCAATTGCTCTTTCTGGTGATTATCCACATGTGTTGGCACTAGATGGCATGCATTACGTTGACAATGGAGTAACACTATACCCGAATGCAGGATATTTTCTTTGATTGCTTAACAATCCAACATCGGAATTGTATTTGTGACATGCATTCATGGGTGCTCTGTCAGCTGCTTCTCTTTTGTAGCTTTATCTTTTTGCCTATTTTGGTAATACTTTATTACAATATTAAGTTAGGGTCCTCGTTAATTTCTGATTTGCAGGCTATCAGTCTGCGCTGTCCTGATGAGAGCCGTGGATTAGTTCCCTCTTGGTCGAAACGTCGACATCTCACTGGATTATCTGCTCAACAAATCTCTAAGATGGTGATATACTCCTGTTAATGTTGAAATTCATTGTGGATACCTCATGTCTTGCAAATGTATATATGTAAATAATGTTGTATTGCACTTTCTGCACTTTCCACGGAATGCACTAATTGTTCAATTTAATTCTGTCATGATGTAAAAATAATATATCACATTGCTATTATATTGTGAGCCTATTGTTTCATTGTTGACATATTACCGCACCTATAGTGGACCAGGAACAAGTGATGTAGTAGATCTTGGAGAAATCGGACCCACAGGACTATTGTGTATTTCTTTGACAAAGTTGACCCGGGTTCTGTACTCGATGTATGGGGCGGTTCTTGGGTTGATTATATATTTATTTTGAAAGCTGCCATAGTATCTTACATGAGGCTGGCTAGCTTAGGAGCAGAGACTAATCACTTAAACACACTTCTCCAAACACCACAAAATGTAAAAAAAAAGCTTCTTCCACGAATAAACATGTTAAAGGGATCAGAGAGTCCATTTTCAGCCAGATTAGTCAAGTTCTCCAATCCCATATTTCTACAAGGAACTGAAAATGCGTCTTTGGCTTCCTGCCCTGTTAACTCCTTCTCTTGTTCCTTTCACTCTTGTACAGTTGTCCTTTCCTTTGTAGAGAGATTTGCACTGTATAAATGCCCATGGATACATACACACAAACGATGATGCAAGAGTTAAAATTAATGAGTTCAAAATTTGTCTTAAAGACATTCTCCCTTCCCTTTAAATTAACCCTGGGCAAAGCACTACGCTACGCTCGCGTAGTTTGCGCTACTTCGCACAACGCGAATTTCACGTAGCACAGTGCAAACACGCGTAGCGTGAGTGCAGCGGTCATTTTTGCTTGCTCGCGGTCCTCAACGTCAAGTTGGCGACCGCGAGCAAGCTAAATGACATCCCGGCGAGACTTTTTCCTCGTTCGCGATCAGCAACATCAAGTTGCCGATCGCGAGCGTGAAAATAAACCTCCCGGCGAGATTCTCAACGCGGGGAGGTCAGGTTTCTCATTGCGAGTGGTCGCGTATGCTCGCGACCGCTCGCGATGAGAAACTACCAGTCCGCGTTGAGAAAGCTGCCGCTCGAGTAAAAATCTACTCGAGCGGCAGTAAAGACAGCTCGCACTGTGCAAGATGCCGTTTTCAATGATTGCACAGTGCGGACAAGCATCCGGCACTGTGCAATCATTGCGAACAGTGCACTACGCAGTTCGCGTAGTGCTACGCGTAGCTCGCGTAGTGCGAACTGCACTTTGCGTAGCTTCGCGTAGCGCTACTTCGCGAACTACGCCCAGGCTTACTTTAAATGCCGTAGAGCACATTCATTATTCACTCGCAGAAATGCCATATGGGGTCACCTTCTTGGCATGTGGGCAGAACAGATCATCATCTCCTGCAGGGCTTGTATACTCCAGTGATGAACAGACACATTCTTGAAATTCCTGTTCCATCGATGCGCCTCCCATTCACTCCAAAGACAGCATCAACAATCCTTCAAGACCAAAATTATTCAAAGACAGCGATACGAATTGAATCTGACTCCAGAGGTCTGAAAATTGCCCACCACCAACAATCTTGCAACCTTGTTCAATATAGGGGCATATTCTCAAGGACCTATCGCCGAGTTAGCGGCACTTTATCGCAGCCAAAGTGGCGATAGATTTATCGCACCATTCACAAGCTGGTGCTAACAGCCGATATCGCCAGTTTTCCTGCGATAGCAGCCGCAAAAAACATCGCCACGGATGACACCGGCAACTAACGCTAATGAGATGCAGAGTAGGCGTTCCTGTGTAAAAAGCTGTGAAAACACCACTTCACAATATTCTCTACGACCAGCCAGATTGGCGATAAGATCACAAAACAGGCGATAAGGCGCGTTAGCAGCAGGGATTTAACACATGCTCCTACCTGGTGTTAAGTCGGACGACAACCTGCACCACAAAAGGGAGCCCAGACCAGAGCCACACCTGAAGAACAACAGATGCCATGGAGCTACTGATCATGCAGCTCGGAGCCCCAAGAGGGCCACAACACCCACCGCCACCACACCAAGGCCCGCCACCCCTCCCCCCCCGGAACCCCCTGGACTACCACAGAGGCAGCGCAGACAAAGACAGCGGACCTTCAGAAAACGCACCAGCCTCACAGACTTAACACCAGAGGATGTCATTGCCCACTACAGGCTCAAAAGGACAACCATCCTCCGCATCCTGACCGTCATTGCCCACAGGCTGACGGTACCAACACAGCGGACAAACAACATCCCTCCACAGACAAAGCTGCTGGCTGTACTGCACCTGTTGGCCTCTGGTACCTTCCAACCAACAACTGCCAGAGTCGGAGGAGACTCGCAGCCAGCCCTATCCAAGTTCCTCACACCTGTCTTGGATGCCATCATCAGCTTGGTACCCCAGCACCTTCACTTTCCACACACTGCGCAGGAACAGCTGGAGACCAAGCAAGGCTTCTACGCCATAGCTGGCTTCCCGCACGTGTTGGGGGCAATCGACTGCACACATGTACTCCTCGTGCCCCTCGTGCACACAATTACCACAACAGGAAGCACACGCATTCCATCAACGTGCAGGCAATAGTGGACCACCTGGGACTCTTCACCAATGTCGTCGCCAACTACCCAGGCAGTGTGCATGATTCCTTCATCTTCCGACAGTCCATCATCAACCAGCGCTTTCAGGATGGCACCTATGGGAATGCATTGCTCGTTGGTAATTACCAAATGAACACACCACACACCTCAACTACACAGTCATGCAACTCACGACTCTGGGAATGCACACGTTACAAACTCACATACAACATGCCAAACATGCCCACCTACCAGACACGACAGCACAACTTACTGTGGTAACCTCGGCTAGCCATGTACACAAGCCATCAACGGCATGGCACCTCAGCCACACAATAGCAGAATGTGGGGAGAGGTGGGAACCAGGCATGTGCGAAGGAGGCAAGTGACCCATGAATGAGAATGTACACAATGCCAAGTGTGGCATGGATGTGCTGGCGAGACTGCAGTATGCAGACCACAGACATGTCCATGTCGACATATACTGCTGGTGTTTGGAGTGTAGTGGACAGTGGACGCAACTATGTCACCCCAGGCAGTGGGGAAGATCGCGGAAATGTAGCTTGTTACGTCCCCCCCTGTAAGCGTGAGCGGAGTGGGCTGGCCCGGCGTACGCCAGGCCCGCGTAGGGGTATGAATAAAAAGCCTGTTGCTCTGGGCGTGGTTCTCTTCCAGAATGGCCAACATGTCTGCCTGGGCGGGGCCTCTCAACCTGCCACGAGGCCGATGCCGTGAGCGGCGGTGCCTGCGATCCTGTGCGCCTGCTGCACCCCAGGCCGCTGGTCCCCTGACCCGTCTTGGCCCCCCCTGCCCAACCAGGTCTCACTGCTCACCTCCCGACACCGGCGTGTGTCAAAGAGGGCCCACCACGTACCGGTGCAAGCTCCAAGCCTGAGGCCCGCTACCTTGGCAGCCTCCTCAGACCATCACGGCCTCCGCGACACAGGCCCCCAGCACTCCTTTCTCATTGCCGTACTCCACTGCTGCCTCCGGCCTACACTGCGGTCCAGTAGGTCACACATTTGGAACTGAGTCTTGATTTTTCAATGGCCGAGTTCATATCATTGCACGCAAGGAGAGGAGTAAGAGGAAGACGCAGTTCAGTCTGGAGGAAAAAAGGATCATCGTTATGGAGGTGATCAAACACTTCCAACAACTGCTCTGGTGCCACTAACTCTGTGCATCGCAAGCCAACAACACGTGGCTGTGGGCCCCTGCTGACCGCTGCCTCCGGCCTACACTGCGGTCAAGTAGGTCACACATTTAGAACTGAGTCTTGATTTCATGATGGCCGAGTTCATATGTCAATGGCAGCATTTATATCACTGTACTCCCTTCGATCTGATGCCACCAACTCTGTGCATCGCAGGCCAACGACACGTGTCTGTGGGCCCTTGATGACTACTGCCTTCGGCCTACACTGTGGTCAAGTAGGTCACACATTTTGAACTGAGTCTTGTTTTTTTCATGGCAGAGTTCATACCATTGTACAGGCCTCATCGCAGACTGCATCCCCTTTCAGCTCTGGTGCCACTAACTCTGTGCCCCGAAATTCAGGGACACTCTCTGTTTGAACTTTGGTGGCATCTGAGTCTATGTCCTGGGGGTTGTCTTCATCATCATGTAGCTGATACTGACTTGGTGTTAAAAATGAGTCTGTAGCATTCATCTCCTCCATATTGCCTGTCCATGCTTGGTTCTGCCCTCTGCATCATGCCCTGGAAGAACACCTTCCACTGTCCTCCGAAACACTCTGCGACATTCAACTTGAACATCGACGAGGACCCGCTCAGCTCCTGTGGCCCTACCTCAGTGCACCGCAAGTCACCGTCCCGTGGCGGTGTGCCTGTGCCGGCCGCAGTGCATCCGGGGCCACTAACTCTGTGCAGCTCAAGTCGTGGACCCTTGCTGTTTGGACTTTGAACTACTGATTGTCTGATCACTGTTGTAGTTGTTGCCAGCACCAACCACTCCCAGAGGGCTGGCTTACACTAACCCCACACCCATCCAGCACAGGCGTCACTGGACATGTGACCCTGGCAATAAAAGGGGCCGGGCGCACGTGCCCGTAGCCAGTTCCACAAACTATCTAAGTGTGTCCGTGTGGTCATTGTGTATGCATGAGGGCCCCGGGCCCTACCACATTACATTGTGCTGTGTACAGCGGACGCAACCATGTCACCTCAGGCAGTGGGGAAGACCTGGGACATGTAGCTGTGTCGTACCCCCCTGTAAGGGTAAGCGGAGTGGGCTGGCGTACGACAGTCCAGCGCAGGGGTGTGGATGATCAGCCCGGGGCTCTGGGCGTTGCTATGTGGTGGCCTTACCAAGGAAGTAACTAATGCGTGTGTCTCTGTTGTAGTGTCGGCGCCACCCGTCCCGCAATGGACAATGTTGCGATGTAGCATGCCCCCGGAGTGCGGGCTCGGCCGAAGGGATAAATGAAGGAACGCAAGCCCGCTTGGGGTGCGGGATCATACATGCCAACTGTTGTGTGTATCGCTATTACCACAGCATAGGCCATAGGACTACGCTCAACTACATCGCAAGTTCAGCCAGCCATGAACTCTACATCTGTGTCCGCCCTTTCCTTACCGTAGGACTACACACACGTGCCCGCCCACCGTCAGCACACAACATCACAGTGTCGTTGTCAGGCTTGTGGTCATGCGCAGACAGGCATGACAATGGTGTGCCGTAGTAGTGCAAGTGATGCAACCGCGCTGCGCACACTAGTGAATAGGCTCGGGGGGAGGGAGGAGCAGCAGTGAGGCTACGTAATACACATTGATGCTGCTCATTTGCTACAAGCAGTACCTGTCAAACAGGAATCACTGAGTCACACATATCACACACCAATGAACTAGTGAGCCTGCCAACACATCATGCAGAACCAACTTTTGACTCATGTCTCTGCACTGTCACAGGTGATCAAGGATATGCACTCTGCCCTTGGATGATGACACCCCTCCGAGCCCCGAACACACAGGCCCAGAGGCAGTACAATGCGGCCCACAAACGCACCAGGGGCATCGTGGAACGCACATTTGGCGTGTTGAAGTCACGTTTCTGGTGCCTGGACATCGCAGGTGGAAGGCTCCTGTATAGCCCAGGCATCGTGTGCAAGATGATCGTTGCATGTTGTGTGTTGCACAACATATGTGTACGCACCAATGCCCCATGGCTACAAGTGCCAGATGCACCGGACGATGATGAGGAAGATGAGGCAGGTGGACCACACCCCACTGCAGCAGCAGCAGGAATAGCCCGTAGGAACACCATCATTGACAATTTCTTCACTTGAGCACGTCACATTGTCACAGTCCTTAGCAATCATGGGACAGTACAAAATGACCACAGGCACAGCATGTGCAAATAAATTCATCACAACACCCATTCCCTGTGTGCATGTTACTACTCTGGACAAGCACATCACTCTGACAAGTGTAAGTGCAACATGTAGTGCTAACAATCTCATGAATTGGAAATAGATGGTGGGTGTGTCACCTCTGTACAGAGAGGTTGTTTAGGGTGTCACGTATTCGAAATGCCATTTCTGTGTGTCAAAGATAGTACGGAATCCCACTCCTCAGTGTTTCACATGTGTCCCAAATCATTACATGTAGGCTGTCATTTGTGACCTACAATTGACAAAAGGACTTCTTTTGGGGTCAAATATGTACCACCATGATGCAGGGATGCACCCTGTGACTCAAGTCCCACAGCATGAGCTACATGGACGTAAGGGGGAATCATTGCCCCTACATTCATCCATGCTTTCATACTTGATTAATCAGGGACATGACACATCTGTGTGTATTAGAATGTGCTATTCACGTTCAGTGGGGTGTTGAAGCTGTCTTAGTACTGGGCCATGCAGACAACACTTTACAATGTTGCCCCGTGGAGGGCCAGCCAGAGTCCTTTAGGGATTGACAAGTTACTCGGAAGGGGAAGAGTCCAGTCCGCAGGCTGATTGCTGTGTCATTGTTGAGCATGCAAACTATGGCAGTCCATGTCGAGGTCCAAGGTTGGTGTCGCACAGTGTGTCGGGGGACAGTGGAAGGTGTTGTTCCACGTCATGATGCAGAGGGCAGACCCAAGCAGAAACAAGCCATATGGCGGAGATGAATGCTACTGCTTCCTCCTTACCACTAAGGCAGATTCATCCTCATCTTCGTCCTCTGACGTTTCATGTGCCTCACATGTGGGTGGTGGTGTTTGGTTTGCAGCACTGTGTGACACTGACACATCAGGGGCCGGAGATGTGGATGTAGAAGTAGCAGCAGCATTCATCTGTGCAATGTCTTGTGGCATCACTCCCATGATGAGGATCTGCAGGGCATGGAAGATCCCATCTACAGCTTTCTCGTGTGCAGCCGTGGTAGCCATTCTTTGCGCCTGCATCTGCTCCATGTTCTCCATGACCCTCCTCATGTTTCCCAAATCACGGATGACATCGCTGTAGCCACTCTGACTAGACAGTTGTTGTTGTCTCCGAGTCATGACTCCAGCGACGCCAGCCATGGATTGTTGGAGGGCATGGGGCGGACTGTGGGTGTCCGTTAGGGAGTGTAAGTGGTCCCTGATGGGACTTAGACACTCACGTATGGCATCTAGTTTGGCTGCCATGAGGTCGAAGCCCACCTGCACCTGTTCAGCCAGCTCCTTCTGGCAGCCTAACACACGGCGTTGGAACGCCATGTGTTCTTCGGTGAGGTGCTGGGAGCCAGACGTGGTGGTGTGTGCTTCCTGCTGTGTGGTCTGTGCAGGGGGTGGGATCACCTCGATGGTGCTGGGCTGCCCTGCTACTGGAGGTGGGGTGCGGATTTTGTCCATGAACCGTTGGAGTTCGTCAAAGTCGATGTCCTGGAGGTCGTCTCCATCATCGCTGACGTGATGTGGGGTCTGCTCTGCAGGAGATGTTGATTGTCCCTCTGCAATGTAAAGGGGAGATGCAGTTTCAAAAGTGTGTTCCATGTATGTTGACGCATTTGCAGAGTTTACATACAGACTGCATGACAATGTACATTGTGACAGTTTGTGAGGAGATGCCCACTTGATGCAGGACAGTGGACATTTGTACTACATCACGGATGTGAGGTTGTACTCGTACACTGTCATCTCACAGTTTCCTGCTATGCCAGATATGATTGGCCATTTTGTACACACATGCGGCACCAGCTGTGTCCTCTGATCTGTTGTGAAGGTGTTGCAGTTTGTATCACATTGTTGTCAATGTTGAGGTGCTCTTATTCTTATGTGTGTGTGCTGCATTGTGGGTGAGTCGCCCCTGCAGCTCTGATTTGGCTGCCTCTTATCCTTTTCAGGCAGTGTGCCTTTGACTTCTGTGCTTCTGCAGTGCTGAGATGTTGTGGACTTGGGTAAATTGGGCTCTTGGTCGAGTTGTGACTCTTGGGCATGGTTTGTCCGCAGATGTGTTGTTGACGTCAGGGGTGGTGTGTGCACGTGGATGTGTCAGAGTGTGACCTGCTCCTTTCCGGATGTGGTCCACACTCAGTCACCTCAGTGTCGTGGCGTGCACCATGTCATGATAATTGGACTGCAGCCATGCTAATGGTCATGCAGTGTCACTTGCATTGTCAGTGTGGCACACGGACCCGCAGCTTTGCTGGGTTCAGCACATGTGTATGGGTTTGTTGTGAGATTAGTGATGTGTAGGGAGGGCCCCCTCTGGGCACATTGTTGACGGGGGCCTACTTGCTGTTTCTATGTGTGCTGCAGTATGCCAAGGAGATCAGGGACATGATCCAGAGTCATTGTGGGTGTGCGGTGTGCTCTACTTAATTGTGCATGTGTGCCATTGTCCCCATCTCCCCCCGTCCCCCCAGTCCCTGGTCGGTACTCACCCTGTTGATGTTGTGTCAGGTCATGTTGAGCAGTGTCCGGATCCACTACTCCTGGCACCGTATCCCGACTGATGACTGTGGCCACCATTTTCTCCATGTCATCCAGCTCCTGGTGTGCCGCTGGACCCCCACCTCCAATCTGCGTTGCTGCTTTCATGTTGGCATCGAGTTTCTTCTTGGTTTTGCCCTTCACATCATTCCAGCGCCTCTTGACCTCTTCCATTGTCCTCCTCAACTCTGCAACTGCATTCACATGGTCCAAGATAGTCTGCCATGTTTGCGTCTTTGTTGCCAATGACACGTTGGAGGTGACGAACAGTTGTTGGTAGTGTTCTATCACCTCTGTAACGATGATCCTGTTTTCCTGCGGACTGAACCGCATCTTCCTCTTCCTCTTCTCCTTGGCCTTCTCCGACCCGAGGTTCCTTGCTGGTCGTCTGTGGGGCTTGTGGGGTTTGCGTTGTCCTCTGCACTCGGTCCGGGTGCATCCATGGTGCTACGCAGTTTCACTTTTTTTTTTCTGCTTTTATGGTGCATTTTCCCGCATGACGCGTGGGAATTGCAGGCCTGTCGCTGGTTATCGCTGATTTTTGTATCGCGATTAGGGGCATCGCAACTTTTTTCGCGTTTCTGTTTCGCATTTTTTCTGTGTCGCGTTGATTTTAACGCAGTCATTTTGCGCGTTATCGTGTGACTAGCGCATGGTGCCGCCGGGTTGAGAATACAACGTTAACACGGTGTTATTTTCCCGCGATGTGCAAAGTTGCGTTAAGCTAATTTTGCGATAATTATCACACGTTCTTGAGAATATCCCCCATAATTTTTTTAAATCAATCGGAATCCAGCTCACATCTTTTCACTATCAAGCACATGGTCCAGTCGGCGTTTGGAGCCACTGACAGCGTTGGTGTGCACAAAGCTACAAAGTGTCTGATTTCTTTAATAACTTTCACAGGTTTAGCAAACTTTCCTAACATTGTTATTTAAAAAAAATGATAATGTGAGAAAAAATCACGCAAAATATATTTCAAGGAAAGAAATAAGAGGAATTCACTTTCTGCACGCAGATTATCTTGAAAAACAACCTGCAAATATGTTCACCCACAGTAGATGTTTTCTGTCATTTTAAAATTTCACAAAGTGCAAAGTTTGTAAACATCACTTTTAAGGCAAAACTTTTATTTGGCCCAGCACATTTATTCCTGCACTGCTTGGCATTCAGTAAATTGTGGATGAACACCCCGGGGTCGATTCCGATCTCGGCTGGTATGGCACCGAATCGGATTCGGCTTAACCGGATCCGATTCGGAGCCCTATTTCCCGACCGATTCGTACGTGCGTCCGGGCGAGCGAGTACGTGCATGCGCTCGCGAAATCTCCGACCGACTCGTTCGCAGGACCCGACCGCTCCGACCGACTCGCACGGGGACGACTCGCACCGCGCAATGGAGACGTTCCCCGGCCGGGTAAGTACGATGCGCACCTCGACCGCTCCGACCGACTCGCGCAGTCCGGCTCCAAGGAGCTGTCGGAGCCGCACTTTGGGGGTCCGTGTCGGACCCCCCTGGAAGCGTAAGCGTGCGAGTCGCACACAGGGGGGAGCCATGGGTCCCCCCTACACGTGCATGTACGGCGCGACCCGCATCGACGCGAACACGCTGTAGGGGGCGCCCTTGTTCGCGTCGTGCCCATTGAGTCAATGGGAGCCCGTGTACGCGTCGTACAACTGGCTCCCATTGACTTCAATGGGAGTCCGACCGAATCGACTCCGATAGCATACGTGCGCATCGTACTCGTTCGGTCGGGCTGCTAGGGTCTGATTCGGTCGGAAATCTCTCCGGGTCCGGCTCGGTCGGGGAGATTTCCGGCCTGAATCGGAATCGGCCCCCCAGTCTTTTTGTCTCCAAGGCCATTCTGCTGCTTCTGTAAACGGAACCATTTTAGCTCTGCAGCATCTGCACTCAACAAGCAGATCACATTTCAACAGATTCCAAATTCTTTGGTCTGATTTTATAAAAAGTTTAGAAATCAGCCACCTGCGGCAACCTTCCTCCAATCTGAACTCCATCAATGTGTTACCCTTAATCAAACTAAATGAAAAGCAACTGTATCAGAAATCCACCAGGGCATCTTGGGCATAGTTCATGCTAAACGTTATGAGATCCAAAAGAAGCGCCAAGATTCTGGTCTGGAGCTAAAGTAGGAAGTTAGCAAAAAATACCTTTAGGAAATTTAACTGCAGGAAGTATCATTTATTTCCTGTTAACCACAATGACATCATTTTAAAAGAAATCGCGTGGTTTTTTTCCCAAGAAGTTTACAAAAGGGATTCCACTTAAATCGAGTATTACTAGGGTAACGTTTGCAAATGCACACCAAATAACTCCTTCTAGTCTGGCATCTTTCATCTGCTTATTGTTTCCAATGCTCACTAGGCATGTTCAGCAGTGGTCCTTAACATTTTTATGTTAAGCTCACCATGAGTTAAAAAAAATAAAGGTTTGGGAGCTCCAAAATGACAAAGCTGTCAATCTTTGTTTGCAATTATTATGAAAAATGCAAAGTATTGTACTTATTTTCTACCAGATATTTGGCCCTGTGTCTTAAGGCATACTCTCACACCCCTCGAGGGGACCGGGCGCATAGCTTGAACACCACTGCTGTAAAGATAGGGGCTTTCTCTCCATCATGGCTGCACAGAAGTGGAACCAGGACCTTGACAAAGGTAACGACATTGAGGAAGGACAGCTTTACCTTCCAGACGGCCATTCAAACCTTCCTCTTCCCTAAAGGTAACTACTCCCCAATATGCAACCCAGAGTCTCAGTGCACATGGAAGAGATTCCATCAGTGGGAACGGATCACTGACATAATATCGACGACAACAATATCGGCCTACCAGAATATCGTGTCAAGAATATCGATGTCCAGAATATCGACATCCTATCTACAACATGGTAAGTACAAAAATATCGAGAAAAAAAATATCGTTGTTTAAAATATCGAAGTTAAATATATCCGGTTTTTTTTAATGTTAAAAAAATATTGTAAAATAAAGAAAAAAATACTATTAACTTAAAAATTAATTATTTTAATTTATTTGTAAATGTAAAAAATTATAAATATTAAATTTAATTAAAAAAAATAAACATACAGATTTACAATTTAATATATATATATTTACTTTAAAATAATTAATAAATATTATTTGTATTTAATTATAACATATTAGAAATATATCAAAAAATACAATTAAATATATATACACAAACACCTGTCACATAAATATTATAAATAAAAAATGTATATTATAATTTTAATATATAAAATATTAATTACATTTTAAATAATAATTTAGTACAAAAGTAGGGAAACTGTTGGATAGCGGAGGGGTAAAAATTACTATTCCCACTCCAGTGAGTGCAATAGTAGGGAAAGTGTTGGATAGCGGGGAGGTAAAAATTACTATTCCCACTCCAACGAGTGTAACAGTAGGGAAAGTGTTGGATAGCGCATGGGTTAAAATTACTTTTCCCACTCCAGTAAGTGCAACAGTAGGGAAAGTGTTGGATAGCGGGAGGGTAAAAATTACTATTCCCACTCCAGTGAGTGCAACAGTAGGGAAAGTGTTGGATAGCGGGTGGGTACAAATTACTATTCCCACTCCAGCGGGTGCAACAGTAGGGAAAGTGTTGGATAGCGGGTGGGTAAAAATTACTATTCCCACTCCAGTGAGTGCAACAGTAGGGAAAGTGTTGGATAGCGGGGAGGTAAAAATTAATATTCCCACTCCAACGAGTGTAACAGTAGGGAAAGTGTTGGATAGCGGAGGGGTAAAAATTCCTATTCCCACTCCAGTGAGTGCAACAGTAGGGAAAGTGTTGGATAGCGGGAGGGTAAAAATGACTATTCCCACTCCAGGGAGTGCAACAGTAGGGAAAGTGTTGGATAGCGGGTGGGTAAAAATTACTATTCCCACTTCGGCGAGTGCAACAGTAGGGAAAGTGTTGGATAGCGAGTGGGTAAAAATTACTATTCCCACTCCAGTGAGTGCAACAGTAGGGAAAGTGTTGGATAGCGGGGAGGTAAAAATTAATATTCCCACTCCAACGAGTGTAACAGTAGGGAAAGTGTTGGATAGCAGAGGGGTCAAAATTACTATTCCGACTCCAGTAAGTGCAACAGTAGGGAAACTATTGGATAGCGGGGGGGGGTAAAATTACTATTCCCACTCCAGTGAGTGCTACAGTAGAAAAAGTGTTGGATAGCAAGTCGGTAAAAATTACTATTGCCACTCCAGCGAGTGCAACAGTAGGGAAAGTGTTGGATAGCGGGGGGTAAAAATTACTATTCCCACTCCAGTGAGTGCAACAGTAGGGAAAGTGATGGATAGCGGGTGGGTAAAAATTACTATTCCCACTCCAGTAAGTGCAACAGTAGGGAAAGTGTTAAATAGCGGGGGGTAAAAATTACTATTCCCACTCCAGCGAGTGCAACAATAGGGAAAGTGTTGGATAGCGGAGGGGAATAATTTACTATTCCCACTCCAGCAAATGCAACAGTAGGGAAAATGTTGGATAGCGGAGGGGAATAATTTAGTATTCCCACTCCAGCAAAATAATTAACATTAATTAACAAATAATTAATTATTCAAAAATGATTTACCTCCTACCATATTCCCCTATACACGACACCACCAATATTGTAAAACATTACAAAATTAACATAATTATTTGACAATTAATTAATTAACTAATAACAATTAACAAGCAAATTAAAAACAATCACTAATAAATTAGTTCACACAATTAACACTATAAAATAACTTTAAATAAATATTATAGAAAAAAATAATAAAACTTTTATTAAAATTAAATTACTTCCCACCCTACTCCCCATCAACGCACAACACACTCTTAAAAAAGACACAATTAACATAATTATTAATTATTTAATAATTATTAATATCCAAATAATAAATAATGAATAATAAATTAATAACCATATTTAACAATATAAATATTTAAAACATAAATATTAATTAATAAAAAACATAAATTAATTAATTATAATTAAATTACTTCCCACCCCACTCCCCAATAAACCCACAACCCACTCCTAAAAAATGAGACAATTAACATATTTAACAATTAATTTATATTTATTAATAACCAATTAATAAATCATTAATATTACATTAATTACCACCATTAGCAATATAAGGGGCCCATTACGATGGCGGGCGGAAGCACAACCGCCGTGCTGGCGGATGCAAAAACCACCAGTTACCGCCGGCACGCAGCAGTCCACACGCCCGCACAATTACGATGCGAAAAGTAGGCCAAACACCGCCGGCAAGCCAGCAACACCGTCCGCCATCAAAGTGCGCCCGTACACGTAGCGGCGCAGCCCAACTGACACACACCGTCCGACGAAACACGTCCCGCCCGGCACATAAATTACGATGCCGCAAACAAACGGCTCCCACGGCTAAGAGACACCGCACGTGAAAGAGAGGCGGTAACACGGACGCAGAGCACGGACAACGAAGAAGCGGCACCCGGGCATGAATCCAGCACTGCAGGCCCTTCCCATGCTTCTGCTGATGCACCACCAAGGACGCAACGTACCGCGGAGACGCAGGTAGGCACACACACAACAAGTGCACGCAAACAGCGCACACAGTGCAAGGGCGGAAAAAGCGGACAACCCCCCACCAGCGCGTGTACACTACACACATCCACCATTGCATCCACATATGACACACAGGCCAAATCCTAACATCGCGGAACACATGTGTACACACCACCTGGGACTAGGAACCAACCACCCCGTCACGGCCACAAAGCGCCGATGACACCGCCACACATGCGCACAACGCAGAGGCCAACCGCAGCGCCATGCATGCGTCGCACACAGACACAGGGACACAACCAAGCAGCACACACATCAGCCCCACCCCGAACGCACATGACACGTGACAGGCCTGCCACAGACATGTCCCCAACGCCCAATTCACGGACAACATCCAACGCCACACAACCGACGCACACATGTCAGTGAAGTCACGCAACAGCAGGACACACCCCAGTGTAACAAACATGGCGAAGCACACAGCGGCGGCAACACCAACTAGGAGAAGCAGGGCCCCTTCGGGAAGAGGAACGCCAGTACCACACTGAAAAACCCATACCACCCTGCACATATGAACAAGACACATGAAACGGAACACCAAAGAGCCCGGGGACCGACAACAGGTGGCCCAAGAATAACATCCACACACAAGGCCCAACGCAGAGCGGAAAGGCAGGCTGCCGCCCACACAAGGGAGAGCAGACAGCACTGAATGACCTTCCATTCCAACTCCGAAACCACAGCCCTACGACAGAAGCCGGTGAATACAGCCATTGTCCAAGAATAGACCAACACAGGCATGCCGAGGAGACCGACCACAGGGCAGATAGCGCATATCACAGAAGCACACAACGGACGGGGAAGAAAGAAGAAAACACTCCCCCATGTCGGCCACATGCAAGTTAATTGGAAGGAGTCACACAGCACTGACCTTGAACTGTCTGAGAAGCATGTGGGAAGAGGGCCCGTGTCCTCCAAACAAGCCAACAGAACACAAGTCCTGTCTCCCTACGACTACACAGAGCTCACAGCAACCCCGGAGCGTGCACATTGCAGACTGCACACACAGCCGGAGCACGCCACCTCAACGAACCGCTGCGAAATGGCAACCGCAACACACCTACCCAACTACGCCGAACAGCTCAAGCTGTACAAAACCAACACGATACATACATTGGGATGCGATCTCCTGTCCCTGCTGAACGTAAGTTACCGACTGACTTACCGCATCACATTGTTCAGCTGCGTCATGCCCGTCTTCTACTGTCGGAGGTGTCCCTACCAGCATCCCGTCGAGATATGCCTCTCCAACCCGGCATGTCTGAAGGCGGACCTGCTACCACTACTCCTCCCTCTGGACGCACACGACAGGGCCTGCTCTGCCTATGGGGGCATGGCGTATGTGGCCAACATCGCACCCGCACTGAAATGGGACCACTGTGCCTCCACACGATGGATCATCGAGAACAGCTACATCGAATGTCACCCAGCATGCCCCATCATGGTCCTCCAAGGGACAACTTACGAACAACACCTTGAGAGCCACCATCCGCTTCATTGGCTGGCAAACATGTACACCACCAATGACATGGAAGCCCTGCTGGACGGCATCGCATACCTGACAACCTGTAAATACGTCGGACCACAACGCAGGTTCCCCGAGTGTCCTATGAAGTCCAACCCCGCACCCATGCTCAGCTTCCGCACGGACTGGCCAGTCACCACCACAACAGCCATACCAAACGACCGGCAACTGTAACCACACCATCAACGACATCGCCATGACATCGGATATGACCGGGACATGCACACTGTTCCCCATCACATCCAGGAACACCTCATGCATCGTGGGAGGCAGTGGCATGGGCTCTGTGTATTGCACCCACATGGACGGAACTGCACGAACAACCAGGACACGACATGGATCCAGCGCACATGGACACACACACCGCTCAGTGGACATGAATAGGTCGCCTGGAGTCTGTGGGTGCTGCACCCCTCCCACCCCCGCCCCGGGAATCCCATACCAGGACCTTTGCATGGACGACAAGTGCATACAACAACAACACGACCCCAGTGACTGTGACATGTCCAGTAACCACCACAGTGCAACAACAAGTGGCACGCCGCTGCATGCACGCAAGCACATGCCCTGATGTCATCTCACATGCACGCGTGCATGAGGAACAACCGCAGCAAACCTGTCACATGGAACTGAGATGGACTGTGCCCATGATGCCGAGCGGTCTGGTAGGCTACATGTATACCGTCTGTGTCAAAGTCCGCAGCTCCGCAGCTATACGTAAATGTACATTAGCACAGCCTTGGCCAAGCAGATGTAACTCTGAAGCCCACATCCCACATGCAACAGCCAATCACATGTAACCCCACACCCTATCCAATTTGTAATCATGCTCAGTATATCCTCAACATGTATTCCGCTGCCAGTAGTGTCCACTATACTGCATCACAGAGGACAGAAGACTCAATATAATGTTTGAAACCAAAACTGTCTCCGCTGACTCATTTCACAAGTACGAATGAGAGAGGATGAGAGTATGTGAAGTACACGGCAGTCGTGACATGACCATGTAGTCCACTGGTATTGGATGTCAACGCAAATGAGTAGCACTACTGTGGAAGACACACATGTGTCGTGTGAAGTCGTATGGACGCAGTGCTCAGGTGGGTGGGTGCGACGGGTAGATGCGCACATGCCAAGTTGGAGCACGCCGTGTTGGGAGGGGTCATGAACAGTACACCACCGCTTCCCAGGGCATTGTGAGAGGACACCTGTCGGGGGAGTGAACACGTGTGTGCACAGCAGCCGGGCACACGTACAAAGCGGTACCAGGCGCACCTCAGCCCACCCTCTGTGGACAAGCTGGATCCTGTTGTGCGCCCGCCATGCCCCTTGACAAGGCACACACAGCCCCAGTCGACCAGGTGTAACCCCAACATAGTCAATCCGCACAGGCGATACAGGGCACGGGATGGCAGTGGAGCATGGTGTGTGAGAGGTCTCCTCGCGCTCCTCCTGGTCATATCACGCAGGCAATAGAACCTCAACGTCTAGCATGGCACAAGTCAGATGGAAGTGTAGGGGGACGCACCACAGCACGAGCAGCACTGACGTCACGGGAGGTGGCTCGCACCATCCCATCCATTGCCCATCATACCAACCACGCCACATGCCATTGCGACTAAGTGCAAGCGCGTGCGCCACCACCCCGAGCCCTCCCCAGAGAGGCCAAAGAGTGAATGTGTGGGCCATCAGCCACAGACGGACGCGGCCTGGCCGCAAGGGCAGCCACAGCCACTGGGTGTCGCAGGTGGCGGATCCGGAAGGCGAAGACTGTGATGCATAGTCCATGCAGGCCGGGTCTCCATTTGGGGCACCACACAGGTGGACGGCGTCCCGCCACACATCATACCCTGAGACAGCCCACTCGTGCAACTGGACCCACACATACACTCCTTGCCCTCTCTGGTGCGAGCTTGGGGCTGCCTGTGCAAGCGCTAGCCTCGCAGGTGAGCATGCATATTGGGGGGCGAGGGAGGACATGAGGGCTGGGGCGAAGATGACTGTATCACTGTCAGTTAGTACAAGGGATGACCCAGATGTGGAAAGGAAGAGACGTGTCCCGTGTGTACTGCAACTAGTCGCCAATCCAACTACCCCCCATGTCCGGAATGTAAGCCCGCACCTAGGCCCGCCCATCCGCCACATCGAACATACCACCAGCACGACAACCTTCCCATTCGAAACACTGACTGGGGGTGGCGACCAGTGAACAATCATGTGTAGCCTACCCACGCGTACATGTGGGCCCTCCATGATCCATGTCACCTGCGGCAAAGACATGACATGCGCAATGAGGGAAGTGAGGAGAGCTGTCCGCCCCACGCGCAGAAGGTGCATCAGCTCCACAGACCCAGCAGCGAGTCCAGCAGGGGTCACATGTGCAGGGGCAGCTGTGCCTGGTGTGAAGGCACATGCATATAGACAGCACATCGACCAATGTGTAGTCTGCCCACATCCACAGTCCATCATCATGCGGACATAGGAATTGAACACAGGGCAACACATCTTAGTTGGTGCACCCACCGTGACCAACAATGCGCAATCATCGACGTACCCGCCCTGTGCATGGCCCCCCACCCAACGGAGGCACATCCAGTGCCACCATCCCACACACACAAGCCTTCCACGGAACATGCTGTGTCCAATGGTCAGTACAGAGTCAGCGCCCATCTGGTGGATCCTGAACAGGAGACACATGCACACACATGCCAGCTCCCACTATGTACGTCTGCCACCTGGCACGTGCAATGTAACCTCTCACCTGTGACGTGTGACTGCAAGCACACAGCCGTCTTGGCATGGGGCTGTCAATGTGGACACCAGTCAATGTTTCGGGAGCTGTGATCCGTACAGTGCTGTACATAGGGTGCAGTGCTGACACCTACTACTGTCTCATATCCCCTCGTGCCACAGGTCCCACTTGTATTGGCCGCTCAGCCCGTGCCCACATCGTCGTCGTCGTGTGCCATACTCATCCAGCCTCGGAAGCAGTTCCATGCTCAGCAGACACTCATGTTGCCGTGGCGTTGCCGCTTGACGAATATGCAGTCAGTCCCCATCAGCACGCCCCGCAAGTCATTGGGGCCTAGATCCCCATGTGCATGCACATGGCAGTGGTATGTCTCACTTGCCATTGCCATTGTTGGGAGACCTGTGTAAGTGTATTGTGGCCGTGCCGTCCCAGCTTGACAGCTGGGCTGTGGCTCATGTGCTTGCTCAGTCATGTCAGTGATGTGTATGCGAAATTGCTATGTGCCGTGTTGCTTTGACATGTGTCCTCTGCCATTTAACCCAGGCGGAGACCGAACATTGACCACCCATACCAATTGCTGGCGGACATGGACGATACAGAGGTAATCAGGAAGTTTCGGCTGGACAGGCCAACCCTGCATCGACTGTGTGCCATGTTAGAGCCCCATCTCCGTCCCCGCAGGGTGTATCCGACTGCTGTCACCCCCACGGCTAAGGTGATGGCCGCCATGCATTTCTTCGCCACTGGGTCATTCCAGCACACAGTGGGCAGTGGAGGAGGGATGTCCCAGCCCATGTTCAGCAAGGTGCTGAGGGATGTACTGGCAGCCATGATGCTGTACCGGAACAGGTACATCCGCTTCCCCAGGGCTCGTGAATTGGCGGCAGTGAAGGGTGCATTCTATGCCCTTGGCAGAATCCCACACGTCGTGGGAGCCATTGACTGCACACATGTTGGCCTTGTTCCACCACAGGCCACTGAGCACCTGTACCGCAACAGGAAGCACACGCACTCCCTGAATGTGCAAGTGGTGTGCCTTGCGGACATGGTGATCACCCACGTGTGTGCCAAGTTTCCAGGCTCGGCACATGACGCACACATAATGCGCAACAGCATCTTGCCACGACTGATGGCCAATCTGCAACAGGATCGTGGCTGTATTGTTGGTGAGTATGTGGAGTGGTGTAGCGTGCTGGTTGTGCGATGCTGTCCCCTGTCCAGTTGGAATAGCAACGGTTCTCTGTGTCCCTCACACCCAGGTGACTCTGCGTATCCGAATGGGGCATGGCTGCTCAGTCCATTGAGGAATCCTCGCACCCCAGCAGACGATCGATACAATGAGGCACATGGGAGGACCAGACGTGTGGTCGAGCGTACCTTTGGCCTCCTCAAGTCCAGGTTCAGGTGCCTGGACCGCACCGGGAGTGCACTGGCGTACTCCCCACAGAAGGTGTGCCAGATAGTGGTGGCGTGCTGCATGCTGCACAATCTGGCCATTCGGAAGCAGATCCCCCTCATTGTGGATGACGGAGATCAACCAGGGCCCCAGCCCGCAGACCAGGACAGCTCGAGTGAGGTGGACAGCGGAGAGGAGGAAGCTGGGAATGTGCGCCAGCAGCTCATCGCCCGCTACTTCACTTGACGGTGAGTGTCCATGTACGACGGATGATGTGTCTGTATCTGTGCAGGTGTGTGTGTGCTGTGTCAGGGTGGCCGTATGTTCACTGCGTGCAGTGTGTCAACGCTCCATGGCCAGGGTAGTATGCCACTGTTGGTGACTGTGGCATTGTGCCCTATTGCTCTGTGCGATGTGTGTACATTGCTTGTAGTTGTTGACATGTACTGTGTGATGGGTGTGTGACACACTCATTGAATGTGCTCCTGTTCTGTCTCCCACCCCTAGGTCCCTACAGGCCCTCCGGATTCCATTGCCATGCCACGCATCAGGTGCCTTTCCGCCCAAGGTGGCCGTTGTATTCCGTACAAATAAAACACAGGGCACAAACAGCAGTTAGTGAAAAAGGTGCATTTATTACAAACTGTGACATGTGATTGTGTGTAAGGTGATGACAAAAGTGGTGCGTGCAGTGACAATGAGCTGTCGGTCATGGCTGCGTGAAGCTCAGGGTGTACCCACTGGTTCTATGTCCATAGTCCAACACACACATGCCATCCAGCTGGCTGTGTGGAGTGGGATCGTAGAGCAAGTCAATGCAGTGGCTGGTCAAGGAAGGCTGGCGGAAGGCTGGCTGGCTGCCTCACTTGCGACTGGAGCGTGCAAAGTCCTCCCGGGAGATCTGTTTCCTCTTCGGACGGCCCCTTCCACGTTTGGGAGGGGGGTGTGTGGTGGCGACCTGCTGGTGGTGGGTGAGGTGTGCTCACTGGCTGTGGACGCAGGGGAAGTGGACACTGCTGCCCGACCCTGCGCCCTAGCAGGTGGTGGCGGAGGTGGTGTTGCTGGCCTTGCCTGTGACCCCACCGCCACCACCAGCTGGCCCATGAGGTCCACGAGTTGGTCCATACGGGACACGAATTGGCCCATATGGGCGTCCATGGACCTCAGCACCCCCAGCACCTCCCGCGTGTCTGTAGCAGACCTGGCCCATTGTCCTTGGGCCTCTTCATAGGCCCCAAGGACTCTGGCCATTTGAGGCAGGGCATGGCTCCCAGGGGAGGCTGGCGTTTCCCTGACCCTGCTCCTCCTACCAGTCCTGCTGCCACCGGCCTGCCCACTAGCCACATTGCACACCACGGTCCTCGCTGTGGCTCCCAGGGTGGATCCAGTCGGCCGGGCCACCACCTGCGCTGGGGCTGGTGCCAGCGAAGACGTGGTGGTGGTGGTGGCGGTGGTGGTCGGTGCGGCGATGGTGGCGGTTGCGGCAGTGGTAGTGGCCGCAATGACCGTGGGTGTGGCCGCAACGACAGTGGCAGCAGGGGGCTGGGACTGTTCAGCATCCCTGGATGATGGGTTGGTGGGTAGGAGGGGTCCTGGGGAGCGGCTGGGCCCTGCCACGCCAGATGGGCCTGCTTGGTGGTCCGTGTCCGAAGAGGAGGACAGATCCTCCAGATCCGTGTGTCCTCGTTGGGGGCTTGTGGGCTGGCTGTGCTGGCTGCTGTCTCCATCCCCAGCATCCGGCAGTTCATCACCTGTGGAGAGAATGAGATTTGTTATTGTGTTGCACCTGGCGAAGTATGTATTTGTCGTCTGACATTGGCAGTTCGTGCAATCTCGTACATGGGTTTCCCGGAGGCGAGTGTGTGGCTGTGGCATCTGTAGTTGTGTGTGCTAGGCAATGGGACTGTGTGCTGTGCACATGTGGCATGGGACGGATTGGCCATGCCGATGGGTGTGTTGCTGTGCCCCTACTCATTGTGACTCTGGTGTATGCGGGCTCCTGGCCCATCCTGGGTCTGGTTTGTACTTTGCTTTTGGGGTTCACATGGAACGCTTAGGAACGCATATGGCAACATGGGGGCCATGCCCCAGATTCGCATTTGGGAGGGGATATGCATTTGGGGTTCAAATGGAACGCTTAGGAACGCATATGGCAACATGGGGGCCATGCCCCAGATTCGCATTTGGGAGGGGATATGCTTTTGGGGTACATGCTGTGAGCCATGGGTGCCGAACGTGACATGTGTTGTGGCAGCATGACAGTGCATGGTTTGAGGTGTGTGCATGCTTGACATGGCCTGCATATTTGCTGTCTGTTGTGATTACTGGACATGGCATTGGACACATCGTTATGAGTGAGTGATAGTTGTGTGCCAGCCAACGTATTGCAGTTGTCCCATCTCCTTGGTGTGCGTGCTGCCCTGTGCCATGTGCATCACTGCAGTGCTCGGGGGGTGTGGCCCATGTTGTGTGTTGTTGCTCACAGTGTGTCGTGCGCTTAATTGACTTCTGGCACATGGTTGGTCATGGGCATGTGTCTTAGCGTGACTGCTGTATGTGTGGCAGCTGTGCGGATGACATGCCTTTCATGAGACTGGGGCTGACGGATGGGATGGATGGTATGTTGTATGTGCATGGTGTGTCTGTGAGTTTGATGGGTTCAGTGGTGTTCGTGTGCATTTATGTTGTTCCGCTCTGTTGCGTCTAGTGTTGTTTGTCTTACATAGGCGTAGTTGTGGGGTGTGTGGTTGACAGGCAGTAGGGGCTACATGGACAGGACTTCAATGGTGTTTCGGTTGTGTGTGATGAGTTGCACAGTGGCTGCCGTGTGGGACTATATTCAGTGTGGCTTGTGCATGCAGACGTGGCTCCTTGGGTGTTGCTATGTCTGTGATGGGTCATGTGGGGTGTGAGTCTGTTGTTCATGTCCGTGTGCACATTGTTCACTTGTTCGTGACGGTGGGCGGTGCTGCGTGTTCGTCTGCTACGTGACATGTCCCATGTGTTGGTCGTGTTATGGTCCTCATGCCTCCAGTAATCCAGCCCTGTCCAGTTTCCCACCTGCAAGTTGTTCGTGCGTGCACTGTACTGGATGCCACATGGCTCTAAGCGGGGGTGCTCCATGTTGCAGGTCTGTGGGGGTGGGGGGTGTTGTGGGTCATGGGGGTGGCTGGACACCCACTGACACCGATTGCTGTGGACCGTGATGTCTGCCTTTTGGCTGTCGTTGTGCACTGCGGTGGCTGACACGTGGCTGTGGGGTGTGGGGGATGCTCCTCCTTGCTGTGCTGTGGGACTGGGGCCTGGTGTGTGTTGTACTTGGGCTGTCCCCCTCCCACCAACTGCACTTTGTGTTCCTGCCACTTACCTGTTACTTGTCGGTTAGTGCAGCTGTGGCGGACACATGGGTGTGGTGGGTGCTCGTTGTGGCGCTTCTGGCATATTTGGGGACCTGTTGGTGGTTACGTGGCTGGCTTAGTGTACACATGTCCCCACGCATCTTACAGTTGTTCGGTTTGGGCTGTGTGTGGTAGCGTCTGTTGCATGTGTGTGTGATGTGTTGTGTATTGTGTGCTGGACATGGGGGTGTTTGTCCCTGGGAGCTGTGGCATGGTAGTTGCGCATGTGAGTACATAGCGGTGTGCTGGTATACATTAGTTTGTACTTACCAGCCTCCACTCCCCCTGCTAATCCGGCGAGGATCTCCGGATGGATTACGACTCGCACCTTCTCCTCCCACGCTTTGAAGGTCTTAAAGAGCGCGGGATTCCCTCCGCCAGTGACGGCAGCCAGCTCTCTGTTTTTGCCCTCCTTCTTCTTGACCAGGCTCTTTACGTCATTCCAACGTTTGTTAATTTCGACTCTGTTCCTGGGCAGGGTCCCGACTGCATTGACCTGGTCTACGATCCGGTTCCACATTCTGTTTCTGGTGGCTAGTGGTGTGTGCTGGACCATGTTCCCATAGATTTGTGGGTACACCTTGATGATCTCGTCGACCATGACCGTCAGCTCCATGGGCGTGAACTTGGGCATCCTTTGTGGTGCCATGGTGTTTGTGGTGCTGGTGCGGTGTGTGTTGTGTAATGTGCAGGGGGTTTGTGGTGCCGGGGTGTGGTGGTGGTGGTGGTGGTGGTGGTGGTGGTGGTGTTTGGTGGTGGTGGTGGTGGTGGTGGTGGTAGTGATGTGTGCGTTTCTGTGGTGTGCTGCTGTCCTTGCTGTGTCACTGTGTCCTCTCCTCTCTGGTTTGCAATGTAGCAAGGGGTTGTGGTCTGTGGGAGTGCTGCTTTTGTACTCACCTATGTGGGTGTGTCCTCATGGTCTGTTGTTTTCAGGTGTGTTGTGTCTGGGGTTCTGGCCTTTGTATTTTTTGTTTGTCCGGGGGTGTTTTCGGGATGTGTACTGTGCTTGTGTATTTGTGCGTGCCTTGCTGTGTGGACTTGTTGGCCATGTTGTGTGCTATTGGTTTTGTGTGCGGATGGTTTCTGTGCAGGTACGTTGGCGCCATGGCTTCTGCCGTGTCGATTCTCATCGGCGTTGTTTGCGCTGGCGGGCGGTATATTTGTGGTTTTTCCGCGCTCATGGCGGTGCGATCGTAATTTCACGTGCGGTGTGTCGGCCGTGTGGGCGGGCGGTTTTGTGTTGTCGTGCGTGTTTCCGTCCGTGGCGGGCGGTTTGACTCCGACTCGGACGATGGCGGGCGGTATTTTGTGTGATTTTCCGCCGATGGCGGTTTTCGGTTTGTGTAATCGTAATGGCGTGGTCGGTGTTCAGGCGGTGTGTGCGGGCGGATTTTTGCCGCTTCCATGCCTGGCGGATTTATTTACGCCGGGTATCGTAATGGGCCCCTAAATTATTAAATACATAAATATTAATTAATAGACATTATTAATTAATTAATAATAATTAAATGACTTCCCACCCTATTCCCCTATAAACCCACAACCCGCTACGGAACTAAAACACAAAATGTTATTAAAAAAAAATTAATAACTTATAAAAATTTAACACATATTAAAATACAAAAGCAATAGTTCCACAAAAATATAGAACACATACATTTAAATTAAATACTAACATACATAACACTAACTAAAAAACTATATTTTTAACATCGATATTTAAAAAAACGATATTACTTACCTTCAACTCGATATTCTTGTCGACGATATTCTCACTGTCGATATTCTGGCATGACGATATTTCAACATCGATATTCTAGTAGGTCGATAATTAAGACTCGATATTTTGTCTGTTTACCAGTGGGAACACCGTGGATCTAAACGAAGCAAAGAAAGGTGTATCTTCATTGCACAAGATTATTTGGGGAGATCCTCGTAAACAGCCTGAACCACTCCCCGAAATTTGATTCAGATTTGATTAAAGTTGTAAACGTAATTATTAATGTAGAATTGCTTGTTAAGTCATTGGTTGGTACCCTTTTCATATTGAGTTTACAAATGTTTGTCTCACATTGTACACTCTCTCTCTTGTCTGGTACATAGCAAAGACAATGTGTAGGCTGTTAAGGGTGAACGTGGTGGGGGGGAATGGTTCAACCCACAGGTATCATGAAATTTAAAGCCATGTGTGGAGTCGCTTTTGCTACACTTGACATTATGGTGGTTTGCACTTCTTAAACTTTACTGGCTCCCAGTGAAGAAGCGTGTTGCTTTTAAGGCCCTTTGCTACTGCTACAGGATTTTCAGGAGGACCGGCGCAACCTATTTGCACCCTCTTATCATGCCGTACTCTCCTTTGAGGCATCCTGGGTCCTCTGGGGCCTTGTTAGCTCAGGACCCAAGGGTAAAGAAAGCACTTATGGGTGGGAGCTCCTTTGACTAGCTGGCACCCAGACTTTGGAACTCTCTCCCTCTGCAGTTAAGGCACTCTGAGAGCGAATGTCTGTTTCGGAAAAATCTAAAAACCTGGTTGTTTGCTAACTAGATGTCAGCTGTTTTTTGTGCTTGGAGCTGTCAGTTGGTGTATCTGACCTTAGCGTTGGGACACTCCTCTGGGAGTAGCTATGCGCATTATAGGCTGCTTTATTATTATTATTATTATTATTATTATTATTATTATTTGTTAGGTAGAGCACCACACAAAACACAGCTGCAGGTCTGGAATGAATGAGGAGGGCAGTCCAAGGGTAATAGTGCATAAGGCCCATGGCAATACTCTTCATAAGATCTGTTATCGATTACCGACCTTCAAAAGCACACATGTGACTACAGCAGTAACTGAGAACAAGTTAAACTGCCTTTTATATTAAGAGAAGTAATGTAGTCACAACCTTTAACATCACAAAATACCACACATTGGTATGAGGCAGTTAGCAAAGATTCTCGAAACGTGTTTCAATTATGAATCATTACCACTGGTTTGACAGGAGTCAAATTTAAAGGAGACTTTAAGATGATTACCTTCTAATTGTCTATTGCATGTTTCAGGATCCACCATACACAAATCCTTATTACCATACATTACAGGGATCAGCCCACCTTCAAAAGCTAGGGATCACCTTCTTTGCATGATACATACAACAAGCAAACCAGACATGTTTCTACTTCTGTCGGTGCCTGGATGTGGTAGAGCTTGAACCTCTTCAATCAATCAATCAATCAATTAATCAATCAGGGTTTGTAAAGCGCAGCTTATTATCACCCGAAGGGGTCTCAAGGCACTGGGGGGGGATTGGGGTGCGCAGCTCTCGGAAGATCACGGAGCTCCGTCGAAGAGCCAGGTCTTGAGGTCCTTTAAGAACTTGGGGAGTGATGGTGTCTCTCGGAGGTGGGGAGGAATTCCATTCCTTGGCAGCAAGGAGGGAGAAGGAGCGTCCTCCTGATCTGGTCTTCTTGATGCGTGGTACCGTCGCAAGGGAGAGCTGGGCCGAGCGGAGGGATCTTTAGGGTGCGTGGAACGAGAGGCAGTGGTTCATGTAGCATATCAAGGTTTGTGGTTTGGACTCCCCACACCATGCAGTCCCTCTTTTCAAACAGATGGGTAATATTGATCTGGGAGCAAATGTGAGTTTGTTGCTAAACCAGGACCTTTAAGTAAAACCTGTTAGAATAGGTTTTGGAGCTAAACAAAGAGTGACAATTCTGTATTATTGCATTACCCCCATTCTGGGGTGCAGAACTAGGACTCTAGAGGTAATAGCCCACTCCATAAATACTACATCTAGTGATATTGATATGTATCGCATGCAGTAGAATACCTGCAAATACAGTGGCCGATGGGAGCCTTTAGACTTACAGTAGAATCCAAACAAAAAGAAATCAAGGGAGTGTGCGTTACTTCGCATTGTAAGCTTCTCGGGATAAGTAGTCTGAGCTATATTTCATAATGTATGTTAGAAATCTGCTGGTCCTGTACAATAGAGGGCCAATCCAACTTATGGGCATTGACCACAATGTCATAGGTAGCAGAAGTGACTTTCTTTGAATCTTATACCCCAATGGCATCTCAGTGTTGACCGTTTGTACCACACTTAGCCCATCATAAGCCTCCTCTTTGCTGCAGGGAGCTGTTGAAAGGGCAAGGAATGAAAGCTACAGAAAGTAAAATGTGGCTTTTAGAGTTATGTTTTACTCTCTATTCTATGCCTCACTCCTTCATAACGTTAAATGAATGACAGGAGTACCAAAGGGCAAGTCGTGGGTAGCAGATTTCTCTTCTGTCTTATGTGTTATTGATATACAGGACCAAACTATATGCAAGTCAGGCTGTTTGACTACTCACCAAAACAGGAGCTGACCACCTCCAATAGATAGGTCACACCTTCGCTGCATGGATCAACAAGAAAGCCCAGATGCATTCCATCCTCTTTGGGCTTTGACAGTTTCATTGCTATAGTCAAAAGGCATCCACCGTAGGTACAGGGGAGGCCAGATCCATGCCAGATTTTCTCAGCATCCCTAAAAGACAGATTTATGTACAATGTATGTGGAACGCATTAATAGAGCCAGTGTTTATCCTGAAAATCTGGCTTGGATGGTGCCCTCATGGACTGATGATGGACACCCCTGGGCTATAGCAACTGCTGACTGACAAATCCCAAGAAGAGAGAAATATATCTGGGGTTCCTTAGTAAATTCATGGCTATCTCTTATCAGGGCTTACAAAGGAAACCTGTCTTGCTGACTCATTTCCATGGGCCTCAAACCCAATTCTGACATGGCCTCTGTTACCGCGAGTCTTGATCCAAGGTACTTTCCACAGTTGTCCACATTACGTGTTTTCTGGGCTGGGCTCGTTTGTAACCAATGGAATTAGTTAGCTAATGAACAGTTTATCCTTAACTGGCTGGGGTCGTAGGAGTTTTCTTTCCACACTTGGATTCATATTCGAGAGATCAGAAGCTTTTGGATGTGATCCTATGTAAACTAGGAGTTCTTTCAGTCCTATTTTCTGTACAGGATCTATAGCATGCACCCCCCCTCACTCTGTTTCCTTTGCGAGAATGTGCAAATAGCTATCTGGTTCAAGAGTTCACTGACTTCTGATGTACACACCGGAGCTCAGAAGCAAAGACTCTGTGCTGGGGAAAGTCACTTCTGCCTCTTACCTGAGGCCTACTCAGCCCTTACCAAGACCTCGGTTGGCACGAAGATCCCCATATAACGGAGACAACATGGGATAGAGGGCTATTGGTCAAAGCTTCCCATAATGTTATTATTCAACGAGCTGGTTTCGCTGTTTTTCAAAACTTTGACATTCATGCTTTAAGTCAGTACACTTGAGAGATCGGTATGGAAGATGAAAACAAAACTCAGCATCATTGCATTTCGTATCGATCCTTTATGGATTCCAATATGCCTGGAATCTGCAAGGCCTTTTGTTGCTGTGACAACACAATAAAATGATAAAATACCTATGCATTCATCTGACAAGTAGAACAGCTTTGTTGTAAGCCCGGGGGTATACAGTTTCAAGCAATAATTCCTTGGTTTATACAGTATATATCATTTTAATGGCTTCATTATACTTCCCAGGACATGCATTGCAATGGCATTGACGTTTTCCGTGCCATTAAGAGTTCTATGTGCAGTTACACTTATCAAAGTTGTCTGGCAATCTGATAAATTCTTTTTCTCATTTCCTGGAAGCAAAATAAAAGTTTATTCTAGAAAGAGAAGAACAGAAATGCTCACACTGGAGAGCAGTCGATGGAGCAAAAATAGTGCTAAAACAGCAGCCACATAAGGTAATGTCAGTCTTTTGCTTTTACCTGGCATCAGTTTCCAAGCTGAGAATGTTGAGCTCATACTTACATTAAAAGAGAATGCAACATGCTATTAGCTATAAAGCCACATCTAGCAGAAGGTGTGACACCTGTATAGTGGCAGATGACTCTATGTCACCGCGGAACTGTTTCCACTCCTCGACTTTGCTTTTACATGGCATTGTTATCAAATGTGTTGGTCCAGTTGGCTCAATTAAAATGAACCAAGACTGCAAATACTTCCCAGAACCCCTTTTGGCAAAAGTGGCAGCCAGAAGTCAATTTAATGAACATGCAGCATGTCATTTTTCCACCAGTCAGTATGTGCCACTTCAGCCTAGGTGGAATTTATGAAATTCCAAAATTTCATGTTACATGAAATTTGCAAAAGTTATCAAAATTATGCAATATTCAATTCTATGTACCTTTTGTAAGAGTGTATGGAGCTCGTGTAAAAACTCACAAGATGACAGTGGGAGACTGGTTTGCTTTTGGGTGTGTGCCTGCTTAAAAAATGTCACGTGACATACCGGCAAACCACATTTGACCCTAAATGTGTAATTTAGCAAACTTTTCAGAGAATACTGCAAACGTTTGTAAAAAAAGAATTATGTGATTTTGCACACACTTGGTGCAAATACTATTTCTGTACTAATCAGATCTTGGAAATATCCATGTAAAATTACAGTGTCCATGGAGTAATATATGTAACTCAGAAACGTTTGTGCAAAAATGCACTGGTACAATGTAAGCAATTCAGTCTTGTAGTCTTTGTATCATCATGATACAGCAGAGCTGGGGGTGGAAGGCCCTGGCCCTCTGCTCAGATCTCTCATGCCTCACAGTGCCCAAAGAGCTCTCAGTACATGCCTGGATTCAGAAGGTCTGACTGGGCCCCGGGTCACAGCTTGGGGTGACCCGGGGTTGGAACCCCTCGGCCCTGGTGTCCCTTACCCAGCCCCTTGTATCACTGGAGCCAAGGGCCGGGTCCTGCATTTCTGGGAAGGCCTCCTCTGCCTGCCAAGGGCTAAGAAGCTCTGACTGGGCCCTGGGCCAGACCTTCAGTTGACCCAGGGTGTAGCCTTCATCCCTGGGCTCCATTCTGTGGACCACCAAGTCACAAAGTGCCTGAGACTGGGTTCTGCAGGTCCGGGAGGCCTGCTTGGCCAGGTGAAAAATCTCTGAAGGGGCCCAAGGCAGACCTCCAGCTGGCCCAGAGGTTAAAGCCTCCCTCCCTGGGATCAATTCACTGGACTGCTGTGTGGTGAAGTGCCCTGTCAGGGAGGTCCAGAGAGAGTTCCTCTGCTTAGCCAGATGAAGACTCTCCAGCTGGGCTCCATTCTCCAGGCCGCTGGATTTTACCCAGATCTGTGACTGGGGGTGAATGTTTGCCAATGTGCAGCATTCCGTCCATCATCTTGTGTGGTTTGCATTTCGCCCTAAGTGTGAAGGGTATGCCCAGACGTGGGTCCCGTGCTCACTACGCCACTGGAGTCAAGCTATCCTGGCTGATGAAGGCTGATAGCCTGAAACCGGTCCTAGGATGCTTGATTCCGGTCCAGGGAAGACATGGCTTGGCAGTTCGGTCTGGACTGTTCCCATGAGGCACAGGGTCAAGACTGATTTGCATATGGCTATGTCTGAACTGGGGTGGCGTGGTGAAGCAAAATAACGATGGATTAAACCCAAATCTGTGACTGGGGGTGAATGTTTGCCAATGTGCAGCATTCCGTCCATCATCTTGTGTGTTTTGCATTTCGCCCTAAGTGGGAAGGGTATGCCCAGACGTGGGTCCCGTGCTCACTACGCCACTGGAGTCAAGCTATCCTGGCTGATGAAGGCTGATAGCCTGAAACCGGTCCTAGGATGCTTGATTCCGGTCCAGGGAAGACATGGCTTGGCAGTTCGGTCTGGACTGTTCCCATGAGGCACAGGGTCAAGACTGGTTTGCATATGGCTATGTCTGAACTGGGGTGGCGTGCTGAAGCAAAATAACGATGGATTAAACCCATATCTGTGACTGGGGGTGAATGTTTGCCAATGTGCAGCATTCCGTCCATCATCTTGTGTGTTTTGCATTTTGCCCTAAGTGGGAAGGGTATGCCCAGACGTGGGTCCCGTGCTCACTACGCCACTGGAGTCAAGCTATCCTGGCTGATGAAGGCTGATAGCCTGAAACCGGTCCTAGGATGCTTGATTCCGGTCCAGGGAAGACATGGCTTGGCAGTTCGGTCTGGACTGTTCCCATGAGGCACAGGGTCAAGACTGATTTGCATATGGCTATGTCTGAACTGGGGTGGCGTGGTGAAGCAAAATAACGATGGATTAAACCCAGATCTGTGACTGGGGGTGAATGTTTGCCAATGTGCAGCATTCTGTCCATCATCTTGTGTGTTTTGCATTTCGCCCTAAGTGGGAAGGGTATGCCCAGACGTGGGTCCCGTGCTCACTACGCCACTGGAGTCAAGCTATCCTGGCTGATGAAGGCTGATAGCCTGAAACCGGTCCTAGGATGCTTGATTCCGGTCCAGGGAAGACATGGCTTGGCAGTTCGGTCTGGACTGTTCCCATGAGGCACAGGGTCAAGACTGATTTGCATATGGCTATGTCTGAACTGGGGTGGCGTGGTGAAGCAAAATAACGATGGATTAAACCCAGATCTGTGACTGGGGGTGAATGTTTGCCAATGTGCAGCATTCCGTCCATCATCTTGTGTGTTTTGCATTTCGCCCTAAGTGGGAAGGGTATGCCCAGACGTGGGTCCCGTGCTCACTACGCCACTGGAGTCAAGCTATCCTGGCTGATGAAGGCTGATAGCCTGAAACCGGTCCTAGGATGCTTGATTCCGGTCCAGGGAAGACATGGCTTGGCAGTTCAGTCTGGACTGTTCCCATGAGGCACAGGGTCAAGACTGATTTGTATATGGCTATGTCTGAACTGGGGTGGCGTGGTGAAGCAAAATAACGATGGATTAAACCCAGATCTGTGACTGGGGGTGAATGTTTGCCAATGTGCAGCATTCCGTCCATCATCTTGTGTGTTTTGCATTTCGCCCTAAGTGGGAAGGGTATGCCCAGACGTGGGTCCCGTGCTCACTACGCCACTGGAGTCAAGCTATCCTGGCTGATGAAGGCTGATAGCCTGAAACCGGTCCTAGGATGCTTGATTCCGGTCCAGGGAAGACATGGCTTGGCAGTTCGGTCTGGACTGTTCCCATGAGGCACAGGGTCAAGACTGATTTGCATATGGCTATGTCTGAACTGGGGTGGCGTGGTGAAGCAAAATAACGATGGATTAAACCCAGATCTGTGACTGGGGGTGAATGTTTGCCAATGTGCAGCATTCCGTCCATCATCTTGTGTGTTTTGCATTTCGCCCTAAGTGGGAAGGGTATGCCCAGACGTGGGTCCCGTGCTCACTACGCCACTGGAGTCAAGCTATCCTGGCTGATGAAGGCTGATAGCCTGAAACCGGTCCTAGGATGCTTGATTCCGGTCAAGGGAAGATATGGCTTGGCAGTTCGGTCTGGACTGTTCCCATAAGGCACAGGGTCAAGACTGATTTGCATATGGCTATGTCTGAACTGGGGTGGCGTGGTGAAGCAAAATAACGATGGATTAAACCCAGATCTGTGACTGGGGGTGAATGTTTGCCAATGTGCAGCATTCCGTCCATCATCTTGTGTGTTTTGCATTTCGCCCTAAGTGGGAAGGGTATGCCCAGACGTGGGTCCCGTGCTCACTACGCCACTGGAGTCAAGCTATCCTGGCTGATGAAGGCTGATAGCCTGAAACCGGTCCTAGGATGCTTGATTCCGGTCCAGGGAAGACATGGCTTGGCAGTTCGGTCTGGACTGTTCCCATGAGGCACAGGGTCAAGACTGATTTGCATATGGCTATGTCTGAACTTGGGTGGCGTGGTGAAGCAAAATAATGATGGATTAAACCCAGATCTGTGACTGGGGGTGAATGTTTGCCAATGTGCAGCATTCCGTCCATCATCTTGTGTGTTTTGCATTTCGCCCTAAGTGGGAAGGGTATGCCCAGACGTGGGTCCCGTGCTCACTACGCCACTGGAATCAAGCTATCCTGGCTGATGAAGGCTGATAGCCTGAAACCGGTCCTAGGATGCTTGATTCCGGTCCAGGGAAGACATGGCTTGGCAGTTCGGTCTGGACTGTTCCCATGAGGCACAGGGTCAAGACTGATTTGCATATGGCTATGTCTGAACTGGGGTGGCGTGGTGAAGCAAAATAACGATGGATTAAACCCAGATCTGTGACTGGGGGTGAATGTTTGCCAATGTGCAGCATTCCGTCCATCATCTTGTGTGTTTTGCGCTGTATCAGAAAGCGCCTGGGATGGGGCGTGGCCTAGGAGCCGACCAAGATGGTAGCTCACTAGCAGAGCTCTGAGCCTCGTTCACTGAAAAACCCCATAATCCGTACACATCTCCGTTCCTGCTGACACCTTGACAGAGACTAATGGTATGTGGCACCACAAGACAGCGACAGGACCCCGAACAGCGAAAAATTGAAGATTCTGCGTCGCTTCGAGGGGAAGTGGCCGAGCCAAATCAGCTAATGGGCCGGTGGCCGCAGGAAAGAAACTGCAACCCGCACCAGAAAAAGGAGAGACAAATCGCTAGAGTGAAGCAGTAAGAAGAGAGGTGAGCGTCGGCCACACCCTCCCTCCCCTATACACACCTGGAACCTGAGGGGTACGAGGTCGTCTGTCACGGGACACTGCGGGGGGCCCAAAAAGGAATCGGTGGCGATTGAGGCCCACTCCGGAGACAGAGGCGGTCTCCTGGGCAGTGACAGACCCCGTCCTAATGGGAGAAGGAGGCCGGGCCCAATGAGCGAGCGCAGTAGGAGAGCCGAGAGGTAAAAGCGTGAACCTCGGCCTGGGCAGAAAAACGAGTTCGGAGAAACGAAGCGGTAACAGCGATCCGAACTGGACGGAGGGGCTGAAGAGAAAGGTGCAGCCCCACAGAGTGGCAATAGGAGAATATCTAGCTAAAGGAGTGCTAGAAGAAAGCGAGCTGCACCTAACATCCTGCCGTCTGCAAAATCGGGCCTGTTTGGCAAGGTCACTAGGTGCTGAGATTGGCAATCGAAAGAGCCTAAGCACGGGGCTAAAATAACGCCGTCAGTAAGCAGAGAGAACTGCTGTACTATAGCATCGAGGAAGACAGGAGACAGGGGGTTGGCCCACGCTCCCTCCTCCAAATATTCTCGGGCTCTGATGCCCGGCGGGGGGTCCAGGGCAGAACTGAGACAACGTTGGAGGATGCATTTAGTCCCCCCGAGATCACATGAGTAGCTGCAGGTGGTGCCCAACTGGCCCTACAACACCGAACAGATCCCAAAGGAGAGACAGGTAGGGGGGCAGTGGCTCTTTTCCATGTCTATGGCTAGCCCCCTCTGCCATTAAGTTTGCCCTGTAAGTGAATAGCTAAGAGGGGTGCTGGGGGGACACCAGCCTCTGAGGAGCAAAAGAGGTGGGATTTCCTGATCTCGGGGCAGGGAACTAGAGAGGCCCAGTGTTGCAAAGTCATCCTGTGCCCTGGGCACCCCCCAACTTTTGCTGACTGGTACTGGTGGTAACTGACTCTGACTGACCCTGGGCTTTGCCTAACCAGGCCCAGGGCCAATGCTATGCTGAAAACACTTAGATACAGTGAAAACACCTACATACACTAGGGTACACTATGGGTTGGGGTACCCTGTGATTGGCATGACCTACCCTATAAGCCCCTAGTATATAATAGAGCAGGGGAATTGAAGCTACCTATCAGTCCCTAGTGTATAGTAGTGCATGGCAGTTTAGAGGCCAGCAGCTTTCTGCACTTGCATGTGTGCACTGCTGAGGCCTGAGGTCAGTTTTAAAAACAGCCCTGGGTGCCATGACTGCTTTTATAAAGTAAAATTGTGCCCAAATTCGACTTTGATGCTAGGAGCACTGTGAACTGAGGATCTGCAATATTTCTACAGATTCAGAACCCCTAAAGTATCACCTAAGTGTCCCATGGGGAGGGGGTCCTGTAGATATAAGCAAAGTACTTATAAAATATGTTTTTGTAAGTCCTGGTGCTGGAAAAATGGCCCAAGTCATTTTTCCCATTGCAAATCCCCTGCTACATAGATTAACATGGTAGACAGTTATTAACTAATAACTCTTGATAGGAGAGGGCTAGAAGTGCCATTCAAAGACTTCCCCGAATGGTATTAATAACTTCAACAATATGATATTGTTGAATTTCTCCTAAAGTGTACATACAAGAAGTTATAAGACTTTCTTGTTTGTAAGTCCAGATTCAGCCTTCCAGTGGTCTGCCCTGATTGGTCAGAGTTAAGTGGATTAGCCAGGCTGCCTTGAAGAGGTGATAAAGAGCCCCTGGGGTCAACCAGCTGTGCTGGCAGGGCAGTGTGCTGTTCCATAGGAATGCCAGGCCAGGGGGAGGAGTCGTAAACTATGTTCTTCAAAGAGGAGAGCAGAGAACAGTGTCATTTACAACTCTGAACTTTCCACCTTAGGCAGATGGTAGAATTAAGGAAGGTATGAGCAGATGCAGGGGGGAGAGTTTAAGTAAATTAGCCATCCTAGGGGTGTGTTTAGCCAGCTTTTACCTCCTTGCTGGAAAATCAGCCATTATGGATTTAGAAGATTTGATGCACTCTGGGCCAAAATAATGCCACACTCTACAGGAAGTGGTCATATCTTTGAGGAGTTACCCTGCTCCCATTAGTCAGGAGTGACCTCCTGCCTGACCCAGAGAACTTGGAATAAGTACTGGGAGGGGCATAGCCCTCCAGATCTGCTGCTTGAAACTGAAGAAAGCAAGACATTGTGCCAAGCTGAGAAGTTTTGCTGGGCAAATTCTAAGGCCTGACCTCTGAAGCCTGCACCATCAGAAATGACAGCCCTGTGGACTACCTTGCTGGAAAAGAAGTAAAGAGTGGACTCCCTGCAAGCTACAGGTTAACAGAGCTCACCTGGACCCTCACCACCAAGGATCATCAACCTGGGGAACTACCAGTGGATTTGTAAGGGTGACGTCCAAGTGGATTGTGGGAACTGAAGTCCTCAACTTTCAAGGACCATCTTGGAGCTTCCAGACCCGTGGAGTGAGTTTGAGACACTTTGGGACCCTTTGAGGAACTTCAGGAAGAAGTTAAAGAAGTTTGGAGAACTTTGGAGGAACTTTGAAAAAAAGCTCCATATAGGGACCGACTCAACCTGTTCAGCCAAGCCGCCTGCCTTCAACCGCGAGCCGGCCAAGCCATCCAGGTTCGTCCCGCTAAAAGCTCCGTCGGTCCAACTTCCAGAGTTTGACCGGGAGTAGAAGAAATCCGAGGTCGGCGAACCCTCACCGAATCCAGCCTGGTGAAGGGCATCGAGGGACCCTGCGAGAAAAAGCTCCAGAAAAGTTTCTAAGTCCGCTCGTAGAAAAGGTGACCGGGAGCAACCGCGAAAGCCAAGCCGCCTGCCTTCAACTGCGTGTCGGCCTGGATCCTGGGTTTGCCCCGCTGGAACGCTCCAGAGGTTGACTGCAAAAGTTTCTAAGTCCGAACGTAGGAAGGTGACCGGGAGCTCATCGCCAGGCAAGCTGGCGAACCCTCACCGAATCCGGACTGGCTGAGAGCTTCGAGGTACCTCGCGAGAAAAAGCTCCAGAAAAGTTTCTAAGTACGAAGGTAAAAACTGTGACCGGGACCTTCCGCGGGGGGTATCCGCTCAGGGCTCCATCACGGTCTGCCTGAAACTTTGACTTTGGGTCGGTCTATCGCGAGCCTGTTTCACAATATGGTGCTATAAGTTTCTAAGTGCTATATTTTGCTAAATCTTTGAAAATTCATATCTCAGGTTCCCTATATTGGATTTTTGTCGTTTTGGTGTCATTTTAAAGATAAAAATATTTCCTATTGTTATAAACTGGTGTTGGATTTTTATTATGTGCTGTGTCTTAATTATGTACTGAATTTGTATTTTTAAATGCTTTACATACCTTTCTTTGAAGTTAAGCCTGTCTGCTCGCAGCCACGTTACCAAGGGTTGAGCATAGGAATAATTTTCTAAGACCTATGCTGAGTCCTACCAATGGTTAGTGGCCTTATTGCCAGTGGCAGACCTACTTTTGCCCCTACCAATAATCCACTTTCCAACATTTGGTGCTCAGCGGTGTAGATGAGGACTTGTGTTTAAAAAGTACACCTTTCAGTAAAGTGAATTAAGATTATAAAAATCCTCTAAATTGCCTTAGAACAAAACTTTTGAGTTTGATTTTTGGAAT
Source organism: Calotriton arnoldi (assembly GCA_963921515.1). Lineage (NCBI taxonomy): Eukaryota > Metazoa > Chordata > Amphibia > Caudata > Salamandridae > Calotriton > Calotriton arnoldi. Next base: position 1,672,956 of record CAWUFW010002935.1, on the reverse strand, counting down.
TTGGACTAAACTGTTTTTAATCCATTGTTTTGATTTTTCCAAATTGTTCTAAGTCTGTTGTGCCTAGTTATTGTGACCTGTTAGACCTGGCATCCTTGGCGTGGTTTCCCCTGACTTTTTGCCTCTACCTCCTGTATTTTTTGACACTGTGCTGGAATTCGTTTTTGCTGGTTTAGATGCTTTGGGCACTTTGCCACTGCTGATCAGTGCCAAAGTGCAAGTGCTCCCTGGTTAAATTGTTATTGTAATTGGCTATCCATGATTGGTATATTTGCTTTACCACTAAGTCCCTAGTAAAGTGCACTGAGAGTGCCAGGGCTGGTAATTCAAATGCTACTAGTGGGCTTGCAGCACTGATTGTGCCACCCACATGAGTAGCCCTAAAATGGTGTCTCAGGCCTGCCACTGCAGCGCCTGTGCGTAGTTTGTGATCTGCCATGTTGTCCTGGCCAGTGTACACACTGCCAGGCCGAACCCTTCCCTTTTTTTACACATTGGACACCCCTATGGTAGGCCCAAGGTACCCCCCTGGGCAGGGTGCAGTGTATGTGACAGGTAGGACATGTACTAGTGTGGGTAACATGTCCTGATAGTGAAATACTGCCAATTTCGTTTTTCACTATTGAAAGGCTATCTTGCCCATAGGATAACATGGGGAATGCTGGTTAACATGGTTACCTGCATATCTTCATAGCAGCAAGATAGAAAGTTGGAAACTGGTACTCCTGAACTCAGAATTTAATTACACATCTTTTAGTGAAGATGGTTTTTAAATTCTAAGTTTGGAAATAGCACTTTTAGAAAGTGGCTATTTTTTTGTTCAACCTTTCTGTGTGCCTCTGCCCGTTTGTGAATTGACTGTCTGGTTTGTGAGTGACATGGGCTGGGGGTGGCTGCAGGAGGCTGGGTGAGTCAGCACTAGGCTGAATAGACCTATCTACATTTAGAGTGGTGGGAGGAGTGTCACCTGGGTCAGAATAGAGCTGTGCCTGCCTTCCACAATGCTGGCTCCACCTCCTGCGGTGTGTCTGATGACCCTGGCCCACACTCACAAAGGAAGGAGAGGTGCCCTGGCAGAATGCACCCTGAACTGGCTTGGACTGGGTCCAGGACCCCACACACCTGAAGAACAAAGACTTTTGGGGTATAAGTAGCTGTGCTGAAACCCCAGTAAAATTAGACTACTTCTGCAATCAAGAGGAATCTCTGCCCAAGAAGATCAGCTGAAGAGACTGAGGAAGACTGCCCTTGCTGTGTGTTGTGGGGCTGACCTGCAGTTTGCTGTTTCCATTGAAGGGGAGGAAAAGGGGGCTTTGCTGTGTGCTGTGCTCCCCCCACCTGCTTGAAGAAAAAGACTTTGCTGTGTGCTGTGTCTGAAGAGTCTCCAAGGGCCTGAGATGAGCTGGCCTCCTGTTATAACTCAGGATCATAAAAGTTAACTTAAGGACTTCCCTCAACCTTGCCCTACATCGTGCTCCGCTGTCCCTGCTGACTCTGGGCTGACCTGTGTGACCTCAGAACGCTGTGGAGGTCCTTCGTGCCGCCTGCCTGACGTGCACGGTAATTGCCTCCGTCTGGGCCAAGTTCGGGGAGCCAGCGCTTTGTCCTCGCCAGCCCCCGTGTTGTCCTGGGGATTGCGAGCACGTCGCAGCCGCCGTTGCGGGACCGGGAGCTCTGCAGTGGCCCCTGCCCTCTGGCGTCGCTGCTGTGTGAGGGCTCTGCTCACCACCGCTGCCCGGGAGATAAGGAGATGCTGTTTGCGGAATAACCACCGCGGATCCGGGACTGTTGCCCAGCAACGTGACGACGCACCAATGCAGGCCGGGGAAGCCCTTGACGTCACCTCCCCGCCGCGCTGGGATTGGCCAGCGGTAGAGAGGCCTGCCCGGAAGCGAAGGCTCGGCGGAATCGAGGACCGGGGAGCGGCACCGAGAGGAAAGTTGCCCCGCCGGCGTCCGGACTCCAACGGACCAGAATCCAGGTAAAGCGGCTGCATTCAGCAGCGCCAGCCGGCCCCGGGGGAATTCGATCAAGAGTGCGCGCTGCTGACGAGTAGCACGCGCGCGCACCGAAGCGGGGCCCAGGGAGCGAGGATTCGAGCTGGGTTGGAGGGAGACCTGGAAATCGAACCAACAGACTTAAGAATAACGCATTGAGGAGGGGTGATTTTTTGACAGGCTAAGGACCGGATTAGTGGCATTTTTCTTACTGCGCTCGCTAGAGCAGTACAGAGGATTACCGTATTCCCTTTCTTTTAAAGTAAAACTTTCACCAGAGCACCTCCCCAAAGAAACTCTACAAGGAACTGTTGGTAGCAGAAACCTACTAGTTTGTTTGTGCTAGAAACATAACAAGGAACCATTTTCAGAGACAGATAAACTTTATTTATATGTATGTGTAATTTCCTACCGTTTTGATCTGACCTAAGCTATATAAAGATATTGTTATTTTTATAATCATCTGTGTGGCGTACATTTGTGGTGTTTCACTGTGTTACTGTGAGTGGTGGTGCAAATACTTTACACATTGCCTTGGGGATAAGCCTGTCTGCTCGTGCCAAGCTACCTAGTGGGTGAGCAGGGGTTATCAACAGTGTGTAACTCCCTTGTCCTGACTAGAGTGGTGGTTTCTGCCTGGCTTTGGAGCAAGCCTTAGCCAACCAGAAATACCATTTCTAACATTGGTGGTCAGCGGTGAGGATTTGAACTTGTGTTTGCACTTGACCCACAGTGATTGGTGAACATCACTAGTTTAGCGCAGATCACTACGCAACCACATACTGAACTTTTTGGTTTTTGGTTCTATTTTTGCGTAACGCCCAGGAAGCATCATGTCTCTGAGGGAGGGTGCAACAAATGAGAAGGCAGAATTGGAATTTTCATATTGAGGATCTGTATTCTTACAAAAAGGATGAGCTCAGACAATTTTGCAAAGATTTTGGTTGCACCATAAGAAGCAGCTTCAGGAAGGAGGAGCTGCAGGAAGCCTTGAAGGCCTGGTGGGAGGCTAAAGAGGCGGAGGAGGCCGATGCAGAAAATGGAAGGGAGAATCCAGGAAGGGAGGGTTTTGGATCACACGATCTACCAATGGGCACACCGGCCTCTGGGCCTGCAGCCACCATTCCAGTAGGGGATTCTCCCCAGAGGAGTTACAAGAGAACCAAAAGATCAGGGAGCATGAGCTTGAAGTCAAGAGGCTCAAGGACAAGGCAGAGGAGAGGGCTCGTGCCTTGGAGGAAAGGAAATTGCTTTTGGCTCATGAGTTGAGCATGAGGGAGCTGGACCTGAAGGCCAAGCAATTGGATTCCAGCTCAAATGGTGGCAGCGCACAGCCAGTGCAAGGGGGTAAGGTATACATACCCAAGGATATAGTGCAGAATTTCCAGAAGGGACAGGATATTTTTGCATGGTTTGAGACATATGAGGCATCATTGAGGATGCATGAGGTGCCTGAAAAGAGCTGGGGGCGGGCCTGTGGAAACATTTTGAGGCATCAGGGACCGCAGTTTTGACACCTTTAGCGAAGGAGGGTGCCCTGATTTATGACAACATGAAGGAGGCTTTATGCCTCAAGTATGGGCTCACCCCAGAACAGTATAGAGTAAAATTCAGGAACTCAAAGAAGAATGACTCAGACACTTGGGTTGAATGTGTGAGAATGTACACCCGCGCATTGGAAGGTTGGATGAAGGACAGCAAAGTTACTGATTATGAGGGGTTGTGCCATCTGATTAGTTGGGAGCACTTGAGCAGTCTATGTGTTCCAGAGCTGCGCCAGCATCTTTTGGATAGTAAGTTAACTAATCCTAGTGAGCTTGCTAAGGAGGCGGTCTGCTGGACCAGCACAAGGGTCCACAAGGGGATTGTGGGTACCACAGCCAAAGGTGGGCAGGGTCCCCAGCAGAAGAGTGGGGGGGACAAAGGTAATCAAAAGGAGTTCTCTAAAGGGCCCCAAAATAATGCAGAGGGAAAGGAGTCCAAGCCCCCCCAGCCTAAGACGTCGCAGCCCCCTAAGGGCGGGCGTAGTAACTTTCCGGGTCCCCTCAGGTGTTACAACTGTAACGAGAAGGGCCACATTGCCCCTACGTGCCCCAAGAAGTCCCCAGCACCCACTGGTGCTCCGTCACCAGGTTTAGTGAGTGTAGCTTTGGGAGAGGAATTAGTTTCCAGTGGGGAGGAGGAGCAAGCAGTGATGACCCTTGTCTCTTTAGGAGACAGAGAGATGGTCCAGGAGTCCTACTTGCCTGAGAACACTAAAAAGTTCAGGCAGTGGGTGACCATCAATGGGAGGAGGGTGGAGGATCTGAGAGACACAGGAGCCAGCGTGACATCCGTGAGGTGTCAGTGGGAGTCTGAAGAGCAGGTCATTCCCAATGCACTTCACCCTGTAGTTCCAGCAGACAACTCCGTGCGCCTCTGCAAAGTGGCGCAAGTTCCCTTTGAGTGGGGAGGTCTCAGGTTCCTTGAAGGTCGTGGTTAGTCCACCCATGCCTGTAGACTGTCTGCTAGGAAATGACCTGGAGAGTTCCCCATGGAGGGAGGTGGAACACCAGGCTCATTTGGAGATGTTGGGTCAGGCTGCCGCAGACCAGGCAGCAGGGGGGCGAGTCCAAGAATCATCTCATTTACTGGGAGGATGGGTTACTCTATAGTGAGCCTAAGGTCGCTGAGCCCGGTGCAGCCCGTGTGCTGGTGGTACCCGAGCGCTTCAGGACCTTCCTAATGGGTCTGGCTCATGACGTGCCTCTCGCAGGTCATCTGGGGCATGACAAGACCTTCCAAAGGCTTGTCACCCACTTTTACTGGCCCCAGATGAGGACGCACGTTGGTACACACTGTAGGACTTGCCAGACTTGCCAGGCAAGTGGCAAGAGTGGAGGGAAGTGTAAGGCTCCCCTCCAACCCTTTCCCGTGGTGAGCACCCCTTTCGAGCGGGTGGGCATCGACATTGTGGGGCTTCTGGAACCCAAGACAGCCTTAGGCAACAAGTTTATCTTGGTCTTGGTGGACCATGCCACCCGGTATCCGGAAGCTGTCCCTCTCCGGACAATCACTGCCCCCGTGGTGGGCCGTGCGTTGATGGGGATCTTTTCCCGTGTGGGGTTCCCCAGAGAGGTGGTCTCCGACCGAGGTATCAACTTCCTCTCAAAGTACATGAAGTCTTTGTGGGAGGAGTGCGGGGTAACTTACAAGTTTACCACTCCTTACCATCCTCAAGGGAATGGGTTGGTTGAGAGATTCAACCGCACCCTGAAAGGCATGATAATGGGCCTTGCGGAGCCCATGAGAAGGAAGTGGGACGTCTTCTTACCATGCCTGTTGTTTGCCTACAGGGAGGTGCCTCAGAAGTCCTTAGGGTTCAGTCCCTTTGAACTCCTGTATTGCCACCCTGTTAGAGGACCTCTCAGTCTGGTGAAGGAGGGTTGGGAGAAATCCTCTGGTAAGACCCCCAGGATGTGTTCAGCTATGTGCTGGCCTTCCGCAACCAGACTCAGCGCTTCAGGAAACTCGCTCAGGCGAACCTGGAAGCTAGCCAGGAAGAAATGAAAAGATGGTATGACCAGAATGCCACTCTGGTCGAATTTCAACCTGGGCAAAAGGTGTGGGTGATGGCGCCAGTGGAGCCTTGTGCGCTCCAAGACAAGTGGACTGGGCCATATGAGGTGGTGGAGCGCAAGATCGATGTAACCTATCTGGTTGACTTGCAGTCTCCCAGGAACCCTTTGAGGGTCCTACACGTGAACCGCCTCAAGCCACACTTTGAGAGGTCTGATGTGACAATGCTCCTTGCCACAGATGATGGGATGGAGGAGGAAAGTGACCCTCTTCCTGACCTCCTGTCAGCAGTGGAGCAAGATGGGTCAGTGGATGGGGTAAACCTCTCTCCCACACTGACCCCAGAACAGCAGAGGGACTGTCGTCATGTGTTGGGTCAGTTCGCCTCCCTGTTCTCCCTGACAACCGGGGTCACCAATTGGTGCGTCCATGATGTTTACACTGGGGACAGCCTACCTGTGAAGCAGAAATTTTACCGGGTAGCTGACAAGGTCAGGGCCAGCATCAAGGAAGAAGTTTCCAAGATGTTGGCGCTAGGGGTGATTGAGCCCTCAAGCAGCCCGTGGGCTAGCCCTGTGGTCTTAGTGCCAAAAGCTGCTGCACCCGGTGCCACGCCAGAACTCAGGTTTTGTGTGGACTACCGTGGGCTCAATGTGGTCACCAAGACTGACGCACACCCCATCCCCCGAGCTGATGAGCTTGTGGATCGGTTAGGCGCTGCCCAGTACCTCAGTACGTTTGATTTAACTTCTGGGTACTGGCAGATTGCCTTAACTGAGGGGGCCAAGGAGAGGTCAGCGTTTTCAACACCAGAGGGGCACTTCCAGTTCCGTGTCATGCCCTTTGGGTTGAAGAACGCCCCTGCCACATTCCAGAGACTGGTCAACCAGGTACTGTCCGGGCTGGAGGAATTCAGCGCCGCATACCTGGATGACATTGCTGTGTTCAGTTCCAGTTGGGAAGAACATTTGCAACACCTCTGTGAAGTGTTGAAGGCTCTGCAAAGGGCAGGCCTCACTATCAAGGCCAGTAAGTGCCAGATAGGGCAGGGATCTGTGGTGTACTTGGGACACCAGGTTGGGAGCGGCCAGGTGGCACCCCTCCAAGCAAAGATTGATACCATCCTGGCTTGGGAACCCCCCAAGACCCAGACAGAGGTGAGAGCCTTTTTAGGACTCACCGGGTATTATCGCTGATTTGTCAAGGCATACGGCACCATTGTTGCTCCCTTGACAGAGCTGACTTCACGGAAGCAGCCCAGGAAGGTGATCTGGAGCGATGCCTGCCAGACCGCGTTTGATGCCCTGAAAGCTGCCATGTGAACGGCACCGGTGCTCAAGGCGCCTGATTTCTCCAAAGAGTTTGTGGTGCAGACAGATGCTTCAGAGCATGGAGTGGGAGCAGTACTCTCACAACTGAACGACGAGGGCTTGGACCAACCCGTAGCTTTCCTTAGCAGGAGGCTACTTCCCAGGGAACAGAGGTGGAGTGCAATTGAAAGGGAAGCTTTTGCTGTGGTCTGGGCGCTGAAGAAGCTAAGGCCCTACTTGTTTGGGACTCACTTCCGGGTTCAGACCGACCACAGGCCCCTCAGATGGTTAATGCAGATGAGGGGTGAGAACCCAAAACTGTTGAGGTGGTCCATCTCCCTACAGGGAATGGACTTTACGGTGGAACACCGCCCTGGTACAGAACACGCCAATGCTGATGGTCTGTCCAGGTTCTTCCGCCTTAGTGATGAGAACTCCCCAGGGGATGGGTAGTTCTCCCCACTTTTCAGCTGGAGGGGGCACGTGTTAGACCTGCATCCTTGGCGTGGTTTCCCCTGACTTTTTGCCTCTACCTCCTGTATTTTTTGACACTGTGCTGGAATTCGTTTTTGCTGGTTTAGATGCTTTGGGCACTTTGCCACTGCTGATCAGTGTCAAAGTGCAAGTGCTCCCTGGTTAAACTGTTATTGTAATTGGCTATCCATGATTGGTATATTTGCTTTACCACTAAGTCCCTAGTAAAGTGCACTGAGAGTGCCAGGGCTGGTAATTCAAATGCTACTAGTGGGCTTGCAGCACTGATTGTGCCACCCACATGAGTAGCCCTAAAATGGTGTCTCAGGCCTGCCACTGCAGCGCCTGTGCGCAGTTTGTGAACTGCCATGTTGTCCTGGCCAGTGTACACACTGCCAGGCCGAACCCTTCCCTTTTCTTACACATTGGACACCCCTATGGTAGGCCCAAGGTACCCCCCTGGGCAGGGTGCAGTGTATGTGAAAGGTAGGACATGTACTAGTGTGGGTAACATGTCCTGATAGTGAAATACTGCCAATTTCGTTTTTCACTATTGAAAGGCTATCTTGCCCATAGGATAACATGGGGAATGCTGGTTAACATGGTTACCTGCATATCTTCCCATAGCAGCAAGATAGAAAGTTGGAAACTGGTACCCCTGAACTCAGAATTTAATTACACATCTTTTAGTGAAGATGGTTTTTAAATTCTAAGGGGCATATTTACGTTCCCTGGCGCATCCCTGCAAATCAGCAGGGATGCACCAGGAAAGATGCGACATGCAAGTTTGCCCTTGCGCCACCGCCGATGCGCCGCATTTACAATGCGGCGCGCCGTGGCACACAGATTGGCAGATTCGTGTCGCATCCCCCGACGGAAAGGCGGCGCATTGCTGGAGTCGCGTCGCAAGCGCGACGCAGCTCCAGCAATGCTCAGGGGTGCCCTATCCCTAACATGGTGCGTCAATCCTTACGCCTGCTTCAAGCAGGCGCAGGGTTTTGACACAGCATGGGCGTAAAAGTGACTCAGTGAAATCTTGTAGATTTTACTGCGTGACTTTTACGTGGCGTACCTTCGAGGGAACGCCCACCCTGCGCTGGAATGCCCACATGAAACCTGACGCAGGTTTCATGTGGCGCAGGGGTTTACAGCGTGACGCATCTCCCTAGATGTGTCACGTTGTAAATATTGCGCAACGTGGCACATGGTTTGCGTCGCCGCTGCATCACATGAGTGACGCAACGGCGGCGCATAAGTGGCGCAAGGGGCTTGTAAATATGCCCCTAAGTTTGGAAATAGCACTTTTAGAAAGTGGCTATTTTTTTATTCAACCTTTCTGTGTGCCTCTGCCCGTTTGTGAATTGACTGTCTGGTTTGTGAGTGACATGGGCTGGGGGTGGCTGCAGGAGGCTGGGTGAGTCAGCACTAGGCTGAATAGACCTATCTACATTTTGAGTGTTGGGAGGAGTGTCACCTGGGTCTGAATAGGGCTGTGCCTGCCTTCCACAATGCTGGCTCCACCTCCTGCGGTGTGTCTGATGACCCTGGCCCACACTCACAAAGGAAGGAGAGGTGCCCTGGCAGAATGCACCCTGAACTGGTTTGGACTGGGTCCAGGACCCCACACACCTGAAGAACAAAGACTTTTGGGGTATAAGTAGCTGTGCTGAAACCCCAGTAAAATTAGACTACTTCTGCAATCAAGAGGAATCTCTGCCCAAGAAGATCAGCTGAAGAGACTGAGGTAGACTGCCCTTGCTGTGTGTTCTGGGGCTGACCTGCAGTTTGCTGTTTCCATTGAAGGGGAGGAAAAGGGGGCTTTGCTGTGTGCTGTGCTCCCCCCACCTGCTTGAAGAAAAAGACTTTGCTGTGTGCTGTGTCTGAAGAGTCTCCAAGGGCCTGAGATGAGCTGGCCTCCTGTTATAACTCAGGATCATAAAAGTTAACTTAAGGACTTCCCTCAACCTCGCCCTACATCGTGCTCCGCTGTCCCTGCTGACTCTGGGCTGACCTGTGTGACCTCAGAACGCTGTGGAGGTCCTTCGTGCCGCCTGCCTGACGTGCACGGTAATTGCCTCCGTCTGGGCCAAGTTCGGGAGCCAGCGCTTTGTCCTCGCCAGCCCCCTTGTTGTCCTGGGGATTGCGAGCACGTCGCAGCCGCCATTGCGGGACCGGGAGCTCTGCAGTGGCCCCTGCCCTCTGGCGTCGCTGCTGTGTGAGGGCTCTGCTCACCACCGCTGCACGGGAGATAAGGAGATGCTGTTTGCGGAATCACCACCACGGACCCGGAACTGTTGCCCAGCAACGTAACGACGCACCAACGCAGGCCGGGGAAGCCCTTGACGTCACCTCCCCGCCGCGCTGGGATTGGCCAGCGGAAGAGAGGCCTGCCCGGAAGCGAAGGTTCGGCGGAATCGAGGACCGGGGAGCGGCAGCGAGAGGAAAGTTGCCCCGCCGGCGTCCGGACTCCAACGGACCAGAATCCAGGTAAAGCGGCCGCATTCAGCAGCGCCAGCCGTCCCCGGGGAAAATCGATCAAGAGTGCGCGCTGCTGACGAGTAGCACGCGCGCGCACCGAAGCGGGGCCCAGGGAGCGAGGAGTCGAGCTGGGTTGGAGGGAGACCTGGAAATCGAACCAACAGACTTAAGTATAACGCATTGAGGAGGGGTGATTTTTTGACAGGCTAAGGACCGGATTAGTGGCATTTTTCTTACTGCGCTCGCTAGAGCAGTAGAGGATTACTGTATTCCCTTTCTTTTAAAGTAAAACTTTCACCAGAGCACATCCCCAAAGAAACTCTACAAGGAACTGTTGGTAGCAGAAACCTACTAGTTTGTTTGTGCTAGAAACATAACAAGGAACCATTTTCAGAGACAGATAAACTTTATTTATATGTATGTGTAATTTTCTACCGTTTTGATCTGACCTAAGCTATATAAAGATATTGTTATTTTTATAATCATCTGTGTGGCGTACATTTGTGGTGTTTCACTGTGTTACTGTGAGTGGTGGTGCAAATACTTTACACATTGCCTTGGGGTTAAGCCTGTCTGCTCGTGCCAAGCTACCTAGGGGGTGAGCAGGGGTTATCAACAGTGTGTAACTCCCTTGTCCTGACTAGAGTGGTGGTTTCTGCCTGGCTTTGGCGCAAGCCTTAGCCAACCAGAAATACCATTTCTAACATGACCCAAAACTAGGGAACCATGGAGCTGGACCTGGCTAAACTGTCCCAGTTTAAGATAGCTGATCTTAGGGAACAGTCTAGGCTTAGGGGGCTGCCTGCTACCAAGAAGCTTAGGAAGGCAGGGTTGATTGAGTCCCTAAAGGCCTGGGCTGGGGGAGCTGAGGAGAGTCAAGGGGGGGATAGAGGATGTCCCCCCAGCCTCATCCAAGAGGAGGTTGAGGATGATGCCTCTTCCATTTTATCTAGTGTTAGCCATATTAATCCAGATGGCGGGAGGGGGGAAGGGTCCCTTACTCAGGGACCACCACCGTCCCTTGCAGAGAGACAGCTTCAGGCTCAATTAGCTTTGATTGCCTTGGAGAAGGAAAATTTGGAATTGGCTAAGAAGAGATGGGAGAGGGAGGAGGCGTTCAAAAGAAATGGTGGCAGTGAAAATGATGAAGATTTTGAAATGTCCAGGGGTGGTGGATTTGATCCCAAACTTCCCAAGGGTATAGTACCCAAGTACACTGAGGGGGATGACATTGACAAATGGCTAGCAGCTTTTGAGAGGGCCCTTAGAATGAGTAGGGTCCACTCTAAGTATTGGGGTGCACTCCTGTGGGAGTTGATTCCAGTAGCTGAGAGGGATAGGCTCCTAGTCCTAACCCTGAAGGGAGAGGATGCAGAATCATACCAGCAGATGAAGGCATGCTTAGTCAAATGATTTGGTCTGACTCCAGAGCAGTACAGAGTGAAGTTTAGAGGCACCCAGAAATTGAGTTCAAAGTCTTGGGTAGACTTTGTGGACGTTTCAGTGAAGGCACTGGAAGGCTGGATTGTTGGTAACAAAGTTGACACATATGAGGGATTGTATAATTTGTTTCTGAAAGAACATATTTTGACTCATTGTGCAAAAGAGAAGTTATGCCAGTATCTAGTGGACTCTAAGCTGACAGACCCCAGAGAGCTGGGTGAAGCAGCTGATGAGTGGGTGAGAACCCGGGTTTCCATACAGCACCAGGGGGGTGACCAGAAGAAAGGAGGACAGGTCCCTCCCCAGGGGAAAGCCCAAGGGAAAGAAGGTCAAAACCAGAAGGAGTCCTCCAAAGACCCACAAAAACCTGCACAAGGAGGGGGGGCCCCGAGCCAACCCAAATCCAAAGGGAGGTGGAATCAGGGAACGAATGGTAGGTTCTTTGATCCCTCAAAAGTGGGTAAGTGCTTTGACTGTAACCAGCCAGGGCACAAACAGGGAGATGCTGTCTGCACCAAGAAGCTCCCCCTTAAGGGGCCACCCACAGGGATTGCCAGTGTCAGTGTAGGGGTGGAGAGTGGTGCCCCAGAAAGGGGTAGTCAGGTGGTGGAAGCAACCTTAGTGTCCCTGGGTGGGGTGAATATTGCAACCCTTGCTGCCTTACCTCCAAACATGGACAAGTACAGGCAGAGGCCTAAAGTGAATGGGACTGAGGTTGAGGCTATCAGAGACACTGGGGCTAGTGTAACTATGGTCCTGGATGAGCTGGTACCTCCAGAGAGGTTGTTACCTGGTGAGTTTCACCAGGTGACTTATGCAGACAGCACTACCAAACTCCATCCTATGGCTGTGGTGGATTTGGAATGGGGAGGTGTGACAGGCCCTATGAAGGTAGCTGTGTCAAAGGTGCTCCCAGTCCAGTGTTTACTGGGCAATGATCTTGAAGCCTCTGTGTGGTCAGAGGTGGAGAGAGGACTCCATATGAAAGTATTGGAGCTCCCTGAGTGGGTATGTGCTGTGACTAGGTCACAGACTAGCCAGAAGGGAGGGGCTGGACACTTGGACCCTGGAACAAAGGGCCAAGCATCCAAGGACAAGGGTACTTGGCCTGGTGAGCCAGCTCAGGGAACTCCAGAGGTGCAGGCAGAATCTAACCCTGATGGGGAGGATCTGGCCTCTGATGGAGGGACTCCATCCCTGCCAGAGCTGTCAGATTTGGCAGAACTGACAGGAGCAGGTGGACCCTCCAGAGAGGAGTTCAGTAAGGGACAGCGTGACTGTCCCACCCTTGAGAGCTTGAGGCGGATTGCTTCTAAGCAAGAGGAAGGGGATGACAGTGGGTTTCACAAACTCTCCTGGAAAGATGGACTGCTTTATACTGAGGCCAGAAACCTCAAGGAGGGGGCCACCAGGAGGTTGGTGGTACCCCAAAGGTACAGAGAGTTCATCCTGACTTTGGGTCATGATATCCCCTTGGCAGGACATTTGGGACAGACAAAGACATGGAACCGGTTGGTGAATCCTTTCTACTGGCCCCATATGTCTGAAAAGGTAAAGGAGTTTTGCAGCTCCTGTGTCACCTGTCAGGCCAGTGGCAAGGCAGGGGACAAGACAAAGGCTCCCCTAATACCACTGCCAGTGGTTGGGGTTCCTTTTGAAAGGGTGGGGATGGACATTGTTGGTCCCCTGGACCCACCTACTGCATCAGGGAATAGGTATATCTTATTGGTAGTGGACCATGCCACTAGGTACCCTGAAGCAATCCCTCTTAGAACCATTGATGCTCCTGCAGTGGCTAGAGCACTGCTTGGTGTGTTCACCAGAGTCGGTTTTCCAAAAGAGGTGGTGTCAGATAGGGGCACAAACTTCCTGTCCAGCTATCTGACTGCTATGTGGGATGAGTGTGGTGTCAACTACAAGTTCACCACCCCCTATCACCCACAAGCAAATGGTCTTGTTGAGAGATTCAACAAAACCCTGAAGGGCATGATAAATGGGTTGTCAGAGAAACTCAGGAGGAGATGGGATGTTCTCCTCTCATGCTTACTGTTTGCCTACAGGGAGGTGCCACAGAAAGGGGTTGGTTTCAGTCCCTTTGAGTTGTTGTTTGGACACCCTGTGAGGGGGCCATTGAGCCTGCTGAGAGAGTCTTTAGAGAAGCCTCTTAAAGAAGCAAAGGACAATGTGCTTGACTATGTGCTAGGCCTGAGATCTAGAACGGCAGAGTACATGTACAAGGCAAACAGGAAACTGGAGGCCAGCCAGGAGCTCATGAAGCACTGGTATGATCAAAAGGCTACTATGCCTGAGTATACTCCAGGACAATTGGTGTGGGTGTTGGAGCCTGTGGCTCCCAGGGCCCTCCATGACAAGTGGAGTGGGCCCTATCCAATCTTAGAAAAGAAGGGTGAGGTTACCTATTTGGTTGACCTTGGCACCCCAGGAACCCTCATAGGGTCCTGCATGTGAATAGATTGAAACCCCACCATGACAGGGCAGACATGACCATGTTACTGGTCACTGATGAGGGTGTGGAGGAGGAAACTGAGCCTGTGCCCGACCTCCTCTCCACTAATGTGCAAGATGGGTCAGTGGAGGGAGTGATACTCTCTCCCAAGTTGACCGGCCAGCAGCACAGAGACTGTAAGCAAGTGCTGGAACAGTTTACTGGCCTGTTCTCTTTGACCCCAGGCATCACTGAGTGGTGTGTGCACCACATTGACACTGGTGACAGCCTACCTGTCAAAAATAAACTGTACAAGTTGTCTGACCATGTCAGAGCCAGCATTAAAGCTGAGGTTGCTAAGATGCTGGAATTGGGGGTAATTGGATCGTCTGGGAGTCCATGGGCCAGTCCAGTGGTGCTGGTGCTGGTGCCTAAACCTAATCCTAAGGGGGGACCCAAGGAGCTAAGGTTCTGTGTGGACTACAGAGGATTGAATGCAGTCACAAAGACTGACGCTCACCCTATACCTAGAGCTGATGAGCTCATTGACAGGTTAGGGGCTGCTAAGTACCTGAGTACTTTTGATTTGACTTCAGGTTACTGACAGATTGCCCTCACTGATGGAGCAAAGGAGAGATTAGCATTCACCACACCAGAGGGACATTATCAGTTCAAGATAATGCCCTTTGGCTTAAAGAATGCACCTGCCACCTTCCAAAGGTTGGTGAACAGGGTCTTGTCTGGGTTGGTGCAGCTTACCTGGATGATATAGCTGTATACAGTTCTACCTGGGGGGATCACTTAAGCCACCTAAGGGAAGTGCTTCAGGCCATGCAGCAGGCAGGCCTGACTATTAAGGCAAGCAAGTGCCAAATAGGGCAGAGTTCTGTGGTGTACCTGGGCCACCTGGTAGGTGGGGGCCATGTACAGCCTCTCCAAGCTAAAATCCAAACTATTTTGGATTGGACAGCTCCTGTTACCCAGACTCAGGTCAGGGCATTCCTTGGACTGACAGGGTACTATAGAAGGTTTGTTTAAAATTATGGGACCATTGTGGGGCCCCTAACAGAACTCACTTCTAAAAAGAGGCCCAAGAAGTTGGCTTGGACCCCAGAGTGTCAGAAGGCCTTTGACACTCTGAAAGCTGCTACGTGTTCAGCACCAGTGCTACTGGCCCCTGACTACACAAAAGAATTTGTGGTTCAGACAGATGCTTCAGAGCAAGGGATTGGGGCAGTGCTGTCACAGCTAAATGAAGAGGGCCTTGATTAGCCAATTGCCTTTATTAGCACGAGGCTTCTTCCCAGAGAGCAGAGGTGGAGTGCCATTGAGAGAGAGGCTTTTGCTGTGGTTTGGTCCCTGAAAAAGTTGAGACCATATTTGTTTGGGACTCACTTTCGTGTTCAAACTGACCACAGGCCTCTCAGATGGCTCATGCAGATGAGAGGGGAGAATCCCAAGCTGTTAAGGGTGTCCATTTCCCTACAGGGAATGGACTTTAAAGTGGAACACAGACCTGGGGTTGCAGATGCAAATGCGGATGGACTTTCCAGGTTTTTCTACTTAGCTGATGAGGACTACCAGGGTGTAGGTTAGTAACCCATCACCTTTCGTTTGGGAGGGCTATGTTGCAAAGTCATCCTGTGCCCTGGGCACCCCCAATTTGTTGCTGACTGGTACTGGTGGTAACTGACTCTGACTGACCCTGGGCTTTGCCTAACCAGGCCCAGGGCCAGTGCTATGCTGAAAACACTTAGATACAGTGAAACCACCTACATACACTAGGGTACACTATGGATTGGGGTACCCCTGTGATTGGCATGACCTACCCTATAAGCCCCTAGTATATAACAGGGCCGGGGAATTGAAGCAACCTATCAGTCCCTAGTGTATAGTAGTGCATGGCAGTTTAGAGGCCAGCAGCTTTCTGCACTTGCATGTGTGCACTGCTGAGGCCTGAGGTCAGTTTTAAAAGCAGCCCTGGGTGCCATGACTGCTTTTAAAAAGTAAAATTGTGCCCAAACTCGACTTTGGTGTTTGGGGCACTTAAAAATGGATAACCTACAATGTTATGGCATATTAGGGACCCACAGGGTCTCCCCTAGGTGTCCCAGGGGTGGGAGGTCAGGTATCTATAAGGTAGACCCTTATAAAATGAGTTTTATATGCCCTGGGTTAAGTGAAATTTCACATTTCACTCCCCACATTGTGATAAAGTGCTGCCCAAATTCGACTTTGATGCTAGGAGCACTGTGAAGTGAGGATCTGCTATATTTCTACAGATTCAGTACCCCTAAAGTATCACCTAAGTGTCCCATGGGGTGGGGGTCCTGTAGATATAAGCAAAGTATTTATAAAATATGTTTTTGTAAGTCCTGGTTCTGGAAAAATGGCCCAAGTCATTTTTCCCATTACAAATCCCCTGCTACATAGATTAACATGGTAGACAGTTATTAACTAATAACTCTTGATAGGAGAGGGCTAGAAGTGCCATTCAAAGACTTCCCCGAATGGTATTAATAACTTCAACAATATGATATTGTTGAATTTCTCCTAAAGTGTACATACAAGAAGTTATAAGACTTTCTTGTTTGTAAGTCCAGATTCAGCCTTCCAGTGGTCTGCCCTGATTGGTCAGAGTTAAGTGGATTAGCCAGGCTGCCTTGAAGAGGTGATAAAGAGCCCCTGGGGTCAACCAGCTGTGCTGGCAGGGCAGTGTGCTGTTCCATAGGAATGCCAGGCCAGGGGGAGGAGTCGTAAACTATGTTCTTCAAAGAGGAGAGCAGAGAACAGTGTCATTTACAACTCTGAACTTTCCACCTTAGGCAGATGGTAGAATTAAGGAAGGTATGAGCAGATGCAGGGGGGAGAGTTTAAGTAAATTAGCCATCCTAGGGGTGTGTTTAGCCAGCTTTTACCTCCTTGCTGGAAAATCAGCCATTATGGATTTAGAAGATTTGATGCACTCTGGGCCAAAATAATGCCACACTCTACAGGAAGTGGTCATATCTTTGAGGAGTTACCCTGCTCCCATTAGTCAGGAGTGACCTCCTGCCTGACCCAGAGAACTTGGAATAAGTACTGGGAGGGGCATAGCCCTCCAGATCTGCTGCTTGAAACTGAAGAAAGCAAGACATTGTGCCAAGCTGAGAAGTTTTGCTGGGCAAATTCTAAGGCCTGACCTCTGAAGCCTGCACCATCAGAAATGACAGCCCTGTGGACTACCTTGCTGGAAAAGAAGTAAAGAGTGGACTCCCTGCAAGCTACAGGTTAACAGAGCTCACCTGGACCCTCACCACCAAGGATCATCAACCTGGGGAACTACCAGTGGATTTGTAAGGGTGACTTCCAAGTGGATTGTGGGAACTGAAGTCCTCAACTTTCAAGGACCATCTTGGAGCTTCCAGACCCGTGGAGTGAGTTTGAGACACTTTGGGACCCTTTGAGGAACTTCAGGAAGAAGTTAAAGAAGTTTGGAGAACTTTGGAGGAACTTTGAAAAAAAGCTCCATATAGGGACCGACTCAACCTGTTCAGCCAAGCCGCCTGCCTTCAACCGCGAGCCGGCCAAGCCATCCAGGTTCGTCCCGCTAAAAGCTCCGTCGGTCCAACTTCCAGAGTTTGACCGGGAGTAGAAGAAATCCGAGGTCGGCGAACCCTCACCGAATCCAGCCTGGTGAAGGGCATCGAGGGACCCTGCGAGAAAAAGCTCCAGAAAAGTTTCTAAGTCCGCTCGTAGAAAAGGTGACCGGGAGCAACCGCGAAAGCCAAGCCGCCTGCCTTCAACTGCGTGTCGGCCTGGATCCTGGGTTTGCCCCGCTGGAACGCTCCAGAGGTCGACTGCAAAAGTTTCTAAGTCCGAACGTAGGAAGGTGACTGGGAGCTCATCGCCAGGCAAGCTGGCGAACCCTCACCGAATCCGGACTGGCTGAGAGCTTCGAGGTACCTCGCGAGAAAAAGCTCCAGAAAAGTTTCTAAGTCCGAAGGTAAAAACTGTGACCGGGACCTTCCGCGGGGGTATCCGCTCAGGGCTCCATCACGGTCTGCCTGAAACTTTGACTTTGGGTCGGTCTATCGCGAGCCTGTTTCACAATATGGTGCTATAAGTTTCTAAGTGCTATATTTTGCTAAATCTTTGAAAATTCATATCTCAGGTTCCCTATATTGGATTTTTGTCGTTTTGGTGTCATTTTAAAGATAAAAATATTTCCTATTGTTATAAACTGGTGTTGGATTTTTATTATGTGCTGTGTCTTAATTATGTACTGAATTTGTATTTTTAAATGCTTTACATACCTTTCTTTGAAGTTAAGCCTGTCTGCTCGCAGCCACGTTACCAAGGGTTGAGCATAGGAATAATTTTCTAAGACCTATGCTGAGTCCTACCAATGGTTAGTGGCCTTATTGCCAGTGGCAGACCTACATTTGCCCCTACCAATAATCCACTTTCCAACACCCAGCGAGCTCCCATCGATAGTATTTGCCTCTGAGACACAAAAGCTGCCAGATGAGGCCAAAAGGACAATCAGGAGCACAGACCAACAAAATGGACAAATACGCAGTCCCAAGGCAGAATATGGGGGCCTCAGGGCAACAGGTAGAGGAGACAGCAGAACCTTCGCTTAGTGCGATAATGACAGCAATTACAGACCTGAAAGGGATGATTGAACCCAAAATAGATGCAGTGACACTAGACGTGAACCTACTGCAAGCAGACTTTCAAAAAATTTCAGACAAAGTCTTCGCAGTGGAGACCAACGTGGTCCACCTGTAGACTACTACGAAGTGCCTCGAGGAACAAGTGCAGCGCCTTACAAAGCAACAAGAAGTTATGGCGGCAAGACTGGAGGACCAGGAGGGGAGGGTATGCAAGAACAATATTAGAGTGGTGGGGGTCCCCGAGGGAGCGAAAGGCCTAAGTATGTACCTATTCCTATAGGACCTGATACTTAACCGCCTTAAGCCGAAACGCCTCTCCAACTATTTTACGATTAAACGAGCACACAGAGATCCACTCCCTAAGTCAAATCCGGGAGCATCACCCAGAACGATTATAGCGCAAATCTTAAACTACCCAGATAGAGATGCTATACTACAGGCAGCGCAATTGCATGGGGTTCTTCAATATGAAAACACAGTAATACGGTTCTTCTTGGACTTAAGTAAAAGATTCTTTATTGTATGATTACCTAAAATCATTTACAAATACAGTGCGTGTTATGTCATAGAACATACATCTGATTGTTAAAAGGTCTAAAATTTATAAAAACATGAGTGACCCATAACATTTTAAGAACATCTGAAGGTGCAGCAGAAAAGCGAAGGGGCATCACCGAGCAAGACTGAAAGGCATAGGTGCGTGGACGTGCAATAGGGTGTCGTACAGGCATGCATGTAATTATTGTATGCGTGGGCAGGCATATGGGATAAAACATGTGTGAGCTGTAAAAGAACAGCGAAAGAGCATAAAATAAAAGCGAAGGGGCGTCACCGGGTAAAACTGAGAGGCATAGGTGCGTGAGCGTGCGATAAGGTGTCGTAGAGGCATGCATGTGATTATTGTATGCGTAGGCAGGCATGTGGGATAGATTGAGAGACAGTACTCCTCCCAAAGTAAACTGTACAATGTAGAAGAATAAGTAGGGGTGCAGGTGGACGTAGTATAGAATCATATGTGCCAGTGTTGCTACCACAGTATATGATCGGTGGCTCATGTATTATTTACTTTCATCATCAATTCTTGCGTTGTTTGTAGAGTCCTTCCAGCTGCCGCAGAGAACTTCCCAATTCGTGCGAGCTCCATCGGCACTGTGGTGGTGTAGATGAACATTAGAGCCTCCTTGCATGATCTTACACCATTTTGAAGGAGCATAGTTCTTAGATAGAATCGCCTCGGGCCCAGCCAAGCTGGGCAACAACAGATGATATGCTCAGCTGATTCTATGTGGTATTGGCACAAGTAACATCCACTACTTCTTGACGGTGTGTTTTTCCAGTGGGCCCTGTAGTTCTGTATTGGCAATGTTAGGACCCTGGTTCTCAGAACATTCTGTAGAGCTTGCCTTCCCAATCCTGCCTTCAGATATGGTTGGCATGAGGTGGCTTCGTGTGAATAGACGAGACCCTCTGAGCCAGGGATGTATCTAATCCGTTCAAGATCCTGTTGCCTTGAGGTGTTCTTGCCCTGCTTTTTTAACAGGCTTTTTAGGCTGGCCATTGTTAAGGGTGTGTCCGTTAAAAGGTCAGCTGACAGGCCCAATGTCTTGTTGGCCATCAAGAGATACCTTCCCCAGCAGTTAGTGTTATCAGTAAAAACTGTTTGTAATGCTTCCCTGATTGTGCCAGGACCTGCCTTGATCACGCGATAATAAAATTTAACTATATCTTTTTTACATTCAATGTCCATTGCTGGAATATTGAACTCCAGGCGGATCAGTGGGTGCCTTGTTGAGTAAGGAAGGTTAAAAACCTTTCTGAAAGCCATGGTTTGCAGGCGCTCCAATTTATCGGTTAGCAAGCCAGAAAATGCGAGATGGCCATAGCTCAGTGTTGGAATTAGCTTTGCTTGCATTACTCGTTAAATGCCCTCCATTGAGTGGCTTTTGAGCTTATGATTTAATTTGCATAAACCATGTGTAACCTTAGCCGCTTTAGCCTCGAGTGCTTTGGCCTGCAGTGTTGGTCTGCCAGTGTCTGAGAATTGTACTCCCAGATAAGTATATTTGTTAGCAGTAGCAATCCTTAACTGGCCGAGATGCCAACCCAATAGTGATTTTTTTGGTTTGTGGCCAAAAACCAGCCCCTTCGTTTTTGTTGCGTTGGATTGAAGTTTGTTTTCCATATTATAAAGGTGTAGTGTCTCCAATGTCCTTTTCATGCCTATTCTAGTTTGACCCAGTAGAACGAGGTCATCCCCGTACTGCATGATCGGAAGTCAGAGATGGCCCAGTTTGGGCAGTTTGGGCAGAAAGATATTGGCTTTTAGGAGCGCCTCTCCTAGATCCGCAGTGTATAAGTTGAACAGTGTAGGGTCGATCACACAGCCCTGTTTTAGCCCTTTGTTCGTGTAGATCTTAGCCGTTACAAATGTCTGTGTGAGCTTAGTGCGAACCCAAGTGCCGGAGTGAAGTGACATGATGGCCGCCAGGTGTTTCCTCGGGATGCCCCACTTTGCAAGTTTTGCCCACAGTATGTTACAGTCAATGCCGTCAAAGGCAGCACTGTAGTCGACAATGCATGCATATAGTGGAGGGGAGGCGGCCTCTATGGCCTTGGTTGCCAGGTATGATAGCGCGATGGCGTTGTCCAGCATAGATGAGTTCGGCCGAAATCCTGTCTGGTATTGCGGTATGATTTGTTTTTTTGTTATCCATGCCTCTAACTCTTTCAGGAGCACTTTTGCAAATGCCTTCCCATCAACGTCCAACAAGGCGATCAGTCTGTAGTTCTCCGGGTGTGAAGCATCCCCTTTTTTATAAATGGGATGCAAGATGGAGCCTTTCCATGAGTCCGGTACTACCAAGGTATTGTAGCATTGGTAGAACAGGCTATGCATGTAAGGGGTCCAAAAATCTCAATCTTCATTGAAGATACTGCCTGGTAACCCATTAGGCCCGGGAGCCCCATCCTTCCTGATTCCCTTGAGGGTAGTTAGGATTTCTTTTTCTGTTGGGGCAAGGTGCTCTGCCTCATTCTCGTCGGGGTGATTGCCCTCTACCTCCATGGTTTTTGCCATGGGTTTGTCTAGGTCGACATATAGCCTTGTTGCGTGGGCTGCCCATTTGTTGGCGGGTACAGCATTATCTGTATGGCCTCCAACATTTAGACCGCTAACATAGCTCCAAAACTCCCCATTCTTATTGGGTGCTAACAGTGCATAAATATGTTTACATTTTTCTTCTGTGTTGGTTTGTTTCAACTGCCAGACAGTTTTTTTATGCAGTTTTCTGGATTTTTTCAAGATTTTTTCAAGATTTTTTCAAGATTTTTTCCGTCTGTGGGCACTTTTCTCTCCTGCACTGTAGCTCTGCCAGATGGCACCTCTTTTTACTCTCTGTGAATTCTTTGTTATTGAGGAGATAGATTGGCTAATTTCCAGTAAGTTTGCCTTTATCTGTGGGTTGCCTTCCTGCACTCAAAGCTTTAAATAGCGAGTCCGTGATTTCTGGCCAGCTTTTCTGAAGGACAGTTGTGCATATAACCTGTTTCCACTTGTTATATCTGGCCCGGCTTGGGGGGTCCCCATTTAATTAGATGCTGGTTTACTGATTGGATTAAGCATTTTACCAACAGTGAGGTGTTCCTCATGCATCATGGTGCTTACATTGATGAGGATAGATAATGGAAGATGATCGCTTACAGTAGTGTGTGGCACCTTATATTCTTTGCACCTCTTATGTAGGTTCTTGCTCAGGAAGAATGTAGGTTGTAGTTTCCTGTTTGGCTGCCCTACTTGGTTTACGGACTCCAGGTTAAATTAATTAATGCAGGCTTCCATGATATTCCACCCACTCTCCCCTTGGCTTTGTTCCGGGCGGCACAGGTCTCTCATGTTAAAGATCCCAGTAATAATACATTCATGCCCTGGGTTCTCATAAAGATATTCTCTAATCAGTCCAGTGATCATCCTGGTGTTTGCAGTTTTTGCCTTCTTGTTTGGATTAACATAGAGGTTAATTACTGCGATTGTGATCGGGGTGCCCTCTAGTCCAATTCCTTTTATATTTATGATCTGAATGTAGGGGGAGTGTGTAGGCCATTCCTTGATTCGTACTTGCAGGTTTAGCTTTACAAAAATTGAAACCCCACCAGTCGGTCTTCCAAAGATGCTTTTCTTGTTGGCCAATGTGTGGGCCGCCTGGAAATTTTAATAGAGCTTGGTGTTATCCTCCATGTTTCCTGTAAGCATAAAATGTCTCCTGTATTGAGGAATTCCATGGCTTCTTTATTAGCTATAGTCGATTTGAACCCAGCCACATTCCAACTTATTAATCTGATCTTGGTTCTTGTTGTCGGCTCTTTTATGCTTCCGAAGTTGTTGGTTTGGGCTATCCCTGGTATCCAGTGATGTTGGGATCCGGGCAAGATCGAAAGATTTCTTGTGCTAGGAATTTGCCCTCCCATTGATATGCAGTGCCATTGAGATCTAGGCCCAGTCCTCTGATATCATTGCATCATGAGATGCTCCTACCTCCATGCAATGTCTAGTTGCATCGCCCTTGAAAAGTTTGATTTTAATATTATTATCGCAGGTTTGACTCTGTATCGATTTTGTGCCCCTTAGTATGCTTTTCTGTGGTTCTTGCGCCACTTGTTTGTGCAGCCTCTGTAATAGTACTTGGGGATACTTTTCCGTTGGGCAGTTATCTACGCGTAATGCCCCAGTCCTTAAGTAGATCTTTTTCTGCCATGATGTTTTGAATGTCTAGCCCGCTGGTCCACTTTGTTAGAGTTGACTCACCAAGGCTTATCCAGGTGTAGTTTTTGAAGTGCACCGATGCAAGATGGGCTGACGTTAAATAGGCCAGTGAGGGTATGCTCGACAGGACTTTGCACTATAGGTCCAGCGTCAGAGATGAACTTTTGAAGCAGTTAAGAGAGAGCTACGTAGTAAAGGCATCAAATACATGATGATATTCCCAGCAAAATGGAGAGTTATGGCAGAAGGGAAAACCTGGCACTTTTGCGCTCCAGAGGAGGCCTGGGAATTGGCATACGATGGGACAAAAGCACCCGCGAGACAGAAGACGGGACCTCCAAAGGATCAACAAGAAGAGATGATGGAAGGAACAGTGAAAAATGTCGGATGAGAGAGGAGCAGCAGGGGAGGGTGGAGTGCATTGGTGCTGCACACTCGCGCCAAATGTTGGTGAACATAGTGACCTCGGGCTCCCATATACAAGGACTGCCGAGACTCTGCCTATATCCTTTTTGCACAGCCCCATGGGGTATAGGAGAAGAGGTTGGAGGTTGGGTGGTGTGCATGGGGGGAGTGATTAACTTCAGGACCAATACGGTAGCTGCAGGAAAAGTATTAAGACCAATAGGCTGAAGGATGACGAGGTGAACGATAATGGTTCCATACTCTAATCGCACTTGCCTACCCCGTTCTAGTTACTAAGGTTCAAGGGGCGACAGGCACAGCTGCAAGTTGGGGAGGTGGGTGGTTTTTTAACCCACCTAGCAGGATAGCAGGGAGGGGGATGTTACACAGTTGGGGATTTCAGTATTGCTCCCGTGGTTATGAGACTGTTTTTAGTTTATTATCGAAATGTCTAGGTGCAGAACAATAGAAGTGTCAAATACAGGGGAAGGGCGGCGCTGGAGGGGTGACTTCTCCTAATGTTCAACAGGTGACAGTAGGTAAGGTAGATAGAGGGCTAACAAAAGAGATATGGACTCCCAAGCAGATGTTTCTAACCTGAATAAACAGCGCCAAGTGGGACACAAGGGGAGCACTAGCCTTAGAATCATGTCCTGGAATGTAAGTGGGTTAGGTAATCGAATTAAGCGGATAGTAGTTCTACAATATCTGCGTAGACATACCCCTGATATTGTAATACTCCAGAAAACACACCTGAAGGGCAACAGATACAAAGCGTTAGCTAGATATGGATATATAAACTTACAGCACATGCAGGGATTATGGCAGGATCAAGGGGGTTGGGTATACTAGCTAGGGCCACCCTCCCGTTGGAAGTGGGAAGGATCTGGCATGACCCCCTGGGGAGGTATATGGAACTGACTGGGACATAGGAAGGACTGGTCCTAAATATATGCTTGAAATATGTACAGCCAACTCTGCATACAGACACTAATGGCATTGGGCACCCTACTGGTTGATCTCCCCTTAGGAATCCTCGTATTGGGGGGTGACATGAATGCAACCATGGAACCAGAGAGGGACAGGGAGTCAAAACGAACAGAAGAAGGGGACGGAACCATTAAAGGCATTTGTGGAAGCCATGGGGATGACAGATCCACGGCACCTACACAACCCCCAGGCAAGGCAA
The DNA here is from genome assembly GCA_963921515.1 of Calotriton arnoldi. Lineage (NCBI taxonomy): Eukaryota > Metazoa > Chordata > Amphibia > Caudata > Salamandridae > Calotriton > Calotriton arnoldi. Next base: position 1,648,239 of record CAWUFW010002935.1, on the reverse strand, counting down.
TACACATACTACTCAGCGGTACACAGCAGCTACTCCCGCCTGGATCCCATTTTGATGCATGTGGAGATCGCTAGGCTGTTCTGAAATGCAACGCAAAAAGCACAAGGTATATCAGATCACTCACCAGTGGAAGTGTTACTCCAAGGCCCAATGAGAACTAATGCACTGCCGCCCAGAATAGATCCTTGGGTTTTTAAAGATAGAGAACTTGTAGGTCAGATTAGAGAAAGGATGGAACAGTACTTTCAGGATAATGAAGGGTCGGTAGACTCGGCATGTACCCTGTGGGAAGCATTCAAAACTGTGAAACAAGGATATGTGTAAGCACTGTTAGGGGGCCGCAGGAAGGAATAGCGACTCCAGTGTGACACTTTGGAGGGGGACATAGCTAACCTGGAAGCACAGGCATTAGTGGGGGAGGAATATGACCCATCGATTAAGCATTGCACTTGCTTTAAGTAGCAGGGAATGAGAAAACTGTCAGAAAATGCAGCCAGGACACTAGTGTTAGCATCGCAAAGGTGGCTGTATGATTTGGGTGATACAGCCAACAAAATGATAGCCTGGCTAGAAAGGAGGGACAAGGAAAGGAACTGTGTGGTGAAAATTCGAGACTCTGATGGAAAGGTACACACAACGGGTAGGAGATAGCGAAGGGCTTTGCAGGCTTTAATGAGGAAACATATTCCTCCAGACCCACTAGGATGGAAGACGATTGTCAAGAACTACTCATAGACGCTCGACTCCCTACCTTAAATAACGAAGACAGAGAAGATATGGAGCAGGACTTTACAGTAGAGGAGATAACAGGGGCTATTACTAGACTCTTGCAAGCCGGAAAAGCTCTGGGGCCTAACGGCCTGCCAATGGAACTCTATAAGGGTACATGCTGAACATGTTCAGAGAGGCGAGAAAAATTGGACTCCTACCAGAAGACCAACGAATAGCCACCATAGTAGTGGTCCCTAAAGCGGGCAAGCCCCCAGAAAAATGCAGTTCTTATTGACCTATCTCCTTGTTAAATATAGAAGGCAAAGTCTTAGCTAAGGTCCTGGCAAATCTCCTCCAAGGAGTTTTCGCATCTTTAGTATATCCAGATCAGTCGGGATTTATGCCCCATCGGAGTACTAGACTGAATCTGCGGCGCCTCTATGGGGTAATGCATGTGACCAAGTATAAGGTAAGAGGTAGCAGTACTGCTATCATTAAGATGCACACATGGCGTTTGATATTATCGAACGGCAGTATTTATTTGTTGTTTTGGATAGGTTTGAGTTTGGCCCACGATGTAAGGTGTGGGTTAAATTACTCTATACGAACCCTCTGCTAGAGTGCAAGTGAACGGCTCAGTCTTCCGTCCCTTTGCCCTACACAAGGGAACGAGACAGGGGTGTCCACTATCTCCTATGCTGTTCGCTCTGGCTCTGGAGCCTTTAGCAGTCTGGTAAGAAGAGATCCTTTGGTGACAGGGATAGCGAGTGATGGTAATTGGGAGGAGCGCATATCCTTATATGCAGATGACGTCTTTAACCCTGGGCGTAGTTCGCAAAGTAGCGCTACGCGAAGCTACGCGAAGTGCACTTCGCACTACGCGAGCTACGCATAGCACTACGCGAACTGCGTAGTGCGCTGTTCGCGATGATTGCACAGTGCCGGATGCTTGTCCGCACTGTGCAATCATTGAAAACGGCATCTTGCACAGTGCGAGCTGTCTTTTACTGCCGCTCGAGTAGATTTTTACTCGAGCGGCAGCTTTCTCAACGCGGACTGGTAGTTTCTCATCGCGAGCGGTCGGCGAGCATACGCGACCACTCGCAATGAGAAACCTGACCTCCCCGCGTTGGAGAATCTCGCCGGGAGGTTTATTTTCCAGGCTCGCGATCGGCAACTTGATGTTGCTGATCGCGAACGCAGGAAAAAGTCTCGCCGGGATGTCATTTTGCTTGCTCGCGGTCGCCAACTTGACGTTGAGGACCGCGAGCAAGCAAAAAATGACCGCTTACGCTACGCGTGTTTGCACTGTGCTACGTGCAATTCGCGTAGTGCAAAGTAGCGCAAACTTCGCAAACTACGCGAGCGTAGCGTAGTGCTTTGCCCACCCTTAGACGTCTTATTATATGCTACTAGGCCAGACTTCACAATAAGCAGGCTGCTGCAGATATTCCAATTGTTGGGCATCTATTCAGGACACCAAACAAATTGGGATAAATCCCTCCTTTTCGGTCTTTCAGCCGGGGCCTTACCCCCACCGACTAGAGAGATCAAGCTTCAAAATAGAGACAAGTTTAGATACTTAGGCATTACTATTATGCGGACAGAGTCAGAATTCCTAGAAGGTAACTTGAAGCCCCAGTTGGAACGCCTGAAAAGAGATGTGACACACTGGATGAACCTTCCGATTTATTTGCTGGGTAGAGCTGTGCTCTTTAAAATGATGATGCTACCGTGCATGCTATATGTCCTTCAGAGTACCCCCTACAAGATACCGGACAGGTTCTTCAGGGAAGTGGATAGTGAACTGCGGAAGCTCCTCTGGGTCGGGGGGGGCTCATGAATAGTGCTAAACAAACTCCAGGGAAGTGTCTATGAAGGAGGTCTGGCATTACCAGACATTAAAAAATATTACTGGGCCTCATAGATGGTAGCAATCAACGACTTGGTCTTTGCAGATAGAGATGAGCCGGCATATAGAGTAGATCACCTAGTGATGGGAACAGAGGGGTTATCTGGCAACACTATACCGGTAAACCGGGAAAAAACAGATTCCCACACACACGCAAGCAGTGGTGCGAGCGTAGTGAGGAGCCACTAAATTCCTTGGGTGGGAGAATAAATTAACAGAGCGGACCCCACTGTGGGATAGCAACATGTTGCAGGAGGTAGGGAAATTACAGGGGTTTGGCAAGTGGAGACTATTGAACACAGATCACTTGTGGGATGTATGGAGAGGTTTGGCAATAATTTCATTTGAAGACCTGCAGAAGAAATATCGGCTGGCTGACTCAGAACGTTACCAATAGTTGCAACTAGGTCATGCACTCCGCAGGCATATCCTAGAAGGGGACCACTAGCCAGAATATACCCCACTAGAAGATAGGCTATAAATGGACCAAATGTGCGAGAAGGCCACATCCTTAATATATAGAAAAATAATAAATAATTCACCCAACCTGCTGATGGCCCTGCGGGAGGCTTGGGAAGCAGATATTGGTCTGTTAGAGGACGATGGCTGGTCGGAAGCGATACAAAGCCCAAGAGAGGTGGCAATCCGCTCTAGGTTCTGATTGGTGCAACTCCAGATCCTCCATAGGTCCCACTCCTCTTGAGTGCTGATGTACAAGTTGGGACGTAGTCCTTCAGATCAGTGCTCAAGGGGTTGCAAAGAGCTGGGTACCTTCTTCCATATCATTTGTGGATGCACCGACATACAGAAATACTGGGAGTGGGGTGACACGAATCATGTCTGAGGTGATAGGACAGGCAATACCACTGGAATCTAGATGGCACATTCTATGTGTAACAGGCGATGAGAAATGGCAAAAATACCAGAAGTTTTGGCTAATGGTGGCAGCTATGGTAGCTAAGAGAAATATTGCCAGAGCCTGGGGGGCGAGCCTCCCTCCAAGAGTAGAGCAATGGAAATCCAACTTAGACTGGTGCTGTGCCACAGAAAAAGTGGTCTATGAGACCAGAGGCTGCCTTCGGAAATGTGGAAAGTCGTTGGGTGGAATATAGAGGACTTTCAATTCTAGGGGGTAGGAAAGGGTGGAGGGGAGCAAGCAGAGCTCTCTCGGGTGGAATGATGACACTATCTATAATTGACTATTAACTTGGGCAAGGCCCTGTCCGAATGTTGAGATAGCTCAATGTAAGTACTGAATTGCAATCTATTGTGTGTATTATCATTAAGCCTGTTAATGTGACACTCTTTTCTGCATCTGAAGAAGGTTAAATGAAAAGACTTCTAAAAAAAAGAAAAGTGCCTGGGATGGTGTCCCCCCTGCTTGGATGGCTCCCCTGCTTGCTGGTTGAAGGAATTCTGACTGGGCTCTTGGGCAGAACTCTAGCTCACCTGGGGGTGGACCCTCAATCCCTGTACTCCATTCTCCAATCTGCATGCCAAAAGGTACCTGAAACCGGGTCCTAAAGGCTCACGAAGGCCTCCACTGCCTGCTTGGGTTAAGAAGTTCTAATCGGGCTCTGGGTCAGTGATCCCACAGTGCTGGGAGTGGAAGATTCAAGCCCTAGGCTCTGTTCTATGGTTAGCCATTTCTCAAAGTGAATGGGATGGGGTCTTGCATGGCGGGGAAGGCCTCCCCTGCTTGCCCAGGTTAAGAAACACTGACCCGGCCTTGGGTTAGAGCTCTGGAAAGCCCAGTGGTGTAATCTCCCAGCCCTGGGCTCTGTTCACCTGCCCATTATGTGTCAAAGTGCCTGAGAGCTCTCCCTGTGCATGCCAAGGTTAAGAAGCTCTGACCAGGCCCCGGTTCAGAGCTTGGGCTAGCCAAAGGTGGAAGTTCCCTTTACCAGATGGCCATTTCACTGGTCCTGCTGGCCTGGGAAGTCCTTTTCTGCCTGCCATGGGTTTAGAAGCTCTGACCAGGCCATGGTGAAAACTCCACTAAGCCCGGCCTGCCTTGTCAAAACATGCCCAGGAAGGAGCCCCACAGGCCCTGGAAGGTCTCTTCTTCTTGGCTGGATTAAGAAGCTCTAACTGGGCCTCATCTCCGAGTTCCATACAGCCCTGTGCTCGAATCTTCCTTCTTTGGGCACCATTTTCCTGGCTGCCATGTCGCACAGTGCCCGGGACGAGGTCCTACATTTTCCCTACTAGCCAGGGTTAAGAAACTCTGACCTGGACCCATGACAGCGCTCCAGCTGACTTGGGGATGGAAGACCCCAGCCCTGGGCTCCCTTCCCCGGTCCACTGTGTCACTTAGAGATTGGGGTGAGGCCTCCTCATACCTCTGAGCCTGAGGCCCTGCCATGGCTCTGAGAACCCAGCTCAAAGAGCCCCTGGCCCCTCTATGGGCCAGAGGAATCTAATTCATTAGACACAGTATAACCAGATGGTCATTGTTCAATTATTTGCCCTGCTGTCTGATTGCACATGTCATAGGAAAATATGGCATGCCCAGATGGCCAGGCTGCTCTGGAAGTCCAGATTAGGGCTCTTTGGACTCTTTGAGCCCAGCCAGGCCTCCAGGTGGTCCAATAAATGTTCTCAGATGTCTCCATCAGTCACTCGGTGTGTATGGATAATAAGAAAGGCAGGTAGCCTTCCTCGCAAACAGTATGGACCCCTTGTCGCCCAGTCGTTCTCCGATGTGCCTTTCCTCCAAGCCACCTTCCCAAAGAGCAGGCAGGGTTGTGAAGCTGATATCCTTGTGCAGGCTGGCCTGCTCGGGGACAGTCCAGCCAGCACCATACTCTGATATATTGGGCAACCTAGGTCCATTTAGGGATAGACTGCTTTGCCAGCCTCGGCTGTTGTTTCAACAAAAAGATTCCACCTCGCCTGGACCATTCAACTTGAGGGTCTGATTTTTATGAAGGCCCCCCTAAGGGCCTCTCCACCCACCAGAATGAAGGCCAGAAAGCCTGCCACCTTGTGCCCCCCGGTGATCTGAATAAAGCGGATGGGTTTGGTGCCACCATTCCTAGATGCCCCTGACAACTGCCCTGGCCCATCTCAGGAGTGTCGGGGCAGGGAATGGGGACAGGATCCACTGCTCCCCGTGCAACTGTTGACTGTAGTGCACTTTTATATATGCACTATGACTACAATGCTTCACTGTGCATCAGGCGTCTGCAACAATGTTGGTTACACACCTGATCTGTCTTGAAATATAGACCAAAGAGTCTAATATGTGCATGAGTCAGAGGGCCAAATGAAACCCTACAGTGCAATGAAAGCGAGGGCCACCACGTGCCGGCTGAGATGGGATCCTGTCATGGCCTTATGGTGGGTACACAACTGGCCCATCTTGCCCACTCTGTCAGGGAGGTGGAGCATGAGCATATGTAATAGGGTGAAAAAGATGGTGAACTGTGCCTAGGCAGGGAGAAGCCAGAGGAAACTCTGGTGGAGGTTCATAATGGTCCTGATGGTCAAATCAGTCATCCAACCTGGGTATAGGGGCAAAAGAGTAATCAAACCACCTTGTGGCTGGTTCCCTCCATGATTTATTTCAGAATAGCTGTCACACGGAAACCCCTGGTTTATCTGTTAAAGCGTATGATTAGAGGTCTTGGGGCCAAAACAATCTCAACCTATTCTTGAACTTTAAATGGGTAAGAAACCTGGTTCACTGGCATGGAACAGGGCATCAAAAGTGAGTGCCCAGTGGCCACTTATGGTAAGCAGAACTGGCACTGTGGTATGAACCAAATGCCAGGTTAAGCCACCTGTTGCTGACATTCATCACACCCCAGAACATTTATGGTTGATATGGACGGCAGGACAGTGGCCATAGAAGTCGGAATCCACTAAGAAGTGTGTAACAACTCATCTGCCCAAACAAGTAGCCCTGAAAACGAATGGCAGTGGAGCATCAGGCCAATAGCCAGCCATTGCTGGTGCTGATAGCCTTGGGGACTACACCGCAATGAGTAGTAGGGTGGCGACGGTGTGCACAGAAGCCCGGGGGAAGAGTCCAGGTGGAGATGCTGCAAGTGAAGATCTTGGTGGTAGTAGCAAATATTCCAATGAAAACTTTGAAGGTTAAAGTGGAAAAGGGTTCCATGTGAATAGCAGTTGAACATGTGTCAGTCAGTCCTAAGATGTGGATGAACCCTGTTTAGAAGGGCTGGATGCTAGCCATTGTCCTTGGCTGCCAGGGAAATACCATTACTCTTATTGTTTTTATACTTACCTGGAGAGGAGGGTGAGATGAGCCCAGTGGGGCTCTTGCCACTAACTTTAAGCACCTGCCGGGCTTGACCCAAACCAGGGACAGTGGCAGGTGAGGAGGGGCAGTACACCTGTCAAACTATAACGCAGGTGTTCTAAGGCTAGCTCAGGGAGGACAGAAATATCCCATGGAGCTAAAGGCCAAAAGCTCAATTTTTATCATGAAAATGAGACTCAAGATCCTTCTGACTTTTTGTGTTTCGCGCAGGAGGTGTCAAAAAAGTTACCACAGTGAGCACTGGCTTGTGGCATCCAAGCGTTCTTAGCCATGTCGCTTTTTGATCCTTCGATGTTGGCTCTTCCTATCCCTGTGAAGCAAAACTCACCAAATGTTGAATAGTTTTCCTATTAATAGGGAACATGTTACAGGGTTTAGAGCATTGTGAGATAGGTTAGTTTTACCCTACTGATGATGTTTTTTTGCAATAGAAATCCTGCTGAGTACGAGAGGAACTGCAGGTTCAGACATTTGGTGTATGTGCTGAGCTGAGTAGCCAATGGGTAGAAGTTGCCATCTGTGGGATTATGACTGATAGACTATAAGTCAGAAACCCTCCATAGCTGTAACGATACTGCAGTGCCACAGAGTCTGGGTTGGCCTGCATTGCCATGGAGCCTGGGTAGGCCTGGGGTAGCCTGCCCCGGCCCGGTGCATCCTGCTGCTTGCTTGGGGACCAAACCACAGATGGAATGGGGTCACCTTGATTGCCCTTAGTGCACCATATGTTCGTGGGGCACAGAGTGCTAAATCTTTTGTGGAACTGATTCTATGTTAGGCTTTCATAAGTAGCAGAGCAGCCACCACAGTGCGATGTACTGAAAGTCATCCTCTGCGCCAAACTTTTGTCACCATCGATGGGCACCGATGCCCCATTGGGATCCCTCTGCCGCTGGTCAGAGAGATGGGAAGAAGGCCCACGGGAGGCCACCTCTGCCACTTGCCACAGGGTGCAGGGATGGGGGCATTATCCCTCCCAGATCAGCAGGATGACCAGATGGCCAGAGCGGGCTCCAGCGGAAGCCACCTGGAAGCAAGAGCAAGAAGTCAGTGGTTGATGCTAGGAAGGAGCCTCCTGAGAGCTGGCCTCAGTGTGTATGTTGACTCTGGTTGTTGTCGGCTGACGTGGGCCTGGACCTAGGTACTCTGGTCACCAGGTCAGCCCTGGCCACCAGGTCATCAAGCTGGCTGACCGGATGACCAGTCTATGGTTGGCCGACCAGCTGACTTTGTTGAGGTAAAGTGGCTTCCTTGGCAGGCCAGAGGGGAGACGGTTGAGGTTGGCAGGGACTTAACCCTACTTTGCTCCCTTGGCCCAGGCTTCAGGAAGGTGAAAGGCATTAACCCAGGGCACCCTGATTGGATGGACTGGGGTAACAGTCACTACCCAAGGCATAGTAGCTACAGACTGGGGAAGACTCTCATGTTCCTCTGGGGTGTGGAGTGTAAACAGGACCTCAGTGAAGGCCCAGACACATGTGGTGTCAGACCTGGGAGGAGTCTGGGTCTCCTGCATCTGACCAGTTCCAGTTATATCCAATTAGAGGTGGGTGAAGTCATGGCTTTCACCTGGGAGACCAGGTCCCAACAGGCCAGGATACCAAGCACCGGACAGGGCCAAGTTCCTTACCTGGGGCAGGGTGCTGTTGGACTGGGAAGGAGTGTAGGGCTCCTGTGGGCTGAACAGCTCCAATTATCTTCAGTGAGAGGTGGGTAAAACCATGAGTTGTGTCTGAGAGGTCCAGTCCCTGAAAGTCAGAGCACCAGGCACAAGTAAGGGCAACCTTCCCTTCCCGGCCAGTGTGATGTTTGAGTGGGGAGGAGTCAACAAATCTCTCTTGAGAGCCAGGCAAAGCCATGGCTTTCGCCTGGGAGGCATTTTCCCCACAGGCCATAAGTGCCAGTCAGCAGGCAGCGCCTCCTAGCCTGTCTGGGCAGGGTGGTGCCCCACCTGCAAGGGTTGCCAAGTTTCAAGGTGTCCACCAATTAGCTTGTCAGGTTCGTGTTGGCAAAAACATCATCAGTGATGTTCATTATTAAGGCTGATCCAGCTGATGGGCAACTTTGGGTGTATCAACTCAGTGAACCACGTCACCAGCCAAGCAGGCCTAAAAGAATTTATACCCAGGTCTAATTATATCCTGAAAGTCCTCCATTGAGCTGGGCCTCCTGGACCTGCATTGGACAGCCTGCTCGGAGACCTATTGAATATGGTCCCTGCTCTCCACCTCCCCTTCATTGGCGCCAAGGAAGACATGTAAAATAGTGATAAGTGATGAGCAATGGTGAAGAAATGATAGAGACCTGCAATCTGAGGTACAGCTAGCATGCACAAAAGTTGATACCACTGATTGGTTTTAGCTTGGCATACATGAATGGTTGCTGGGCAGTAATTCCATGGCATGCTATCAAAATGAGAATAAAGAATTTAAGAGCTTTGCAATCTAAGGAGTAAATCCTGCCATTGAGCCATTGAGTGTACATAGACAGCAACTGAACAATTACAGTCCGAATACAAAGGAACTTGGGGGCATATCAGCAAGGGACGGCGATAATTATCGCAAAGCGCGCTTAGCGCTAGGATAATTATCGCCGTCTATCTCTGGAATTTATCGCCCTGGTAGCGCGTTATTAACAACGCGTTACTCCAGGGCGATAAGAATTCCAGCGATAGCGGGAAATCGCCGCTTTGCAGGGAACATCGCTGGTTTTCCAGCGATGTTCCCTGCAAACGGCGATACTCTGCTGATACGACCCTGTGGTCGTATCAGCAGAATCCATCTCCCATGAAAAGTATGCTTAAGTCAGGAATTTAACAGACGTTAATTTCCTAAGTTAAAGCTGAGGTAGCGCGATTTTTTTTATCGCTGCACCTCCTTGTTAATATCGCGAAGCTGCCTTCGCGATATTAACATGTGTTGTTTTCACAGCCACGCCTTCTTTGCATCTCATTAGCGATGCAAGGCGAGGCTGTGAAAAACGGGCTCTACATCAAGGAAACACGCGCTAGCGTGTCCTTGATGATATTGCGATATAATTATCACCGCTTTTCGCCCAAAAACGGACGCTAAAGCGGCGATAATTATATCGCCAGCCCTTGATAATATGCCCCTTGGAGTCTAGAGAGCCGCTCTGACTTGGAACAAGTTGAGAAATGAATGGGGAAAATGTTTGTAAGCCCTGGCTATGAAGAGTGATCAAGAATTCAACTGAGGAGTAGTGACCATGGCATATCTGCTCTCTATGAGTTTTATGTTATTTACTCTCTTGCTCTGGGTCAAAGCTTGATGGGGAAAAATAAGTGCCAGTCCCCAAAAATGAGTGCCGGTGGACCCCACCAGCAAGCACTGAGTAAAATTAAGCACTGACGAGCGTTTTGTTTGGTGTCTCTTGGGTATTGTGACGTCTTTCTACAAGTAAGGATAGACTGAAAATACATTTAGTGGGGAAGAACCTCAGCTGTGTACTAGGATAGGAAAACTAATCACAACAATCCACCTGTTCCCCTTCTCAGCATCATGACTTAAAGGATCCCTGCCATGGCAACCCCCATCCAACAGAACCACAGGCAGAACTCTGTTTTGATCAGGCTGGGAATTAGGACACAGATCTCTTCTGTAAACCACCTTGAGGTCAGAGACTGTTTCACCCTCTATTGCCTCACTGAGCATTGGACAGGAAAGCACATTGGATTAGTGTGTTTTTTATTTCACAGCCTGCCAAGATCATCGCAGCATTCAGGCTTGAGCCAGTCAAGCATTAACTTTAGCTAATTTCCATGGCAACAAGTAATTCAATCTGTGGGCCTGTTTTACCTTTTCAATGCAGATAGGTTGGTTTATTTTAATAATGTTACATCGTTTTTACAGAGACATCATGTAATTTCTTTTTGTAAATTTCCATCTTTACTCTTAACTCTGTGCTTGCTGCAGAGCAGACCAAATGCCACTGTGCCACACGCCATCTAATAAACACTGTTAACCATGATGTTCCTCAGCTTCCATGCAAGACGAATTCAATATTTGTTGGTAAATAACGTTTTGAATAGGATCTCCCCAAGACGTATATATCAGAAATGATGTAAGGTGAAAAACATTGGGATCCCTTTTGCATCAGTGCATGTTAAAAAGAAAAAAATAGCGAGATAGCACTGCCACAGAATGGATCCCAGAATGCCACATAGATTGCCTTTTCTTGATGCATAATTTAGTGACCACTGCACATCCAACTATCCTGCACAGCCTCTCCACAGCCACATATTTCCAGTGAATCTCACTGAAACCATCAGTTTGGAGCTAATTTTGTATTTGTTCTTCTTTTCTTGGAGTCTACATTTTCCCAGTAAGACTTGCTTCTAATGCCTAAAAGCCTTGGAAGCTCCTTCACCTGAACCCTCACCACCTTTATCCCACCCTATTCAAGACTTTGGCCATTATTTAAAGAGAGGTGAGTGAATCACACAATTGTTGGGTTGGCAGATATAATGCAGATTCCGACTGCCATATATACCTCCTTTCTTACTGGTTTGAAGAGGACATTTTGATGAAAGTGCTTCATACGTCATGGCAAGAGCACTTTCTTTTGTCAAAAAAGTTGTGCCTGATGGGCCTCCAATTTATAGTAGTCCAATTGGCATTTTTCTATTCTACAAGAACAAACCTCCAAAGGGAGAACCCAAAAAATCAATGACCTCACTGTGTATAGGATTTCTCTCAGAGTGTGGGGGTCATCAACAATTGTTCCTATCTGGACCTGCCATGAATAGAGTTGATGTAAAGGATAGATGAATTTAGGATATCCTGCCCTAAATAAGAGGAGGGGTCTTCTGACATTTAAAAAACCCATTGCAAACTGGCTGATAGTCAAAGGTTTCAGATGATGGAGAAACTGAGGATGTCACCAGAATTATAGGTTTAGTTGGATTCCTGCCAATTTATGACGAGACTCCCGATCCACCAAACCCTTAATGCTGTGTTGTATTTAATTTTCAAAATAACCCTCATTTGTGCATCTTTTTTTTGCAAAAGATGGAAACTGTGTTCCCTTTGACTTCTAATTATGCTTTAATATTCGCCTATGTGGTGGTTTTCTCATTGGTTCATTTACCACTATCATTGAATTAAGAATTACCCACCTTAATTGGTGAGCAAATAAAACTCCCCATTCACCTGCCATTTCAGCAAGGCTGCATACTTACTCGTTCTTCTACAACAGGCTTAAAAAAATATTGAGCTTTCAAACTTTAATTAAATATTGACCTTCATACACTGACCCAAACTTCCAAGCACAATGAATAAAAGTGCTTGTTTGTAGATTGGCCTGGTTATGTGTATTTGTAAAGCGCACTATCCCTGTCAGGGAGCTTAAGCCACCCTCCCCATTTTTAGAAACGACTCCAGCATTGATATCTATTGGTTCTTCCCTCACTTCCTACCTCACTGATGCAAACGGCACCTCTCTTACGCAAGGTGCAGTTCCTGAGTGTCTGAAAATTGGCATGATCACTCAACTCAAGAAACTGGATTCTGGTTACAAAGCTTTGAAAAACATCCGCCCTCTAATCTACGCTCCCTTTCTTTTCAATGTTCACTACAGCTATGTTGAAAAGCTAAAAAGCTTCATCACGAGAAACAGCCTAATTGATGAGCTCTACTGATGCATCAGATCAGGCTGCAGCACTGAGACGGTAATACTTCAAATGGTGGATGACACACTCAGTGGTGGCAGGTAAAGTTAATAAATTGTGAGGCATTAAATGAAACCATCAATTTTCCAATAGAGAGCAACCACAGGTAGGCATAGTGTAAAGATGCATGCACTCAGTGGTGGCTGGTGAAGTTCAAAAATGGTGAAGCGTAAAATGGAACCATCAGTTTTCCATTAGTGAGAGAGCACGAGTAGGCACAGTGTAAAGATGCACACACTCAGTGGTGGCTGGTGAAGTGCAAAAGTGATAAGGCATAACATTAAACCATCAATTTTCTATTAGTGAGAGAGCACGAGAAGGCATGGTGTAAAGATGCATGAAAGCTGTAGCATTTGTGGAAAGAGAGACTATGCCTTGCCACGAGGCATACTGTTTTGTTGATTGGACATGAATAGTCTGGTAACAATGGTACAGGCTAAAATCAATTGTTTAAATAAGCAAAAGAGAAAACAAAAAAGCTTGGTGCTGAGTACTTTTTATGAAGTTTCATGGATCTCTCTCTTCACTCTGGACAGAGGACAGGATAAAAAAAACACATGTATTCTTATTTTGTACTGTAGCCCGTTTATAAATTATTCTCAAAGAAAACATCACTTTGCATTTCGTGTGTGCCTCGTTTAAGCCTGTTTCTCTCTTTGGCTCTTCAAAGAAATGTGGTGATAGACTCACAAATGTCATTAAAATACACACACATACACACACTAGGGGGGATATTAGCAACAACTTGCGATAATTATCGCAAACCGCGCTTAGCACGTTTTTTTTTATCGCCGCGTATCGCTGGATTTTACCGCGTAGATAACACGTTATTAGCAACGTTTATCTCCAATGCGATAAAATATCCAGCGATAGCGGCGAAAATGCGTGAATATCGCTGGAAATCCAGCGATATTCACGCATTAACGCCATGGGGGACTTAGCCTGACAACCCACCTCCCATTGAACAAACAGTTAAGTCATGTTTTTAGCAGGTGTTAAATTCTAGCGATAATCGCGCTTTAGCGCGAGTTTTTTTATCGATTCGCGTGCGTTGCTAATAGGGGGAAGTTGTGTTAGCGACTGTTTTCAGTCGCTTTTAGTTGGGAACGCCTACCTTGCATGTCATTAGCGATAATTATCGCTGGCATGCAAGGCGATAGGGAAACCGGCCGCTATCACCAGAAAGCTGTTGCTAACGCCTGTTAGCGACAGCTTGCTGATAGGGCGATAAAAATATCGCCGCTTTAGCGGCAAAAAGTGCCGCTAAAGTGGCGGTACTGCCCTTGCTAATATGCCCCCAAGTATTTAACCTTTCAGCCAGGGCAATGCCACAAACCTGTTAAACTGCAAAAGAAAATCTCACCTGGGTCTGCACATATTGACGCTGGGCCAAGCACAAAGAGACAGCAGAATCTATGTAGAACATTTTAAACACCCATATGTACATTCCTAGCATTTGCACTTTATAAACTCTTTGCCGGGAACCTATATTTCCCTCTATGTTTTAAATGCATTGTATAGCAAGCTTGGCATTTTATCGTATCTTCTATTTGGAATCTATATTTCCCTCTATGTTTTAAATGTATTGTACAGCAAGTTTAGCATTTTATTGTATTTTTATCGACTCCTCGAGCAAGTGGTTTTATATGTAAAGGTAAAATTGTTATCAATAATAGTTACCCAAGAGCGCACTAGGGAAACGATTATTGCAATTGTATTTATCTGTCAGGTATGAACTGTTTTATCTTGTATCTTTTATGGTTTTTTAAACCGATTAAAGATTAATGAATGAATGACAGCAGTCATAATAAGATTTTTCGAACCCTTCACTTGTCGTCAGCCCTTCTAATGCACCTCCTCAGTTGGTTAATGAAATGTGCATGTATAGTAACCCCAAACTGAAACTACGCGCCAAGCATTGCCATTAGAATTGTGTCACAGCGCCCTGTTCTGTACTGAAAATAAACACCGCTCAAGCCCACTGGGAAAGACTTAGCAGTGTTGGAGCAGAAAAGGGGCAGAAAAGCGGCCACGAATTCACAGTTACCTTGAGAAAAGAACCAGTGCCAAGGAATAGATAGAAAGACGGAGCCAGTCTGGTTTCAGGCTTGCTTGTGTAAAATAAATATCTGTATTGCCCTTTTATTTTTCTCCATCTCTGGGCTCGCTTGACTACGGGAAGAAACACAAGATCGAAACCTCGCTGCACTGTATAGTGAATCTCCTCACAGCGACGCACTCAGGAAACGTGATATTGGAACTTCCACAGTTTGTGTTCAAAGCTCACTACCTACACAGATTCCAGGGCTCAGCTTGCCGCTTTCAGATTCTAACTCCACCTCTCACAACTCCTCAGAGGGTGGAGTGGGGTCTGTAAGTCTTGCTGACCCCGCCCCATCCTGTGACGAATTGTGAGAGGGTGGGGTGGCTTGGCTCCATTCCCTGATGGATGTGAAGCCCCTGGTGCTGCAGGGCTTAGGGCGAAGCACCTGGGGCAAACTTTGCACCCATGTCATCAGGGGGTCGAGCTTAGCCCAGGAGGCAATGGTATGTGAAAATGTGATTGACCTCGCTGAGATAAATGTACAGGTGCAGATGTCTCTAAATAAACAAGATTTCAACTAAGGGGGGAGGGCTTTTAAGCACTGCCCTGATCATATGTTTATTTCGTAACAGTGGATTTTAATAGATAGCTTTTCATTTTCTTTCCTTGAAATATTTTGGAGAAGTGATTAAAGGGGGTATATCTCCAGCGCCCATGAGAGTGACCCGCCCTTGATCACACCACATATAATGATCTGTAGCAAATCCTGGCTTCTCTTTCTCCTTTATGTATCAGCTGCATTTGACACTGTTAACCATACCGCCCTATTAAATATCTTTGACAAATTAATGTGAAATTATGTCATGGTTTTGAGATGGTTCAAATCCTGTCTTAGCAGAAGATCATACAATGTTAAACTATCAAAATGTCCCCCCAGCCCAAGCATCCTCATATCGGTATTCTTGAAGATTCCATCATCTCTCCGATAATCTTCAGTCTGTAAATGGAACCAGTCAATGGTCCCCTGACACAATTTAACGTCTGCTTCCATTGATATGCTGAAAACACTCAGCAGCTGAGTAGCAAGGATGGTACAGGACCTGGAAGAATCAAGCAAAATATGTTCCCAATACCATTGGCTAGATACTGAAATGCAGCCATGATTGGGATGTAGAGAGGCCCTTAGAATCCTAGGCACCATGCAACTGCACCTGCTGCCCAATTGACAGTTGCATCCCTGACTGTATGACATCAATGTGAGAACGTGCAAAATCATTGGTCTTCATCCTAGACAAAGATCTGAATATGCATGCACACATTAAAGCTTTGGCTAAAGGGGCCAAACATCAAATACATTTCTGTGGGGAATCAAGTCCCTCATCCCTTCAGAAGACTTTAAACCAGTTGTTCAGTCACTGGTACTCTCAAGGTTTGATTATGGCTTGATTATCCAATATAATAAGAATCCACTTTGCAGTATTAAAAATGTCTCTCAATGCCGCGCTCTGAGTATTATGTACAGCCAGAGGATTTGACCACAGAATTATGATCCTAATCACACTAAAATGGCTTCCCATTGAGGCTAGAAACTTACTTATGTATTGTTCAAAACTCTATGCATGGGACAGCAACCAGCTATATGGCCCACAAGCTAGTCATCCGAGGTGCCCCTGCTCACTTCAAAGTGCAGAATTCCTCTGCCTGGAAACACCTTTCGAAAAACAAGAATTTTGAAGCAATCTTTCTTAGGAACTGTTCCATAGCTACAGAACTACATCCCACCATTTCAAGTAACTCCTCTTCCACCGTAACTTTCACATTCAACTAGATCTATGCCTTCTTCCATTCAGGAACAAATTCCTTCATGTAGAGTATGGTGGGCAGCTTGCTGTCCATCAAGGTACTGGTGGTAACTACCCATGCTAGTCTGGCCAGACTACCACCCACCACATTTAAAGATCTCCACTGGCTCTGCAGAGATCTCTGCGCCTTGAGAGGAGCCGCTGCAACTCTGGCTACTCTGAAGGCACTGAAGGCTTGCTGAACAGTCAATATGTTTCAAACGTTTGTGCTTCTCAAAGCGAAAGGTTGTTTTTGAAAAACAAAAAAACGAATAACACTGAAGCACTGGGACTTTTCTCCCAGGTTGTCGGGATCATTTTTATTTATTTTTCCTGTTTGGGACCACCAGGGTTTCGCTGGTGGTCCTGAGCTGAAAGAAAAGGACATCACACCGTACACTTTAAATAGAGGGGATGGTCTGATGCATCTTCACCAACGGTTGGTGCATAGTTTCCGCCAGCAGAGCCAGCGAACACACCGACAATAACATGACAGTCCGCCCCACTCTAAACAGGGCAGGTGGACCGTCAGTTTGGCAGATAGTGTGCTTTTCCATGTTTGTGTAGAGATACCTTGTCTGCTAGACTCTAAATGAGGCCCAAAATCTTG
Source organism: Calotriton arnoldi (assembly GCA_963921515.1). Lineage (NCBI taxonomy): Eukaryota > Metazoa > Chordata > Amphibia > Caudata > Salamandridae > Calotriton > Calotriton arnoldi. The sequence continues at coordinate 1,631,147 of CAWUFW010002935.1, read as the reverse complement.
AGAGGCCTCAAAAAACTCTTTATTGGAAAAAAGTTCACAAGAGGATCTCATTCGTATATTTACAACTCTGAGACTGTTTCAAGACTCATTCTGGGTGCAAAGACAATGTAAATGAAGCCTGCTATCCAATATTTGCTCTTGGCCATTCAAAGGTTTTCAAAACTATATTTTAACTTGGGCCTATGTCAACTTTATGTCAAATACAATCCAGTGTATGGCATACATTTCTGCTGTGCAATTTGATTGTGCTTGGTATTGCATTGCTACATGTTTCACTGGATCTGGTATCTTCTATGTGAAGTGCACTGCTAGCCAGAGGGGACTGGTTTTCACTCTAGAGAACTGCAAATAAATATCACACTATCCTACATTCCAGTTACATTTTAGTTTGTCAATGCTGTTGGAAATAGTTCCATCCTTCAATTCAACAACAGTCTTCCCTTTGTTAAAAATATCTCCTTAGATCCTTTTACTTCCTCTAATTTGTGACCCATATTTCTACTTCCAGTACCTTGAAGCATATTGCTAATGATCAGGCACACTCAGGGGCCGATTCCGATCTGGGACGGAAATCTCTCTGACCGAGCCGGACCCGGAGAGATTTCCGACCGAATCGGACCCTAGCAGCCCGACCGAACGAGTACGATGCGTCCGTATGCTATCGGACTCGATTCGGTCGGGACTCCCATTGAAGTCAATGGGAGCCGGTCGTCACAAGGCGTACGCGGGCTCCCATTGACTCAATGGGTGCGAGGCGAACAAGGGCTCCCCTACAGCGGGTACGCGTCGAAGCGACTCGCGCCGTACACGCACAGGTAGGGGGACCCATGGGTCCCCCCTGTGTGCGACTCGCGTGGCTACGCGTACAGGGGGGTCCGACACGGACCCCCAAAGTCCGGCTCCGACTGCTCTTTGGAGCCGGACTGCGCGAGTTGGTCGGACTGCTCGAGGCGCGCATCGTAGTTACCCGGCCGGGGAACGTCTCCATTGCGCGGTGCGAGTCATGTCCGAGCGAGTCGGTCGGAGCGGTTGGGTCCCGCGAACGAGTCGGTCGGCGATTTTGCGAGCGCACGCATCGTACTCGCCGCCCGGACGCACGTCCGACTCGGTCGGGAAGGAGGGCTCCGAATCGGATCCGGTAAAGCCGAATCCGATTCGGTGCCCTACCGGCCGGGATCGGAATCGGCCCCTCAGTCTCACTTGTCCTTTTGTACTCAAACTCTGCTCTCCATTTCAATTCGCTTTTCATCCTAATTAAGCAGCAAGTTCCTTTATTTTATCTGCTTCATATTTCATCCATTAAGTTTGACAAAAATGTTCTTTTGTTTTATTATTTCTTTTCTTTTGTGCAACTTTAGAAATGATGGCTTATTCCAATTTGCTTTCTACTCTGACTTCTCTTGACATTTCAGCAATTGCTTGGGAGTGTTTCTCTTTGTATCTTTGAAAGCTCCACATTCTTCTTCATTTTCTTTAGTGAGGTGCCACATGGCTCTGTTCTTGGAACAAGATTATTTACAATGTATGAAATCCCACTTTCATCAGCTGTTTCATCTCAAAATCTTGAAGTGCTTATTTAATCTTGTAGCACGCGGGGCACACTTTAAGTGGCCAGGCCACTAAAATGCTTTTTTGATGGAGGCAGCATATTCCCTAAGTTAGGCCCCTGAAGCAGTACGCCACAAGGGCATTTACATTGGATGAGCTAGTGATGTACTCATCATCAAGACCTCCACTGTCACCTGCACTCTAAGGGGCTTATTTACAAGCCCCTTGCGCCGCGTCACTTTTTTTTTGTTGACGCAGCGGCGGTGCAGTCAGTGCACCACACATCTCCATATCTACAAACTGACACATTGGGTCCAATACGTCAGTTTGTAGAGCCCTGCGTCACATTATACCTGGGCCAGGTATAATGTATGCAGGGAAGGCGTTCCCACGCAAAAAAGCAACGCAGAAGTGGCGCAGTTAAATTTATTACATTTCACTGCGTCACTCTACAACTTGACTGCACCACAATCCTTACGTATGCTCAGACTATTCGTAAGAATTAGTGCAGGGCTTTTACAATGGGACTCACCTATGTGTTCTGATGCATTGCTGGAGTTCTGTCAGTTGTACAATCAACTCCAGCAATGCATCACTTTTGCGCCAACAGATGTGTCAGAATTTCTGGTGCATCTGTTAAATCCTTGCACCACGGAGCCCTGTATTGTAAATACAGTGCACCGATGGTATCACAAGGACATTTGGCGCAGGCACAAGGAAACAGATGCATTGACGCTGATGCATCAGTTTCTTGTAAATGAGGGCCTAAGTGAGGTGAGTAAGAAAGAGAGCAGAGGAATTAACCACCTCTTTTTTCACAAAACGTCCTCTCACTGCCCTTCTCTAACTGAGGACATGAGACCTCTGCAATATCCTTATTTCTCTCGTGTTCCCCATGCACTTTTTTCTACCTTTCCTCTCAGCTGCTCGATTTTGTGTGAACAACCATTTCCTTTGTCTTAACGCACCTCAAAAATCCTGTTCTTTCTGGTCTTTTCTGATCATGCATATCTAATCTGCACCCTTTTATTATTTGTTGTGTCAATCAAAGTTCTCTGCTTACCAGTTTCCTAATTACAATTCTTAACTTTGTAAATGATTCTGAACTCCAACGTCCATTTGATTTTTGTTTTTTTGTGATTATCTTCATTCTTCCTTTACTTACATTAGCAGAGTTTGTTACAAATTATTCGTAGCTGTTGTACATCCCTACTATATCGTATTACAGTAATATTGCAACCACTAGATCATCACACCACAGCTAAGGTAATCAGTGTCAACATCCTGCACTTTTCTTTTTTATCTCACTCTTGCAGGTTCTTTTTCATCTCCCTTTATAAATGTTTTTCTACCTCTCACTTCTTCCTCCTTTCTCTAATTACTGCCATTTTCTCCCTTGCTCTGGTTCAAAATCCTATGATAAAAAAAGAACTCCTGGTCCCCAAAAACAAGTGCCGGTGCCAGCCGCTTGCAAATACTAGCCCAAATTATGCACTGCTTTTTATTAGGTCTGGCGTTAGATAAATCCTTCTGATTTTACTAAAACATGTTTAATATACTTATATACAGGGTCTTTCAGCCACCTCTCCTCATCCATTGGGCTGTTCTTGTGTCATTCACATTTTGCTTTGGCCCACTAAAGCATATAGCATGGGGCAATGGGTCAGCATACTTAACCCCTAGTTAACTTCACTTTGAGTGACTGCATTTTGCCCATTCACAAGGAGCACATCCGCACACAAGCTAGTTCCTTCAGTATTAGTGTTTTTGGGCCAGATGTATCAAGAATTGCTTTTGCGATTCTTAAATAGCGTAATTTTACCGATTCGCTATTTAAGAATCGCAAACTGCAATGTATGTAGGATTTGCAAAACAAATTGCGATTCCTACAGATTCCTTAATAGCGAATAACAAATTGCGATTCGCTATTAAGGAACACCTTCCCATTCATTCCTATGGGCCTAAAGGCCCGTAGGAATGAATAGGATTGCATTCGCAATTTGCGAGTACCAAATAGGTACTCGCAAATTGCGCATGTCACTTCAAGAGTGCAAGGGGGCCAAAAGGCCATCCTGATGCACCCCCAAAAAAGGTAAGTATGCACATGTGGCACACATACATGCCCTAAGTGCATGTGTGTGCGCCACATGGCACTTAGAAAAATGCAAACATTTGCATTTTTCTAGGAATTAGCAAATTACCACCAAGTTGAAGTTGGTGGTAATTTGCGATTCCTTAAAGCCAGGTCGCAATTTTTTCTTGCTTCCTGCATTGCATTTAAGGAATCCCAAATTGCGATTCTCTAAATGCATTCGCAAAATAGGTAATCGCAAAAATTGCGATTCCCTATTTTGCAAACGCCTTTTGGGACGATACATCCCAAAAGGCTTTTTACCGTTCGCAAATGGGTCAATTCTGCGAATTGGCCCATTTGCGAACGGTAAAACGCCTGATACATCTGCCCCTTTGTCTTTACTTTTTAATTACAAGAGCGTTGAATTTATGTTTAGAGCCTGATGGGACAGCAGGACGCTTCTCGTGCACATTCCATTTTGATCAAATCCCATCTCCTGCCAGTGCTGTTGTAAATTCATTTTGGAGTGTTTTTCTTTTCTGACTCCTGCTATTTCACAGCATACCAGATTGTGCCCATGGGAAGCTGTTCTATATTAAGTTATCCTCTCTTCTTCTTTCTTTCTTTCTTTCTTTCTTTCTTTCTTTCTTTCTTTCTTTCTTTCTTTCTGGCAAGCTGTCAGCCAAAGCCAAGACCTTTTAATTTTACAAAAATTATGAGTACAACATAGTTACTTATAGGGGTTTCAGCCAGACCTCATCCATTAATCTGTGGTTGGTATCATTCGCATTCGCATTAAGGGAAAATGTATCAGGCCACTTCACCCATTCACTGACTTCACTATGAGTTACAGCATGCTGCCCTTTCACATAGAACACATCCATATACAAAGTAGTTCCATTCAGTGCCAGGGGGTACTATGGAAATGTGTATTTTTTTTAGATCAAAAAACTTTTTTGCTTCTGGTAAATGATTTTGTTTTAAATTGACGAGGGCCCAGCATATTCCCAAACAATACAGTTTTGCAAAAACCATGATAAAACAAAACAAGAATTCCAGAAGGCTAGCGGCCAACACTAGACCTCTTGGCTTTGCCAATGCTTGTCCTTTTATTGCTCCAATATTATGAACTGCTCTTTCAGCTGTGATAAGCAAATAATCTTCCCTGATTTTTTAAAAGAGAATCTAAAGGGACATCTTTTTAAATCACTTCTCTGTTGGGGTGTTTTCAGAATACTTGCTCAGAGGTCCCCCCTCCTTGGGGACAGTGTCATTGAAGTTAAACCTTTCCTTCCTGATCGTTAGCCTTATTTAGCCTTCACTGTCATTCTTGACTAAAAAGCTTAATAACTCCTTTATTCAACATCTGTGTAACTTTTTATTCCCATTAAAGCAATTTTGCATAAAATGATCTCTAATTTTAATTAATGCACCAATAAATCAATTATTAAATTGAAAGCACAAACGTTGAGAGTCCCTGAGTGACTGGAATAATGCCCCTCATAGCAGGGATTGCACAGTTGTGATAGACGAAGCGTTCAGAACATAACCCATTACCAAGATGCACTTCAGATAACTGCAGCTCTGCCGACAAATCACTGGAAATATTATAAGCATCTGAAGTGCTAGGGGCATTTTAAGCTGACATCAGGGGATGAAAGATGCAAATCCACATGAAGACGCATAATGCCACTCAAAACTGAATGAGACATCAGTGTAAAAAGCATCAATTCAGGGGGAATGGTAAAAGTGTGAAGGGAAACCAAATATAGAGGAAAAAGGCATAATTTTTAGTTCATGCAGAGGTGTGAATAGGCTTCAGCAGTAAGGTTAAAGATGATTTATCTCTAAAATGTCAATCAAAACGCAACGGAAGCTGTGTGCATACAAAAATGTTACCGGTAAAACCAGCTGCACAACGCTGCCTGTCTTCCTTCTCCTCTCACGTGAGTCTCTGCCCACTGGTGTAGCGAAACTTGAGGGGGCCCCCCTGCAAGGTACGTGGAGGGCCCCCCTCCGGACTCAGCCATGACCTCCCCAGCCAGAGTATTGTGCTGAGCGGCCCCTGGGGCATGGGGGCCCCTGCACCGTGGGGGCTGCGGGGGCCTGTGTTACGCCAATCTGTCACACCCCGAAAAGTACAAGGTGTTGCAAGTGTCAGGGATGCTGTGCAATGCCAGAGACAGGAGATGGGGAGCAAAAGGAGAAACCGGTTCCTGATCACTTTTCATTTAGCTGTAGGTAGCTTGCAGCATCCCAGCAGTCATGTCAACATAAACCACAAAAAGGGGCTTTGGGTCAGCCCCTTTCAGCCATTAGCCACCACTTAAGGCCATCTTCCTTCCTTGATTGCAGCGTCTTTCACATTTGTATTAGCCAACAGAAGTATAGAGCAGCTATACATTTTGCTGTGGTGATTGGTGTCCCTGTATTGGGCAGAGTTGATGATAATGCTATAGCCTTGCTTGCTGCTCAGTGTTAGGAAGTCTTTGGTTTCCAGAGTACAGTGAATGATGGGATATGTATTCAAATGCAGCAGGATGTGGTGAGAGCAAGAGGCGTGCTTTCCCATCTCCTACTGCCCTCGGCAAAGGTGTCTCTAGCACATAGGGGTCCACAGCTCACCTCTATTATCTGCCTGCTGCAGTGCTGAGCACCACGCCGGCGTCACAGGAGCAGTAGAGAGGCGGAAAAAGCCAGGGATGCTGCCCCTCCTCGATAAACCAAATAACTTTCTGATAGCGGATGCGTCACCTGCGTACAATGATTGAAACGATGGAGGACACATTCTCAAAGTGGTGGAGGACACATTTCCAGGACTGTCTGACCACAGCAAAAACTCTGAGGTCAGCAAGAGAAAAACTGATCTCAGCAGCCAAAGAATGGGCAGATGTGACTGACATTGCTTTAAAATAGAACTTCTCCATTCCCAATGCCCAGAGTTAACACATGCAGATTGGACAACCAGAATCATCTACTCATTAGATTTCATGAGGTGCACATTATTGCCACTGTTGTTTTACATCCACCTGCTGCTGCTGATGCGGCTGCTGGGAAAATAACAAGTGCACATTCCAATGGAAACATTCAATACCCAGATGAAATTCTGTCTGGAAAACGTTTTAAATATCCAATACAGCATCGCTAATTACCTAAACAACACCTATCGTTGGACGATTGGTCTAAATGGATTGAAAATGTAGATTCCAAGGCTTCATGTGGACAACACTTATATCCATTCCATTTGTCTGGCTTTGTAATCTCGGCTCAGCTCTTAAGTTTTCGCAGGAACTATAAAACAGAGAGATTGATTCCTATGGAGATCTCATGTGATATGTTGTTTTCGTTTTCTAAAACAACATAGTAACTCATGTCATAAATTTACAGATCAATCAATCAATCAATCAATCAATAAAATGCTTGTAAAGCGCTGCTACTCACCCATGAGGGTCTCAATGTGCTGGGGGGGGAGGGGGTCTGCTGATCCGTCTAGGCACTGTGGTTCAATCGAAGAGCCAGGTCTTGAGGTTCTTCCTGAATTGGGGCAGCGATGGTGATGGCCTGAGGTGGAGAGGCATGGGCTTCCAGGTCTTGGCGGTGAGGTAGGGGAAGGATCTTACCCATCTTTTGAATATCCTCACACTTCTTCATTCTCAAGGCCTTGAGACCCGCACAGATGAGTAGCGTGCTTAAAACCCCCTGATTGATTGATTGAACATAAAAGTTGAATTACCTGAGCTCTGCTAATGGAATGCCTTGATTACTGTAAAATTATCAATACCTGTATTTTGAAGAGGGTCATCAACAGACTGAAAATCTCAATAGCGTGTAGAGTGAAATTCAATATTCTGGGCACCATTCACAAAGCATTCAAAAAGAAACTGGCAATATATCACATTCCCAAAAAGCCATTCTCTTAACCCCTGGTAATCGAAATAAAAAACAGGGTTTTGAAAGGAAAAGAATATGGAATCAGATGCCATGACCTACAAGGCTCTAGCCTCTGCAATTATCTCAACTTTAAATTGACTGCAGAACCCAAACTTCAGCAGTAGAGGAAAGTCCTAAAAAGTGAATTATTCCAATGGGTGCTTGAGGGATCATCTGTTACCTAAAAAGTCAATTAATTATAACTATTGGATAGGAGTACCTGTTAGCATCCAGTTACACTAACTCCCTAAATCATACTCTCAATCAACATTGGTTTATTAGTGAACTGAAGTACCTGCAAATGAATAATGTAGCGCTATACAACAATACATTAGAGAAATACCTCATAGTGACATCAGAGATCGATGCAGCAAGACGGCTGCACTTCTGCCTACAAATAAAGTCAGTCATGCTTTCTTATCCTTCTTGAACTATCAGCAGCATTTGGCACTGTTCACCAATAGTCCCTTATATCATCCTCTCAAATGGTATAGAATCCTCCAGAAACAGTACTCCAATGGTTCTCCTCATGGTTATTCAATCAATCACAGTAAATCTAGATCTTGGGTACTCAATGTACGGCTCACGGTCCGCTGGCGGACAGGCAGACCTTTCCTTGCGGCCTGCAGACCTCTCCTTAGGAACGAGCAGCAGAGAAACAAAGCTCCTCGATTTACCTCTTTTTCCTGTTTACCAAGCAAGTTCATTTTCTGATTCTTGGCTTTTTTTTTCTAAAGTTATTTCAGCTTATTGTATGTTCAGGGCAGCCCTGCTTATAGAACAAGCTGAACTCACTGTAGAAACAAAACCCAAGAATCAGAATAAAAGATAATAATGTCACTGGGATGCTTTCTTTACGCTCTTCTGGCTATGGGCTTTATTTCTACAGCTACTTCAGTTTTTTCTTCCAGATAGGAAGTCCTGCTCATAGGTGAATGCTTATCTGATTGGTCTGTGGAAGTGTATAGCAAAACTATGTGAACTGTGAACATAAGTATAATAGGCTGGGTTATTAAGTGTACGGACTGGGTGAGCAGGTAATTAAAAAAATATTCTGTGATACCTTATTGGTGCGTAACCTACAGGAAACTGCATATAAATGTGATGCACATATCTTACATTTTTTTTAAATTGCAAGTTAAACTAATATGTTGAAATTCATTGTTTTGGTAGGAAAGCACAGTTTGATCACTACCAAAGGTTTCACAGGTCCAAACATAATGTACTGCTCCAATCCAGGCTTTTTCTTAATTCTTGGATTTGTACTCATGTTTTCTAATGGAATACACAATGCTACAAGCCCCCGAATTCAAAGAAAAAACCTGGACTCGGGCGGTACATCACACAAGGACATGGGACACTTAGCAGTGTTGCTAGAGACTTTAGATGTCTATGTGTGTAACTGTGGGGTCACTGACTTCAATCCTGGTTGGTGCACTGGGGAAGTGCGATGTATATTTATAGTGCTATTGGATTCCATCCTGTAAAAGTACGCATTGTGCAAATCATTCATTAAAAAAATTAACTACACAAAGCATAACATAGGCTACAAAATGTAAAAAATGTATAGGCTACACACAGTATAAGATAGGCTGCTGCAAAATCATGCATTCTACTATTCCCCATCCAGGCCGGAGACTCTCAATTTGTGAAGCAAAAAATGGCTTTTGTTTAGGGGCCTCCCACCTAAAATTCCCTCTGTTTCAATATAAGACAATATGGAAAATACATTCCCCCGATTTCTTTTTTAAGTCTTCCGCTTCCTAGTTTGAAAATGTTGGCATGTATGCAAAATGTGCACACACAAAAAAATATTTGATAGAAAGCATTCTGCAGTAATCTTTTGAAAAAGGTGTGGTTTGTTTTATGAACTGATAATCCCCCATCCCACCCTGTCTCCCTGGAGCTGGCCCAGCATCAATGCGGCCCTCGAGCACACCTCAGACTGCACTTTGTGGCCTCTGAGAAAATGTTTATGAATGCCCAAGATCTAGATGAACCTGTCACACTCGGATCATTTTCAAGAACCTCAGGACTCCATACTCTCCCCAGTCCTATACAGTCTGTGCATGAAGGTACTGAGTGCTCTTCACCAACCACAGTACCAAGAATAATTAGTCTAATGATGATATGTAACTTTATAGCAAGGTATTTACAAGACATAAATGTTCTCAGAAACTACATATCTGTAATCCAAACATGGTTTGTCAAGTATCTATCGGAAGGTAAGTCCTTCGAAGCAAAATGTATCCTAATGGGCAATGCCAGTGAACAAGTCTTGGCCTAAGATAGGCCCTAAGCCTTGAAAATTCACATTGTAAAACAATACAGAAAGTATGATACGAATAATCCCCCTTGTGCAAGTTCAACCCCTACATTCCTGAAGCAAATTTGAGAGCCACCATTCACTCTCATTTGCACTGTGGCAATGTTCTGCTAATGTGAGTCCTATATTTGACTATATAAGCCATAAAATTAGACTTGTGCAAAATGATGCTGCTTTCTCATGTAATTTTGGTCATTTCACATTACGCTTATTGGACAAACTTTCCTAAATGACAGTATTACACCACATCATATAATTATGCACCATTCATGTTAGCCCATGAGAACACCATCAACATCCAGAACACTAGTGGCTGCTGTTTGCAGCGCTTGTATTTGCACAATTTTTGTGGAAAATGGCGATTTTTGCATTTTACTCAATTATGTGTAATTTACCTTAATTTTCAGAAATTTCAAGGAATTGTGCAAAAGCAAATTACACAATTTGTGCACATCCCGAAATGAAATACATCCTCCAGAGTAAACAAACAAAAAAAACATTTTTCTTCTGCTTTTAATGACAAATCCACACTGTTCTTCAAGGCAACATCTACTTAAAGTTCTACCACATTACATACAAACCATCAATGAAGGGCATCTCCACCTCACCTGAGAAAAACAATTAACATCGCCTATGGCAAACTTGGCACAAAATTCTACAACATCACCAGACTGAGGGTGAAGAGCTTCAACAAAGGAAACATCACATCCACACACATCAGGCTTGTCTCAATGCCCCTTTAGTTCATAAAAGAATGGACAGTGATTACCTTCAAGAACAGTATAATAAAGTCCACCATCGCCTCAACTCTCAGGATGAATAGGGGATCTCTCCTGCCATGACCCATTCCCGTCTATGTGCACCACCTTAAACGTTTTCCTTTTGTGTACTTGCTTCTTAATGCTACTTACACAGAGAAAAGGGAAAGTGATCACCCCCTCAGCTATTAGTTGTTGTGCCAGTCACCTATGGATCTGCCCATATGTATCAGCTGTGGGTTGATTTTAGCTCTCAGTCATGACATGTGAAGATTCTTTTCTTATCCCTCACATTTCATTAGAAGATAAAGTGTGAATGTATGTATGTATGTATGCATGTATGTATGAATGAAGGTATGTTTGCATGTAAATGGTATTTCTATAATGAATAGCTAACCTAAAGGCAGCGGAGAACTGTACATGGTCAAAGTCAAGCATAAAGTCAACAAGTACGAAAAGAGGAAGATGTGTTGTGGATGGTCAATGCAATCTGATGTACTGTTTTGTTAAGGAGCTGAGTCTTGAATTCTTTCCTAAATTGGAGCAGCACTGGGGCAGATCTGGTGCATAGATGGAAAATGGCTGCTGTCTTGTTTTTTTCTGTTTTACATTTCTTAGTCTGCAGTCTGAGGATATCCTGGCTGCACATGTTCCGAGATCCACCAGAGATGGTGCGATTGTTTGCAAGATAAGCTGGTGGTGCTGGTCAATATAGCTTTCTAAATGATGCAGCTGGTTATAAAGATGGTGCTGGCCAGCAAGGGGAGCCAATAGTGATCCATCAGGATAGTGTTGATGTGATGATATTTCTTCAGGCCATGGATGAGACGTACTGAAGCATGTAGGATGGCCCTAAGGGATGCCTGTGTGCAGTCTAGGAGGCCATGGAGTAGGTCAGCCATACAGGTGGAAGAGTACGAAGGCTTGAACAGTAGATCTGAAGAGATTTCCTGGAAGAAATGGTTTGACCTTCTTTAGAAGAGAGAGCTGGTACCAGGCATTCTTTGTTTTTTTGGCAATGTGCTTCTAGAGGGTTTCGTTGGTGGCCACGGTGAATCCAAGTGACTTGGCATTTGGTGAAGGTTAGGGTTTGAAATCATCAAGGTTCATCTCAATGAGCCAGGTTTGTGCTTTATCTTCTTTAGTGTTCTTAGCAAATAACAAGAATTGTGTCTTGGTTGGAATGAGCTTAATGTGGGCATTGGACATCCAGATCTGGATGATGTGCAAGCAGTGTTTGAGGCATTGGATGTCTGTAGCAGACGTATAACTCAGGCTAGCAAGAGATGCAACGTTTTGTGCCATCCATATATTATTGATTTCCATTATTGGAGCTCACACTGTGTGAGACTAGCACCATGCATCAAACTGTTTTCTCTAGTCATTACAGCTCAGATACACAGATCAATGGCCACAACTCTGGGTTCTTAGGCTCTAATTCACATAGTGACTCAGTTAATTAATGTGTTTCAGACAGTCTCCTGAAAAAGACAATTTCTTGAAAAATGTGTGCATCACTCCACTGTGTGTAAAGCGTTCATAATAGGACCTGATATACCCTGGTCTAGGCAGTGCAGCCCAGCTGCAGACCACACTTATGTGGCAGTGCTTCTTTGCTGCAGAGAGTCTCTGAACAATGGTTCCACTCCACTCAGATAGGGATGGGTTGACCTGCCTCTGTTCTTCTCATCTGCACAGGATTCATTGCTTTCTAGGGCCATTGATATTCGTTATACCGTAGGACCATATAGGGTTGATCCTGCCTGGGGCCATTTTTGGATAGTTACTGCTTGCACCATCATTTATCATTCCTGTCTGGGGTCCAGTGAGGCTCACTAGTGCTTAGGTTGTTAATGTTTTTTTTACTGCCTAGAGTCATCGATGTTCATTACTACCTGGCTTCATTGTTATTCATTATTGCCTGAGGCCAATGGGGCTTATCACTTCTTGTGGCCATTGTGACTCATTCCTGCCTGGGGCGATCGATGTTTATACTGCCTGGAACCACATGATTATATCATTGCATGTGTAATTGAAGCTCATAACTGCATAGGTATATTGAGGGTCATTACTGCCTGGTGCCAGTGATATTGATTGCAGTTGTATGATAGAGGCACGCATGGTTAAACCACTAGTGCCTCTATCACGCAGCCCAAAACACAAATGCGCCTTAACCAAGAATTCCTTTACCACGCATGCCTTTAGCACGCAATTTCGTGGTATAGGCATGAATGGTAAAGGGGTATGTGTGGCTAAGGTGGCCACTACCCTGACCCCCCCATCCCCCGACTGCCCCCCACCCTGCGCTGCACCCTAAAACACTGCCCCTTAACAAACACTACCCCGACCCCACCAACCCCTGTGCTGTCCCTAAAACTACCCTGTCTACCCATTCCCCTCCCCCTGCCCAAAGGCCTAAAATCCTGCCCCTTTACAAACACTACCCTGATGCTCCCACCCCGCGCTGTCCCTTAAACTCTACCAACCCCTTCCACTGCCCTGAAACCTACCTCGACCCCCTCAGGCCTAAAAACTACCCCGACTACCCATTCCGCTCCCACTGCCCTAAGGCCTAAAACCCTGCCCTTTTACATGCACTAACCCGACCCCCACCCCGGCACTGTCCCTAAAACCACTCCAAACTCTACCACTGCCCTAAAACCTACCCCAACCACCCCAGCCCCAAAAACGTCCCTAACTAACCATTCCCCTCCCACTGCCCTGAGACCTACCCCAACCCTCACAGACCTAAAAACTACCCGACTACCTATTCCCCTCCCACTGCCCTATGGCCTAAATCCCTGCCCCTTTACATACACTACCCCGACCCCCACCCTGTGCTGTCCCTAAAACTACTCCAACCCCTTCCACTGCCCTGAGACCTACCCCGATCCCCCAAGCCTAAAAACTACCCCGACTACCCATTGCCCTCCTGCTGCCCTAAGGCCAAAAACCCTGCCCCTTTACATACACTACCCGACCCATCCCCACCCCTGCGCTGTCCGTAAAACTACCCCGATGCCCACAACCCTGAAAACTGCCCCCCCGGCCCCTCTTACCTCACCACATCTCTTCCTGGCGTCCTCCTGCTTCCGTCTTCCTGACAGCAGCAGCAGCCAGCAGCTAGATCGCGCACTGCCTTAACCACGCATATGCGTGGTTGAGGCATATTCATGGTTAAGGCAAGTGTGGTTGAGCTTGCGTAGTCAAAACATGTGTGGTTAAGACTGCTGTGTTCTGCCTGTTTTCCATTGATTGCAGCCTGGGCCCTTTGATTCCTTTACTAATTGGAACTATTGATGTTCACTACTGCCTGTGCGGTGAGGTTCATTTCTGTCTGCTTATTTGTGGGAACGTATGATGGAAATCAGTACACAGGAGGATTTTGCCAGTAGCCCGGATCGGGAGTAGTGGGGCGGGCTGGGGGGGGAGGTCGGGAGGATTGAGGGATGTAAAAAAAAATGAAAAAATGAAAAAAACTTACCTGCTCGCCGCTTTCCGGCTCTCTCCCGCGTCATCTCAATCTCTCCTTTCCGGGGCCGGAACATGAAGTAGCCAGGCTCCTCCCCTACGCCAATCACAACGCTGCAATGCAGCATTGCGATTTGTCTGAGTGCCTTGGATCAGCACTCAGCCAGGGAATGGGGGCCTGGGCATGTTCTCCACGCAGGCTGTGATGCAGCCTGCATGGAGAACATGCGAAGTGCGCATGACTGTTTGACCGGCCTGAGAGGGCCGGCCAAACAGTCATGTGCACTTAGGAGTGGGCAAACCACTCGTCCCCTGCTCTAAACCACTCCTCCCCTGCTCTGAGAGCAGAGCAGCCCCGCCTGCCCCACAAAGCTGGGCAGCAGGAACAAATACAGTAGTAAGCACATCGACTTATCATTGCATTTGTTCTTTCTTTTACTGCTTTGCAGCAGTGGGGCGACAGCCGCCACTGGGTTTTGCATCTTTATGTGGACGACTAAACAAAAGTCATACCTACTGGCTTTATCAAGGTGTGTTTCCATATGGTATCGCACACTCTTTGTGTACAGATAGTTAGATAATTCTTATACAAAGCCTGCATATAAGCCCTGCCATACATATATTCAAGTAAATGAAATGTCTTTCACACCTTATTTGATGCAGATGAATGTGCCATTCAGATTACTGCATTTGTTTACAACACTTTAAAGAAAGCAGGAGACCTGGGTGAGAAAATTGATCTAATACAAGCAAACATGGTTTTTAGGAGTCACAATAAAAGTGTTTTCAGATGTCACCAGCCACCTGTTCCCTTGAACTCCACAAGGGGGTCTTTCTATGAATGCGTCCGCCTAAAAGCCTCAAAGTCTGTAGCGAAATCCACATCCGACAACACCGTGTGCGGACCCCCGTTCACTTCAGAAGGTTCTCTCTGTAAAACAGACCACCCACGTCAAAGACCAACCTTCACCTTCCGAGAGCGGCACTGCCGCAGCCCAACGAAAACACATTATATGCAACCTTGTTCCACTTTATAAAGCATCCCAATTCATGCAAAACAAAGGCAAAGCTTTTCTACTCCGCATTTTAGCGGAGATGCCTCTTGAGCTCGTACTCGCCGTCCTATTACAAGACCAGATAATGCTTTGCAGAATAGACGGTACTAAACGAGGCGGTTTTATTGCTTGAAAGCAGCTCTTTGTTCATTACCAACCTTAGCTTAAAAAAAAAAAAAACAACAAAACAAATGTAGAAATATTATTTTCAAAAGGTTGGCGAATGTGTGTTCGTACGGGAAAAATGGAAAAAGTGTGCATTTGCCTCTATTTGAAAGCGGTCCCATTGTAAGAAATGGACAGAAGCTACAAAGGCTTCATATGAAAAAAATGCAGATCAGTATACAGAACGTTATGTACACAGCAAATGGGCAACTTATGGTTTAGTCTAAATAAAGTAATGCATATATAATTTACCTGTGATGAAGGTCTTTTCAATAAAACAAACAAGGGGGCATATTTACAAGGAGCTAGCACTGCCGCAGTGTCATTTTGTTGATGCTGCAGAGGACTTTAGCATCACTTTTTCAACTCCTGCGCCTATTTTTCACAGTGCAAGATCCGGATTTGGCAGTTAGCGATAATGATATGCAAGGTAGGTGTTCCCCTTTAAAAAGCCACACAAAACTGAAGCAGCTGTATTTACAACGATTTGGAAAAATGATGCTACTTTGTAAAAAGATGCGCAGAGTCCCAATAGCTGCAGAATTTTACTGCTACAGATAACCAGGCGTAAAAATGGCGCATGTCGACAAGTATAAAAGCAGAACACACCCAAATCACTTTGGCAAGCTCAACTGCACCATGGACCTACACCTACTGCACCTTGGAGCCCCTAGTAGACCACCACCTCCACCATCACCACTACCATCACCACGGAGGCAGCACAGTCAAAGGGAGCGGACATACCACCAGAGGATTACCCTCATTGACCCTCATCGACCTCAGGTAGGAGGAGGTCATTGCCTAGTACAGGCTCAGAAGGAAGCCCATTGTCCGCCTCCTTCACCAGATTGCACCAAGGCTGCAAACAACATCGCAGCGGCGCACCAACATCCCTCCATAGGTCAAGCGACTGGCTGTCCTACACATGCTGGCATCTGGAACGTTCCAACCCACTACAGCCAGAGTGGCAGGAGTACCCCAGGCATCCTTCCCTTGATTTCTCCCCTCCGTCCTAGATGCCATCATAAGCCTCACACCCCAGTACCTCATCTTCCCCAACACAACACAGAATTGACAGGAAAACAAGCAAGGCTTTTATGCCATTGCAGGATTTCGACGTGTTTGGGGTAATGGGCTGCACCCATATTCAACTTGTGCCTCCAGCGGCCACATCAAACCAGTACCGCATTAGGAAGCACACGCATTCCATGAACGTGCAGGGAGTCGTGGACCATCTGGGCCGCTTCATCAATGTCCTCACAGAGTACCTGGGCAGTGCTCTTGATTCCTTTATTTACCGTCATTCCACCATCAATGAGCGCTTCCAGAATGGGGCATATGGGAATGCCCTACTGGTTGGTAACTTCTCAAGCACGACAGACCACATGACAGTCAAATATGTTGGAATACATTGCCATGTTAGGCTTGGGCTGAATGAGACAGTGCATACGTAGTTGGTGTGGGCCTACATACTTGCACCATACTACATGGCATGTGTGCACCACAATCCTACAAGTCACAAATGTTGAGACCGGGAAACTTCGATTACATCGCGGTGTTTACACCGCAATACCTTTACAACGCGGGTATTACAATGCAAGTCATTACAATGACTTGCGCTGGATGGCGCTCTAAGCTAAGTGAATAGTATGATTTACTATTCCAACACCTTCCCTACTGTAACGTAGGCTGGAGTTGGAACAGTAAATCATACTATTCCTAAGTCCAGCGCCCTCCAACGCAAGTCGTTGTAACGACTTGCGTTGTAATGCCTGCGTTGTAAAGGTATTGCGGTGTAAACACCGCGATGTAGCGTCGTATATTCGTTGAGACCACCTACGCCACTGTGGGCCACATGTATGAGTGAACTGCGCTGCTGGAGCATCACTGCTCATGATGCTCTGGTGGAGCAGGTCTCCAACTCATATCAATGAGGCAATGCAAAGTTAGCCTGCATGCCCTTGCATGGCTTCACAGATATGCAGTATGGCAAGCCAGAGCAAAGTGCAGCATTGATTCACCCGACATTAAGGATGTGCTCCATGGGTCTCGCGTTGGCTTTTCCCATGAAACACCAATGAAGATCTCATACATTTCCACATATCCAAGGATCAGAGACCCTGGGACTGTTTCCAAATAGTGTGCCTCCCAAGGGGAGGTGAAATGAGGATACATAATTACATGTCTGTTTGTCATGTCCAATTACTATGTGCCCTGCATTTCGCAGGACACATAGAATGAGGAAATTGCATAGATTGTTTGCTTTTGGTGCAGGAATGTGTCCCTTAAAGCATTAAGTTATTTACGGACACGTGTACCATGGTGCAAGGGGGGTGTTGGCACTAGTCACTAATATGTGATGGTGCATATGCGGATGAACCATGGATGTGCGACCTGTTAGGAATATGGCACATTCCAGTCCTTCACGTTGGATGCAGGTCAGCGCAGCCAAATAACATCCAGTGCTGCCATGTGGCAACAACTGCTACATGAAGCCCTGTGTGTGCATTCAACTGTTTGAAAAAGACTCACTAATGCAACATTGTCTGAAATGCTGTGTCCAAACACTGTGTTGAAGTAAGGGATTCCCTTTCTTTAGTCTGTGTGTCCACAGGTAAATCCCATGGTCATGAGACATGGGATTTATACCAGACCTGTGAAACTGAGAAATGTAGTCATATTTTAACCTCGCAAGATCATGTCTACCATGCTACAATACATTACTTATCATATACACACATCCCTTCCTATGTGCACACCGTTGTGCGATGCACAAACCATTCTATGAGTCCTCCAAGGATCCAAACTGTGCAGCAAGGTACAGCCTCATGCACAAACTACATCTTCCATGACAGCCAACAACACAATTATCTTGGGAATAATGTACCTGTCTTGGAGCAATGCTGCACATTTTCTGCCAACACAGGCACCAAATCCTGGACACAGAATCATGTGGAAAATATGCCCACACTGTCCCCGAGCAGTGTGGCACTGTTGTGTGGTTGGTCTACCAGTTGCACTGCACATGCAAGACACCCAAATAACTCAAACCCCATGCGTACTGTCAACTTAGTGGATATAGGGCCATATGTATGAAGGCAATTTTGCGATCGCAAAATTGCAGTGTCCAATGTATGACACAAAACACCCCTCGCAAAATAAGGAATCGCAAATTTTGCGATTCCCTATTTTGCGATTGCATTTAAGGAATCGCAAATTGCGATTCCTTAAATGCAATGTAAGAAGCACAGAAAAAGTGCAATTTGGACTTAAGGAATCGCAAATTACCACCAACTTCAAGTTGGTGGTAATTTGCGATTTCTTTGAAAAATGCACTTTTTTGCATTTTTCAAAGTGCCATGTGACTCACATACATGCCCTTAGGGCATGTATGTGCGCCACATCTGCACCCATGCTCATTTCAGGGTGCAACAGGGTGTCCTTTTGACACCCTGGCACCCTTGAAATTGCATTTGCAATTTGCAATTCTCTAATTGGGAATCTCACATTGAGAATGTCTTCCCATTCATTCCTATGGGCCTTTAGGCCCATAGGAATGAATGGGGAGGTATTCCTTAATTGCGAATCGCAATTTGCGATTCACAATTAAGGAATATGTAGGATTCGCAAAATTTATTGCAAATCCTACATACATAGCATTTTGCGATTCTCAAATAGTGATTCTCTAAAAATCGCTAATTGAGAATCGCTAATGTATCCTTTGATACATATGGCCCTTAGTGCACTGCCATGTGTACACTATCATGTCCCAGATTGATATCCACTCACTACCCTCCACATTGCAGTACACATTTAACTACATTGGCTCCAACTCTCACAGCCAAATATGTGTGACTGAAGTATGCAACATCACCAGCTACAGGTTGTAAAATCAGTCATGTATCAGTTCAGAAATGGCAATAGTAGTCAATAACAGACACAATAGATGACTGTGAGAGATCTGTCTACTCAATGGCTAATTGACTCTCCTTACTGCTGGAAAATTATCACCTTCATGGCATTGGCACTCACAAGCATGACAAATAGAAAGTGAATCACAGAGGACAACACACCTGTATGAGTAGTATAGTGTCAGTCATTTCCAAATCCTACTTATGTGCATGCCACACAAAGTCATAGCATGGCTACTACAGTAGGCAAAGTGTATGAGTCATTCAGGACACATAACAGAATGTACATGAATGTGGGGCCATCCCTTGTCATGACTCTTAACTAATTGCATCCCTCCTGTCTTTGCAGCTGACCGTGGGTGATGACTCCTCTTAAAAAACCCAGATGGAACAACAATGGAGGCACAATCATGTACTAAGCGGGACCCGGTCTATAGTAGAGTGGACATTCGGCATACTGAAATCCTGCTTCAGGAGTCTGGCTATGTCTGGCGACCGATTGCTCTACTCGAAACCAATGGTATGCAAATTTGTACTCGTTTGCTGCATATTGCACAATATTTGTGTGCGGACAAATGTACCATGAGCTGATGCCAATGAGGAGCAGGAACTGCCGAACGATGAGGATGGAAAGGTGAGGAGCCACATTAAACTGTTCCATCAGTAGCAGCAACATAACAGAGGGACCATATGATTCACAACCTTTTCACTGATGTATGAGTGACTTGCATCATGTCACAATATGATGACTACATGAAACTGTGTACATATATATGTAGATAAACCTAGGAGCACTACCAGTGTTTATGAATTTTGATTTCATAGTCACAGTAGACATCAAAACATTCACATCACACCTGCTACTATATGCCACACAGAAAATGTATGTAGCTATGTGTAACAAAAAGCATAGAACAACTTCTGGTACAAACAAAATAGTGTGCATGCCGATTACCTGTAGCAAATAGTCCTGCATTGCCAACCACAATTAACATGGTGTGGTAAAGTAGATAGTGTGCTATGACTTTGTTTGTTTGTCTCTCGTACACCTAGCTATTTGTATGGCCTCATACTTGTGGACGATAGTAGAGTCAACGCATAGTATTATGACTGTGAAGTCACCTACATATTATGTGCATGGGCACACAGTCCCAAACCTACATTCTACATAAGCTACATCAAAAACTGCATCCACATATAAATCCATTAGGAGATCTCATATCACACATACAAATGTTACATACTATACTTTGCTAGTGCAACAGTGTCTACCTAGTGAGAAATGTAGCCACACTTGTCCCATTAGGTTAAGATGCCAATGGGACAAGCAGTGATGTATCCTACCATGTTGGTGTATTGCACTCAGATTCAAACAATGGTTAAACTCCTATCAGTACAGTCTTAGTGTGAATATGAAGATACAACACCTAGATCCAGAATACATAACAATTGAGCATCAGAAATCACATAAAGCGAGGTCAATACAGCCAGGTGTCTTGCGCCGATGCATCCCAAGATATAGGGGCCGATTCCGATTCGGGCAGGAAATCTCTCCGACCGAGCCGGACCCGGAGAGATTTCCGACCGAATCGGACTCTAGCAGCCCGACCGAACGAGTACGATGCGTACGTATGCTATCGGACTCGATTCTGTCGGACTCCCATTGAAGTCAATGGGAGCCGGTCGTACAACGCGTACACGGGCTCCCATTGACTCAATGGGTACGACGCGAACAAGGGTGCCCCCTACAGCGGGTTCGCGTCGAAGCGGGTCGTGCCGTACATGCACGTGTAGGGGGGACCCATGGGTCCCCCCTGCGTGCGACTCGCGTGGCTACGTGTGCAGGGGGGTCCGACACGGACCCCCGAAGTCTGGCTCCGACTGCTCTTTGGAGCCGGACGGCGCGAGTCGGTCGGACTGCCCGAGGCGCGCATCGTACTGGCTCGGTCGGGGAACGTCTCCATTGCGCGGTGCGAGTCGTGTCCGTGCGAGTCGGTCGGAGCGGTTCGGACCCGCGAACGAGTCGGTCGGCGATTTCGCGTACGCTCGCATCGTACTCGCTCGCCCGGACGCATGCACGAATCGGTCGGAAAAGAGGCCTCCGAATCGGATCCGGTAAAGCCGAATCCGATTCGGTGCCCTACCGGCCGAGATCGGAATCGGCCCCATAGTGATCCAATGTGGCTAGAAAAACGCAGGTGAACTTCATGTCTGAATGCATAGCCATCACCAAACTTCAAGTAACCACACAACCTAGAAACATATTGTGATGAGTCCCAATGTCAAACATATTCATGATTGTCCCACACCTGACTAGTTGTGGCTAGGCAAGCTGGCCTTGTGATCCACAAATCATAGGCTACACTTGGTGGTAAAGACTATGGGGCCGATTCCGATCCTGGTCGGAAACCGTTACGTCCGACACGATCCCGGCGCCATTTCCGACCGATTCGGGCCCCTTGGCTCCGAGCGAGCGAGTACGATGCAATCGAGCGCTGACGGACTCGTGTCGCTCGGAGCCCCATTGAAGTCAATGGGAGCCTGTTGTACGACGCGTACATAGACTCCCATTGTGAAAATAGCACGTTTTTGAGAAGTGTGGCCCCTATCGCGGGGACGCCTCGCTCACGCCCGCACCATACATGCATGTGTAGGGGGGACCCTTGGGTCACCCCCTGTGTCCGACTCGTAAGGCTACGGGCAAAGGGGGTCCGGCACGGACCCCCGAAGTCCGCTTCCCGGAGCGTTTTCGTCCCGGAGACTCCGACTCGATCCGGCTGTCCGAATCGTGCATCGTACTGGCTCGGTCGGAAATCGACTCCATTGCGCGGTACAATTCGTCTGCGACCGAGTCGTAGGGAGCGGTTTGGACCCGGAAACGATTCGGTCGGCGATTTTGCGTACTTTGCATCGTACTTGCTCACTCGTACAGATGTACGAGTCGGTCGGAAAGCATACGATTCGGTCGGGATTCGGCTCTACGAATCAGACTCGGTCGGAATTGTAGGCCTACCGAGCGAGATCGGAATCGGCCCCTAAGTGCAATTGCAATGTGCATGGCCCACACATATCCTTTCAGACACAAAGCCACACAGCTATTTGTGTACTACAACATGAGATGGTGCGTTTTCTCAACACTTCCCTGCACACAAAGCATTCATGGAATAGTTGTACATAGCCAATGTGAGTAACAGTATGCAGGACACATGGAAACAGATTAGCCAAGGTTACATCAATTGATACATCCTTGTTCCGGCTCTACTGTGGATGTCTGTCAAGTTTTGGACTGTGCCAGGTCCATGTGAGTCTCATCACCTGTCTAAGGGCCCCATTAGGATGGCGGGCGGACTTCTGTCCGCCCGCCATCCTCGAGGTGCTGGGACCGGCCGCCAGACGTGCAGCGGTCCTGCACCGCTGATTTTGATGCGACCGCCACCCTGGCGGTCGCATTCCGCACATTTTACATTGCGGCGGGTGCTGCTCAAAAAAGCAGCACCCGCTGCAATGCCAAATTGACATGTCGTGAATTCCCATGCACAACGTGGCAGGCACCACGTGGTGCCTGCCACCTTGTGCATGGGAATGCAGGGGGGTACCATGGGTACCCCCCAAGTGCACCCCCCACCCCCCTTGGGGGCCCACAATGGGCCCCCAAAGCACATCCCTGCCAGCTTTTCCATGGCGGCATCGCCGCCATGGAAAGGCCTTTTCAACCAGGCATCATAATATGGATGGCGGTGCCTTCTAGGCACCGCCACCATATTGTGACCCAGCTCCGCCCGGCCGGCAATCGGAACGATTGCCGACCGGTGGAAAAGCGGCGGATGCACTTTGCGTCTGCCACGATTCCGCCCGCCATAATAATATGGCGGGGGTAAATCAAGTTGGGATGGCAGGTGGATCGCCACCGCCAAGCCAGTGGTGGCAATCCGCCCGCTATCCTAATGACCCCCTAAGTGTCAAACTACAGGAGTGTTCCATGTGAACACCCACTGCTATGCACAAGCAACCCCGCCTCGATGCAGAGTGTAGTTATGGTGTGATTAACGCAGACTTACTGTGAACAATATTTAGGAGGACACGCCAAGGCACACATGGTGATCTAGCATAGCATCATCATCATGTGTGAGAATCATGTGGCCCACAAATGATGACTATGTTACTTTCCTGTGGGGTATGACCATTGCATATAAATGGCCTAAACTCAGTCAATCATAGGGTGCCATCCATACATCCCTTCCAGGTGGTTGCAGCCAATCGCAGCACTTGCCTGCAAGGGAAAATGTAACCCTCCCAAGTATCCCCACAGCCTGCTGCCTGCATTGTGGTACATGGCGCAGATTGGCAATAGGCTGCGCTGTCGTAGATGTGGGTGTACTGACCGCGGTGCACAGACAGAATATCGAGTTGTTTTTTTCGAAGTACCATAATATTGAGTTTTAAATATCGAGGTACAAGAATATCGACTGCAAAAATATCGTGGTACAGAATATCGACAGTAAGGTAAGAAATATCGTTTTTTTAAATATCGAAGACAGTAATATCGTTTGTAAAAATATCGTTGTTAATAATATCGATATTTATATTAATGTTCTGTATTTTAGTATGTGTGTTTAAAGTTTGTGATGTAATTTTTTCTATAAGTATAGCTTTTTTAAATGTATGTGTTAAATTTTTAGCAGTAATTAATTTTATGTTAATTAATTTTTGCGTATTTTAGTTCTGTAGCGGGTTGTGGGTTTATAGGGGAATATGGTGGGAAGTAATTTAATTATAATAAAGTAATTATTAATTTTTATTTATTAGTATTTATAATTAATTTATTATTAATTAATTATTAATCAGTTATTCTTTTTTATTAATTAATTATTTGATAATTATATTAATTTTGTTAATTTTTTTAGGAGCGGGTTGTGGGTTTATAGGGGCATAGGGTGGGAAGTAATTTAATTATAATAAAGTAATGATTAATTTGTATTTATTAGTATGTATAAATAATTTATTATTAATTAATTATTAATGGGCTATTAATATTTATTTATTAATTAATTGATAATTTTATTAATTTTGTTATTTTTTTTAGGAGCGGGTTGTAGGTTTATAAGGGAACAGGGTGGGAAGTAATTGAATTATAATAAAGTAATTATTAATATTTATATATTAGTATTTATAATTAATTTTTGGTTAATTAATTATTAATTGGTTATTAATTTTTATTAATTGGTTAATTGATAATGATATTAATTGTGTTTTTTTTTTAGGAGCGGTTGTGGGTTTAGAGGGGAATCGGGTGGGAAGTAATTTAATTATAATAAAGTAATAAGTAATTTTTATTTATTAGTATTTATAATTAATTTATTATTAAATAATTATTAATTGGTTATTAATTTTTTATAACTATTTAATTGACAATTATGTTAATAGTGTTATTTTTTTAAGAAGCGGGTTGTAGGTTTATAGGGGAATAGGGTGGGAAGTAATTTAATTCAAATAAAGTAATTACATTTTTTATTTATTAGTATTTATTTTATATTTCGATTTTAAAGTGTTGTTTGTGGTAATTTATTTATTAATAATTAATTATTAATTGTTTGGAAATTATAAATAATTAATTGGTAAATATGTTAATTGTGTCAAATCTGTAGGAGTTGTTTGTGTCTTTATAGGGGAATATGGTGTGAAGTAATTGATTTAAAAATCATTAATAAATATTTTTTTGATTATAATTAATTTATTTTAAAGATAGTTATTTGTTTGTAAAATGTTGTTTTTAAACTTTTATAAATTAATATTTGTAGTTAATTTTTAGTATTTTTTAACATTAAATTATTTTTTATATTTTGGAATTGTTTTATATTTTTATATGGTTTTTATTTTTGTGTTATTAACAATTTTTGTATTGTAGTTGCTATTTTGTTTCTTTTTTCTTTTTCTTTTAATTTTTGGAAATATTAATTTTAACCCTCTGCTATCCAACACTTTCCCTACTATTGCACTCACTGGAGTGGGAATAGTAATTGTTACCCCTACGCTATCTAACACTTTCCCTACTGTTACACTCTCTGGAGTGGGAATAGTAATTTTTACACCTCCGCTATCCAATACTTTCCCTACTGTTGCACTCACTGGAGTGGGAATACAAATTGTTACCCCTCCACTATCCAACATTTTCCCTACTGTTGTACTCACTGGAGTGGGAATAGTCATTTTTACCCCTACGCTATCCAACACTTTCCCTACTCTTGCACTCTCTGGATTGGGAATAGTAATTTTTACACCTCCGCTATCCAAAACTTTCCCTACTGTTGCACTTACTGGAGTGGGAATAGTAATTTTTACCCCTCCGCTATCCAACACTTTCCCTACTGTTGCACTTACTGGAGTGGGAATAGTAATTTTTACCCCTCCGCTATCCAACACTTTCCCTACTGTTGCACTCTCTGGAGTGGGAATAGGAATTTTTACCCCTACGCTATCCAACACTTTCCCTACTGTTGCGCTCACTGGAGTGGGAATAGTAATTTTTACCCCTACGCTATCGAACACTTTCCCTACTGTTGCACTCACTGGAGTGGGAATAGTAATTTTTACCCCTTCGCTATCCAACACTTTCCCTACTGTTACACTCTCTGGAGAGGGAATAGTGTAATTTTTACCTTTACGTTATCCAACACTTTCCCTACTATTGCACTCACTGGAGTGGGAATAGTAATTTTTTACCCTTCGCTATCCAACACTTTCCCTACTGTTGCACTCACTGGAGTGGGAATAGTAAATTGTATCCCTACGCTATCCAACACTTTCCCTACTGTTGCACTCTCTGGAGTGGGAATAGTAATTTTATCCCCTCCGCTATCCAATATTTTCGCTACTGTTTCAGTTAATGTAGTGTAAAATGTATTTTAAAAAGATTAAAAATATTTTACTATTTTAATTTACTATATATATATTTTATTTTTATTTTTATGTTATTGGTGTATGTGTATATATATGTATTTATCATTTTTAATATGTTTCTAACAATTTATAATGTATTAAAATAAATATTTATCAATATTATTAAGATATATATATATTATATTTTATATATATGTATGTTTAATTTATTTTTACATTATATGTATTACTTATAATTTTAAGCATTTACTAATAATTCTAACTATGGAGGTCATTACGATGACGGGCGGACAAAGTCCGCCCGCCACCGTAACGGAATGCGGGACCGTCCGCAAGGAGTGCGGCGGTCCCGCACCTGACATTAGGATGCCACCGCCACCGTGGCGGTGGGACACTCTATTCCCAGCATTGTGGCGGGCGGTGCTCACCGCACCGCCCGCCACAATGCTGTGAATGCACATCGTGCATTTGCATGCACAACGTGACAGGCACCGTGCGGTGCCTGCCACCTTGTGCATACAAATGCAGGGGGGTACCACAGGTACCCCCATGTGCACTCCCCACCCCCCCAACATCCTGGGGGCCCGCAACGGGCCCTCAAATGCAAAGACCGTATGCCTTTCCATGGTGGCAATGCCGCCATGGAAAGGCTGATCTCCGCTGGCATCATAATATGGATGGCGGTGTCTTGGAGACACTGCCACCATATTATCCTTGTTTTCCGCCGGTCGACGAGTCGACCGGCAGAAAAGCAGCGGACGGTCTTTTCGTCCGCCGCGGACCCCCCAGCCATCATAATATGGCGGGGGGTCTTTGCTGTGTGGATGGCGGGCGGATCGCCCCCGCCGAGCTGGCAGTGACTACCACCGGCCCGGCGGGGGCGATCCGCCCATCATCATAATGACCCCCTATGTTTTTTTTAATTATATGTATTATTTACTTTGTTTTACATTATTTTTTAAACATTAAAAAAAAACTATTTTTAACAACAATATTTTTAACAACGATATTTTCGCTTCGATATTTTTGTACTTACCATTATGTAGATAGGACTTCGATATTCTGGACATCGATATTTTCGCTTCGATATTTTTGTACCTTGATATTTTCAATGTCGATATTCTGTCAGTGGTCCACTGACCGCATGGCAGTGCTAGTTTGTGGCATCCCTGGGGGAAGCTAAAGCAGTGTAGTTGGGTGCTAATACTAATTTAGCACACAGGGCACCTCTTGTAAGGTGTGCCCTTGCGCTACCAGAGGGATTGGGCCCTATGCGTAGTATGATCCCTGAAAAGCATGAACCCATATGTACACTTTCAACCCACATATTAAACGCATGCAAAGGCAGTACGCAGAAAAAACTCCACTATTCACACCCAACACAGCAATCCCTGTAAATGATTACATGCTTTGCGCATCCCAATACACCAAAAAACACACATTTGCCCTATTGTGTCAAAAAAATGATACATTAGCCTAACGCGTGAATTTTGCAGCCACCACATCAGCCGACAATGACACTTCCCAGCCAACGTGTCCGAATGACCGCCTGGTGCCTTGTCAAGCCTCGCCTTGTGTGAAATCGATGCATTGACTGGTAGTATAAAACAAATGATGCGTGAGCCTAAAGCGTGAATTTTGTAGCCACCACATCAGCCAAAAATGACTCATCTCAGCCAAAGCGTCTGAATGACCGCATGGTGGCTTGTCAGGCCTTGTGTGAAATCGACACACTGACTGGTAGCGTTAAAATAAACGATGCATCGGCCGAAAACATGACACATCCGCCAAGGAAGTGATGTCATAGATTATGCATGCTGCAAACCAGGAACTGTGAAGTTACTTTCATTTTGACTTTAAGTCACAGTTTTACTGTCTGTGCTTCTGAGTGGTTGCATCTTGACTGTGATGGAGAGTGTTTAGGTGGGTCTGGAGCTGGTTAGTTGTGTCTGTTGTCCCTGTTGTGTCCTTCAAGTCCTTTTTGTGCTTTCTTGTTGTGTATTGTTGTGTATTGTCCTGTGTTCAGTCATTTGTTTGTCTTCTGGGGTATTGTTGCTGTAGGGCTAATTGTGGGTTTTTAGGGGGTTCTGTTTTGTTTGGGGGTTTGCTGTGTTTGGGTGGGAACATGCCTGGGAAGGGTAGGGCCCGCCCCATGAGCAACGAGGAGTTTAGGATCTTCCTGTGGCTGGTGACCTTTTTACCCTTTTGTACTCCTGGGCTACCACATGGCGGTGCGGATGCAACATTAGGAGGAGGTGTGGGCACAGATGCAGAGGCTGTTTGGAATCGACGGGACGGTCCATCAGCTGAAACGTCACTGGGCAGATGCGGTTGGCAAAGAGTCAGACTTGCTATACTACATTGACATCCAAGTTGGTGGAGAAGTTGGTAAATACACATGATTTGTGTGTTTTACTATGTGTCTCATTTACCCATTGATGAATAGTGGTAATATTGAGTATGGCTCACATAACTTTTGCGCAAAATAGCTATGCCCCCATGCAAATGAGGTAAACGCCATGGCAATAACGATGGCAGGATATAGATCCCCAGTGCTATCTGTGACACTGAGTGGGCCACGCAAGTGTTAGTGTCCCTTTAGGTGATACAAATGAGTCCCAGGGAAGCATCAAGCTGATGCACATGCCCGTAACCCATCCAGACAACTCATATGATGACAAACCAGGTAGTCAAATCCGCTCCAGAGGTGCTTCTTTCACCACACGCATTTGTCAGGTACAGTTGTGATTGGCCATTACAGAACATGCGTTACACATAAAGGGGCTTATTTACAAGCCACTTGCGCCGCCGGGACGTCACTTTTCCCCATATTAAAAGTGAGGCACCTGCGGCACAAGGGCCTTGTAAATAAGCCCCAAAGTTGTCTTCATAACTCTGTGGGAGTGCAATTCACAAGTAATGGTGATGGGCAGCTCAAGTAGGATTTGCCCTGTGCTGGCCAGCAAGACTAAGGGGCTTATTACGAGTACAGCGGTCCTGGGACTGCCGTACTCGCTATGGCAGTCCGACCACCATCACCCCGACGGTCCGACCGCCATATTACGATGGTGGCAGTAGGACCGCCACAAGACCGCCTCCGCCGCCAGGAACCAGCACAGTGCGGGAAGCAGGCTGGATTTGTGGCGGGACTGATGCCAGCCCACCTAGCGATTATGACTGCCTTTCCACCAAGCATTTCATGGCAGTGACCCCCCATGAAATGCTTGGCGGAAAGTTAAGGAAAGGGACCCCCAACAGGGCCTCAGGGCAAATCTGGGGGTGGGCGCAGGGGGCACATCATGCACCCCCCAGAAGTGCATGCTCCTGCACGCACTGTGTGGAAAACACGACATGATGCATGCCACACAGTGCACCCGATGCGGCAGCGGACCCACGGCGTTGGCATGACTGCTGGCTGTAATGCTCAGCCAAAGCATGCCACCGCCATTGGACTGCAGCCGCATCGCCCACCCACCTCGGATTCTAGTCATAATCCAGTGAGCAGCACCTTCACTCCGGACTTGGCAGTCTTCCTGAAACCCCCAAACTCGTAATAAGGCCCTAAGAAAAGGCAAATTTTGGCAGAAGTCATTGATGAAGGGGCAGTCAGTTGAGTTATAGCTGACCACCTTACCAACAACAGAGTTTTTTTTAAAGCCCCTAGCGGTGCCGGTATGTCACTTTTCATCTGTTAAAAAGTGAGGACTCAGTAGCGCAAGGGGCTTGCAAAGTAGCCCCTTGGTGTTCTTAGCATACACAATCACCCTTGACCTATAGTGCACTTGTGTGTGCATTGTTGACATGATTGGTATTGTACTGGAAGGGACAGCTCACAGCACAACGAAATGCGAAGGCAGAGTATAACACTTTTGTATTTGTGCATTGCAATGTAGCACACATACAATACTGAATGACAGATAGTGATGTGCCGATGTTCCCCATACTCTATATCATATGAAAATTAGTTTACAAAAGAAATGTAATCTATAAAGTATCCAAAAAATAAGAAACATATTGATAAAGGTATAAAATATTTGATATAGTGAAAAGCAGACCATAAATTTAATAACTTCTTAAAGATATAACATACCTTTGCCTACAAAGAGGAAAACATTAATTGAAAAGAAAGCAAGAAGAAAGCAGAAGAGGGAAGAGTGTGACATTTAGGGAATAATAAGACTTGAATATATGATGTCTAAAGGATAATAAAGTTTGGAAAAAAGTAGAATTATACTAACTTAACTAACAGTTGTTCAGACATAGACAGACTGAGCTTTCTAAATACTAAAAATCAAAAATATACCTAAATGAGACAGAGAAAAACCATCATCTGATTATGGAGGATACATCTCTGAAAAACTATATGTGTGTTTTGAGAGATAACTGGAATTTTAAAAAAAGATAGTACTATAAGGCCACAACATTTCAAGTTTTATAGCTAGTGGCGCAAGTGTTATACAAGCTCGATCTAGTCTGTTGTTAAAACATATGCTATACCACCATGCTTTAAAATTAACATTCAAAGCTTTTTTCCATTTGTTGAAAAGCAGCAGCCGGTAAAAGAATATGTATAAATTATCATGTGTACAGTCAAACCATTCATCAGATAAGCTACCTAAAAAGAATGATTTGTTACTTTACAAGTGATATTAATATTAAATATAACATCAGTTTGGTTCCAGACTCCCATGCAAAAATATGGGGTATATTTACTAACAGTTTGCGCTGGTCTCTGTGTCCCACAATTGACACATATCAATTTTTATTTGAAGTTTACTTTCCAGAGCAAAATTTGTTTTCAGCGTATGACAGTACACTAAAACCAAAAGACTGGATCAGCTTGACAAGAGATGAAACATAAAGATTGAAAAGAGTAAGACTAAAGGACTAGCCCTGTGGCACCTCACAGGGTAGGGAGAGGACTTTAGAAGTAAACTGTCCACACATTACTGACTGAGTCCTCTTTGAAAGGAAAGAACCTTGTAAACTAAAGGCCTTGGGGCAGATTTACAAGCCCCTTGCGACACTTTTGCCCTGCCGTTGCATCACTTTTGTGAAGCAGAGGCGGTGTAAACAATGAGCCACGTTGCAACACATTTACAACGTGACGCATCTAGAGAGATGCGTCACGTTGTAAAGCTCTGCGTCACATTATACCTGCCTCAGGTATAATGTATGCAGGGTGGGCGTTCCGATGCAAGAAAGCCTCATAAAAGTGACGCCGTGAAATCTACAAAATTTCACTGCGCCACTTCTACGACGCCACTGCGTCAAAACCTTACACCTGCTTGAAGCAGGCGTAAGGAGTGACACAGTACAACAGATATAGGCCTTCTTGAGCATTGCTGGAGTTGTGTCGTGCTTGCGACACAACTTCAGCAATGTGTGACCTTTGCACCAACAGATGCGTGACGCATCTGTCAATCCTTGCGCCATGGTACGCCTCATTGTAAATGCGACGCATCCATGGTGGCGCAAGGGTTTTTTGTGTGACGCAAGTAAACTGACGCATCTCTGCTATGATGCAGAGATGCTTCAGTTTCTTGTAAATCTGCCCCCTTATCTTTAATCCCAAGCTTAGGAAGGCGAGATATCAGAGGTGAAGGGGAGACAGTGTCAAACACTATGGACATATGTAACATGATGAGTGCCGCAGCCTTGCCAGCATCCACTACTGATCTAATATTATTCGCTGATGCTACCAATGCCAACTCAGTGCTGTGCCCGCTTCTTGTTTGAGATAGGTCCAGCAGTTCATGAATGTCAATCAGGTTCACCAGTTCCTGACTGAAATGTTTTTCAAGTATTTTAGCAAAGGCAGGCAGCAGGGAGATAGGGTGATAAGTTTTTACATTTTTAGGTTTAAGATTAGGTTTTTTAATCAATGGAATCACTAGTGCTTCTTTGCATGTTTTAGGAAAGCAACCAGATTTCATTATTGAATTAAACGTGGTCGTCAGATGTTTTGCCGCCACATCAGAAACAAAATGTAGGGTTTTAGGTGGCAAGGGTCAAGCGGGGAGCCTGATTTAGTATTAAAAACAAGTGCCTTGGCTTGCAAAGTAGAAAGAGAGGAAAAGGTAGACAAAATATTAGTAGTTGATGTTCTTGGTGAAGCAGGGGACATTATCTGACTGCTCAGGTTCCTGTGTATTAGAGAAGTCTGAAAATTTTTTCAAACCTTCGTTTGCCAGGTTGTCTCAGAAAGACTGTGATAAATCCATATTAAAAGGATTATTGGGACATGAAAGCATGATAACTA
Source organism: Calotriton arnoldi (assembly GCA_963921515.1). NCBI lineage: Eukaryota > Metazoa > Chordata > Amphibia > Caudata > Salamandridae > Calotriton > Calotriton arnoldi. The sequence continues at coordinate 1,598,750 of CAWUFW010002935.1, read as the reverse complement.
TTTTAAAGAGCTCCTTTGAGGGATTGTGGGCATTGTCAATTTTAGAGATACAGGGGCATATTATCAACGGCCAGCGATAATTATCGCTGGCCGTGCTTAGCGATAGATATCTTATCGCTGGCTATCTCCGGTAATTATCGCCCTGGTAGCGCGTTATTAACAACACGCTTCTCCAGGGCGATAAAAATTCCGGAGATAGCGAGAGTTATCGCCGCTTTGCAGGGAACATCGCTGGTTTTCCAGCGATGTTCTGCAAAACGGCGATAACCTTGCTGATACGACCCTGTGGTCGTATCAGCACAATCCACCCCTATGTTAGGGATGGCTAAGTCGGGATAATAGCAGACGTTAGATTTTGGCGAAAACGGCCGCTTCGCCAAAATCTAACGCCTGCTATCATCCTGTGGGCTGCCTTGTAAATATCGCGATGTGCACATCGGCGATATTTACAACGTAGCCCATCTGGGGTACGCCAGTAACGCCCACCTTGCATCTCATTAGAGATGCAGGATGGGCGTTGTGGGAAAGGGCGATAGGGCAAGGATTCACGCGATAGCGTGACCTTGCTAATACAGCGATAAAATTATCGCCGCTTTTCGTCTGAAAACAGACGCTAAAGCGGCGATAATTTTTTATCGCCGGCTTGTTAATATGCCCCATAATGTTTAGATTTTCCCTCAAAAATAGCACATTTGGAATCATGAATTAAGGACCTATACTTCATTCTCTCCTGTGGGTTGTAGGCTGACCACCATTTACGCTCTTCCTTGTGACACATCTGTTTCAATGACCTAAGATTATCCAAAAACCATGAAGCAGAGGGTTCAACCTGGTGCTCATTCACCATTTTAAGAAGAGCAATAGTATCCAAGACCTTACTGTGCCAGTTGTGGTATTCTACTGCAGCCAAATTAGCATTCTGATTGAGAGTGAATGAGGTGGCTGTTAAAGCCTGACTAAAAGTTTTTGCCAATATGTGTTTTCCAATTTCAGGTCTTAGTCCTCAGATGAGTCATCTGCACTGTGATCAGACCAAATAAACGGACGCACTTCACCAACGTGAAGGGAGGGATTATTTGTAATTTGCCAGCAGCCAAATGAGTAGGAGAATTCACAATTTTTGAAGACCAAAGCTATTCACGATGTTGATAAGCGAGCAAGTGTCTCTTCTAGAAGATGTTTCAAGATGAAAATTGAAATCCCCTAAGATCGAAAATTCAGTTTATGTAAAAAAGGTTCTAAAAAGTTGCCCAGAGACAAAACAAATTCTGCCCTTGGCCCCGGTGGATGATAAATAAGTGAGCTTGAAAAGTATAGTGAATTTTCAGGTCCAAAGTAAGAGCCTCGCACGAAAAAGGAGTGAGAGGCATAATTGTGCATTGAAAGTTCCTGCGGAAGACTGCCACCAGTCCCTCAACTAATTTATTCAGATGATCCTGTTGTAGGATGCCTCTGCTAAATTGGGACTGGAATGGTCACAAGCCCATGTTTCAGTTATGAAAACGCAGTCAGGTTTATAGGACTGAATAAATCCATAAATTCAATTTTAATCTTATTAAAGAACACGTGTTAATGAGAAAACTAACTACATGATTACCTAATATCAAATCTCAAATTGTAGACAACCCCGGTGTTTGCAAATCAAGGAGCCTCAAAGAGATGTCACTTTTAGGGAGTTCCAGACTCATGTGGAAATGACATGCTGCACAGTCAGCTTTGCTGCCTGAATCTAAAGTAGCTAAATTAAAAAGAGGACATGCTCAGCCATTACTGCTGTCTCGGTAGTCCACGAGGTGGTCACAGGAGTAAGTAATGTGCAAATCCTGTTCCACCTTACAAAGTCCAGTGGGTTCTGGCGAATGGCGCAATCCAAGCACCGGCAAGCTTGACTTTGGTGCTCCTGCAGCATGCCAACCACATGTCTGCTGCATGGACACACTGAAATGTGATTTAAAAAGCTCACCATGTGAAGGGAGCGAGGCTAGGCCATGAGGCGTCGCTTTGGTCAAAAAGCAAACTGGAGTCCAGCAACTCCAACTTGCGTTCAAAGGCTCCCCTTTCAGGCATGCTTATGTTGAAATAAAATCAAACTAAAATAAATGTGAGAAACTCCAAACCATAAACACAATGATAATGCCTAATGATTCCTTAAAATATGTTGCTTGCTAAAATAGGAGCCAGGCACCTCCATAGGCCAGAATCAAAGTGCCATCCAATGAAGTAAAAGAAGGTGCACCACCCTGTGTCAAATTTGGGAAATGAAGAGCACTCTGAGAATGCTGTCAGCTACCCCAGAGTCGGTTAAGGGCTGCTCCAATGCACTGGTGTGTGATATAAAAAGCCCATCATTAGAATGAGCTAGAAAGGAAGTCAGATACAGCTTCAACTAAAAAGTTGTATTTCTTTTCAAATTATTCTGGAAATCAGAATGTATTTTGAATTTCTGCAGAAAGAATCACGACATAATATGCTACTAATTGATATGCCCATATGCAACACTTGTCTCTCCAGGATTTTCCAATATATATACTCTTAGGGCCTGAATCATAAAGGTTAGCTTGCACCTTTGTGTAAGTTTACTCTTTTTCGGTATTAACAAAACTACAATTTAATATTAACTGTATGACTGCGGAGACTCTGCCGTCGGGGCAGGGAACTCTGCACAAAAAACATAGGCCAGTCTAACTGTTTTATGTGCGCAATTCTCTGCCCCACCTGCATAATCTATGCAGTTGTAAATTTACAATTAAATTGCAGATTTGTGAATTCAGAAACAGAGTATATTTACACAAACGTATGTTTCCCTTTGTGAATCCAGGCCTATGTATTAACCTTGATATTTTTGTTGTAGTTGTACTAAATAGATGAATTAATAAAATCAGCTTTCTTTAAAATGTCAGAATACAAGAAAGGTCTCAAAACTTTACATGCATAAAAATAGATTGGTAGAGATAAGTAGGACGACTTACTGACAAGACTTGAATTTTTTTTTTAAAAATGAGGACATCAAGGAATATTCAACATCTATTCAAGAAGGTTTCCAAGATTTTTCGTCATCTGATATCCAATGTGCTACAAGTGAAAATTTGGAAAATGTACCTCTTTGCTCAGTCTTAAATTGGATAAATCTAAGGATGTTTTTCCTATTCCATAAAAACATGATCAAAGTTGGATCTATTTTCTTGAGATATGACAGAGGGATCTTAAAAATGCCTTATTATATATTAGGAGCTAGCATCATTTTGATGGGATATAGTCTTCCCCAGAAGAGCTTTCCAGCATGTTTAAAAACATATAGTTTTGTCTAACTCTAGACAGAAAAGATACACAGAAATAGTAAACAAGAGAGGAGATAATGGACAACACTGTCTGACACCTCTGTGCAAAGGAGAATAAGCATACATGGAGAAGAATGCAATAAAGAAACAAGAGCTATCAGTTTAGGGCCACATTGATTCCATTTTAAGATGTTGACAATAAAGTCCCATCCCATCCTGTCAAAAGCTTTTTCAGAATCTAGAGTAACAGCTATTAATGGGTATGTAAATTAAGATACATTGCAGATGACATTACAGAAGGTTCTGAAATTATCAGAAGAGAATCTGACTTTATCAATGCCAGATTGCGCCTGTCCTGCCCAATGAGCATAGGTAGAATAAGGTCCAAACATAATACTAGTATTGGAAAAAAAATCCTAAACTCTGTATTTACCAAGGAGATTGGCCCATAGTATTCACAAGATTCTGAATCGTAAATCTCTTTGCAGATAAGACATATCATCGCTCCATGTAAAGATTGTTGAGCAGAGTTAGAAAAGGTAAAGAAAGTAAATAATTCAAGTAATTTAGGAAACAAAATGCCAACAAAATGGGAATAGAACTCAATCAAAAAGCCATCAGGTGCCCGAACCTTTCCTCTTTGTTAATAGATTTACAGCTTTGGTTATCTCGTCCACTAAATTATCTTTTGCCAATGGGGAAAAATCTATGCCAAGCAATTGGGTCTTCTCAAATCTATTCCAAATAATCTATTGTTCTCTAACGGATAGTTATCCAGTGAATATAAATATTTATGGAAGTCTACGATTTTGTCCATATCTTTATCTCTACATATGTGTGCGCACCTTCACTATCCACCATAGCTTCTATTTTAGTTTGTTCTTTATTTATTTTCAGATAACTTGCTAATAGTTTCCCAGATTTGATCTGACCCCCATCTCTACAACTTGGAAGATATGTTAAGATATTTTCAGTTGATATTTTTATCTTTTGAAGTGTAGAAAAGATTCACAAGATTTATAATTGTATGTAAAGTAATTTAGTATCCCTCCGACTTTCCTTTTTTTAGAAACAATATATTTAAAAAAAACCTAATGATGCAGCTTTGAACCAACCCCATACAATTGGGAATAATGTGTGAGAGAAAATGTTGAATGTAAAAAATGTATCTTGAAATTTAGAGGTAAATAATGGGCACATTATTAATGTATTATTAAACCTCCATTTTCCTGAAGTTTTCCGATAAGGGATTAAATCAAGGCCAGTTATTACTAAAGTAAAATCAGAAAATTGAATAGCTCCATTCTCTGCATTCAATAGCAACTGAGTGATAAGTTTGATCACAAATATATATTGTCTATTCAAGATTGTGAGTGATGCACCAGAGTATAAACAGTAGGGTGGCTCTAATTTTCATAATGCCAGCTTACTTTGCATAATCATAGTAATTTCATGTAATAAAATGTAAGCCTAATGCCCAAGATTACGCAATTATGCCACGTTGTGTACAAGAATTCTACTTGGGGAAAAATTCCAATGGGATATGCACAGAAACAATGTGAGCAGTATATTCCGAACATGAGTGGCTGTTCTTTAACATGGGTGGTCAACATACATTTCAGGTTCATTTTTAACAGGTTGCAGACGTTACAAGAAATTTGTTGAGCATGAAAATGCAGTTTCAAACAAGAGAAGCAGTTCTTATAATGTGAGCTTTCGAAAATCAACTCAAACATATCTTTTCAGTTTCAATTTTTATCCAAGTGGACAGTTCAAATATAGTGAAAAACAATTTTTTTCTTCTTTTTATCTTTTTATTTAAATATCTGAAAAATAATGTATTTATTATACGTATATTAATTCAATATTTATTTCAAGATTAAATGAATAGTGGTGTAGCATTTTTACTTAGTTCTATATTTAAAGTAAAATCATAAAATAAATTAATTTACATTAATATTTTTCATAATAATATTTTTAATAATTTTGTTTATTGTAATTTTAGTGGATGAAAGTGTCATAGAGACTGGGAGGCTACTTAACATACAGTAGCAATTTCCTTTTCCGGTCCTGAGAATTCCTCCTTCTGCTTTGTTCTCCCTTTGGTTATTCTGGAATTGGGTTTTGGAGGGCAAGGATCACTCTCTTTGGTCTGTAATCTCTGCTGCATCTACTCCCTTGGATTTTTTTACTTTTTGGGACAAATCAAGTAAAATCAATGAAGTAAGTTGCACAAATTTAGTGGTTTGAGTGAGGTCGTGTACAACTAGTTTTGCTCTTTTTTTGCTGAAGGGTGGCTCTGAGTTTTGGAGTAGGGGCTCATGTGGAATTAAGGTTTCTTCAAGGGATAATGTCTACACATTTTGTGGAGGGTGGAGGACTGGGGGTTATATATGCATTTTTCCATTTCCATGTGTTTGTTGGTAAATATTGTTCAGGTTTCTCTTCATACTGTTGTGGGTTTTTCTTTTCAGGGGAAATCTCTGCTGCAAGTCTTGGATATATTTTTTATGTATTCTCAATGTTTGTCTGCTATAGATATTATATTTATTACTTTAGGGGCTCATGGTAGGTCTTGTCACTTTTTGGAGTATTTTTGGTGCGGAGGGTCGGGGTGACTCCAGTAGTCCAGGACCATGTATTCAGATATTTCCCTTTGTTCTGCCTTATGTGTTTGCCCACTATGTGTATGCCGGTGTGTTTTTGAATTTGTGTGAGATGGTCGATTAATTTCTTTTTCTTCAGCTTTTAAAAGTATTTTGCATGGGTAATTGTTGCCTATGTTGTTTGTGTGGGGGCATTTGTTAAGTTTATTTTAATCTTTTGTTACTGTTTCCATTCTGTTGTGCTGTTGAATTTATTATTGTTGTTTTACTAGGGAGTAATAGCTCATGGATAGACCCAGTCATGTCTTAGGAGTATATCTGCGCAATTGTTTCCCTGTAATACTGTATGTTTTGGTTGATGGGGGAAGAGCAGAACAGCCATGTTCTGTTTGTTTTCCATTCCTCCAGCTATTTTGTGGACCCAATGTATCTGTGAGTGTGTCTGTGTGTTTGTGTGAGGGTGATATGCGGCAATCTTGTCTTCGTTCTCCATGCCTCCCTCCTTGCTAGCCATGTGGCGATGCCCATTCTTTGAAGCCGGTGTGTGTGTCTCTCATAGGTAGGTATTTTTTCTTTGTTCTCCATGCCTCCTTCCTTGCTGGCCATGAGGTGACAGACATTTTGATTTTGTTCTGAATGCCGCCTTCCTTACTGGCCATGTGGTGACAACCATTTTGCCTTTGTTATTCATACCTCCTTGCTTGCTGGCTCATGCCATGTGGTGAGTGACAACATTTTGTTGAACCAGTAGGTATTTCTCATTATTCATTGTTTTATTTCATTTTCAAGGAGTATTGATATCAGAAAAAGCCCATGCCATTTATGTTCATTTTTGTTCCTAATATATTTTTCCTGATATATTTATTTATATTTGTGGCTGATTGAAGTTGCGTGTAGTACATAGTTGTTGTTTTTAATTTATTAAATTTGCCTGTGGCCCAAAGGGCTCCCATGGCCCTGGAGGGAAACCAGCTATTAATTAATGTATGCCATTATTGTCCACCTCCCACAGGGGTCCCATGTGTCCTTTAGGGACTCCTGCTATTATTTATTTAAAGTAATCATTTTTTGGCTGCCTCCCAAAGGGGTGCCGGGGGGGACACTAGCTAATATTTAATTAATTAATTTTATTTCTGTCTACCTCCCATAGTGGTCCCAGTGGTTCTCGAGGGTCAGGTTAGTTTTTCCTGTGTAACGTCTAACAAAAAATAGTTAGTTTATGCATGGGTGCATTATTTTTAGGCATTTATGATGATGTTGATGATGACTTGTAATACAATGACTAGATTGTCCAAGTCTCACATACTTCCTGCTTCTTTTTTTGTAGCCTGCAGTTGCACAAGACATCACAGATGATGCTGAGAGAAATCCATGAATTAACTGAGTGTGACACAAAAGTCCTCTGCTAAGTGCTTCTGCTCATGCTGAGTGCTAATCCATGCAATAAGGAAAGAAAAAAATCCCTAAAAAGGAGGTTCAAGCTAAGAAGGAGGCCAGTGAGAAGAAGAAGTCTGTCGTAAGTGCCACCACTAGCATTAAACCCTCATCCTTTTACTGGAAATGTCATGTGCCTGCTGCACCCTTTTCTGAGCAGGAAGAGGTTGGAAGGATGATCACCCATGGATCAAGAGCACCGCCACCAAAACCAAAGCCCATGTCTCGCAGCGCTGCAGTGACTGCAGTCATGGAGAGCAGTGAGTTGAAATTGATCTGTCCCAGCAGCAAACTGAATCTTCAAAGAAATGTCAACAACAGGAGCCACAGCACACAACACCTGCCCTTCTGGAAGTAGGAGTAGAGCAGGAAGTTGAGCTTGCTACAGAGTAGGATCTTGTTGTAGCTGCTCTCCCAGCTATCTCAACAAGCAAAAGAAAGAGTACTAACCCATTTTCTCCCCATCTTTTCCAAGGCCCCCTTCAGATGATGTTGGCATGGACTTAGACCCCAACCGAGACTCGCAATAAGAGACATGAGAAAAGGTAGAATCTCAAAAGCCAGGAAAGTGAGCAAGATGATGAACCAGTGATGGTTCTAGATTCTGTAGAGTGGATCAGCGGAAGTACCGTTCACCTCTCTACAACCTTCTTTGAGTCATTTAGTTCTCCCAATGCTGCCTGCTTCATTCTTTCAATATTCTAAAAACCTGCAGCAACCAGCACTACTACTGCAGTCACACCCTGCCCTAGGGAAAGGCAAGTAAAAAGGACTAGCTCCACCTCAACAGATCCCCCAGGCTTTGGCACAATAACAAAGCTCTCCTCCCCAGTTTAAGACTTCTTTACACTCAGGCCAGATTAGGAGCACATCACAGAATGCTCAATATGACGCTAAAAAGTTTGTTTTTTTAAGCCAGATGGACATCATGGTTCCAGTGGTGACTGTCCAATCAGAAAAATGAACACTCAATTGTGTGGGAAGAGCACAAGTCACCTCAAAATGTTAGCTGCTGGTGAGAGAGAAGCTGAACTGCAAAGGATGACAGCATCATACAGGCAGCCCTACACTCATAGGGTGAAGTCATCACCTATAGCAACCTCATAATAATGGCACAGGGGACAGAGGGCTACAGTCAACTCAAACTGCCCAAGGCCACTATTGGAGGTATCAAAAGAAATCTTAAAAACAACCAACTATTATTACTGTGCTCACCAAGGCAGTTGCAGCTGGTAATTCGAGCAGGAAGGGGGTGGATGGGTCATACATGCACACATATACACTGACCCATCTACATGCACACTCACTCACACAACCCTGCATTCGCAAGCGTGCACACAGACACCCAACATTCACAAGCACACACAAACACACCAATTCACAATACACACACAAACACACACATTCATACATACACACACCAAACATAAATAAAGCAACTAACTGACTGCAGCAGTCATCCCAGGAGGGATGCCTCTGAGGATCCTGGAGGGTTGGGACTGCCACCTCCTCTCATTGGCTGACCCTAAAGGACAGCCAATGAGAGGAGGTGACAATTCCTTACTCGTCACAGAGTAGGATCAGGTCAGTGAAACTGCTGGCCCCAGCCCACTCTGTGCGAGGTGTCACTGATTGGCCCTCGGCCCGAGAACTTTAGGGCTTAAAACTGAAGTGCCCAGGTCTGAGGCTATTAGTGATACTCCCCCTGGACAAGAGGCGGAGGACCTTGTAGTGGTTTGCTGGGCTGAGGAGGTCACGCCCATAGGACTGTGATATCTTCAGCCCGGCAAAGTTAAGCTCAGGTAGCCATCTGCCTGGGCATTTTGCTCATGTATAGTAAAGAGTGTCTGTCAGGCTGATATTTGTTCAGCCTTACAGATACTCTTCATGTCTGCCAAAGGAGGGGGGGGGCTCTCTGCCTTTAAGGACTGGCCGCTGCTGCACAAGGCGTCAGAGTACCACCAAACCCATGATAAAGTTGATTTATACAATGGGAAGCTGGCAAAAATATTAGTGCTTGACCTCCTCCCATTTCATTTGTGGCAGGAGAAAGGTGTCTGGAATTCATGAATACCCAAAATGGAGGATTCGTAGCCTGCTTTTCCACAGTTGCAGTGCCGTTACTTCACCGTTAAGTGCTGCAATTGATTGACAAAGCTATGAAGGAAAGCACTGTTCACTTCATCCACCTCACAATTGACATGTGGACCAGCTGTCAAGTAACAGTTAACACTTGCTTCACTGCACACAGAATCTCCTTCAAGACAGTCAGGCAAAGTCTAGCATGTGATCTCAACCTGGGATGATGCTTATTGAAGCATTCGGCAGCATGCAGCCGTTGCAATATTTGCTATGAAAAAATAACAAAAATAGCATCTTCACCATGGACAGTGTTATCATCAATATTGTTATCTAAGATGTCATCAGTGATGTTATAATAATATCATAGAACATGTCATGACTGATATAATATGTGACGTCATAAGCAGAGTATGGCGAGGACATGAGTTATAGTTACTTCAGCTAATTATAACTGGGGAATTTCAGTGTTTTTTTTGTTTAAAATGTTACAATTTAACTGATATTTTCACCTAAATATAACATTGCTTTAACCTTTGTTTCTTTTCAGTTAATGCCTGCTGGTTTTTTTAACGTAAAGTAACAATATAAAGAGGTGTCATTTTAAGGAAGGCAGGCCTACTGGCTTTGTCAAAGGGTCAGAACACCAAAATTCTAAAGGCAAGCCTGTTGGCTTTAGCAGGGGGTTAGCACATAAACCTATATAAAGCAGACCTATTGGCCTTGTCAAAAAGTCACCATAATAATTTAACAATAACCATATTACAAAATATTCTTATCAATATGCACATGGCAATGCATAATAATAATTGTCAAAAAAATATTCAGAATAGATGTTTTTGTTCCAAACAATCATAAATGTCCATTTGAGTGTTTCATTAACACTCTATCAGTCATAAAATGCAGTCATTGAACCAACCACGAGGGGTCCTCGCATTCCAGCTGAAAAACATACAGCTCTAACTCGGAGTGCTTTAGAAATGGTGGTAAGCTCTTCTGCGGTCATGAAAATAATGCCCCAGGAAACAATGTTTTTCTGACTTTCCTGGAGGACTTCTTTGCTCCTTGCAGCCTGTCATAACATTTTTATAAATTGATGGCAGCACCCCTGCCTCTTCTCATGGCACACAACAACATCAATATCTAAGAACAAAGCCCACGCAGGTCAGTAAGGGCACCGCTCCACAGTGAATAATTATTGAGTGGTCTTGCCATTTTTATACTGAAGGGACAAGGCTGTGACAATTTTTTTTATTTTTCTTTAACATTCTGGAGGCCTGGGGCTCACATTGGGCACCCATAGTCTATCTTTTTCTTTTCTAATGGGAGCATGGGGAGCCCACTCTTGCACTGCTGTGCCAACTTATTTGGTTTTATAGGTGCCTTGGTTCCATCGGGGGGACCCCCAACTTCATATTATGTAGGGGGCTGCAGAGGAGGAAGCCCATGGCCCTTCAGGTCCCATTGGCTTCCAGCTAGCAGCTGCATATATATAAAAGAGGCCCAAAAGAGACATGCTTTAACTCGGTATTTGTAGCAGGATGCAGGGGGCCAGGAAATAGATTCATTGTTGTAATGTATGACGGGACAATAAGAACTGCATATGACCACGTCCTGCAATAATGGCCCGTACTCACTATGAGAACATAAATCAGTGGGGCCAAAAAGAGACACTTACCCAGTCTTCCAAAACGATGCATGATGGGAACTGCATTCCGCGAAGAGGTGCTGCAACAATGCTCTTTTAATGGACTTGGGTCAGCTGTGCTTCCACCAATAGGAGGGTGGTAGCACATTTAAAATGTTGGACAACGTAAACTTCCGGTGTGAATGGCATTTGATAAAGGCATACCCGCCGAAACGCGTCATGCAACTGTTCCAATAAATGGATTATCCTGGAGATCCTGCTGTGCCCCCTTGTTTGCTTCTTAGATGAAGAGATCGTGTGGAATATTTGCGTGTAAGCCTTTGACACGCAGGTGACCCGTCCTAAAAGTGTTCGGAGGCTCATTGGCAAAATGAAAAGGTGCAACTCCAAGGTATTGGAAACCTCGGGACTGCAGCAACCGAGTGAAGCAAGGTACTGCTGTGCAACTAACAGTCCGTGACTTCACGGAGAGACGTGGTGTCTGTACTGACGTCTCCGGGTATGCTTTAAATCGGTATTTGTGGCAGGATGCAGGGGGCCAGGAAATAGATTCATTGTTGTAATTTATGCCTGGACAATAAGTACTGCATATGACCACGTCCTGCAATAATGGCCCATACTCACTATGGCCACACTTTTTTTTTTAAAACAAAGCGCGGGCTCCTGTGCTTCGTTTCTTTGAGCCCCCGGGTAGGCCAGGTCCCGGGGGCAATGAGGAAATTATATGTGGGGGCCCGCCACCTCCCCGGGGCTTTTATTTATTATGCGTGGGGGGCCTCGCACTTTCTCTGCACTATTCTTGCCTCTTTCTGTACATCTCTACCACTTTCTGCACCTCCCTTCTTTCTGCACCTCTCTTGCCTCTTTCTGCACCTCTCTTGCTTCTTTCTTGTGCACCTCTCTTGCCTCTTTCTGCACTTCTGTTGCTTCTTTCTGAAATTACCACCTACACGGGCTCAGATGGATGGTATAATCCCCAGGGCACCTTACGAACGCCCGATTTAAAATTTCAAGAAATAGGGTTCCTTCTCAATACATTGTCTTTACTTCACGGCCGATAACAGGCAGCGTGAGCACGAGACATTTAGCAAACAATCTGTTTCAAACAGACCGACGCTTAACAAATCCGGCTGCAGCTGGCATGTAATAAATCACTCGTAACCAAAACAAACAGTACAAAAAATGAAGCACAATAGAACTCTCTGCCTTATTAGCAAAGCAGAAACTCGAGCTGGCGCTAACCTTTAACTCACCGCAATGCCCTGGATAACATAAAGGGTATATATATATATATTTATAATTCTTGGTTGGCCACTCAAAGAGAAGCGGAACACTAGCGAACTGTAATACATGACTGACGCATGATTTTGAACATCTAATGTCATAGGACATGATCACTAGAGATCTATTATTCTTTTCCACTGTCATGGTCTTTTTTCCCTTTCAGTTACAGGTACAACACACCTTTAACCAGTCACAGTGCTATTAAGCACTCGTAAGAAGAAGGGTAAGTACACTACTTACCTGTGCACATCACGAAACAGTAAAAGTGCAACCACATGGTCCTGAAGAAAGCCCAACAACCCAACCGGGCGCCCACGGGCTGAAACATGTCGACCACTCACGCTTTCTAAGCAGGTGCCATAGAACAGTTACTCTTCTATTTACGCACCACCTTCCTCTTTTAGCCTTACCCCATCATCAACAAAATAAAAACTAGTTTCGAGAGATGGAGGTAATTTTAAATTCACTTCACTCACACCCTCACCATCCCTGATCACTACTGTGAATACCAGTTGTCTACCTCCTGGTGGAGGAAAGCATAAAAAAAGACCCGATGATGATGCTTTTCACGTAGCAATCCCTGCAGACAATCAAGATATACCGCACCCACTGCTTTCACGTGAATGAGGGACTGCATGTATGAGTGAATGTATGGATGAGGGAGTGGATGTGTGTGTAGACCTAGGAATCAGTGAGTGGGTATGTAGTAACTGGTATTGGTGTGTCTATGGTTTAGAGAATGGCAGTCTGTATTTTAGAGTGGTTGTATCAAAGGTTATATTTGGCTGTGAGGAGGTGCATCAGATTATCACATGGATGATGTCATCAGTGATGTCATTTGAGATGTCATCAGTGATGTCATCAGTGATGTCACTGGCCATGTCATGAGTGATGTAATATGTGATGTCATCAGCAGTGCATTGCGGGGGCGCGAGTTATAGTTAGCTCAACTAACTATAAAGGCCGAATTTCTCTGGTTTTGTACGAGTGAAATGTCCAACTAACTATAACGTTCCTGAAACCTGTGTTTTTTTCAGTGAATTTCGATGGTTTTTTAAATGCTAATTTCTACCTATAACGTCCCTGAAACCTATGGTTTTTTCAGTGAATACATATATATATATATAGATAGCACTTTTCACCTCCGGTATATACTGAAGCCAATTGGGACATGGATGGTCATGGAATAATGCAACTGAAAAATATGGATGAAATTTGTAAATTTAATTATTCTTGACAAGCTACTAGTATATACCTTGGGTATGACTATGGATTATGATAACATGGCTATGTACATTAAGGGCGAGATTGCCGTGATTCTCTTTGACGATATATATCGTAATGTGCCTAGACAATCAGGTATTGGGCTATTTAAATTGAAATTGAACGTGGTAAATAAAGAATACAACTGTAAATATGTAAACATGTTTTCACCATGGAAATAGTGGAATATGTAGCTTTGAAAAGAAAAATGTATAACTGTATAATAAGGTTTTAACATGTTTCAAGATGGCGGTATGCTACTTGGAAAGGTTGGTCCTCTTTTATGTCGATACCTATGTTGGGAAATCTGAAGTATTTTGTCATAAAAATGGCCGTTTCCGGCGTGCCCAATTACCATTGAAGAAGGCGACTGCCGAAACGCGTCTGGTGTAACTGAGTCCGTGAATACATTTTGTTGTGTCTCACCCCCGCGAGTGCTCTGTTTTGTACTTCATCCGTGCAAGGCTGGTAGCGGATATTTTGCGGGCGCACTTCCCGCGCAAGAGCACCCGTTCGAGAGTGCACAGAGTCAGTGCACTTTTGGAGCTGCTATTATTATTCTCTGTGCACCGCTGCCACGAGGGCTGGTCCTTTAATCACGCAATCAGGAATTCGAGTCTCCACGGTAGGAGACGTCAATATCTACTTGGGCATACATGAGCGGCTGCAGAACGAGGGGGTTTTTCATGAATTCGGAATACCGGATTCTGACAACGCGAATTGGGCAAGCGCTATAATATGTATAGCGAATCAGAACGCCGCGAGGCGGCTCTAGACGTCTTCAAGAAAAGACCGACAACGGGTACAACAAATAACCAAGGGGAAGTTCGTGTCACTTCTTCATTGATCTCCCAGTTCACCAGGCTTGAGAGGTTACATGAGCGGGAAATCCGCAAATGGTGGGAGGCGATGTTGCTGCAGAACTATGTGGAGGTGGAGAGAGTTCCGAGGGGTCTCTGCATATATACAGTACCGGCGTACGAGAACCCTGACCCACAGCTCCTTGAAGAATGGGCGGAGCATACAGCGGGTTCCTGTAAAGACATGCTTACTATCCTTATCAAGTTTGCATGGAGTGATCGAGATAAAGCACGCAAAGCCATAGATGATTTGGAAGTGGAGATTGCCAAGGATGAGAACAAAACCAGGCAAGATGAACTGAGGACACAGATGATGAAACTACGAAAGCAAAATAAAACAGCGCAAACAAGAGAAATTCGAACGTGATGAGAGGGACTATGCACTTGGTAGAGTGCTTACGTTTGCTAAAAGATTCGACGCACCAAGGAAAGCCATCCAGACAAAACGAACGCCATTAATAACCGAACAACGTGATACTTCGGAATCGGAGGTGACTGACACGGAGCAGTCTGGAGAGGAAAGTGGTGGTGCCTCGAGCTCAATACTAAAGAAGAGCCCTTTTCACAACGAGTTTCGTCTTATCCGCCAGTCGTGGCAGAAAGGCAACCGAGGGAAACCCCCGGAACAAACACGAGGAGACCGACAAGAAGAGGAGGACAGTGGCGCAAAAAGCAGCAGATCTCCACCCGTTACCAGGAGCAAGAAGTTCAGCAAATGCAGATAACACCTTCTACAGAGGAGAACTTAACTATCATAAATTTGACACCACGTGTACTGACAGCATGTGAAGAGTCGGTGTTGAAATTGGGCCTAACCTTCTGCCCACAGAGGAGACTCGAATATACACAAACACGAATGGACTTATTTAAGTTTACCAGGAAATTAAAACTGCACAAATTCTTCAAATTGAGACCAAGGAAGCAGCAGGCCAAGAGAACTGGGGAACAAGCAATGGCAACTGACATCTTGACTGGACATGACCTTCCAGCACTACAGACTTTGAAAGATTTAAGTAAGGAAATCGGATGCTCACAAGATGGTAATGAACAAACACCGACAGCAGGTATACAACAACAAAGTAGTATAAGTCCATTTAAACCGGCTTCAATCTTTCTGCCTCAAATGCCGAATGACATTATCAATACGTTGTCGGATGCAGTAATAAAGGAACTGGTACATCTTAGAAGTCGGGATCGCATATATGGAAGAAAACACAATTTCACTCAGGAAGGGTATTGATGGTATCAGAGGGGATGCAAATATTGTATGCAAACCCTCGGACAAGGGGGGGAACGTTGTGCTTCAGACGTATGAGGCATATAATAACGAAGCTCTACGTCAATTGTTTGATAAAATGTACTACGAAACAGTGAGTAAAAATGAATACAACTTAAGCATCACAAACTGCCATTCATTGTTACGCAAGTGGTATGATAAAAGCATGCTAGAATCTGATGAATATCTGTATTTGAGACGCCTTAATCCTGTCACACCTAGCTTCTACCACTTACCTAAAATCCATAAGGATAAGGTATTACCACCAGGGAGACCTATAGTCTCCTCGCAGGGCAGTTTGCTGGAACATATATCTGTGTATATAGTTTATTTTCTGTCAGAATTCGTGGTGTCACTTACGTCCTATATTAAGGACACAAAAGATTTTCTCCAACATATAGAACAGGTGGAGTGGGAAGAAGGGGACAACATGATAGTCATGGACATCACAAGCCTCTACACATGTATAGCACACCAAGATGGCTTAAAGGCGGTTCAATTCTTTTTGAAAAAGCGACCGCTAAAATTCACCGAACATAACATCATGTTGCTAGAATTTCTTGAGTTTAGTCTCAATAATAACATCTTTCTGTACCAGGAGCAGCAGCACTATAGACAGGTATCAGGGACGGCGATGGGCACCTGCTTCGCCCCCAGCTACGCAAACTTGTTTGTGGGCTGGTGGGAGGAGCAGGTGGCCTGGTCGGATGCCAATAGCAAATGGAACAATAGAGTGGTGGCCTGGTACAGATATATTGATGACCTCTTCCTGGTTTTGCTTGAGGGGCTCTAATGAGACAGCAAGAGCATATGTTGATGTGCTAAATCAAAACAGCAGCAATTTGAAGTTCAGTGCGGATATTAGTTCTACCGTGGTGAATTTCCTAGATCTAGAGGTGTTTGTGATAGACAAAAAGTTGTGCACCAGACTATACCGTAAGCCCACTGCGGGAAATTTGATATTACATGCTTCGAGTAATCATCCCTCAAAACTGATTAGCAGTATCCCATACGGAGAACTGCTTCGTATCAAAAGAAATAACACTAGGGAGGTAGATTTTCAGAAGTTTGCTCATGAATGTCTTGCTAGATTTCGAGCTTGTGGTTATGGGGAACAAACTCTTAGGGAGGCATTGCAGAAAGTGAATACTGCACCTAGAAAGAGATTGCTCCAAGACAAGGCCACCCATAAACAGAAGGAGAACAAATTTAGAATGGTCACAACATTCTCAGAGGAAGCTGGGGAGTTGAGGACCATTCTACGAAGAAACTGGAATCTATTAAAAATGGACCCGATCATCGGGGAGGATATACCGGCTCGCCCCATGCTAACCTTTAAAAAGGCGAGGGCTTTGAGGGATTCCCTTACAAGTAGCCATTTGACTAAAACAGTACCCAAGCCCTTTGGAAAAGAAATACATGGGTTCTTCCCTTGTGGAAGGTGTAAAGCGTGTACAAGCAGTAAACGGGTTTTATCATATGAGATACCAGGCTTAAGAAACTGAGATTAATAAAAAAATTAATCACATGCAGCACACCTTACACCGTGTACTGTCTGATTTGCCCCTGTGGGCTAAAGTACATTGGAAGTACGATACATCAAACCAAGATGCGTATCTTGGAACACACAAGGGCAATTAAAAATCGTGATGTCTCTTACCCGGTAGCGAGGCATTTCATGGCTAAACATAACAGCAATAGGGACATCCTAACATTTTTTGCTCTCGACCATGTAGCACCTCATCCCAGAGGAGGGGATAGGGTCACTAGTCTTAGGAGACTGGAATCTAGATATATAATTGATCTCCGAACTAAGACCCCATATGGCATGAACAGCAATGAGGAGTTAGCAATACATCTAGGGGAATAGTCCTTTTAACTGTATAGAGACTGATTGAGATATTCTCTGTAATACAATGAGATGTTGCTGTTCACTACAGGTTATCATGGATGTACACGAGTAACCATGGGTTCCAAGTAACACTTATGTAAATTGCCGGTTGCCGTATGGTAAAGATACGTAGTTTCGTGTAAATCATGGTAGAAAACCTAAATCAATGAATTGATGTTTTAATGAAAGGCGTGATATGACTTTCAATTGAAGAGAATGCAATATTTGTTTGATACAATACATTTTTATGGGGGATCAAATATAGAAAAGGAGTATGGTTTTAACAGGTATAAACCTTATTGAATCATATTGGAAGGTTAAGTGCCCATGCAGGGCAAGATAGCACTTTTCACCTCCGGTATATACTGAAGCCAATTGGGGCATGGAGGGTCATGGGAATATTTCAACTGAAAAATATGGATGAAATTAATCTTGACAAGCTACTGGTATATAGACTTGGGTGTGACTATGGATTATGATAACATGGCTATGCCCATTAAGGGCGAGATTGCGGTGATTCTCTTTGGCGATATATATTGTAATGTGCCTAGACAATCAGGTATTGGGCAAATTAAATTGAAATTGAACGTGGTAAATAAAGAATACAACTGTAAATATGTAAACATGTTTTCACCATGGAAATAGTGGAATATGTAGCTCTGAAAAGAAAAATGTATAACTGTATAAAAAAGTTTTAACATGTTTCAAGATGGCGGTCTGCTGCTTGGAAAGGTTGGTCCTCTTTTATGTCGATACCTATGTTGGGAAATCGGAAGTATTTTGTCATAAAAAATGGCCGTTTCCGGCGCGCCCAATTACCATCGAAGAAGGCGACTGCCAAAACGCGTCTGGTGTAACTGAGTCCGTGAATAAATTTTGTTGTGACTCACCCCCGTGAGTGCTCTGTTTTGTACTTCATTCGTGCAAGGCTGGTAGCGGATATATATATATATATATATATATAAATATATATATATATATATATATATATAAATGAAGCTTCGTATTACGTCCAATACAAAGAGACTCGCACACCAAGGACAGTTTATAAGGTAAAGTGTATTAAGTTTAGCGGCAACGCATTTTGATCAAAGGATCTTCTTCACAAGGCTTGTGAAGAAGATCCTTTGATCGAAACGCGTTGCCGCTAAACTTAATACACTTTACCTTATAAACTGTCCTTGGTGTGCGAGTCTCTTTGTATTGGACATAATACGAAGCTTCATTTATATAACAAACGGGTTCCGGCACCCGCAACTAGCACTGACCCCGAATGGTGAACGTAGCCAGCAGCGTCGGAAACTTTCAGTGGATATATATATATATATATATATATATATATATATATATATATATATATATATATATATTTTCGCTCCTCTTTCTTTGGTTTCAAAGAAAATCAGCACTCACGGGGGCGCTTGAAGAATTTTATTGTACAGCAACAAGCAACAAACGCGTTTCGGCGATCTGCCTTCCTCGGTGTTACTGACACACCGGAAGAGACCATGTTTAAAAAACATTTCATTTGTGCATAACAATCAAGAAGGGACAAGCACAATTGCACGACCATGAGCGCCATTTTGTAATGTCATATATATATATATACAATTTATACAAAGCTGCTCAATTCATTTTAGATTACATTATATTCCACCACAGTCTTCTTTCTCTTTATCTAAATCACTACATTTCATATAGATTTTTATTCATCAAACGCGAAAACATTTCATTAATATTTGCGGCCGTTTATCGGCATGGGCAGAAGTATGCACCGTGGTATATTGTGACCTTGCCGTGGATCGGCTAATGTCCCTAATTTTCAACCTCTTGTTAATGCACTATTATGATGATTACCTATAATATGTATACACAATTAAGAAACCAGTTACTGAGGCTTCATCTCATCACGCTGTGTATCAGCTCAAAATCACATAAATTGACAGATCATGAACCTAAATGTGAAGCCAATTCTTCCCCACTGTTTAATCCCCTCGGGAAGTTGGTGAGCAGGTCTATAATATAGCGGGACTCCAATCTACGCAATTTGCGAGTTCTATCCCCTCCTCTCACACTCATAGGCACAAAATCCAAACCATAGTACTGTAGTTTATTTCTATCACTTAAATGTTGGTCAGCAAAGTGACGTGCCACAGGATATGCTGCATCTTTTTTGTCTATGGCCCTAAGATGTTCTAATATTCTGATCTTGAGTGGATGGATCGTACTGCCTATATAACGTAACCCGCAAGGACATATTAAGCAATACACTGCATGGGTGGTACTGCAGGTTATAAACTTGGTTATTTTTCTGTTTTTCCCTGTGTCAGGTATGTTATACGACAGGTCCCTTTTACTATTTGAGCAGGCTTTGCACTTTCTGCATGGAAAAAACCCTTTCATTTCCTTCAGGCTGCTAGTTTGCTGTGGTACTTTGTCAAGGTGACTTTTTACCAACATATCTCGCAGTGATCTTGCCTTCTTGAAGGTCACCAAGGGATAGGCTGGAATGTCATCACGGATAATACTGTCTGTTTTTAGAATATGCCAATTCTTTTTAAGCATACATTTCAAGAAGTTGGCTTCTGCTGAGTACAGAGTTATCATCCTGAACTTGCCCTCATTTTCATTTTTCAGATGTTTACTCTTTTCCATCAACAATTTATCTCTAGGGATCCCTTTAACTCTCTTGAGTGTTTTCTCCAATGCTGCCGGTTCATATCCTCTCAAAACAAACCTGGCTATACAGTCTCTAGCAGCCGCTTCAAAGTCATCCTCTCTGGTGCTATTCCTTTTTAATCTAAGAAGCTCACCATAAGGTATGCTATGTATGAGTTTAGGCGGGTGGTTGCTGGTCGCAAACAAGATTGAGTTCCCTGCCGTAGATTTACGGTATAGGGCTGTATGTATCCTGCCATCTGCTACACACACCCTCAAGTCCAGGTAGTCCACTGCCACTGGGCTAACTGTACCTGAAAAGTGTAAATTTAGTTTGTTCATGTTCAAGACTTTGATATACTCATGGGCCGAATCAGTTGTCCCCTGCCATACAATAAACAAATCATCGATATATCGATGCCAAACAACCACTTTACCACTTGTAGTCCCACTTTCATAGGACTTGGGCACCTGCTCCTCCCACCAGCCAACGAACAAGTTCGCATAGCTGGGGGCGAAGCAGGTGCCCATTGCTGTACCAGAGGTTTGCCTGAAGTATTTATCTTCAAATAGAAAAATATTGTTCATCAGACAAAACTTTGTGAACTCAATTAACATTACCAATTACCATCGAAGAAGGCGACTGCCGAAACGCGTCTGGTGTAACTGAGTCCGTGAATACATTTTGTTGTGACTCACCCCCGTGAGTGCTCTGTTTTGTACTTCATTCGTGCAAGGCTGGTGACGGATATATATATATATATATATATATATATATATATATATATATATATATATATATATATATATATAATGAAGCTTCGTATTACGTCCAATACAAAGAGACTACGCACACCAAGGACAGTTTATAAGGTAAACGCGTTTCGATCAAAGGATCTTCTTCACAAGGCTTGTAAATTGTACAAGGGGGGCTGTGTGGCCCCCTTTATTTTCAATATTTGGGCCCTGGGGACACCATCCCCCAAAGCCTGACCCGTTTAAAAACAAAAAAATGGGAAGGGGGCAGCGCGGCCCCCTTCCCAAGGCCAATTTCGGCCCTGGGGACCCCATCCCCCGGGGCATGGCCACAATGTTTTTTTTTATTAAATAAATATTTTTTAAGGAGGGGGGCTGCGTGGCCCCCCTCCTGAGGCCTCTATTGGCCCCGGGGACCCCATCCCCCGGGGCTGGCCTTTTTTTTTTTTTAAACGGGGTGGGGGGCCGCGTGGCCCCCCTCCCCGGCCACTTCTGGCCCCGGGGACCCCATCCCCCAGGGCCTGCCCTCTCCGTTGGGGACCGTGGGGGGAGTCCCAATGCCCCCACGGTCCCGCCAGCTCCCCGCCTCCTGCAGGAGCCGGCATTGCTTTTCCACACGGGGAGCTGCTGACATGCAGCTCCCCGTGTGGAAAAGCAATGTGGTTTGGATTTTGAAAGCGAGAGCAGGTTTCCCTGCTCTCGCTTTCAAAACCCAAACCACAGTTTGCTATGGCAGGGCGGGAGGCGCGAGGCTCCCGCCCTGCCATAGCAAACAGCAGTATCCCAGGGGTGGGCACCCTGGGACACTGCAGGAGCCGGCCCTGGGGGGTGGCAGTCCCCAGGGCCATCAAGAGCTCCAGGAGGGGGGCCACGTGGCCCCCATCCCCTAGATTGTAAAGCCCCGGGGAGGTGGTGGTCCCCGGGACATGGGGGTCCGTAACGGACCCCCGCATTTGCATACTTAGTGCCCCGGGGAGGTGGCGGTCCCCGGGGCGTGTGGGGGTCTCAAGCCCCCCCACACAGGTTGTTTTTTTTAAAAATAGAAGCCTCGGGGAGGTGGCGGTCCCAGGGGCTGCGGGGGGCCGCGTGCCCCCTGCATTTTATGTGCCAAGCCCCGGGGAGTCGGCGATCCCCGGGGCTGCGGGGGGCCGTGTGCCCCCGCAAACCAATAATAAAGCCCCAGGGAGGTGGTGGTCCCCAGGGCTGTGGGGGCCCTGCGGGCCCCCGCACAATAATTACTCATGCCCCCGGGACTTGGCCCACCCGGGGGCTTAAATACAACGAAGCGCGGGAGCCCGCGCTTCGTTTTTTTAAATTTCATCGGCGGGATTCGCGGATCCTTTGCGATTTTTGCTGTTTAAAAAAAAAAATGCTTTTTTTGGCCCTGGGGGTCCTTGTGGGACCCCCTGAGCAGGCCTGGGGGGTCAGGGTGTTTCTACCCTGCCCCCTTTTCTTGTTTTTCAGGCTTGTTTCACTGTTTTCTTGTGACTCGGTTCTACCAAGTCACAAGATGGCTGCCAACACTTCCTGGTTTGGAGTGTTGGCAGCCAATCACAGTGAAGCTCATGGTCGGGAGGGTTCGCAAATCCACCACGTCCCTAGATATCGAAACTTTTATTTTTGAATTTCTCAGCAACTACTGAACGGATTTACACCATTTAAAAAAAGGTTGTTTTCTGAACCAAGCACTACCTTTTTGCCAAATTTGGTGTAATTCCGTTCAGCAGTTCGAGGCTGTAGCCTTGGCTAAAGTTTCCTATGGGAAATTGATTTTCTGACCTCTATTTTTGAATTTCTCAGGAACTACTGAACGGTTTTACACCATTTAACAAAAAGGACTCTTTCTGAACCAAGGGCTACCTTTTTGCCAAATTTGGTGTAATTCCGTTCAGCAGTTCGGGCTGTAGCCGTGTCTAAAGTTTCCTATGGAAATTAACATGGAGAAAACACGTTTTGGGACCCCCCTTTCTTCTCGGCCCCCGCTTGGCGACTCACCCAGAAACTTTCAAGACAGGAGCTGACCGGAGCGCCCCACTAGTTTTGAAAATTTCGCGAAGATTCGTCAAACGACGCTAAAGTTATTGGGAAAACAAAAAATGCTTTTCCTACGGAAAATAGGTCCTAACTATAACTACCTACTGGCGACCGCCAGTAGGTAATATATATATATATATATATATATATATATATATATACACATACACACACACTTACTGGTGGCAACAGGAGGGGTTCTTGGCCCCAATGACCCTCAGCATCCAATGGGACTTCATCCCCCAACCAGTAGTGCGCCAGGAAGCGCATTTGCAGAGTGGTTGAGAAAGGGGGCAGGGTCTCCAACGAGCACGCAGCAATCCCGCTGTGTGGGACTTACAAGTGGTAACAGGAGGGGTTCTTGGCCCCCAATGACCCTCAGCATCCAAGGGAACTTTATCCCCCAACAAGTAGTGCGCCAGGAGGCGCGTTTGCAGAGTGGTGTTGAAAGGAAGCAGGGCCTCCGACAAGCTCTCAGCAATCCCACTGTGTGGGACTTACTGGTGGTAACAGGAGAGGTTCTTGGCCCCCAACAACCCTTAGCTTCCAGGGGGACTTCATTAAGGGTGGCCAAGCAATATTCCGCGGAAATTGGAGGAGTTTTTTAGTAACTCTACAGTATTCCACAGATAGAAACTCCACAAGCTCCACCCAGGCCTAGTCCTGTCCTGGTGAGAGCAGAGTCCATGGTTATTCCATTAAATTACTACTAGTCTGCAAATGTGCAAATCCCCTGGAAGCTCTGCCCATTTCGCCCTGCCCCAGCCCCATTAGTAGTATGCAAAGGTCTTCCCACCTTTTGCTAGGATGATGGACAGTTTAACAAAAGGCCCCCCAGCGCATTTCCTGCCGAGTTTGGTGACATGTTCTAAATGCTGAAGAATATGAGGACATCTCCACTGAACAAAGAAGCACTCTCTTCATATAGTTAAGAGAAAGGACCCTTGTTTTGTGGAGAATTACCTCTCTGTAGTCTCGTTGTTTTCTCTAGAGAAGGATTCATGTTATCACAGATTTCTGGACAAAGATGCATAAGGAACAATCACATTGCCAAAATTCACACAAGGCCACTGGAGACATTTCTCATGGTCCATTATGCAGCTGCTGTGTAGAATACGCACTAGGCATTTACCCAATGAGTTAGCTCTTTCTAATTAACCAGTAGAAAGCACTCCAGTTGGGTAGACATTTTGTGCAAAACTGTGAACCCTTGTTGGATAAACAATCAGGTGAGATTATGTTCTGGCTCTGATGCTCATTTCACAGAAATTAAACCTCAACAGGAAGCACTTACAAATATTAACATAGCAGGTGCCCCAGTTGAAGCTCCGCTTCTGTAAAGGATAAATGATGCTAACTTCTTGGGCTTGGCCAAGGCATGGCAAGGCAAGTGTGTTTCCACTCGTATTCCATGTTGAAAAACAATATCAAATCCTTATTGGAGGTGAATTCATCATTGATCTAATGGAGCACAATTCGATGTGTAGTGGCTCTGATGAGTGGTTTCTTTCTTGTCTTCTGGTGAGAGCAGAGTCCATGGTTCTCCCTTTCAAATACACTAAGTATGCAAATGCCCAAAATCCATAGCACCACAGTTCCTCACAGACCCACACACCCCCTAAGACTCTCACAAACCCCCTCACAGACACAAACAGCCACTCACACACCTAGTCACTGTCCCATGCAGCCACTCACATACCTACTCACAGTCCCGTACAGCTAGTCACAGACCCATACAGCTACTCACACACCCACTCACACACCCTGAGCTAACTATAACTTATGCCCCTGCAATGCACTGCTTATGACCTCACATATTTGATCACTCATACATGGTCAGTGACATCACTGATGACCTCTGAAATGACATCACTGATGACATCACTGATGACATCACTGGTGACATCATCCACAGAATTACTCACACATCGATTCATATAACACAACACAACCACTCATACACTCACTCACATACCCACTCACTCATCCATAGAGCCACTCACATACCCACTCACCCATACAGCCACTCACTAACCTATACACCTACTCACACAGCCACTCACCCATACAGTCACTCACACAATCACTCACTCTGCAATGCACCCACTCACAGACCCACTCAGTTAACCAAATACCCACTCAAAATGCCACTCAGTCCCCCATACAGGCACTTATACACACAGTAACTCACCCATACAGCCACTCACACAGCCACCTAGTCAGCGATACAACCATTCACAAATCCACTCATACAGTCACTCACACAGCCACTCACTCACCCATACAGCCACTCATAAACCTACTCACTCTTCAATACTGGCACTCACATAGCCACTCCCTCACCCACACAGCTACTCACACACCCACTTATTCACCCATACAGTTACTCACACACCCACTTATTCACCTATGCAGCCACACACACACCCACTCCCACACTCATACAGCCAGTCACACACCCACTCACACACGGATACACACAGTCACACATCTAGGCACATAATATATATTTGAAATATTATCACTCATTAGTAGTACACTAAGTGCACTAATTTAACTTTTTTAGTACCTGAGTATATATGTTTAACACTCATAAACATTTAGAAAACACTCACAATAACTGAATGATGTCATCAGTGATGTCATTTGAGAAGTCATCAGTGATGTCACTCACCATTTCAAGAGGGATGTAATATGTGAGGTCATAAGCAGTGCATTGCGTGGGTGTAAGTTATAGTTAGCACAGACTGGAGTGGGATTAGTACCTTTTACCCCTCCTTAGTCCAATGCTTTTCCTACTGTTGCACAGACTGCAGTGGGAATAGTAAATCTTACCCCTCCGAAGTCCAATGCTTTCCCAACTGTTGCACAGACTGGAGATGGAATAGAAAATCTTACCCCTCCTAAGTCCAAAACTTTCCCCACTGTTGACCTTTTTGGAGTGGGAACAGTAAATGTAACCCCTCTGAAAACCTTCCCTTTCCCTACTGTTGCAGAAACTGGAGTGGAATAGTATATCTATTATGCCCAGACTCCAATAGACTCTTAATATTGTTTAAATATATCTATTTTTATTATTTGTTCATTTTTTATAGTATTATATACATATATGTATACATATATGTATATAATATGTATATGTATATAGCACAGTGATGTCCGGTTTTTAAGTAATAAAGGAAACTGCTACAAGGCGCAGGGTCCGCCTGTTTTTTCAAGTGCAGCCTCACAGGGGGACACCTTCGTTTGAACATGTAATCCGGCCAGTCCCTGCCGGGAGGTTTGCACTACCACCAAAAGAAATGATGGGCTGCTTCACACAGATTTACTGTGTTCGAGTTTGCAGGATTAAACAGGTTCTAACAAGCAAACCGGAGTCCTGTGCTTGTGGCTCACCGGAAAGCGTGATTTATGTAAAAATTGGTGTTTTAGTCGGCGGAATCCACCTGAGGATATTAATTAAGGAGTGGGAAAACTACAAGTCCCAGAATGCTGTCATTAATTGAAACCCACCAGAGGGCGGAACCTATTAGAGGACATTAGAAGAATCAATGAAGTGACTCGTTTCTCACTCTTTTCCAGCCTACAGACATCGCATGGAGCCCGTGAGCAAGGAGCAGGAGCTCCGAAACGCGTAGGGCTGTTGAAATTGAATGAACACAGTGATGTCCGGTTTTTAAGAAATAAAGGAAACTGCTACAAGGGGCAGGGTCCACCTGTTTTTTCAAGTGCAGCCTCGCAGAGGGACACCTTCGTTTGAACATGTAATCCGGCCAGTCCCGGCCGGGAGGTTTGCACTACCACCAAAAGAAATGATGGGCTGCTTCACACAGATTTACTGTGTTCGAGTTTGCAGGATTAGACAGGTTCTAACAAGCAAACCGGAGTCCTGTGCTTGTGGCTCACCGGAGAGCGTGATTTATGTAAAAATTGGTGTTTTAGTCGGCGGAATCCACCTGAGGATTTTAATTAAGGAGTGGGAAAACTACGAGTCCCAGAATGCTGTCATTAATTGAAACCCATCAGAGGGCGGAACCTATTCGAGGACATTAAAAGAATCAATGAAGTGACTCGTTTCTCACTCTTTTCCAGCCTACAGACATCGCATGGAGCCCGTGAGCAAGGAGCAGGAGCTCCGAAACGCGTAGGGCTGTTGAAATTGAATGAGCACAGTGATGTCCGGTTTTTAAGAAATAAAGGAAACTGCTACAAGGCGCAGGGTCCGCCTGTTTTTTCAAGTGCAGCCTCGTAGGGGGACACCTTCGTTTGAACATATATATATATATATTACCTACTGGCAGTCGCCAGTAGGTAGTTATAGTTAGGATCTAGTTTCCATAGGAAAAGCGTTTTTTGTTTTCCCAATAACTTTAGCGCCCGGTTGACGAATCTTCGCAAAAGTTTCAAAAGTAGTGACCCGCTCCGGTCAGCTCCTGTCTTGAAAGTTTCGGGGTGATTCATCAAGCGGGGGCCGAGAAAAAAGGGGGGTGCCAAAACACGTTTTCCCCATGTTATTTTCCATAGGAAACTTTAGACAAAGCTACAGCCCGAACTGCTGAATGGAATTACACCAAATTTGGCATAAAGGCAGGTCTTGGTTCAGAAAGATCCCTTTTTTTTAAATGGTGTAAATCCGTTCAGTAGTTCCTGAGAAATTAGAAAAAGAAAAAGTTTTGATATCTATGGCCGCGGTGGGTTTGCGAACCCTCCCGAGCTTCATTCTGATTGGCTGCCAACACTCCAAACCAGGAAGTGTTGGCAGCCATCTTGTGACTCGGTAACCCTCAGGATTCAAGGGGACTTAATCCCCCAACTTAAAATGCGCCACGGGGCGCATTTGCACAGTGGTGAAGGCAAGGGGCGGGGCCTGATGTGACAAGTGTGCAAACGCGCTCCGTGGCACGTTTTAAGTTGGGGGATTAAGTCCCCTTGAATCCTGAGGGTCCCTGGGGGCCAACTAGCCCAACAGGTACCTCCAGTAAGCGCAACAGAGTTGCGTTGCACAGAGGTGTAAAAAGGGGCATGGCCTTGGACCACCTCTCTGCAACACAGCTCTGTGGCGCTTACTGGAGGTATCTGGTGGGCTAGTTGGCCCCCAGGGACCCTCAGGATTCAAGGGGACTTAATCCCCCAACTTACAACCTGCTAGGGGGCATGTTTGCACAGTGGTGCAGGGAGGGGGCCGGCCTGATATAAGAAGTTAGCAATCCTGCTGTGTGGGACTTACTGGTGGTAATAAAAGGGATAGTTGGCCCCCAAGGTTGACGTTGGGGGCTAACTACCCCTCCTGTTACCTCCAGTAAATCCCACACAGTGGGATTGCTAAGAGGTGTTTCGGAGGCCACTCTCACCTTTCTCCCCACTCTGGAACGCGACTGGTATAATATAGTTAGAAATTAGCATTTAAAAAACCTTTGAAATTCACTGAAAAAACCATAGGTGTCATAAGTGATGTCATCAGGGATGTCACTGACCATGTCATGAATGATGTAATATGTGACGTCATCAGCAGTGCATTGCGGGGCGCGAGTTATAGTTAGCTCAACTAACCATAACGGCTGAATTTCTCTGGTTTTGTACGAGTGAAATGTCCAACTAACTATAACGTCCCTGAAACCTATGGTTTTTTTGTGAATATATATATATATATATATATATATATATATATATACATATATATATATATATATATATTATCTACTGGCGGTCGCCAGTAGATAGTTATAGTTAGGACCTTTATCCATAGGAAATCCGCAACATTCTATTTGAAATAACTCTTGCGCCGGTTGACGAATATTCGCGAAAGCTTCCAACTTGTTGGGGCGCTCCGCTCCTACCGTGAAAGTCTCGGGTTGATTCGTCAAGCGGGGGCCGAGAAAAAAGGGGGGTTCCAAAACGCGTTTTCTCCATGTTAATTCCCATAGGAAATTTTAGCCACGGCTACAGCCCGAACTGCTGAACGGAATTACACCAAATTTTGCAAAAAGGTAGCGCTTGGTTCAGAAAGCGACCTTTTTTTTAAATGGTGTAAATCCGTTCAGTAGTTGCGGAGAAATTAAGAAAATAAGAGTGAAAAAATCGATTTCCCATAGGAAACTTTATGCAAGGCTACAGCAAAAACTGCTGAACGGAATTACACCAAATTTGGCAAAAAGGTAGTGCTTGGTTCAGAAAGCACCCTTTTTAAAAATGGTGTAAATCCGTTCAGTAGTTGCTGAGAAAATCCAAAATAAAAGTTTCGATATTTAGAGGCACGGAGGATCCGCGCACCCTCCCGACCACGAGCTGCATGCTAATTGGCTGTCAACACTCCAAACCAGGAAGTGTTGGCAGCCATCTTGTTCCTCGGTAGAACCGAGGAACAAGAAAGCAGTAAAAAAAGTGTGCAATACGCAAAAAGGGGGCAGGGTAGAAACACCCTGACCCCCTAGGCCTGCTCAGGGGGTCCTACAAGGACCCCCAGGGCCCCAAATTTATTTTTATTTTTTTTAAAAATCGGCAGGATGCGCTTACGGTGCGCGGATCCTGCCGATTAAAAAAAAAAACGAAGCGCGGGCTCCCGCGCTTCTTTGGTAATTGGCCCCCGGGTGGGCCAAGTCCCGGGGGCATGCGGGGGTTAAGTTTTATGTGTGGGGGGCCTCTAAGGCCCCCCAAGCCCCGGGGACCGCCACCCCCCGGGGCTTTAATAAAAAAAATGATGCGGGAGGGCTCTCGGCCCTCCCGCAGCCCCGGGGACCGCCACCCCCCGGGGCTTCTTTTTATTTTTTTTAAATTACCTATGTGGGGGGGCTTGAGCCCCCCCACACGCCCCGGGGACCGCCACCTCCCCGGGGCACTAAATATTTTAATGTGGGGGTCCGTTACGGACCCCCAGAGCCCCGGGGACCACCACCTCCCCGGGGCTGTGCAATTCAAGGGAGGGGGGCCGCGCGGCCCCCCTCCTGGAGCCCTTGATGGCCCTGGGGACCGCCACCCCCCAGGGCCGGCTCCTGCAGTGTCCCGGGGTGCCTACCCCCGGGACACTGTAGTTTGCTATGACAGGACGGGAGCCTCGCGGCTCCCGTCCTGTCATAGCAAGCTGCTTTGGATATTGGAGCGAGAGCAGGAAACCTGCTCTCGCTTCCAATATCCAAAGCAAATTGCTTTCCACACGGGGAGCTGCATCTTAGCAGCTCCCCATGTGGAAAAGCAATGCCGGCTCCCAAGGGACGCGGGGAGCCGGCGGGACTGTGGGGGGATTGGGGACCCCCCCACAGTCCCCAACGGAGAGGGCCAGCCCCGGGGGATGGGGTCCCCGGGGCAAGTAGTGGCCCCCTTCCCCAAAAGTTTGAAAAAAAAACAAAGGCCGGCCCCGGGGGATGGGGTCCAAGGGGCCATAAGTGGCCTGAGGAAGGGGGCAACGCAGCCCCCCTCCAAAACAATAAAAAAAAATTTAAAAGGCCATGCCCCGGGGGATGGGGTCCCCGGGGCCAATTAAGGCCTCGGGGGGGGGGGGCCACACGGCACCCTTCCAAATTGGTTATTAAAAAAAAAATAGGGGGCAGGCCCTGGGGGATGGGGTCCCCAGGACCAATAAATTAGAAAAAGAAGGGGGGCCACACAGCCCCCCTTCTTAAAAAAAAAAAAAAACACCGGCATCGCGCCGGAGGCCACGCCCCCTTCTTTCACCACTCTGCAAACGCGCCCCCTGGCCCGTTTGCGGATGGGGAACAAATTCCCCTTGAATACTGAGGGTCCCTGGGGGCCAACTAGCCCACCAGGAACCTCCAGTATGCGCCAGGGGGCTGCGTTGCAGAGAGGTGTTCTGAGGCCACGCCCCTTTTTACACCTCTCTGCAACGCAGCTCTGTGGCGCATAATGGAGGGAGCTGGTGGGCTAGTTGCACCCCAGGGACCCTCAGAATTGAAGGGGAGTTAATCCCCCGACTTAAAACGCGCCACGGGGCGCGTTTGCACAGTGGTGAAGGGAGGGGGCGGGGCTTGAGATGACATGTGTGCAAACAGGCCCCGTGGCGTGTTTTAAGATGGGGAATTAAATCCCCTTCAATCCTGAGGGTCCCTGGGGGACAACTAGCCCACCAGGTACATCCAGAAAGCACCACAGAGCTGCGTTGCAGAGAGGTGCAAAAAGGGGCGTGGCCTCTGAACACCTCTCTGCAACGCAGCTCTCTGGCGCATACTGGAGGTATCTGGTGGGCTAGTTGGCCCCTAGGGACCCTCGGGATTGAGGAGGAATTAATTCTCCAACTTAAAACGCGCCACAGGGCGTGTTTGCAGACATGTCACCTCAGGCCCCACCCCCTTCCTTCACCATTGTGCAAATATTCCTCTAAAATCAGCCGAACTACGAATTCCGATTTACTCACCTGTTATCAGGAGAGAACCCAGTGCTGCATCTTTTAGCCCAGCACTGACCCTGAAAAGTAATTCTAACCGTACTTACCAGTAACTTGAATTTCCTTCCATAGGCTAACATTGACTGGTTTCACTTGGAAATTCTTCTAAGTGTGGAGTTTTGGAACTTTAGAATATTCCTCTAAAATCAGCCGAACTACGAATTCCGATTTACTCACCTGTTATCAGGAGAGAACCCAGTGCTGCATCTTTTAGCCCAGCACTGACCCTGAAAAGTAATTCTAACTGTACTTACCAGTAACTTGAATTTCCTTCCATAGGCTAACATTGACTGGTTTCACTTGGAAATTCTTCTAAGTGTGGAGTTTTGGAACTTTAGAATATTCCTCTAAAATCAGCCGAACTACGAATTCCGATTTACTCACCTGTTATCAGGAGAGAACCCAGTGCTGCATCTTTTAGCCCAGCACTGACCCTGAAAAGTAATTCTAACCGTACTTACCAGTAACTTGTATTTCCTTCCATAGGAATCCATTGTCTGGTTTTCAGCAGAAAAGTTTCAAAGTGTCGATTTTCACAAACTACCAAATATTCCTTAAAAATCGCCTGTATGACTTAAACGCATTCTTTCAACTGTTTACAGGAGATGCACCAGTGCTGGATCCAGGATCCACCACTGAGTAAGAAAAAGTAACGATAACAGTACTTACCTGCTAAGTGAATTTCCTCCCATAGGATAACATTGGTGATTCTATGTGAAAAAGTTTCTATGTCAACTTTTAAAATACAATAATATTCCTTAAAAATCAGTACTGTAACCAAAACGCTTTTACTCAACTGTTTACAGGAGATGTCCCAGGACTGAATCTAGGATCCAGTCCTGTGGTTAGAAAAGTAATCCATAAAGTAACTAATTGCATTTAACTAGAAATTCACATTGA
Organism: Calotriton arnoldi; assembly: GCA_963921515.1. Taxonomy (NCBI): domain Eukaryota; kingdom Metazoa; phylum Chordata; class Amphibia; order Caudata; family Salamandridae; genus Calotriton; species Calotriton arnoldi. The sequence continues at coordinate 1,566,388 of CAWUFW010002935.1, read as the reverse complement.
GCTCAATGTTGCATTGTGTTTGAAATTGTGTTGCCCATTGCAACAACTGTAACTACTGTACTTAAAAGTCTATTGCCTATTTGCAAAGAATTTAAACTAAAGTAATTCATTCTGAGAAAGTATATTTTGTAATGTAATGTATAATGTAATTACAATGTAATTTAAAAAATAAATAGTTTAAAAAAATGTAGTAAATCAGTATCAAAAAAATAAAGATAACAATTAATACATTTAAAAATTGTCATTTACAAAACCTTGGAAATTCACTGAAAAAAACCATAGGTTTCAGACATGTTATAGTTAGGAATTAGCATTTAAAAAACCTTTGAAATTCACTGAAAAAACAATAGGTTTTAGGCATGTTATAGTTAGAAACTAGCATTTAAAAATCCTTTGAAATTCACTGAAAAAACCATAGGTTTCAGGCACATTATAGTTAGAAATTTGCATTTAAAAAACCTTTGAAATTCACTGAAAAAACCATAGGTTTCAGACACGTTATAGTTAAAAATTAGCATTTAAAAAACCTTTGAAATTCACTGAAAAAACCATAGGTTTCAGGCACGTTATAGTTAGAAATTAGCATTTAAAAAACCTTTGAAATTCACTGAAAAAACCATAGGTTTCAGACACGTTATAGTTAGAAATTTGCATTTAAAAAACCTTTGAAATTCACTGAAAAAACCATAGGTTTTAGGGACAGTTATAGTTAGTTGGACATTGCACTCGTACAAAACCCGTGAAATTCCCCCGTTATAGTTAGTTCAGCTAACTATAACTCGCGCCCGCAATGCACTGCTGATGACGTCACATATTACATCACTCATGACATGGTCAGTGACATCACTGATGACATCACTGATGACATCTCAAATGACATCACTGATGACATCATCCATGTGATAATTTCATGCATCTTCTCACACCCTAATATAACTTTTGATACACCCACTGTAAATTACAGACTGCCATTCTCAAAACCATAGACACTCCAACACCAATAACTACATACCCACTCACTGATTCTTAGGTCTACACACACATCCACTCACTCACCCGTACAGTCACTCATACTTACGGTCACTCAGTACAGGACTATCATATGCACTCATACACCTACATAGACATTCACACACCGCCACTCATCCATAGAGGTACTCACACACCTAGTCAGTCATGCAAATAATTAATCACACTGCCATTTACTCACCTATACAGTTATACACACACCAGCTCACTTACTCATACAAAAACTAGCACATTCTTATGCTCTTATACAATCACTGATACAAGCACACACTCATCCATACAGTCACTCTCACTCTCACAATCACAATCACACACTCTCGCTTATAGCTATTTATATACTCCAACACACATATATACTGCCTTTCACATATGTAGTTACTCACACATGTACCACTGAGATATACATTCACTCACTAACACACCCATACACACACTCACCCACCCATACAGTCCATCACAGATGCACTCTTGAAACCATGCACCCAGTGAATCACCCACTGATACATCTATGTGCAGTCACACACACCCCATCCACACAAACACTCAGGCACCCATACAGATACTCAGACAACCAATCAATAACTCATAGACACTCATGTAGCTATTTACAAACCCATGCAGCCACTTACACACCAACAGACAGACGGATAAAGACATTCACACAGTTTAGTCACTAACCCATGCATTTAGTAAGATACGTTTAATCACTCACTTATAGAGTCAGTCACGCACCTACTAAATCATCCATCCAGACACTTATACACCCACTCATTATTCAATACACCTTGGCATATATATTAAACATATTTAAACTTTATAGAAACACACAGTCACTGCATGATGTCATCAGTGATGTCATTTGAGATGTCATCAGTGATGTCATCAGTGATGTCACTGACCATGTCATGAGTGATGTAATATGTGACGTCATCAGCAGTGCATTGCGGGGGCGCTAGTTATAGTTAGCTGAACTAACTATAACGGGGGAATTTCACGGGTTTTGTACGAGTGCAATGTCCAACTAACTATAACTGTCCCTAAAACCTATGGTTTTTTCAGTGAATATATATATTATCTACTGGCGGTCGCCAGTAGATAGTTATAGTTAGGACCACGTTTCCATAGGAAAAGCATTTTTCGATGTGCTTATAACTTTGGCGTCGTTTGACGAATCTTTATGAAATTTTCCAAAAAGGTCCTCTTTTCAGGTCAGCTGCTATCCTAAAAGTTTGGGGGGATTCGTCAAGGGGGGCTAAGAAAAAGGGGGTCCCAAAACGTGTTTTCTCCATGCAATTTCCATAGGAAACTTTAGACAAGGCTACAGGTCAAACTGCTGAACGGAATTACGCCAAATTTGGCAGAGAGAAAGGTCTTGGTCCAGAAAGCACGCTTTTGTTTAAATGGGGTAAGTCCGTTCAGTAGTTTTAGAGAAATATCAAAATTTACAGATATCGATATTTGAGAATTCTGACATCTGATTGGCTGAAGCGTTACGAGCACGAGCTTGCGGCTGATTGGCTGCGAACTGTTGAAACTAGGAAGTGTTGGCAGTCATTTTGTGATTCAGTCCGTCAGCTCACAACTCTCCCTCTGCAAGGCATCAGGTCTGTAGTTCTACCTCTGCGAGGCAATACTGAAATTATCCTGCAGGTCTGTCTGTGCGAGATACTCCTTTTACGCTCCCTCTCCCCACATCATCAGCTCGCGGCTATGCCTTTAGAAGCCAGTCCGTCGGCTCGCAGCTCTGTGTCTGCGAGCCATCGGGCCCGCACCTCTACCTCTGTGAGCCACCTCGTTAGCTTGCCAGCTGTGTCTGTGCTAGGAGGCCCGTCGGCCCGTTACTCTCCCTCTGCGAGTTAGCCCATCGGGTTGCAGCTCGGAGGGCTCGCAGCTGTATCTCTGCGAGCCAGCCCGTTAACTGATAGCTGTGTGTCTGCTAGCAGGCCTGTTGGCCCGTTGGTCTCCCTCTGCGAGTCAGACCACAGCTCTCCCTCTGCGAGCCGGTACGGTGCTGTGCTTTTGCGAGCCAACGGCTCGTAGGTCTCCCTCTGCGAGCTGAGCCCACGGGCCGCAGCTCTTCCTCTGCGAGCCTGCCCGACGGCCCGCAGGTGTCCCTCTGCTAGCGGAACCGCAGGTGACACTCTGCGAGCCGAAATTGGGAATATAAGGCGGCTCTAAAAAGAGCCCTTGTGTTTATTAGTTGGAGCTACATGTAAGTGCGAATGCACAGCTTCAGGTTAATCAGGAAAACTCGGTTTCCCTCATCTGTGAAGTGTACTCCATCACTTCTGTAGATATCAGCCATATCAAAACGTATGTTGTTGTTGTAGATCGACCCCATTCTATGGTCTCTGAGGTATGCAGACACAGCTTTGTTGACATTCTTCCTAGATTTTTCAATCTTATGACAAAATTGGTTTGACCATTTCCACTTCTGTCTTTGGCATATATTGGAATATACAAAGACAGTTTGAGGCAAAAGTAACATCAATTGTCCAAAGGTGTCCTTCATAAGCATTTCCAAACCTACCCCAGTCAATGTGCCTAGGTCGTTACCACCACAGTGCACAATCATGAGATCAGGGTGTTGGAGATGCAAACAGGTTTTAACCAAAGGGAGCAATTGGTGCCACTTCAATCCTCTCTGTGCAAACCATTTAATGTGCACATTTTGTAAACCTAGGTCTAAGTCAATACGTCTCTGTTCTGCATACCTCTTGCACCAGAAAATATAGTTATGTCCTACAATCCACACTAGGATTTTGAAGGTATGGCTAGAAGATATGGATAAATGTCTGTAGCTCATGCAGTCTGTTCATAGAATGAGAGATATGTTTAAACATGGGGAACTACTTTTTTTTTACATACAAAACGTTAACCGATTGGGAGATGAAATGTATTGTGTCCTAAAAAGTAGGGTGTACATTAGTTTTGATGAAAAGCATCTTTGTGATTGGTTAATAAAAAAGCAGTTTATACGTGGAGTACATATTATAGGATGAAACCTGCTAATTGTATTTGGAAGGTGCAGTTCAAACTTGAAAGAATGGTGAACTTTTGACCTCCACGTGCTGTTAAATGTTGGAGAAAATGTGGCAAAAAAAAAAATCGGTAGGTTTAAAAAAATGAAGAATTTTTAACCTGCACGTGTCGTAGAATGTTCTAGAAATGTTGATACAATACGCTGAACTTTTCACCTGTATGTGTCCTTAAAAAAAACTGTTTATATGAAAAGTTCAAAAATAACCAATAAACAGAGGTTTTGCAATCTAAAAAAAATAAGGAACTATTCTGATTTGTTCTTTACATGTATTTATGTGTGGAGCAACAGGGAAATTGTGCCATTACTGGTTCCATTCTTGATGAAAGCGGTGCATTACATGTACTGTGTGACAAGAAAAGAATTGCATGCGTTTGTGACATTTGAAATCTGCATACCAACTACGAAGGTAAATTAGAAATTAAGAAGGTGTGTTATGTGTTTTGTAGTAGTGGTTAAGTATTTGAGATGATATTTTTAACTTTGAAAGTATTTTTTATTTCTAAATAACATAGTGTTAGTAAAGTCTGGTGTTTTATTGGTTCTAAAATATGCATAATGTATAACTAGTTGTTAAACAAGTACTTTATATATGTTTAGGAGTTTTTCACAAAGAAAAGGTGTAAGTTGTCATATGTAAAAGACTGTGGGCCATATTCTCAAGACCAGGCGATAACATTATCGCTGCTTTAGCGGCAGTTTCCTGCCGCTAAAGCGGCGATAATGTTATTGCCATTCTTGTGAATATGGCCCTGTATGGTTTTGAAAATTCGATGTAGCGTTAATTTTGATTTGTATATCTATTCCGGCGAGATAAACAGAATGTCGCACGTTTGGAAATTATGCTCAGTCTGGAAATAGTGGAGAAGGGGTGACAGTAGAAAATTCATGTGTTATTAACTTAACAGAGATGGAAAAAAAAGAAGAAAGGTTATGTGCACAGTTTGTGGTCTCATTTTTTACACTGAGAGGTAGATTTAAATGTCAGTGAAGGCTGGTGTGGTACTGCGAGGCTTTGCATTTGGGTGTTCTTAGGAAATCTTGTTGGGGAGCGTTTCTTCAGAAGTCATTTTTTTACATATGTGAGAGATAAAAAATAAATGAAAATGTTCTTTGTATATTTTCTGTACGATTTTGTTCACAGTGGTAAAGTAAATGTGATTATTAGTGATAGTAATTGTCACGGTGTGTTCCTCTGCTGAATATACGCAGGCGTTTAAGTGGTCTGGGTGTTATCAGTACTAGGCTCCGCCACCCCTTTAAGAGAGCCGCCAATTTTTTCATCCCAGTTAAAGCTGTTGATATAAGTATAGTAAAGGGACGATACATAAAAACTTTGGAATTACACCTTCATTTACTCTGTCTACCTTGCACCACCATTTTGTGCCCGCAGGACTTTAAGTGGGCTGGGTCTTACCGGTGCTGAACACTGCTACCCCTTTTAGACACCCGCATTTTTCTTCATCCCACTTAAAACCCTCAATATACATATATTAAAGGAACGGTACAATAAAAGTTTAGGGATTACACCCCCGTTTCCTCTCCTCATGCGTCACCCCCATTTTGTGCACCAAACAGTAGTGTTTATAAAAATTAAGTAAGAGAGCTTTATCTAGTATGAAAATAGCACTTATACCTTTATTAGCATGTTCATGGGATCTGTAGTGTAAAGAGAAGGTCGTAATCATTTTCAATGGTACAAAAGTGACGTGACATATGTTTGAAAGATTACATGGTTTTAGGAGTAAGGTATAGAGGTAACAAATAAGCAGTATAGTTTGTTATGTTTAAACAAGTATGTAGTTTTGTAAATCAGATACAGCGTTGATTTGTGCAGCACACAGTACACCCACAATGACCCTGGTACATGTCCCTGAATGCCTTGGCACACTGCAGCACACATCCAAACACCAAGTAGGCCCCCATCCACAATGTGCACAGAGTGCCCCCCCCCTATCACCAATATCACAACCTACTCTTGCACATATGCTGAATCCAGCAAACCAGCAGATCCATGACCCACACTGACTATGCAAGTAACACTGCATGTCAGATAGCATAGCAGCTGCGCAAACAAAATGACATGGCCTACGAAGCGATATGGACGGAGCCAAGTGCGGATCACATCCTCAAAGGAGCAGGTCACACTCCGACGTGTCCGCGTGCAACCACAACCCATGCCTTACAATACACGCAGCAGACCAACAATCCACCAGGCCACAAAATCAGTCCGCGAGCACACATCACCCAAGTCAAAAGCAAAACAGGCCCCGAAAAGCACACAATACAAAGGCACCCCAACTCCCCTCATACGGGTTCTGTGTCCGGTGTGTGTGGCGGGTTGATGGCTGCATGGCTGTGTGCCCCTGACACATCAGACTGCGTAGGTGATGGGGCTGCATCAGATGTCGTCCAGCACCTATGCAAAAACAATGTCTGGCTCACAGAGGCGGAGCTTGCCAAAGGGATACACCCCCATTGCACATGCAACAGTCAGTTCTTCCCTGTGTTGGGACGAGGCTCATTGTGGCACACGAGTGGACAATCTTTACAACACACCTCACAGTTAGACACCAGTGGAGTGGCATAGGCTTTATTGGCATGTGCGTGTCAGTACGGACGAGGCAACGGCCACAACAGGCACGGACATGCTTAAGACACTTACACGCAGCATGGGTACATGTCGAGGGGCAGATGATGTTGGGGCTGAAATGGACAAAATTCATCACATATGGCAATGCTCACAGCCCACCTTGCCTTGATGGATGAGTCATGTGTTGTTTGGCGTCTGCACAGTGCCCCATGTGAGGGGGCACGACTCACTGTACGTCGGGTCTGCATGGTGCTCTGCCTCCGGGGTGCGGCAATTGTCTGCTCTGCCGACAGTGATCAGGTGTGAGGGTCCGACAGGTTCACATGTCGGGCTACATCGCCATGTGTGTGCTCTCACCCAGCAGTGTGTCCGAATTGGTAACGTTGCCAAACGACGCTGTGTTGCTCGGACCATGGACCTGCGTCACATTGGACAGGTGTGTGTGCACACGCGTTATTCCACGCACATGCATCCAGAGCCCGACCAAAGGCAGACGTGTCCTCTGTTTTGGTGGGATATGTGAGCAATCCCCACTGTGCAACAAGTTGTTGGGCCATGTGCTGTGGGTGGCATTAGGATGTGGCTGCAGGTACGTAGTTACTCATCCATGAATGCCCGTGCAGCTTCATGTGCAATGTGTTCCAATAGTACGTCGTTGTTGTGTTCAAGGAACACCAGGGTGAGCCAATCCATTAGGTGGTCTGGGCAGGTGTGCTCAGCCCACGCCGTCTCACCAATCCGCAACACAGCCCAATAGGGGAGCGCCTCGATGTGGTCACTGAAGACGAGAAATTGTGCAATCTCCCATGCACAACTACCAATACATACGCAGTATGTCAAGGCATCCCATGCACGGCTGTCTCTGTTACACTCCTGTTCGTGATCCAACAGGGGCGCAGACACAAGTCATAGTCCAATTCATCAACAGTTGTGTTGGATAGGCAGACATCCATGGGACACTCGAATGTGCATGTTCGGCAGTGGAACCAGGGCTGGATGCAGGTGACGTGGGCAATGCGGAAGCTGAGCCTGTAACTGATCCGCAGCACTGCCAGTGTCAGTGCGCCCAGTAAATGCAGCATACGTGCACGGTACTGTTCCACGTGACGGGTGTTGTGCATGTGCCCGGTATGGCCTGCCATTGCGTTGGTGCGTCTCGTGAACAGGCACTCTTCTGGACTGCGGCTCTTGTGTGGAGGATATGCCACAGCTCTGAGCAAAGATTTGAATGTGTGTGCAACATTGTGGGACATGGGTTGCTGTTTCCGTGGGTGTCAAGGGCATCCAATGCGGGGGTACCACAGGCAGGGGCTTCTATGTGTGGGCTGTGGATAAGTCGGATGGTTTATTTGCAGAATGCGTGGTGTGGGAGTCGTCCTCATCTGCCATTGTATCTCTATCAGGGTGTTCCAGGCACGTTCGGGACCAAGGTCAGGGGTGCAGGTGTCCTCCCGGCTTCTGCATTGGGACAATGGTGCTTTCATCCCTGATGGTTGTCTCACTACTACTTTCGTTTTGGGAATGTGATGTGGCTTTGGCGCTGAGATTGGGACACGGCCTTGGGCTCATGGTGTACGGATGGCGATGTACACACACATGTTGGCATGTGGAGCCAGGTGCCCATGCGGCCTTGCGCTGCTTGTGCTATCTCACTCCGTCTCTCTCCCTCGCTCTCTCCCTCTCCTTCCTTTGTTGCGCGCATGGCACACCTTCTTCTCTTGGATTTGGTCTACCGGGCTGTGTGCTACAGATTGTCCAATGGGAGGAGCTAGGACTCATCCTAGGGGTTGTTTCTGCTTTTGTTTGTCTGGGGTTTTGTGTTGGTGGTTGCATTGCTGTATGACTGATTCTCCATCTTCTGGTCACGCATGTATGTTTATTTTGCTGCTTGTGCGACATAAGGCAAGATGTTTGTTTTGGGATTCGTGGTGTTGGTGTGCAATTTCTTAGTCCGGGGTTGGGGGTGGTGCCGGGGGGGGAGTGTTCCGGGTGTGGGATGGGGTCCTGGGGTGTTGGCGGTGGGTGTTGTGGGAATCAAATAACTAGGAAACTTGTGTATATATATGCGGCGAGAGTATTGATAGGCATGGGAGTGGCATACATAACGTTAGCTCTAGACATGCTGTACCCAAAATGTTTGCGGCTTCGGATGTGATGTATAACGAGCATTTTTATGATTTATGCTTGTCTATAGGTGCCATAAATGTATATGGTTACCCGGCGGTTATGTGACCAATTGGCGCGTACCGCATAACGAGGGGTTGCAGGTACGAGGGACACTAGCAACAACTCGGTAACTAAAGGTTTTACATTATCATCAGTAATTCAAGTATGTTGTGCGGTGTACATGGGGGGTTATTTACTCCTGGCACATGTTTTGTCTTTTTATTTGTTATATACCTGCAGACCAAGTGGTAATCCCAAGTGAAGTGAAGATTGGGTATCCCCTTAGCCCTGATGAAGTTGCGTAAAATGGCAGCAACGAAACATGTTGGCGCTTTGGTTATAATAATGGTTTAAATTTAACCATTTTTTATTGAGGACGCTCACAGCACTGAATAAAGTCATATTTGGCCAGTGAGTAGGTACTCAGTTTTAATGTTAGGAATTGGATTTCTTTTCTTTTCTCACGGGGATCAGTAGGGCACGTGTGTAACCTTAGCACCCACAGTGCTTATTGTACCTTGCTGTTACTGTCTTCTTCCTTCACGTTTAAGATAGTGTATGTTGGAACACTTTTCTTTTCATGGTGAGAAAGCAACCTATGATGATAAGTGGGTGTGCTAGTGAGTACCAACTAGCAAGCCCCCCTTGGTGTTACTACCGTGAGGTGCTTTCTCTCCACTCCCACACTTTTTATAACCTCTTTTAAATTAAAATTTGGGTGGGAATGTTTTTGGCTGCAGTGTAGTGACAATGTGTTTATAAATTGGACATCTTGACACTTGAAATAGCGGTATTTTACCGCATTGTGTGAGGGTGTAGCTAAAAAATATTTTTGACTCCCCAGTGTCTTAAAGCTAAAGATTTGTGTCCATTGAATCAGGCCCTTGTTGTTGATAATTAGGGTGGGTGTTGTGGCCCTGTTGGGTGTCCGGGCCGCATGATGAGTTTCTCCATGGCATCTGTTGCCCTTCGGATGTGGCCCTGGGCTGTGCTCCCTTTTGTGGTGCTGGCTGCCGTCCAACTTTACACCAGGTCAGAGCAGGTGTAAATTTCCTGGTGCTAACGTGCCTTATCGCCGGTTTTGTGTTTTTATCGCGGATGTGGCTGGTCATTGTGAATGTTGAGGTGTGCTGTTGTCTCGGCTTTTGTCACGGGAACGCCTACTCTGCATCTCATTAGCGATATTTGCGAGGGTCCTCTGTGGCGATGTTTTTGGAGGCTGCTATCGCAGGTATACTGGTGCTGTGGGCTTTTAACATCGGCTTGTGAATGGGGGGGTACATTTATCACAAGTTTGGCTGCGATAAAGTGCGTTTAATTCGGCGATGGCTCCTTGTGAATATGTCCCTTAATCTTTCCCCCCTCTCCATCTCCATGTCGGTGGTTTTTGTTGCTGTCTAACAGTTGATCTGTACTTGTTTATGTGCATCCACAATGAAATGTAAGCCTGTACCATATTTTTGCTAATATGGTGCAGTGTTATGCTTGCTAAGTTGCCGATAGAAGTGTTAAACTAATAAGGGTAACGTTTACATGTGCCATTTAGTTGAGAATATCACTCTAAGTATACAGATAACAATTTTACAAAATAGTATCTACAAAGTTATGTGTAGTGGGTTGCAGAGGAAGTGGCGTGGGACGGTGGGGTGCATGGGACGGGGGGGTGGGGCGAGGGGAAAAGTAGGAGGTAGTGGAGTCACATATAAAATGGGAAGGTGAATCTAAATAATTCAATAAATACGTGCTGTATGTCGGATGACACTACCTGCCACCCTACTGTTCCCTTATTACGCTCCAGTACCATGCAGCATTTCCTCTGCAAGCCGCCACTGGAACTTATATCATTGTATGTGATTATTTTGACATATTGAACAGATATAACAAATAATTGAAACTTTTTTTCATTCGCAGAAAATTATTTTGTTTGGATTAAAAATTGAAAATGCCTAGAAGAACTGAAAAAAAAGGAAAAACAAAAGGCAATCTACTTAAAGAAAAGTCAAAAATATGGATTAGAACAAAATCAGAGTACTGCAAAAATAGTTTCTTCTGGTAAAAACACTAGACAATTTCTAAAAAAAGTACTACGAACATTTAATGAAAATAACATCACACAAAGAAAAAATAAGAAAATTTCAAGTAAGGAGAAGCAGACTTCGACTTCAAATTGCAAGAAAAAAAAACATGATAAGGAAAGAGTATTTGTTACCCGTAGACAAAAACAATTTCAATAAATTCGTCAAAGAGTTTTTCGAAATAGAGTAATTCAGAATTTAATGAAAGGATGCCGCAAATATAAAAAGAAAGTGCTGCAATTGAAACAGAAACAGCATGTTGAAAGCATAGTGGATACTGCTTTTAAGTTAAAACAAAAAATATTTATTTTCATTTTGAAGAGGATGAAAGTTTTGGATAAAACAATGAAGATTCTGAAAGACAAAAGTAAAAAAAAAAAGACGTGTGAACAGAAGCAACTTTTGTAAAATCTTAAGTGGAAAATGGAAACATACATCTAATAGTGAACCTTTTTTTAATGAAGAGAGTTACTTCCAAGAAAATATTTACCATTTGCAGTTGATCCTGGAGGTCGTTGCTACGAAGTTCAGAATGGTTGTCCTGTTGCAAAAGAGGAAATGGTTACTATTAGTGCAGAACAGTTAATAGCTGAAGAAGTGCAAGGGAAATGCACACAAGCTCCTGTGTATAAGTGGGGTTGTAGCAGTATTTGTAGTATTCGACTGGAATCTATTGATATAATGCGAAATTTGTTATGAGAATATACACAGAAAAGTGTAAAACAGAAGATTAGGTTGTTACAAACACTAGATCCTTGTAATGTAAGAAAATATACTGAGAAACATTGGCATTCTCTGGCTTGTCTTTCAAGAAAAGTGTGTAAAAGTGTTTTTCATCACTTAAGGATGTTAGCAGTACACCATTCAGAAATGCGGAAGTTTGTAAGGAAACTGTACTATGTAAAAAGTCCTGCATTATGTTTAAGTGAACTGAATACAGCTCTTTTACACGGTTCTTTATCAGATGTACAAAAAAAGTGTGATGATATTCAGTTCCGATATTTTGGTTCAGAAGAGCAGTGTATAGAAAGTGAAAGTTTGACAATTACAGATGTTGAAGAAGATGGGAAAGTGATTATGATTGATCAGTTTGAAGAAGAAATTGCAAAGTTTAACATAGTGTGCTCTGAAATTCCAAACTATGTTTGTGTTTGTTGTCGACGTACTAATTATAAAACTCAAACTAGGAATGTTGATTTGTATTTGAAAACTGAAAAGAAGAATAATGATAAATGGAAAGAATTTGCAACTTACTTGTTAGTGGAAGGTCAATTTGAGTTAGGCAGTGATCAACGTATTTGTAAATATTGTTATAACAAATTAGAAAAGAACAAAATGCCCGCTAGAGCAGTACATAATAAGTTAGAATAAGTAGCTATTCCGGAGGAACTGGCAGATTTGAATACATATGAGTCAGTTCTAATTCAATCTGTTCATCCATTTCAAACTATAATTCGCATGGAGCCTAAAACAGGTAAACTGCCACCAACAGACTTACAAAGAGGGCTGAAAGGAAGAGTAGTGTACTTACCTTTGGATTTCAAGAAAAATATTGAAATTGTTGGTGGAAACAAAGATGAAAATGAAGCAGTAGTCATTCTAGTAAATGGAGTACCAACAAAGAGTCGGAAAATATGGCAAGAATTTGTGGATGTTAAAAAACTTCAAAAGGCTACGTTATATCTTGTGGAGAATAATATTTATTATAAAAGTGTAAATGTGGAAGAACAGGTAATAAGTTTGGAAGATGAATCTGAAATTTCAAGTGGTCAAATAGAGAAAGTGGACAAGTCAAAGAGTGAAGCGATTTATGAACATTACACAATATGTCCTCTACATTCGAAAGAAGTAATTGGAAACAGTATTGAGTTATTTCAAATGAAAAAAGCAAAGGGAACTCCAATGAGTGTATGGGAGAAAAGCTTAGAAGCTCGTTCTTTTCCACAGCTGTTTCCTACTGGAGAAGGTGGACAATATGATGACCGACCTGTACGTATTCCCGCTTCAGAATATCGCTCAACATTCCCGCTTCAGAATATCGCTCAACAAGATTATACTCCGAAGTAGGGGTGGGCAATGAACTCCTCTCTGCTAGCGGAGTTTGCGGAGAATTGTTAACTACGCATTCCATTAAACTCCGTCCCTCCGCATAGTGGAATCAGCTACTAAACTGCACCCACAAATGCTTTGATAAAGCAACTTTACATGCTAAAAAGCATATAACCAATTCACAAAAATGAACTTTCAAATTAAAATATCAGCCAATGAGAGAGGTGATGATTTTGGGATCCCCTAACCTAGGGGGAGGACCAAGCAGATGCCTTGAACACAAAGAGCACATCATGCTGAACGATTCAGTGGTGGTCCCATCCTGTTAGGACCACCCCAAGCACAGTTATGGGCAAAAATACAATCCCAACCAAAGGCTCTGCAAAGCATTATGGGATGAGATTAGCAGTGGGCAGTGAATATTATAGTATCCAATATCAAAATAATTCTACATAGAGCTACAGTTCAACTCGTGGTTACTAGGTGTCCCTCACGAGTCAAATGCAAAAGCATTGAAATTATTACATCAAGCTGCAGTTCCACTAGTCGTTACTAGATGTCCCACATGAGTCAAATGCAAAAGCATTGAAACCCTTTCATGAAGCTGCAGTTCCACTAGTCGTTACTAGGTGTCCCTCACGAGTCAAATGCAAAAGCATTGAAACCCTGAGCTGAGAGCTAATACTATAAATTCTACAAAGAGCCGAACTGCAGCTTCATGAAAGGGTTTCAATGCTTTTGCATTTGACTCGTGAGGGACATCTAGTAACAACTAGTGGAACTGCAGCTTGATGTAATAATTTCAATGCTTTTGCATTTGACTTGTGAGGGACACCTAGTAACGACCAGTTGAACTGCAGCTCTTTGTAGAATTATTTTGATATTGGATACTATAATATACACTGCCCACTTCTAATCTCGTCCCATAATGCTTTGCAGGGCCTTTGGTTGGGATTGTATTTTTGCCCATAACTGTGCTTGGGGTGGTCCTAAGAGGATGGGACCACCACCGAATCGTTCAGCAAGATGTGCTCTTTGTTTTCAAGGCATCTGCTTGGTTTTCTCCCTAGGTTAGGGAGGATCTCAAAATCATCACCTCTCTCACTGCTTGCTAAATTTTCATTTTCACCTTTGTGAAATGACTATATGCATTTTAGCATGTAAAAACAGAGATACTCGTTATTTTACCAAAAGTATATGAGGTCTCTGTTTTATTAAGTGGGAAGCGGAGCAAAGTTGTGGAATTCACGTAGTTTTTGTTCAACTTCGTGGAATTCCACGTAGTAGTACTCCGCCAACTACGCCCACCCATACTCTGAAGATCCTAGATTCCGGCAGTGTATACCATATATATTTCACCTTTTGTTTGAAAGTGATCTGTCTTCTCTGTCCTATGCAGTGAACCACATACTGAAAACTGGAGTTCATCAATCACTTCTTTCAGCGAAAGAATTTGTAGAGAAAGTTCAACAAACAGATGAAAATTTAGAAGCACAGTGAATTAATTTGATGGCATGTCAACGAGGAACAAATGAGTATTGGTAACTGTGTTCTTTGGATCCTGTAAATGTGTGCAGATATTTTAATCATAGGTTTCAAGCTATGATGTCTTTCATCTGCAATAAAAAGAATCCACCTCTTGGAGAAGTTACCGATTTCTTTTGGAGAAAGGAGTACCAAGCGAGAGGTGCTCCTCATATACATATGCTATTGTGGATCAAGGATGCACCTACATTTGGAACTGATTCAGATGAAATAGTGTTGTCTTTCATTGAACAGTATGTGACATGTGAGATTCCAAGAGAAGGAGGAGATAGAAGCTTGAGACAGCAAGTTTTACGTTTCCAAAGTCACCATTGTGGAAAGTACTGCCGACGAAAATACAAATCTAAAGGAAAATTTTATACCAAGTGTCGGTTTGGATTTCCACGTCCAGTAATTTCTAAAAGAAGAGTGAATTCTTTTTTTCTTCTGTAAGGCACACAATAACTCGCAAATCTCCAAAGAATACCTACAACTTGAAAAGAACAGAACTGTCAAAGTATATTAATGACTACAATCCGGTTATTTTAAAAATGTGGAATGCAAATATGGACATCCAGTATGTTGCAGACAACTCAATTGCTGTTGCATGCTACATTAAATCATATATAACGAAATCAGAAAAAACAGAGATGAAACAAATGTGGGAAGAAATTGCACAAGAGAAAAGCCTTAGCAAAAAATTGTACAGCTTTACTTTGAAAATGCTTTCCCACAGAGAAATTGGATCGTGTGAATGTTCCGACCGCTTGTCCTCTTCAAGTTTATATTCAAAATCACGAGGGATCATTTGGGTAAGTTTAGGTCTTGCCTGCTCACGAAATAGAGTGTTGAAATCATTAGAAGAAATTGAATACTTAGCAGCAAATGAACCAGACAGTACAGAAATTCTTAAAACTAATATGTTGGATACATACTATCCGAAAAGGAGTCGACATCTGGAACAGCTATGTCTGTATAAAGTACTTCAACATTACAGCTTCAAAAGAAATGTTAAACAGAATTTAAAACAAGGAAAATATGCAGTACTTGGATGTCATGGATGTTTAGTAAAACACACAAAAGGTAACATTATCAACCACAAGAAACTCAGTTGTGAAACTCCAGACAAGCAAGAATTTTACTATTTAGCACTTCTCCAACTGTTCAAACCATGGCGTACCAAAAATGAATTACTTGGAGATTTCGACTGCTACGAAGATTCTTTTAATGCATGTAAAGATAGCATTGCATGTTCAATTTTTCCTACATATTTAAAAATGTTGAATGATGAAGTTGAACAGGAAAAGATTATTACAGCTGAAGTTGCAAATGAAAGTTCTCAAGATAGTTAAAGTTCTGGTCCATGTAGTCAAGATCCACTTGGAGAACCAATAGTGGAAAATGAAGCAGCGATTGCTATGCATGAAGTGGAAATTGCAATGCAACAAGCACAAGAGGAGAATATTACATTGGAAAAGTTAGAAGAACAAGTAAATATTGAACAGAAAGAAATATATGTACAAGTGAGAAAACAGATAGAACATGGTTTGTTGCATGAAAAAAAGAATGTGTATGTTCATCATTTAAACCTATTCTGATGTACATCAGTGGTCAAGCTGGAACGGGTAAACGTTTTTTAATTAAAGTTTTGACCAGTTATCTTAAAAAAACTACTGGTTCACATTTATCTTGTGTAGTAACAGCTCCAACTGGATTAGCTGCGCACAATGTTAAAGGAATTACTTTGCATAGATTACTAATGTTACCAGTTGAGCATGATAATAAATTAGAATATCAGAAGTTGTCTGGAGAAGCTTCTTATGAAGTGTCAAGAGTGCTGAAGAAGATGAAACTTTTAATTATTGATGAGGTGAGCATGGTCTCAAACTTAATGCTTGCTTTCGTGCATTTAAGAATGCAACAGGTATTAAAAACAGATTACGACGTTCTCTTTGGAGGAAAACATTTAATTGTATTTGGAGATCTGCTACAACTAACTCCTGTAAAAGGAGAACCAGTCTTTAAAACTCTTCTACATGAAGACACTAGAAAATCTTTGGGAAGTATTGGAAATGTGAATCTCTGGGTAAATTTTGAATATAAAGAACTCACTCAGAATATGCGACAAGCAAGTGATGAAGATTATGGAAATATTCTGAAAGATGTAAAAATTGGTGTTCTAAGCAAACATGGTAAACAAGCTTTACAAAGTCGTCTACTAAAGAACTTGTTTACAACTGAAAACACACCAGCAGGAGTACTGTACAAGAACATTGCAGAAAAAAGTCAATACTTTGCTTAATGCCTACACTGGAAGAGTGTTATACATTTAATCAAGAGCTTCTGAAATTGGAAAATCAAGAAATAGTTCACATTGAAGCTATTGATAAAATCGAGCATCAAGGAATAACAATTCTTCTTTCAAATAAACTACAGACTAAATTGGATTCTTTGGAAAAGTTTGTATCAAAAACTGCTGGCTTAGAATTTTTTTGGGATGTATGTATAAACTGTCGGGTATTTTTGAGGCGTAATTTGAATATAGAACAAGGTTTAGTGAATGGAGCAATAGGGAAAGTTGTTGAATTTGTAAAATATCAAAACAGAAATGCAATTGAATTCTTGAAAATTAAATTTGATCAGATTGCAGAGGTGAAACAAATTGGGCGTTGTGCTGTACGTTTTTTGCTGGTAAAAGACTTGTATGTTCGTAGAAAACAGTTTCTTTTCTGTTTAGCATATGCAATAACCATTCATAAATGTCAAGGTTTAAGTGTAGATAATGCTTTAGTAAATGTTGGAAGAACTGTGTTTAAAGAGGGAATGGCATACGTTGCATTATCCCGAGTTAGAACATTGTCTGGTTTGTATTTAATTGATTTAGATGAAAACAAGGTTAGTGCTGATGTAAATTGTGTAAGAGAATATAATCGTTTAACCCCTTGACCGCGATCGGAATTCCGCTCGTGTGCTGGACATTCCGATCGCGGGTGGGGTCGTGACGAGCTCAGCTCGTCATGCGCACAGCGCTACCGCGCAGCATGACGAGCTGAGCTCGTCATGAGCACGGAAGGGGTTAAGAAGACTTTATGCACCAACTTTAGGTGAATATCCTATTTATGAAAAACGTGCTGTGTGTTCAAAACGCAAACATGTTGATGAATCAAGTGTGGTTGAAAAGCAGAAAAAAATTCAAGAGAAAAGAAAAGATGCAAAGAAACAGAAAATAGAAACAAGTGATGATGTTGTGGGATACCAATTAGAAAATGCTTCTGGTGTCAACTGCTATGGTAATGTTATACTAAACGTTATATTTTATCAAGAAGATCTGTATGGTGAAATTATGGAAAGTCAGGAAAAAAAATTATGTTCTGCACTTTATACTTTATTTGAACAATTGAGAACTGACAGAAGTAAGATCCAAACTGCTTCTGGTATTCGACAACTGTTGGACACATGTACTGGATCTTTAACGTTCAGTCCTAATATACAACAAGATGCACAAGAGTTTCTGATGGTTATGCTTGGAGTATTAGTAGATGAAGGAATCCAGATTGAGAGTTTATTTGGACTCAGTTACAAATGGGATCACAAATGTGAACAGTGTTCAATAACTTCTAGTACTATAGTTGACAGAGAACGATTTCTATATTTAACAATACCTGACTGCAAATCTGTACCTTTTCCGAAATTAGTAAAAGAAGCAAATCATGATATGAAATGTTCTCGTTGTCAATCAGAAATGTTATCTACATTATGCCTAGAAAGATATGGAAAATATGTAATTTTAATGCTACAACGCTGTAGACCAAATGGAAGAAAAGTGGAAATGAAAATTAAAACTTTGTTGCTAGTCAAGTATCTATTTCTGGAAGAACATTCGCAACACTGGCTATTGTTTTCCATGCTGGAGCTACTACCACATGTGGACATTATACTGTATATTTAAAATGTAATAATGGTTGGAGTCACTGCAACGATACACACTTGGAAATAAAATCGAGATTGCCTTATGAATTACCCAACTCATACTTGATATTTCTTAAGCAAAAATTTTAGATACATTATTCGGCCTAGATGGAAAATGGGAAGATGCTTTAAGGAATTTATACTGGATGATTTCGAGAAAAAATTCTACACATTATTTGGCCTTGGGGAAAAATGTGAACAGAAACTACAGAGTAAAGGTAAGATTTAAAAATTGGAAATAGTATTGAATGTGTTATTTGTGTTGATTTCGTATTGTGGTTGCAAGAATTAGTCATTTGTTTTTTTTTAACAATCTAGTTGATTGGTTTTTTTCCCAGCTGTTTATGATGATATTACACTGACATCACTGTGAATAGTGAAGTTAAGTAGAATCTGAAAACAGCAGAAAAAGGGACAAAAATATGTTTTCAAAATGTTAAATTATGTTGTATTATTTGATAAGTAACACTGTAATTTCTGAAATATATTACATTACACAACAGTTTTACAGTTTATTTTCTTTTCTGTAGTGGAAACGTTAGAAAAAACAGTACTAATGAGAAATAGCAGAATAGTAGTTTAATATTTAAAAAACCTTAGAAATTCACTGAAAAAAACCATAGGTTTTACAGACGTTATAGTTAGAAATTAGCATTTAAAAAACCTTAGAAATTCACTGAAAAAACCATAGGTTTTACAGATGTTATAGTTAGAAATTAGCATTTAAAAAACTTTAGAAATTCACTGAAAAAACCATAGGTTTTACAGACGTTATAGTTAGAAATTAGCATTTAAAAAACCTTTGAAATTCACTGAAAAAACCATAGTTTCAGGGACGTTATAGTTAGTTGGATATTTCACTCGTACAAAACCAGAGAAATTCGGCCGTTATAGTTAGTTCAGCTAACTATAACTCGCGCCCCCGCAATGCACTGCTGATGACGTCACATATTACATCATTCATGACATCGTCAGTGACATCACTGATGACATCTCAAATGACATCACTGATGACATCACTGATGACATCATCCAGTGACTGTGTGTTTCTGTAAAATTTAAATTTGTTTTATATATATGCCAAGCTGTATTGAAGAATGAGTGGTTGTATAAGTGTCTGTATGGAAGATTTACTAGGTACGTGACTGACTGTATAAGTGAGTGAATAAATGTGTCTTACTGAATGCATAGGTTAGTGACTAAACTGTGTGAAAGTCTGTATCAGTCTGTCTGTTGTTGTGTAAGCTGCTGCATGGGTTGGTGAGTAGCTGCATGAGTGTCTATATGACTTATTGATTGCTTGCCTGAGTATTTGTATGGCTGCCTGAGTGTGTATGTGTGTGTGGGTGGGAGGTGTGTGACTGTGCATAGATGTGTGAGTGGTTGATTGACTGGGCGTATGGCTTCAAGAGTGCATGTGGAAACAGCTGTATGGGTGGGTGAGTGTGTGTATGGGTGTGTTGGTGAGTGAATGGATGTTTCAGTGGTACATGTGCAATTAACTACATATGTAAAAGGCAGTATATGTGAGTGATGGTGTATATAAATAACTATATTTGAGAGTCAGTAATTGTGAGAGTGGCTGCATGGATGAGTGTGTATTTGTATCAGTCATTCTATAACAGAGTAATTATGTGTTAGTATCTGTATGAATAAGTGAGCTGGTGTCTGTATAACTGTATAGGTTAGTAAATGGAAGTATGATTGATTCTTTGCATGACTGTGTGAGTAACTCTGGATATGTGGCAGTGTGTGAGTGTCTGTATAGGTGTATGAGTGCATATGATAGTGTTGTATTGATGTGTGACTACATGTATGAGTGACTTTATGGGTGAATGAGTGGATGTGTGTGTAGACCTAGGAACCAGTCAGTGCATATTTAGTAACTGGTATTGATGTGTCTATTTTGTCGAAATTGGTAGTCTGTATTTTAGAGTGGGTGTATCAAAGGCTATATTCAGCTGTGAGGAGGTGCATCAGATTTTCACGTGGATGATGTCATCAGTGATGTAATTTGAGATGTCATCAGTGATGTCATCAGTGATGTCACTGACCATGTAATGAATGATGTAATATGTGACATCATCAGCAGTGCATTGCATGGGCGCGAGTTATAGTTAGCTGAACTAACTATAACGGTGGAATTTCTATGGTTTTGTATGAGTGAAATGTCCAACTAACTATAACGTCCCTGAAACCTATGGTTTTTTCAGTAAATTTCAAAGGTTTTTTAAATGCTAATTTCTAACTCTAACGTCTGTAAAACCTATGGTTTTTTCAGTGAATATATATATATATATATATATATATATATCTATTACCTACTGGCGGTCACCAGTAGGTAGTTATAGTTAGGACCTATATTCCAAAGGATAAGCATTTTTTTTTCTTTTGCCAATATCTTTGGCGCCGTTTAACAAATCTTTGCGAAATTTTCAAAACTAATGGAGCACTCCGGTCAGCTCCTGTCTTGAAAGTTTTGGGGTGATTCATCAAGCTGGGGCTGAGAAAAAAGGGGGGTCCCAAAACGTGTTTTCTCCATGTTAATTTCCAAAGGAAACTTTAGACAAAGCTACAACCCGAACTGCTGAACGCAATTACACCAAATTTGGCAAAAAGGTAGCTCTTGGTTCAGAAAGTGTTCTTTATTTTAAATGGTGTAAATCCTTTCAGTAGTTCCTGAAATATTCATATTTAAAAATCTTTATATATCTGGTGACCGCGGTGGATTCACGAACCCTCCCGAGCACGAGCTTGATTCTGATTGGCTGCCAACACTCCAAACCAAAAAGTGTTGGCAGTAGTTGTGACTCGGTTGAACCGAGTCACAAGAAAAAAGGTCATAAAATAAGAAATGGGGCAGGGTATCAACACCCTGACCCCCTAGGTCTGCTCAGGGGGTCCCAGAGGGACCCCAAGGGCCCAAAAAATAATGTTATTTTTTAAAATTGTCGTCTGGATTCACATAAATAAATATGAAGCCCCTGGGTGGGCCAGGGACATTGCCAAATTGTGATGCGGGGGCCTACGGGGCCCCCGCAGCCCTGGGGACCACTACCTTCCTGGCGCTATGCCAATGATTTGCAGGGGGCCACGTAGGCCCCCCCAGCCCCCAGGACAGCCACCTCCCCGGGGCTTTATTGTAATAAATGCATGGGGGGCTCCTGTCCCCCCCACACTGCCCCGGGACCGCCACCCCCCTGGGATTAAATATTTCAATGTGGGGGGGCCTGCTGCCCTGAGGACTGCCACCTCCCCTGGGCTTTTTAAAAAATATAGAATGTGTGGGGCGGGGTTCCTGCCCCCCCCACACTGCCCCAGGGACCATCACCTCCCCGGGGCACACTTTATGCAAATACAGGGCTCCGTTGTGGACCCCCGGCCCCGGGGACCACCACCTCCCCGAGGCTTCAAACTTGTTAAGAGGGGGGTACAACCCCCCTCCTGGAGCCCTTTATGGCCCTGGGGACCGCCACCCCCCAGGGCCGGCTCCAGCAATGTCCCGTGGAGCCCACCCCCAGGACAGTCCAGTTTGCTATGGCAGGGCGGGAGCACGACTCCTGCCCTGCCATAGCAAACACTGCTTCACTTCATGGAAGCGAAAGCAGAATAACTGCTCTCGCTTCCATGAAGCGAAGCAAATTGCTTTTGGACAAGGGGAGCTGCATATCAGCAGCTCCCCTTGTTCAAAAGCAATGCCGGCTCCCACAGGAGGCGGGGAGCCAGCTGGGACCGCAGGGGTATTGGGGCTCCCCCCGCGGGATGGGGTCCCCGGGGCCAAAAATGGCCTGGGAGGGGGCCACTAGGCCCCCCTCCCTTTAAAAAAATGTAAAAAAGGATTGGCCATGCCCCGGGGAGGGGGTCCCCGGGGCCAAAAATGGCCCAGGAGGGGGGCTACTTGGCCCCCCTCCCGTTTTAATATATATATTTTTTTAAAACAGATAAGGCCAGGCCCTAGGGGATGCTGTGAGGTGGTCTGAGGCCATGCTCCTTTTTACACCACTCTGCAAACGCGCCTCTTGGTGCATTCCTGGTGGGGCGATGAGGTCCTCCTGTGTCCTGAGGACCACAGGACTAAAGTGGACTTCATCCCCCAAGCAGCAGTGCGCCAGGAGGCGCGTTTGCAGAGTGGTGTAAAAAAGGGCGTGGCCTCGGACCACTCTCAGCAATCCAGCTGTATGGGGCTTACTAGAGATAACAGGAGGGCTGGTTGGCCCCCAGGGACCCTCAGGCGGCAGGGCGACTTCATCCCCCAAACAAGAGCGCACCAGGAGGCACTTTTGCAAAGTGGTGGAGAAAGGGGGCATGGCCTGTGTCCACCTCTCAGCAATCCCACTGTGTGGGGTCTTACTGGAGGTAACAGGTAGGCTAGTTGGCCCCTAAGGACCCCCAGCAGCAAAGGGGAGTTTAATCCCCATCCAAGAGCGCGCCAGGGAGCACGTTTGCAGAGTGGTGGGCAAGGAGGGGCGTGGCTTGCTATGAGTACTTACCAATCCTGCTGTGTGGGACTTACTGGAGGTAATAGGAGGGGTAGTCAGCCCCCAAGGATGTTCTTGGGGGCCAACTACCCCTCCTGTTACTCCCAGTAAGTCTCACACAGTGGGATTGCTAAGAGGTCTTCGGAGGCCATGCCCCCCTTTCTCCACCACTCTGCAAACACACCTCCTGGCAAAGTACTGGTTGGGGGAGGAAGTCCACTTTACTCCTGAGGGTCTTTGGGGGTCAAGAAGCCCTCCTGGTACGTCCCGTAAGTCCTACGCAGCTGAATTCCTGAGCGCTGGTTGGGGGCCCAGCCCCCTTTCTCCACCTCTCTGCAAACGCAACTACTAGTTAAAGAAGCCTTTGCAATGTAATAGGTCTCCCATTTGTAAAAGTTAGGGCTATTGGCGTTGTAAATGTAAAAGTTTTTTACTAATGTTTTTTGGAGTGGAGTGGATGTACGCTGTGAGTAGTGGAATTATGTGGTATGTTGTGCAGTGAAATTATGTGGATAGAATGTATGTGTTATTTAGTGTATAGGAATTATGTAGAGTGGGATTATGTGTTAAGGACAGTAATTATGTGGTATGGTAGTCTGTGTTGTGGAGTGGTAACCTCAGGTTTAGTCTTCCTCGTTTCCATAGAAGCTAAACTATAAACTCAATGAGGCAAAAAAATAGAAGGAACCACTGAGGAGCACTTCTGGACCTAGTCGGAAGTATGAGCAGGGCCACTGGAATTATGTGACTGTTCTGCTGCACCGATTTTTGCATAGTTAGACATTTTCCGTGTTTGCCACATAATCCATCATCTGCTGCATAATCTGCAGATTTGAACAAAAAAAAACTTGTTTCTAGCTCAAACGGCTCAAACGTTACCAAAAATGCAGCAACAAGTGTAACCCTGGGCGTAGTTCGTGTAGTAGCGCTACGCGTAGCTACGCGAAGTGCACTTCGCACTACGCGAGCTACGCGTAGCACTACGCGAACTGCGTAGTGCGGTACGAAATGCTGTTTGCAATGATTGCACAGTGCCGGATGCTTGTCCTCACTGTGCAATCATTGCAAACGGCATCTTGCACGGTGCAAGCGGTCGTTTTCTGCCACTCGAGTAGATTTGTACTTGAGCGGCAGTTTTCTCAACGCGGACTGGTAGTTTCTCATCGTGAGTGGTCGCGAGCATACGCGACCACTCGCAATGAGAAACCTGACCTCCCCGCGTTGAGAATCTCGCCGGGAGGTTTATTTTCCACGCTCGCGATCGGCAACTTGATGTTGCTGATCGCGAACGAGGAAAAAGTCTCGCCGGGATGTCATTTTGCTCGCTCGCGGTCGCCAACTTGACGTTGAGGACCGCGAGCAAGCAAAAAATGCCCGCTACGCTACGCGTTTTTGCACTGTGCTACGTGCAATTCGCGTAGCGCGTAGTTGCGCAAACTACGCGAGCGTAGCGTAGTTTATCGCCCAGGCCTAAACAAGTGTTACAGCATGGTGGAAGGACCTTTGCAAACCTGGAATGGTCACCTGTTACTTATTGCTAAATGCGGGTTTTAAATTGGGACTAATGGTGTGCAAACCACTCTTGCTTCTTTCTGTGCCTCTCTTGCCTCTTTCTGCATTTCTCTTGCTTCTTTGTGTACCTTTCTTCCTTTCTCTGCACTATTCTTGCCTCTTTCTGTACATCTCTACCACTTTCTGCAACTCCCTTCTTTCTGCACCTCTCTTGCCTCTTTCTGCACCTCTCTTACTTCTTTCTTCTGCACCTCTCTTGCCTCTTTCTGCATTTCTGTTGCTTCTTTCTGCACTTCTCTTGCCTCTTTCTTCACACTCTTCCCCCTTTCTGTACCTCTCTTGCCTCTTTCTGCACCTCTCTTGCCTCTTTCTGCACCTCTCTTACTTCTTTCTTCTACACCTCTCTTGCCTCTTTCTGCACCTCACTTGCTTCTTTCTGCACTTCTCTTGCTTCTTTCTGCACCTCCCTTGCTTCTTTTGGTACCCTCTTACCTCTTTCTGCACCCCTCTTCCCTCGTCCTGCACCTCTGTTTCCTGTTTCTGCACCTCTCTTGCCTCTTTCTTCACTTGTCTTGCCTCTTTCTGCACTTCTCTTCCTTCTTTCTGGATTTCTGTTGCTTCTTTCTGCACCCCTCTTGCCTCTTCTCTTTCTGCATCCGTCTTCCCTCTTTCTGTACCCGTCTTCCCTCTTTCTGCACCTCTCTTGCCTCTTTCTGCACTTCTCTTGCTTTTTTCTGCACCTCTCTTGTTTCTTTCTGCAACTCTTTTGTCTCTTTCATCACTTCTCTTGCTTCGTTCTACACCTCTGTTGCTTCTTTCAGCACTTCTCTTGCCTGTTTCTGCACTTCTCTTGCCTGTTTCTGCACCTCTCTTGGCTGTTTCTGCACATATCTTGCCTCTTTCTGCACATCACTTGCTAAGTTCTGCACCCCTCTTGCCTCTTTCTGCACCCTTCTTCCCTCTTTCTACACCTCTCTTGCCTCTTTCTGCACCCCTCTTCCCTCGTCTTGCACCTCTGTTGCCTGTTTCTGCACCTCTCTTGCCTCTTTCTTCACTTCTCTTGCCTCTTTCTGCACTTCTCTTGCTTCATTCTACACCTCTGTTGCTTCTTTCAGCACTTCTCTTGCCTGTTTCTGCACTTCTCTTGCCTGTTTCTGCACCTCTCTTGGCTGTTTCTGCACATATCTTGCCTCTTTCTGCACATCACTTGCTTCTTTCTGTACCCCTCTTGCCTCTTTCTGCACCCTTCTTCCCTCTTTCTGCACCTCTCTTGCCTCTTTCTGCACCCCTGTTCCCTCTTTCTGTACCTCTCCTGCCTGTTTCTGCACCTCTCTTGCCTCTTTCTGCACTTATCTTGCCTCTTTCAGCACCTCTGTTGTTACTTTCTGCACTTCTATTGCATATTTCTGCAACCCTCTTGCCTCTTTCTGCACCTCTGTTGCCTCTTTCCGCAACTCACATGCTTCTTTCTGCACACCTCTTCCCACTTTTGGTGCCTCTCTTGCCTCTGTCTGCACCCCTGTTCCCTCCTTCTGCACCTCTCCTGCCTGTTTATGCACCTCTCCTGCCTCTTTTTGCACTTGTATTGCCTCTTTCTGCACCTCTGTTGCTTCTTTCTGCACTTCTCTTGCCTCTTTCTGCACCCCTTTTGCCTCTTTCTGCACCTCTGTTGCCTCTTTCTGCACCTCACTTGCCTCTTTCTGCACCCCTCTTGCCTCTTTCTGCTCCCCTCTTGCCTCTTTCTGCACTTCTCTTGCTTTTTTCTGCACCTCTCTTGCTTCTTTCTGCAACTCTTTTGTCTCTTTCATCACTTCTCTTGCTTCGTTCTACACCTCTGTTGCTTCTTTCAGCACTTCTCTTGCCTGTTTCTGCACTTCTCTTGCCTGTTTCTGCACCTCTCTTGGCTGTTTCTGCACCTCTCTTGGCTGTTTCTGCACATATCTTGCCTCTTTCTGCACCTCACTTGCTTCTTTCTGCATCCCTCTTGCCTTTTTCTGCATCCTTCTTCCCTCTTTCTTCACCTCTCTTGCCTCTTTCTGCACCCCTGTTCCCTCTTTCTGCACCTCTCCTGCCTGTTTCTGCACCTCTCTTGCCTCTTTCTGCACGTATCTTGCCTCTTTCTGCACCTCTGTTGCTTCTTTCTGCACTTCTCTTGCATCTTTCTGCACCCCTCTTGCCTCTTTCTGCACCTCTGTTGCCTCTTTCCGCACCTCACATGCTTCTTTCTGCACACCTCTTTCACACTTTCTGTGCCTCTCTTGCCTCTGTCTGCACCCATGTTCCCTCTTTCTGCACCTCTCCTGCCTGTTTATGCACCTCTCCTGCCTCTTTCTGCACTTGTCTTGCCTCTTTCTGCACCTCTTTTGCTTCTTTCTGCACTTCTCTTGCCTCTTTCTGCACCCCTTTTGCCTCTTTCTGCACCTCTGTTGCCTCTTTCTGCACCTCACTTGCCTCTTTCTGCATCCCTCTTGCCTCTTTCTGCACCCCTCTTCCCTCTTTCTGTACTTCTCTTGTCTCTTTCTGCAGTTCTCTTGCCTCCTTCTGCACCTCTGTTGCTACTTTCTGCACTTCTCTT
The DNA here is from genome assembly GCA_963921515.1 of Calotriton arnoldi. NCBI lineage: Eukaryota > Metazoa > Chordata > Amphibia > Caudata > Salamandridae > Calotriton > Calotriton arnoldi. The sequence goes on along the minus strand of CAWUFW010002935.1, from coordinate 1,539,378 downwards.
GAGTCTTTCTGCACCCCTCCAGCCTCTTTCTGCACCCCTGTTGCTTCTTTCTGCACTTCTCTTGCTTCTTTCTGAACCTCTCTTGCTTCTTTCTGCACCCCTCTTGCCTCTTTCTTCACCTCTGTTGCTTCTTTCTGCAATTCTCTTTCGTCTTTCTGCACCCCTCTTTCCTCTTTCTGCACCTCTGTTGCTTCTTTCTGCACTTCTCTTGCCTCTTTCTGCACCCCTCTAGTCTCTTTCTGCAACTCTCTTGCCTCTTTCTGCATCTCCATTTGTTCTTTCTGCACTTCTCTGGCTTCTTTCTGTACTTCTCTTGCTTCTTTCTGCACCCCTGCTGCCTCTTTTTCCACTCGTCTTCCCTCTTTCTGCTCCACTCTTGCCTATTTCTGCACCCCTTTTGCCTCTTTCTGCATTACTCTTGCCTCTTTCTGTACTCAAATGGGAAGTGCAAGCTGTCAAGTTTAAAGGTCTGCGTGCTCTGGTGACTGAGGTATATGTCTACTTGTATATGTATTCTCACATGTGTTATGCATCTGAAGATGGTAGCTTAAAAAGTGGTTGGCTTCTCTTATAGGTGGTCAAATGTTTTCAGTTCTGCTGTCATTCAGTTGCACAGGCAGCCATGTCTTATGTATATAGGTGTTATAGAGCCCCTAAAATATGCTATTGAATACCCATGTGCCCTGTATTATGAGCAGAAATAAATACATACACCTTTTTGTACACATATTTACACAGTATGCTGTTTGAAACACAGGTATTCAAGTAGTTGTATGTTTATTTTTATGTAACATGTCACTAGGTAAAAGCAGAGACATGCATGCATACCTTCCCAAACTTGGTCAGACTTACAACGGTGATATGGTTAGGATTGCTGTTTTATATTTGGTGGGCCTAACATTCTGAGCAGTCGATAAACAGTGAACCTTCAAGAGAAAAGTGAGGTTTAATACATCTTGGGAGAAGTAGTAGTGATTAGGCTACTTTGTATGAGTCTGTGGTAAGGTTCAGTCAAAGTAGGCCTCTTTCTGCACCTCTGTTGGTTCTTTCTGCACTTCTCTTGTTTCTTTCTGCACCTTTCTTCCTCTTTCTGGACTTCTGTTGCCTCTTTGTGCATTTCTCTTGATTCTTTCTGCACGTTTCTTCCTCTTTCTGCACCTCTCTTGACTCTTTCTGCGCCATTCTTTCTCTTTCTGCACATGTCCTACCTATGTAGGCATAGTTAGAAATTAGCATTTAAAAAAATCTTAGAAACTCACTGAAGATACCAGAGGTTTCAGGGACATTATAGTTAGGAATTAACATTTAAAAAACCTTAGAAATTCACTGAAAAAAACAGAGTGCTCTTGAATCATGCTGACACGATCCTGAAGAAAAGGGTAGGTGACCTCTGTCAGCATCTCCTCCCAGGAGTAGGCCCCTTCCTTTCCTCCTAAGTGAAATAAATCAAAAGTATAAAATCAGTCACATGATCAAAATCCATAATCTAACAGTTAGCGCATAAGCAACATTACATGATCAATATTACTTCATATTAAACAAGATATCAAACTCAAATTTTAGTATACACTCTAGTAGGGGATCTAGTCTTCATGTAGGTGTATTTCTAATTCCTCATCTAGGTTCAGGCCACCCGGGGTTCTAGATTGAAGTTCTATGAAGTGCCATGATTCTCTCTGTCTCAGGTGTTGGACTCTGTTCCCTCCCCTCGGGCTTTTTTGTACCTGTTCTTTTGCATAATATTTAAGCAGCGAACTATTGGACAGGTGGTACTTTCAAAATGTCTGGCCACTGGATAATGACTATCTTTATTGGTTATGGCCCTTAGGTGTTCCAATACTCTTTTTTTCGCTGCAAAGATGGTGCTACCCACATACTTTAGTTTGCACGGACATTCCAAAACGTATATCACATGTGTCGTGCTGCACGTCAGGAACTGGGAGATGGTTTTGGTTTTATAAGGTGTTTTGTATGTTCTTTTCATGTAACTGAACTTGCAGGCTTTACAATGTCCGCAGGGAAAAAATCCCTGCAGATGCTTTTGTGGTCCTGTGGATCTATTGCTGACATCATTCTTGACTAAGATGTCCCTCAGACTCCTCCCTTTCCGATATGTGACCATCGGGCGATTAGCTAACTTGGGACCAACAATCGGATCACATTTCAAAATATTCCAGTTTTTTGTCAAGATATGTTTGATTTTATTTGATTCCAGATTGTATGTCAGAATCACCCTTGGTGTGTTGTTTTCCATGTCCTGATCTTTTGTACTGGGACTGTCTGTTAGGGTTTGTTCTCTCGTTACCAACTTAGCTGTGTTATTGGCTTGTTTGAGAACCCAATTTGGGTAACCTCTTTCTCTAAATCTCTCCATCATGTCTGTGCTTTCAGTTTGGTAGGCCTCTTCAGTGCTACAGTTTCTTCTTGCTCTCAGCAGCTGCCCATAAGGGATACTCCACTTCAGAGTATCCGGGTGGCTGCTGAGAGCATGAAGCAAACTGTTGCCTGCAGTTTCTTTCCTATACAGTGTGGTAGTAAGGATATTGTTCTTCACCTCTACTAGGACATCTAGAAATTCGATGGAGTGTCTGCTCATGTTATATGTCAGTTTGAGGTTAAATTTGTTGTCATTTAACTTCTCAATGAGATTAGTAGCAGTCTCTTCGCTTCCCTTCCAAATGACAAATAAATCGTCTATATATCTGAGCCATACTATTGCTCGATTCAACAGGTGGGAGATATTCGGGTCTTTATGGATTTCCTCCTCCCATGCCCCCAGAAAGAGATTAGCACAACAGGGGGCAAAGCATGTACCCATCGCCGTTCCTAGTATTTGTTTATACATGATACCATAGAACATAAAAATATTATTTTGCAGACAGTATCTTATTATCTCCACAATCATATTTGTATGCTCAAGGTATTGTATCGGTCTTTCTTCTAAGAAATATTGACAACATTGTATCCCTAGGTTGTGATCTATTATGGTGTACATTGAATTCACATCCATGGTAATCAACAAGTAATCATTTTCCCATGTGATATTATTCAACTTGCTCAGGAAGTCTTTGGTGTCCCTTGTATACGATGGAAGGGCTGTGACATAGGGTCTCAAAAAATGGTCCACATATTTGGATATGTTTTCTGCTACACTCCCAATGGAGGAGACGATGGGTCTTCCTGGTGGTTCCACTGGATTTTTGTGGATTTTAGGAAGTAGATAAAACAAAGGGAGTCTCGGGTAGTCTTTTTTCAGATAATTGAATTATTCCTTTTGTATAATATCCATTTCACTCCACCCACTGAGCTGGTTCCATATTTGAATAATGCTTTCATTATATTCTCTGCTATCGCTTTCAGTATAGAATGTCCTGTCTCCTAGTTGTTTGAGAGCTTCTTTGATATACAGATTTTTGTCCCAGATCACAATATTCACTCCTTTATCGGCGGGCTGAATGACAATGTTTTCATCACTGGTCAGAGATTTTATTATTTGTCTTTGCTTATAAGTGAGGTTATGTGCTTGGTCTTTCCTCTTGCTTTTTCTTCTGATCCGTATTAACTCTTGTGTGACAGTGTCATCAAAAGTGTCAACATTGTCGTGAGGCATATTTGGGTAAAAACCAGATTTAGGTCTAAAGTTAGTGATAGCTGATTTGTCAGTGGTAATTTCTATCCCTTCCCAGCTGTTCATTATGTCTGGATTAGTCTCGACAAGTAGATTATGTAGGGTAAGTAGTGTAGCAGCATCTTTGATTGTCAACATCGGTTCAGTGGCATTGTTCATCTCTATGGTTGTCCCTGATTCTTTTCTCCCCATCTCTGTTTTCTGTTTGGCGTTGTACAATTGATGCCATTTTTTAATTTCATTTTTCTTACAATTTTAAATAAGTCAATTCTTGCTTCAGGGTAGCTAAAATGTTCTGATGGACAGAAGGAAAGGCCCAGGCACAGGGTTTGTTTTTCTAGAGTGCTCAGAGGACAATTAGATAGATTGCCAATAGTCTTATTTACCGTTATTTCGTCCATCATACTTGGGTCTTGGGACCCACTACTTTGTTTCCCATTGGTCCTTTTCCACATCCTCTGCCTCTTCTGCTTCCTCTGTTTGTCTCGCTTTCTTCTCTGCTTATTTCTTCCTGGACTCTTCCCCGGCCCCTTTTTCTCTGTCCCCGTCCTCATGCTTTGGGAGTGGGTGTTGCTCTTGATGTTTGCCGCCCCATTCGTAAGAGGCGCTATTCGTCTAAAAAAGTCATCTGAGTTTTAATAGTTTCCTTTCCTAGTGTTTGACTTGACGTAGAGTTGGATGGATCCTCAGCGTCACTGCTGGTTATGGAATCTGTCTCACTTGTGGTTGCAGTCACACCTTCAATTGATTCCCCTTGTATGAGTTTCTCATACATGTGGTCATATTTATGACTATATGTTAGTATTCTGCCTGTTTCGTAGTCTGTACAATCTCTTTGCAGTTTATGCTGTTTCCATGCTTTTATATCATCCTCGTACAGTTTTAATTTATGTTTCAAGTGTCCACGTATTTTTTTATGACTTCTTGTTCTTTATGTGTTTTTAGATCATCTTCCAAAATTTTCAGTTCTTTTAGGATGCCTTCCCTATCCTCCCAGGCGTATTTGACCAGAATCATTAACATTGTTTTCGAGCTTCTTGCAGAATTTTCGACCCACTCTTCAAACATTTTTGGGTTGGGGGATTCATAAGAGGGGGTGATATAGATGTGTAATCCCCTTGGGACCATCTGTTTGTCTACGTAGTCCTTGAGGGAGATTGCCTCCCACCATTTAGATGTTTCAGCTTTTTTTAGTTTTTCAAGTTTTCTCAGTTTGTCATGGACAGTTGTATCTTTGACCATCGGTTCTCTCCTGGGTTGGCCCTTGTTGGGTCCTCTTGCAAATAGGCTAAGGGTAGCCGCCCTTCTTTCTGCCTCTTCTTCCATGTTTCTTTTGTAATGTTCTTATGCGCTTATAAAGGAATGGTTCAATGGCGCTAATGTCTGGTAAGCTGTGTAACCTTCGCCCCTCATATTTGTGTGTAGGAAGTTCCTGCTGTCATAGGGAATAATAGTTGTGGCGTGTCTCAATTTTCGGCACGTTCTGTAACCAATGAAGTCGTCGAAAAGCCCTACCCGATGTTGCCCTTTGTAGTATCCTATATCTCCTGATGATATTACGGGGATATTTCTGTATTTTCTTAGTTATATATCTTGGAGGGCAGGCTCTGTGCGCATACACACGTAGATATAGGCTGATAAGGACAAATCCTGACCAGATACCTTTATATGTGTCGGTGTTGTCCATCTTTTATGTTAATATACGAACATGTAAATATATGGTTGTACTGCAGACCAGTGTGTGAGCAAGGAGACGAGGGTCTCCGAAACGCGTTACTGATACAATAAAATCTTTGCTGGAGAAACGTTCCCCTGAGGGAGCGCCTACTTGGTTAGTAGAATAATATATATATATATATATATAAATATAGATATATATATATATAACCTACTGGCGGTCACCAGAAGGTAGTTATAGTTAGGATGTAGTTTCCATTGGAAGAGCATTTTTTCATTTGCCAATAATTTTGGCCTCATTCGACGAATCCTCGCGAAGTTTTCAAAACTAATACTCCAGTCACTTCAGCTGCTGTCTTGAAAAAATTGGGGTGATCCATCAAGCAGGCGCCGAGAATAAAGGGGGGGTCCCAAAATGCTTTTGCTCCATGTTAATTTCCATAGGAAACTTTAGACACGGCTACAGCCCTAACTGCTGAATGGAATTACACCAAATTTGGCAGAAAGGTAGCTGGAGGTCCAGTAAGCACCCTTTTTGTTAAATGGTGTAAATCCATTCAGTAGTTGCTGAGAAATTTAAAGATTTTCCAGATATACAACTAAGGCTGCAGTGGATCCGTGACCCCTCCCTATCTCGTGCCTGAGATCTGATTGGCTGACAACACTTCAAACCAGGAAGTGTTGGCAGCCATCTTGTGACTCGGTTGGACCGAGTCACTAGAAAAAAAAGGAAAAGGGGGCAGGGTAGAAACACCCTGACCCCCTAGATCCCTTGGGGGTCCCACAGGGTGGAAAAAGCCCCCTGGCACACTACTAGTAGGGGGATTAAGTCCCCTTGGCTATTGAGGGTCCTTGAGGGCCAACTAACCCTCTTGTTATCTCCAGTAAGTCCCACACAGTGGGATTTCTAAGAGGTCTTTGGAGGCCACGCCCCCTTTCTCCACTACTCTGCAAAAGCTCCTCGTGGTGGACTACTGATTGGGGCATGAAGTCCAATTTACTCCTGATGGACCTTGGGGGGCAAGAAACCCTCCTTGTACCTACTGTAAGTCCTACACAACGGGATTCCTGAGAGCAGGGCAGAGGCCCATCCCCCTTTCTCCACCACTCTGCAAACGCGACTACTAGTGAAAAAACCATAGAAATTCACTGTAAAAGTCAAAGGTTACAGGGACGTTATAGCTAGGAAATAGCATTTTAAAAAACCTTGGAAATTCACTGAAAAAACCAAAGGTTACAGGGACGTTATAGTTAGGACATAGAATTTAAAAAAACTAGAAATTCACTGAAAAAACCAAAGGTTACAGGAACATTATAGTTAGTGTCAGATTTCACTCATACAAAACCAGAGAAATTCAGCCGTTATAGTAAGTGAGCTAACTATAACTCATGCCCCCGCAATGCACTGGGGCGCAAATTATAGTTAGCTCACTAACTATACCGGCTGAATTTCTCTGGTTTTGTACAAGTGAAATCTGACCCTAACTGTAGCGTCCCTGTAACCTTTGCTTTTAAGTAAATATATATATATATATATATATATATTTATATTTATATATATATATCTCCACACAAACTTGTGCAAGTATAACGCACTCTCAGGAGTTAGCCAGAAATAGTTTATTCTTGGTAACGCGTTTCGACAGCCAAGCTGCCTTGTTCACACAGTGAGCAATAAAGTTAGGAGGCAATACATAGCCACAAGTAAACACAAATGATGGACCCCACAAGAAATTCGAAAGTAAACGCAAGGGCCATTTTAGCATGACAAAAAAGTCAAACACAAGTAACACCCTTAAAGGTTCAAAAGGGTCATTACATTGCTATATAGCAAAAACAAGTCTTCATATATTGCCGCTGTGTTAACATAATTAAATGTAAGGTATAGCCATTTGTACTGCATTGTACGGGGTACCAGTATTAAAAGTACCATAGTGGTAATGCATTTGCAAAAACGTTAAGGCACTCATAATGACACTCATCATAGTGAGTAATACAAAAGCAATACAATTGATGGACTCGTAGTGACAATCATCTTAGTGATAATACAAGCGCAATACGAATGGACATAAAAGCTTCGCACAATATTTACATAATTCACACACCGTAATGGTGTATTCGCAGTTACCATAGGGGTGGGCGGAATTTGCGTAGTCGCGCTACGCAAAGCTCCGCGAAACGGTAAAAAATCTCCGCGAGCACGCAAAAGTTCCGCGAACACGCGGAATTGCTTGTTCCGCCCGTTCGTGATGCTTTTTTCCTGTTCGCGAACGCTGTTTGCGTGCTCAGGGGAAAATATCTTGCAAACACGCACTTTGAAAGCGCGAACAAGCAAAAAATTCCGCGAAGCCGCGGATCTTGGAATTTTGGGCAATTCCGCGTTCTCCGCGGAACGCGAAATTACCCAAATTCCGCAAATTCCGCGAGCGGAACGGAATTTACCGCCCAGGCCTAGTGGTGATACCAAAGCAGTCCAATTAAATAGTGTCTAACGATATGTGCACTACGCACACTGTTCAGGATCCCAAACACCATAGTGGTGTATTCCACAGGAGCAATACATCTCGTAGTGACAATCATCTCGTTGATAATGCCAAAGCAATACAAATGAGCATAAAAGCTTCGCACATTATTTACATTAGTGGTAATACAAAAGCAGTCCAGTTAAATAGTATCTAACAATATATGTGTGTCACGATATGCCTACCCGGGACCCGATGGGAGAGGAGGAGAGTGATCAGCTACCTCCTTACGTCTCTCCTGTGCTTTGTTTTCAGTCGCCATGGGATACGCCTGGTCCGGATGTACTCAAAATCCCAGGCACCATATTGGTGTATTACACAGATGTGTATTTCTTCAGATAGAGCAGGAATGGCAATAACTAAGTAAAAGACCATACGGTAAATGCAACACATGAGACAAAAGTAAGCTCATACACAGATGGACCCCTAATTACTAGCGGTAAGTAAGCTTCCCAAAGAACATGGTGAAGGAATAGAATAAAATAAAATAAATTGGAAAAGAGAAATCTTATCTCTGTGATGTGTGGACCCGGGGAAGAAAAGGGTAGGGAACCCGTGCCGAATGTGACCGTCCAAAGGTGGTGGGTCCCTTCCTTTCCTCCTGTGAAAAGAAGAGAAAAAGAAAGTAAATGTGTGGTTAAAATTAACCCGAAATACTATTGCAAAACAATATCCATAGTATCAGGAAAGTTAAAAAATGACAACAAAGCAATGGTTCCGACGGACCTGGCTGCCTCTACTAAATTTAAACCCCGCTCAATTTTTTACCCTAACTTACCCCATGAAAACATCGACACTTTTCACGAAGTGGTGACTAAAGCTCTACAGAAATTGAAACATCAGAAATGGAGACACGTTCCATCTAACTTTAATCTATCTACTAAACAAAAGGAAATAGTCAGATCACTAGCAGATGACACTGAAATTATTATCCGACCTGCTGACAAGGGAGGCAATATTGTAGTCTGGAACAGAGAAATGTACATTAACGAAGCATTGGAGGGAGAGGAACCACCTGAGAACCCTGGCATTGTTCCCTTTGTTGCGGCACAACCATTGGAGGGGGGCATGGTCGGTATACAAAAGAAAAGGGGCACCTTCCAGGTAGTATCTCATTTTGTCAATCTCCCATTTGACCGCCAGGCATTCTTTCTCTATCATCGGATAGTTCTTCTCACGTGGAAAGAGTTTGCAACTGATGAAGGCGACCGGTCGTTCAACCCTGTTCTCTGTCACCTGGGAAAGCACCGCACCTAGACCCGTGTCGGAGGCATCAGTTTGGAGGATGAATGGACGCCTGAAATCGGGAGGTACCAGAACTGGGATGGATGTAATGGTCTGTTTTAATTCGTAGAAGGCCTGAAGGGCCGGTTCGGGGGGTGATAGGAGGTCCATTTCTTTGACACCCTTCCGGAGTAAATCGGTCAAAGGGGAGGCTATCTGGGAATAATGGGGGATGAATCTCCGATAATATCCAAGTAGCCCCAGGAATGCCCGGACCCCTTTTTTTTGTGGTGGGAAACGGTGTATCAGTGATGGCTTTGACTTTGTCATGCTGGGGTTCAATTAACCCATCCCCCAACAGATAGTCCAGATAACGGACTTTCTGGTATGCTACTCTGGACTTTTTTGAGTTAACGTGTAATCCTGCAGTCTGGAGGGCCTGAAAAATGTTTCGGCAATGTGTCATGTGCTGTTCCCAGTTAGAACTGTAGATGATGATGTCATCGAGGTACGCTGAGGCGAACCCCTGATGTTCTCTTAGGACAATGTCCATGAGACGCTGAAAGGTGGCAGGGGCGCCATCTAAGCCAAAGGGTAGGACCGTAAACTCATAAAGGCCTGATGGGGTAGAGAAGGCTGTTTTGTGTTGGTCCTGTACGGAAAGGGGAACCTGCCAATAGCCTTTGGTCAAGTCTAATGTTTTAATGTACTTGGCTTCACCCAGTTGTTCGACTAACTCATCTACTCTTGGGAGGGGGTAAGAATCGAATTGAGTGACTGAATTCACTGCCCTAAAGTCTATGCAGAAACGTATGGTACCATCAGGTTTCGGGACCAAGACGATAGGCGAGGACCAATCGCTCTTAGAGGGACGTATAATGCCGGAAGCAAGCATGTTTTGTATCTCATTTTCTACGGCTGCTCGCCGGGCAGCCGGTATCCTATACGGTCGCTGCCGTACGACCTTTCCTGGTACAGATGGGATGGAATGCTCGACCAGGGGGGTTCGCCCCGGGGTGTCAGAAAAAATGGGGGAGAAGGAGGAAAGCATAGCGTCCAGGGACTCTCTCTGATTTCTTTTTAAGGTTTTATTAATGTCAAGTAACGGTAAGGTGGACTCGTTGGTATTGTGAACATGTTGGGTTTAGGGAGAGGACCTAACCACTTTTTCAATAGATTTATGTGGAAGATCTGTGTTTTAGTTTTGGAGAGGCGAAGCTTGTATGTAGTGAGGCCCAGTTTGTCTATCACTTTGTACGGTCCCTTCCACTCAGACCGGGTTTTGGGGAGGGAAGATGGTAACAAGACCAAGACCCAATCATGCACTTGTAGATGACGCCATTTCTTGCCTTTGTCATAGAACACCTGCTGTTTCCTCTGAGCTCTCTCTAGGTTATCGTGTGCAAACTCCCGCAACTTGGACAACCTCGTCCTCAGACCCCGGGAATAGTCAAGAAAGGCCTGGTTCTCCTCCGGGGCTTCCTTCTCCCAGGCTTCCTTGGTCATCTCGAGGAGGGTACGAGGCTGCCTTCCGTATAGGAGTTTGAAAGGGGAACAACCCAGACTGCTCTGTTTTTGGCAGCGGATGACAAACAAAGCAAGAGGTAATAACTAGGGGTGGGCGGAATTTGCGTAGTCGCGCTACGCAAAGCTCCGCAAAACGGTAAAAAATCTCCGCGAGCACGCAAAAGTTCTACGAACACGCGAAATTGCTTGTTCCGCCCGTTCGCGATGCTTTATTCCTGTTTGCGAATGCTGTATGCGTGCTCGGGGGGAAATATCTCGCGAACACGCACTTTGAAAGCGCAAACAAGCAAAAAATTCCGCGAAGCCGCGGATCGCGGAATTTGTGGCAATTCCGCGTTCTCCGCGGAACGCGAAATTACCCAAATTCCGCAAATTCCGCGAGCGGAAAGGAATTTACCGCCCAGGCCTAGTAATAACGAATCCCAGTCTGCTCCTTCGGCCGTCATCATCTTCTTTAGTGTCAATTTTATGGTGCCATTGTACCGTTCGCATAGTCCGTCCGTTTGAGGGTGGTATACAGAAGTTCTTATCTGCGTTATGTCTAGGGACTTACATACCTGACCCATCAAACGGGAGATGAATGGCGTGCCCTGATCTGTAAGGATCTCGCGGGGGAACCCTACCTGTGAGAAGAACTCCATCAATTTCTCACATATAGTCATAGTGTTTGGTGTCCGCAGGGGAAAGGCCTCAGGGTATCGTGTGGCATAGTCAATGATGACCAGTGCGTACTGATTGCCTTTTCGAGACTTAGGCAAAGGACCATGCGTACGCGATCAAACGGTTTCCCGATGATCGGTAGAGGCTGTAGAGGTGTGGCGGGAGGGCGGTAGGGATTCTTTCGTTGGCACACCTCACATTCCTGACAATATTTGGCTATTTGTGCATGTATGCCGGGCCAATAGAAATGTTCTAAAATAGTCTGGCTAGTTTTCTGTGCACCTGTATTGCCGGCTAGGAGATGAGTGTGTGTGAAAAACATGACCTGATCTCTAAAGCTTTGGGGTACCAATTAAGCCTGGGCGTAGTTCGCGAAGTAGCGCTACGCGAAGCTACGCAAAGTGCAGTTCGCACTACGCAAACTACGCGTAGCACTACGCGAACTGCGTAGTGCACTGTTCGCAATGATTGCACAGTGCCGGATGCTTGTCCGCACTGTGCAATCATTGAAACAGCATCTTGCACAGTGCGAGCTTTCTTTTACTGCCGCTCGAGTAGATTTTTACTCGAGCGGCAGCTTCTCAACGCGGACTGGTAGTTTCTCATCGCGAGCGGTCGCGAGCATACGCGACCACTCGCAATGAGAAACCTGACCTCCCCGCGTTGAGAATCTCGCCGGGATGTCATTTTGCTTGCTCGCGGTCGCCAACTTGACGTTGAGGACCGCGAGCAAGCAAAAAATGACCGCTGCACTACGCTACGCTACGCGTGTTTGCACTGTGCTACGTGCAATTCGCGTTGTGCGAAGCAGCGCAAACTTCGCAAACTACGCGAGCGTAGCGTAGTGCTTTGCCCAGGGTTAGTACCAATAACTGTGTGGGACATGTTGGATTGCCCTTTCTGTATAGCAAATCATTTTCTTTTAAAAATGCTGGGTATGTGGTGATAGGAAGGGATGCCTGTTGCCATGCTACTTGGAGTGTAGGGTCGTTTCTTTGGGCATAGCGGAAGTTTCTGTCCCCCTGCCACGGAGCCTGAGTAAGTAACACAGGATCGGTTTTGGAATACCTCTTTACCTTTTCACTAAGGAATTTCATGAACTCAGGATGGTCGATTCCCAGTATGAGTTTCTCAGGTAAATTGGGTAAGACCCCTACGATAGCCTGGAGATCCCGCCCGTCGGGCACCCTTACTTTTATCAGGGCTGCTGGGTAGATTTTAATGTCCCCATGCACACACCTAATGGGTATCTGGCGTTGGGCTATAACATTCTCGGGTTTGATCAGGGAACTCTGTATGACGGATTGTCTGCAACCGGAGTCTAGGAGAGCCCTAATGTGTACCCCTTCAATGACCAGACTTACATAGAAACCTGTGCCCAGTTCTTCCGTATACATGACTTGACGTGGAAGATAACTGACGTCCATAGGTTCGTCGGTGTTCCGTTTCTGGGGACAGAAGCGGGCTATGTGTCCCGAAGTACCGCATTCAAAACACTGAGGTCCTTTCATAGTAGGCACTGCGGTTTTGGGCGAACGTACTCTAGCGACTTCTACCGGGGTTCTATTGTATTTCTTGTCTTGTTTCCCATTTGCGGGACGTTGTTTGTTCTCTCCTTCCCATATAGAGGACCTCGGCTGGGCCCTTGAATAGGTGGTGGCCATCTCCACGGTCTGTTCCATGGAAAGGCCGGTATGCTGTTTTAGCCACCTTTGGGTGGGATATGGCAGGGCTTCTAAGAATTGCTCAAGATAGATAAACGACATTATCTCTTCTTTTGTATGTTCTTGGGGTTTAATATTTGTCAGCTGCGGTTTTCAACTTATGGAAGAGGGTTTTCGGAGTATCTCCAGGGTTGCCCTTTTCTTTTCTGAAACGCACCCGATAGGCTTCTGCATCAATCCCAGGTGGTCTAGGATGACCTCTTTTATATCGTTATAACTGGCAGTACCGGTGGGATTAGCTGCCTGATAAGCAGCCTGAGCTTCTCCCATTAGTAGGGGAGACAAGAAAAAGGGCCACTTGTTTTCAGGCCAACCTGACGCTCGGGCGGCTCGTTCAAAGTTCAGCAGGAAAGAGTCCGGATCCTCCCCTGCGACATACTTCTGCAGGACAATGTTCCGAAAGGTAGACGGGGACCCTTGACGTAGAGGTGTTTGCTTGGTGAACTCGTCCTGTCGGTCTGATAGCTTGTATAGACCCTCCATTTGCTGATTCATGGTCGTACTGAAGAGCTCCCTATCAGCTTGTGCCGACGACATGTGCTTCTTGAGGTCCCACTCAAGTTTCGTCTGACCGGCAATCAATTGCTGGAGGAGGTTCTCCATTTTGTGTCTTCCAATGGATAGAATCCCACTTCTGACACCATGTGTGGGATAAATAGCCGGAGACAGACACAGAGAGTGGGATACAGGAAGACTTTTATTCAATCTTTCCTGATTCAAACAGAAGTAGAGACAGTTCGTCCGGTCGCGTTGCTCCTTAGTGTCAGGTTTGTGCGATGATTCTGTTATAGGTTCGCCCTCCGCTTCCGGTGAGTTGAGGTCGGGTCACCATAAAGGAAAAGAAAAGAGGAATACTTGTCACTCTGGGGTCCTATTTCGCACGCGTGATAGGGAAAAAGGAGTGAGGGAAGAACACCCGAACCGCCACCAATGCCATACAGGACGTTTGTGCTTTTAAATAAAAGAAGGAAAAGAAAACGCCCATCTGGGGGTTAACAACTCAGGGTTCTCCTCCCTCCCCTGGGTTGCTGCTCAGTCAAGTACGGGAAAGCCCCTCTGGAACCAACCCCGCACTCGAGCACGTACCTCTGGGAGCCACGCTCCTCCATGAGCGTGGCTGGAGTTCTCGTGGTACCGGATCGGGTCCGGCTCCCCTTCGCCAGATCGTCTCTGTCGGCTCCGTTGAGGTTTTGGTACTTCTTCCTCTCCGCACCGCGACGGGGCTTGGTCAGCGTCTTCCTCCTGCGCGTCGATTTCACTCCGGCTCCTCTGCTCGTAACGTCCGTAGTCCCAATATGCGACTCCCTTCACGGTCTCTTCCTGGTTTAAGAACCCCGCCTCTTCGCCAGCCGCTGATTCGATAGGCGCATGTGACCCTGTCACGTGGGGTGCCTGTTTCTCCAGGAAGTGGGAAGGAGGTGAGTTAAAGGGACCGCTACAGTCCGGACCAGGCGTATCCCATGGCGACTGAAAACAAAGCACAGGAGAGACGTAAGGAGGTAGCTGATCACTCTCCTCCTCTCCCATCGGGTCCCGGGTAGGCATATCGTGACACACATATATTGTTAGATACTATTTAACTGGACTGCTTTTGTATTACCACTAATGTAAATAATGTGCGAAGCTTTTATGCTCATTTGTATTGCTTTGGCATTATCAACGAGATGATTGTCACTACGAGATGTATTGCTCCTGTGGAATACACCACTATGGTGTTTGGGATCCTGAACAGTGTGCGTAGTGCACATATCGTTAGACACTATTTAACTGGACTGCTTTGGTATCACCACTATGGTAACTGCGAATACACCATTACGGTGTGTGAATTATGTAAATATTGTGTGAAGCTTTTATGTCCATTCGTATTGCGATTGCATTATCACTAAGATGATTGTCACTACGAGTCCATCAATTGTATTGCTTTTGTATTACTCACTATGATGAGTGTCATTATGAGTGTCTTAACGCTTTTGCAAATGCATTACCACTATGGTACTTTTAATACTGGTACCCCCGTACAATGCAGTACAAATGGCTATACCTTACATTTAATTATGTTAAAACAGCAGCAATATATGAAGACTTGTTTTTGCTATATAGCAATGTAATGACCCTTTTGAACCTTTAAGGTTGTGACTTGTGTTTGACTTTTTTGTCATGCTAAAATGGCCCCCGCGTTTACTTTCGACTACCACAGAATTTCTTGTGGAGTCCATCATTTGTGTTTACTTGCGGCTATGTATTGTCTCCTAACTTTATTGCTCACTGTGTGAACAAGGCAGCTTGGCTGTCGAAACGCGTTACCAAGAATAAAGTATTTCTGGCTAACTCCTGAGAGTGCGTTATACTTGTACAAGTTCGTGTGGATGTTATTGCCGGTTGGCTTCACCGGCATCTCGCACTACCTGCCAACGGACCAGGATTCCGGACGAAGGAACTTTTGGACATATATATATATATATATATATATATATATATATATATATATATATATATATATATATATAATCTACTGGCGGTCGCCAGTAGATAGTTATAGTTAGGGCCTAGTTTCCATAGGAAAAGCGTTTTTTCTTTTCCCAATAACTTTGGTGCCGGATGACGAATCTTTGCGAAATTTTCAAAACTAGTGGGGCGCTCCAGTCAGCTCCTATTCTGAAAGTTTCGGGGTGATTCGTCAAGCGGGGGCCGATAAAAAAGCGGGTTTCCAAAACACGTTTTCCCCATGTTATTTCCCATAGGAAACTTTAGACACGGCTACAGACCGAACTGCTGAACGAAATTACACCAAATTTGGCAAAAAGGTAGCCCTTGGTTCAGAAAGCACCCTTTTTTTTAAATGGTGTAAATCCGTTCAGTAGTTCCTGAGAAATTAAAAAAATAGAGGTCAAAAAATTAATTTTCCATAGGAAAATTTAGACACGGTTACAGCCAAAACTGCTGAACGGAATTACACCAAATTAGGCAAAAAGGTAGTGCTTGGTTCAGAAAGCGCCCTTTTTTTTTAATGGTGTAAATCCGTTCAGTAGTTTTCGAGATATTAAAGGAAAAAAATCTTTATATATCTGGGCGGGACCTAACTACACAAGCACGAGCTTGGCTCTAATTGGCTGCCAACACTTCAATCCAGGAAGTGTTGGCAGCCATCTTGGTGCAATGCTTTTTAGGTCTCGCCTAGCGACGCAGCGCATGCGCTGCACACTACACAAACACCACTGCACTGCCCTAAACCCTAAAACACTACCCCAGCACGACCCCCTACACTGCACGAACACCACTGCTCTGCCCTAAACCCTAAAACACTACCCCAGCATGACCCCTTACACTGCCCGAACACCACTGCACTGCCCTAAACCCTGAAACACCACCCCCAGCACGACCCCCTAAACTGCCCGAACACCACTGCATTGCCCTAAACACTGAAACACCACCCCCAGCACGACCCCCTACACTGCCCGATCACCACTGCACTGCCCTAAACCCTGAAAAACCTACCCCAGGCATGACCCCTTACACTGCCCGAACACCACTGCACTGCCCCAAACTCTGAAACACCACCCTCAGCACGACCCCCTACACTGCCTGAACACCACTGCACTGCCCTAAACCCTGAAACACTACCCCCAGCAAGACACTCTACACTGCCCGAACACCACTGCACTGCCCTAAACCTGGAAACATCACCCCCAGCAAGACCCCCTACACTGCCTGAACACCACTGTCCTAAACCCTGAAACACCACCCCAAGCAAGACCCCCTACACTGCCAGAACACTACTGCACTGCCCCAAACCCTGAAACACCACCCCCAGCACGACCCCCTACACTGCCCGAACACTACTGCTCTGCCCAAAACCCAAAAACACTAGCCCTAGCACAACCCCCTACACTGCCCGAACACCACTGCACTGCCCTACACTCTGAAACACTAGCCCCAGCACGACCCCCTACACTGCCCGAACACCACTGCACTGCCCTTAACCCTGAAACACCAGCACCAGCATGACCCCCTACACTGCCCGAACACCACTGCACTGCCCTAAACCCTGAAACACCAGCCCCAGCACGACCCCCTACACTGCCCGAACACCACTGCACTGCCCTAAACCCTGAAACACCACCCCCAGCACGACCCATTACACTGCCCGTACACCACTGCACTGCCCTAAACCCTGAAACACTACCCCCAGCAAGACCCCTCCACTGCCCGAACACCACTGCACTGCCCTAAACCCTGAAACATCACCCCCAGCAAGAACCCCTACACTGCCCGAACACCACTGCGCCCTAAACCCTGAAACGCCACCCCCAGCAAGACCCCTACTCTGCCCGAACACCACTGCACTGCCCTAAACCCTGAAACACCACCCCCAGCACGACCCCCTACACTGCCCGAACACCACTGCTCTGCCCTAAACCCTGAAACACCAGACCCAGCACGACCCCCTACACTGCCCGAACACCACTGCACTGCCCTAAACCCTGAAACAACAGCCCCAGCACGACCCCCTACACTACCCGAACACCACTGCACTGCCCTAAACCCTGAAACACCACCCCCAGCACGACCCCCTACACTGCCCGAACACCACTGCACTGCCCTACACTCTGAAACACCACCCCCAGCACGACCCCCTACACTGCCCGAACACCACTGCACTGCCCTTAACCCTGAAACACCAGCCCCAGCATGACCCCTCACTGCCCGAACACCACTGCACTGCCCTAAACCCTGAAACACCAGCCCCAGCACGACCCCCTACACTGCCCGAACACCACTGCACTGCCCTAAACCCTGAAACACCACCCCCAGCACGACCCATTACACTGCCCGTACACCACTGCACTGCCCTAAACCCTGAAACACTACCCCCAGCAAGACCCCCTCCACTGCCCGAACACCACTGCACTGCCCTAAACCCTGAAACATCACCCCCAGCAAGAACCCCTACACTGCCCGAACACCACTGCCCTAAACCCTGAAACGCCACCCCCAGCAAGACCCCCTACTCTGCCCGAACACCACTGCACTGCCCTAAACCCTGAAACACCACCCCCAGCACGACCCCCTATACTGCCCGAACACCACTGCTCTGCCCAAAACCCTGAAACACCAGCCCCAGCACGACCCCCTACACTGCCAGAACACCACTGCACTGCCCTAAACCCTGAAACACCAGCCCCAGCACGACCCCCTACACTACCCGAACACCACTGCACTGCCCTAAACCCTGAAACACCACCCCCAGCACGACCCCCTACACTGCCCGAACACCACTGCACTGCCCTAAACCCTGAAACACCAGCCCCAGCACGACCCCTACACTGCCCGAACACCACTGCACTGCCCTAAACCCTGAAACACCAGCCCCAGCACGACCCCCTACACTGCATGAACACAACTGCACTGCCCTAAACCCTGAAACACCAGCCCCAGCACGACCCCCTACACTGCCCGAAGACCACAACACTGCCCTAAACCCTGAAACACCAGCCCCAGCAAGACCCCCTACACTGCCCGAACACCACTGCACTGCCCTAAACCCTGAAACACCAGCCCCAGCACGACCCCCTTCACTGCCCGAACACCACTGCACTGCCCTAAACCCTGAAACACCACCCCCTGCACGACCCCCTATACTGCCCGAACACCACTGCACTGCCCTAAACCCTGAAACATCACCCCCAGAAAGACCCCCTACACTGCCTGAACACCACTGCCCTTAACCCTGAAACACCACCCCAGCAAGACCCCCTACACTGCCCGAACACCACTGCCCTGCCCTAAACCCTGAAACACCAGCCCCAGCACGACCCCCTACACTGCCCGAACACCACTGCTATGCCCAAAACCCTGAAACACCAGCCCCAGCACGACCCCCTACACTGCCCGAACACCACTGCACTGCCCTAAACCCTGAAACACCACCCCCAGCACGACCCCCTACAATCCCAGAACATCACTGCACTGCCCTAAACCCTGAAACACCAGCCCCAGCATGACCCCCTACACTGCCCGAACACCACTGCACTGCCCTAAACCCTGAAACAGCAGCCCCAGCAGGACTGCCTACACTGCCCGAACAGCACTGCACTGCCCTAAACCCTGAAACACCAGCCCCAGCACGACCACCTACACTGCCCGAACACCACTGCACTGCCCTAAAACCTGAAACACCAGCCCCAGCAAGACCCCCTACACTGCCCGAACACCACTGCACTGCCCTAAACCCTGAAACACCACCCCCATCAAGACCCCCGTCACTGCACGAACACCACTGCACTAAACCCTGAAACACCACCCCCAGCAAGACCCCCTACACTGGCCGAACACCACTGCAGTGCCCGAAACCCTGAAACACCACCCCTGCATGACCCCCTACACTGCCCGAACACCACTGCACTGCCCTAAACCCTAAACACCACCCCCAGCACGACCTCCTACACTGCCCGAACACCACTACACTGCCCTAAACCCTGAAACATCACCCCCAGCAAGACCCCCTATACTGCCTGAACACCACTGCCCTAAACCCTGAAACACCACCCCCAGCAAGACCCCCTACACTGCCTGAACACCACTGCACTGCCCTAAACCCTGAAACACCAGCCCCAGCACGACCCCTTACACTGCCCGAACACCACTGCACTGCCCTAAACCCTGAAACACCAGCCCCAGCACGACCCCCTACACTGCCCGAACACCACTGCACTGCCCTAAACCCTGAAACACCAGCCCCAGCACGACCCCTTACACTGCCCGAACTCCACTGCACAGCCCTAAACCATGAAACACCAGCCCCAACACGACCCCTACACTGCCTGAACACCACTGCACTGCCCTAAACCCAGAAACACCAGCCCCAGCACGACCCCCTACACTGCCCGAACACCACTGCACTGCCCTAAACCCTGAAACACAAGCCCCAGCACGACCCCCTACACTGCCCAAACACCACAGCACTGCCCTTCACTCGTCCTACCTGCTTTTGGACTTATCCCGGCATCCTGATCACATATTCCTTCAAACCTGACGAATCAGTGGAACCAACCACCCGCTGCCCATCGGAATTTTTCTCCGAACGCTGCCCAGCTTTCCGCACGTTCTTCCCCCTGACGCAGTACTTTCCACAATTGACGATATTCCAGCCATTGAAGGCTTCTTCAAATCACACCGCCTACAGTTCCAGTCGTGTAGGACTCACCTTCTGGATTCCCTCCCCACCTAGTGCCACCAGAGCACTTTAAATAAATCGGGTAACCATCGTCCTGATGATGACCTTGAGTTAGAGAGGTCGAAACGCCGTCGACTCTACAACGCCAATTGCGGCAACCAAAGGGTCATTCACAAATAATGGAATTATGTTTGTGATTGTAAATATTTTTGTTTGACCTACACTGATTATTATTATAATTTTTCGCCGCCTCACGTTGTTTCTAATCACGTGTGTCACTGCGCCGTTTATTCACTAGAACACTTCCAGTGCACATTTGTTTGTTATGGTTACTGCAATTTAGTTGATTTCAGTGCTTCTATATGTAAATAACAATCTTTTTCAATCTCATTGGTCTCCTTATTTCTTTCCTGTGCTGTGTGATTGATACACCTTTTGAACAGTCCCCCGCTTGATATACCTGTTGAGACGTTGTTTTATTGATGCTAAACCCTGAAACAGCACCCCCAGCACGACCCCCTACACTGCCTGAACACCACTGCTCTGCCCTAAACCCTGAAACACTAGCCCCAGAACGACCCCCTACACTGCCCGAACACCACTGCACTGCCCTAAACCCTGAAACACCAGCCCCAGCATGACCCCTACACTGCCCGAACACCACTGCACTGCCCTAAAACCTGAAACACCAGCCCCAGCACGACACCCTACACTGCCCGAACACCACTACACTGCCCTTAACCCTGAAACACCAGCCCCAGCACGACCCCTACACTGCCCGAACACCACTGCACTGCCCTAAACCCTGAAACACCACCCCCTGCATGACCCCCTACACTGCCCGAACACCACTGCACTGCCCTAAACCCTGAAACACCACCCCCATCACGACCCCCTACACTGCCCGAACACCACTGCACTGCCCTAAACCCTGAAACACCACCCCCAGCACGACCCCTACACTGCCCGAACACCACTGCACTGCCCTAAACCCTGAAACATCAGCCCCAGCAAGACCCCCTACACTGCCCGAACACCACTGCACTGCCCTAAACCCTGAAACACCAGCCCCAGCACGACCCCCTACACTGCCCGAACACCACTGCAGTGCCCTAAACCCTGAAACACCACCCCCAGCAAGACCCCCTACACTGCCCGAACACCACTGCACTGCCCTAAACCCTGAAACACCACCCCCTGCACTACCCCCTACACTGCCCGAACATCACTGCTCTGCCCAAAACCCTGAAACACCAGCCCCAGCACAACCCCTTCACTGCCCAAACACCACTGCACTGCCCTAAACCCTGAAACACCACCCCTGCACGACCCCTACACTGCCCGAACACCACTGCACTGCCCTAAACCCTGAAACACCACCCCAGCACGACCCCTACACTGCCCGAACACCACTGCACTGCCCTAAACCCTGAAACACTACCCCCAGCAAGACCCCTACACTGCCCGAACACCACTGCACTGCCCTAAACCCTGAAACATCACCCCCAGCAAGACCCCCTACACTGCCTGAACACCACTGCCCGAAACCCTGAAACACCACCCCCAGCAAGACCCCCTACACTGCCCGAACACCACTGCACTGCCCTAAACCCTGAAACACCAGCCCCAGCCCCAGCACGATCCCCTACACTGCCAGAACACCACTGCACTGCCCTAAACCCTGAAACACCAGCCCCAGCACGACCCCCTACACTGCCCGAACACTACTGCACTGCCCTAAACCCTGAAACACCACCCCCAGCAGGAACGCCTACAGTGCCCGAACAGCACTGCACTGCCCTAAACCCTGTAACACCAGCCCCAGCACGACCCCCTACACTGCCCGAACACCACTGCACTGCCCTGAACCCTGAAACACCAGTCCCAGCAAGACCCCCTACACTTCCCGAACACCACTGCACTGCCCTAAAATCTGAAACACCAGCCCCATCAAAACCCCCTTCACTGCACGAACACCACTGCACTAAACCCTGAAACACCACCCACAGGAAGACCCCCTAACTGGCCGAACACCACTGCAGTGCCCTAAACCCTGAAACACCACCCCCTGCATGACCCCCTACACTGCCCGAACACCACTGCACTGCCCTAAACAATAAACACCACCCCCAGCAAGACCCCCTACACTGCCCGAACACCACTGCACTGCCCTAAACCCTGAAACATCACCCCCAGCAAGACCCCCTACACTGCCTGAACACCACTGCCCTTAACCCTGAAACACCACCCCCAGCAAGACCCCTACACTGCCCGAACACCACTGCACTGCCCTAAACCCTGAAACACCAGCCCCAGCACGACCCCCTACACTGCCCGAACACCACTGCTATGCCCAAAACCCTGAAACACCAGCCCCAGCACGACCCCCTACACTGCCCGAACACCACTGCACTGCCCTAAACCCTGAAACACCACCCCCAGCACGACCCCCTACACTCCCAGAACACCACTGCACTGCCCTAAACCCTGAAACACCAGCCCCAGCATGACCCCCTACACTGCCCGAACACCACTGCACTGCCCTAAACCCTGAAACAGCAGCCCCAGCAGGACTGCCTACACTGCCCGAACAGCACTGCACTGCCCTAAACCCTGAAACACCAGCCCCAGCATGACCCCCTACACAACCCGAACACCACTGCACTGCCCTAAAACCTGAAACACCAGCCCCAGCAAGACCCCCTACACTGCCCGAACACCACTGCACTGCCCTAAACCCTGAAACACCACCCCCATCAAGACCCCGTCACTGCACGAACACCACTGCACTAAACCCTGAAACACCACCCCCAGCAAGACCCCCTACACTGGCCGAACACCACTGCAGTGCCCGAAACCCTGAAACACCACCCCCTGCATGACCCCCTACACTGCCCGAACACCACTGCACTGCCCTAAACCCTAAACACCATCCCCAGCACGACCCCCTACACTGCCCGAACACCACTGCACTGCCCTAAACCCTGAAACACCACCCCCAGCATGACCCCCTACACTGCCCGAACGCCACTACACTGCCCTAAACCCTGAAACATCACCCCCATCAAGACCCCCTACACTGCCTGAACACCACTGCCCTAAAACCTGAAACACCACCCCCAGCAAGACCCCCTACACTGCCTGAACACCACTGCACTGCCCTAAACCCTGAAACTCCACCCCCAGCACGACCCCCTACACTGCTGTAACACCACTGCTCTGCCCTAAACCCTGAAACACCAGCCCCAGCACGACCCCCTACACTGCCCGAACACCACTGCACGGCCCTAAACCCTGAAACACCAGCCCCAGCACGACCCCCTACACTGCCCGAACACAACTGTACAGCCCTAAACCCTGAAACACCAGCCCCTGCACGACCCCCTACACTGCCCGAACACAACTGCACTGCCCTAAACCCTGAAACACCAGCCCCAGCACGACCCCCTACACTGCCCGAACACCACTGCACTGCCCTAAACCCTGAAACACCAGCCCCAGCACGACCCCCTACACTGCCCGAACACCACTGCACTGCCCTAAACCCTGAAACACCAGCCCCAGCACGACCCCCTACACTGCCCGAACACCACTGCACTGCCCTAAACCCTGAAACACCAGCACCAGCACGACCCCCTACACTGCCCGAACACCACTGCACTGCCCTAAACCCTGAAACACCACCCCCAGCACAACCCCCTACACTGCCTGAACACCACTGCTCTGCCCTAAACCCTGAAACACTAGCCCCAGAACGACCCCCTACACTGCCCGAACACCACTGCACTGCCCTAAACCCAGAAACACCAGCCCCAGCATGACCCCTACACTGCCCGAACACCACTGCACTGCCCTAAAACCTGAAACACCAGCCCCAGCACGACCCCCTACACTGCCCGAACACCACTGCACTGCCCTTAACCCTGAAACACCAGCCCCAGCACGACCCCCTACACTGCCCGAACACCACTGCACTGCCCTAAACCCTGAAACACCACCCCTGCACGACCCCCTACACTGCCCGAACACCACTGCACTGCCCTAAACCCTGAAACACCAGCCCCAGCACGACCCCCTACACTGCCTGAACACCACTGCACTGCCCTAAACCCTGAAACACCACCCCCAGCAAGACCCCCTACACTGCCCGAACACCACTGCACTGCCCTAAACCCTGAAACACCACCCCCTGCACGACCCCCTACACTGCCCGAACATCACTGCTCTGCCCAAAACCCTGTAACACCAGCCCCAGCACAACCCCCTTCACTGCCCAAACACCACTGCACTGCCCTAAACCCTGAAACACCACCCCTGCACGACCCCCTACACTGCCCGAACACCACTGCACTGCCCTAAACCCTGAAACACCACCCCAGCACGACCCCCTACACTGCCCGAACACCACTGCACTGCCCTAAACCCTGAAACACTACCCCCAGCAAGACCCCTAACTGCCCGAACACCACTGCACTGCCCAAAACCCTGAAACAACACCCCAGCAAGACCCCCTACACTGCCTGAACACCACTGCCCGAAACCCTGAAACACCACCCCCAGCAAGACCCCCTACACTGCCCGAACACCACTGCACTGCCCTAAACCCTGAAACACCAGCCCCAGCACGACCCACTACACTGCACGAACACCACTGCACTGCCCTAAACCCTGAAACACCACCCCCAGCACGACCCCCTACACTGCCAGAACACCACTGCACTGCCCTAAACCCTGAAACACCAGCCCCAGCACGACCCCCTACACTGCCCGAACACTACTGCACTGCCCTAAACCCTGAAACAGCAGCCCCAGCAGTACCGCCTACACTGCCCGAACAGCACTGCACTGCCCTAAACCCTGAAACACCAGCCCCAGCACGACCCCTACACTGCCCGAACACCACTGCACTGCCCTGAACCCTGAAACACCAGTCCCAGCAAGACCCCCTACACTTCCCGAACACCACTGCACTGCCCTAAAATCTGAAACACCACCCCCATCAAAACCCCCTTCACTGCACGAACACCACTGCACTAAACCCTGAAACACCACCCCCAGCAAGACCCCCTACACTGGCCGAACACCACTGCAGTGCCCTAAACCCTGAAACACCACCCCCTGCATGACCCCCTACACTGCCCGAACACCACTGCACTGCCCTAAACCCTAAACACCACCCCCAGCAAGACCCCCTACACTGCCGAACACCACTGCACTGCCCTAAACCCTGAAACATCACCCCCAGCAAGACCCCCTACACTGCCTGAACACCACTGCCCTTAACCCTGAAACACCACCCCCAGCAAGACCCCCTACACTGCCCGAACACCACTGCACTGCCCTAAACCCTGAAACACCAGCCCCAGCACGACCCCCTACACTGCCCGAACACCACTGCTATGCCCAAAACCCTGAAACACCAGCCCGAGCACGACCCCCTACACTGCCCGAACACCACTGCACTGCCCTAAACCCTGAAACACCACCCCCAGCACGACCCCCTACACTCCCAGAACACCACTGCACTGCCCTAAACCCTGAAACACCAGCCCCAGCATGCCCCCCTACACTGCCCGAACACCACTACACTGCCCTAAACCCTGAAACAGCAGCCCCAGCAGGACTGCCTACACTGCCCGAACAGCACTGCACTGCCCTAAACCCTGAAACACCAGCCCCAGCACGACCCCCTACACTGCCCGAACACCACTGCACTGCCCTAAAACCTGAAACACCAGCCCCAGCAAGACCCCCTACACTGCCCGAACACCACTGCACTGCCCTAAACCCTGAAACACCACCCCCATCAAGACCCCCGTCACTGCACGAACACCACTGCACTAAACCCTGAAACACCACCCCCAGCAAGACCCCCTACACTGGCCGAACACCACTGCAGTGCCCGAAACCCTGAAACACCACCCCCTGCATGACCCCCTACACTGCCCGAACACCACTGCACTGCCCTAAACCCTAAACACCATCCCCAGCACGACCCCCTACACTGCCCGAACACCACTGCACTGCCCTAAACCCTGAAACACCACCCCCAGCACGACCCCCTACACTGCCCGAACACCACTACACTGCCCTAAACCCTGAAACATCACCCCCAGCAAGACCCCCTACACTGCCTGAACACCACTGCCCTAAACCCTGAAACACCACCCCCAGCAAGACCCCCTACACTGCCTGAACACCACTGCACTGCCCTAAACCCTGAAACACCACCCCCAGCACGACCCCCTACACTGCTGTAACACCACTGCTCTGCCCTAAACCCTGAAACACCAGCCCCAGCACGACCCCCTACACTGCCCGAACACCACTGCACTGCCCTAAACCCTGAAACACCACCCCCAGCACGACCCCCTACACTGCCCGAACACAACTGAACAGCCCTAAACCCTGAAACACCAGCCCCTGCACGACCCCCTACACTGCCCGAACACAACTGCACTGCCCTAAACCCTGAAACACCAGCCCCAGCACGACCCCCTACACTGCCCGAACACCACTGCACTGCCCTAAACCCTGAAACACCAGCCCCAGCACGACCCCTACACTGCCCGAACACCACTGCACTGCCCTAAACCCTGAAACACCAGCCCCAGCACGACCCCCTACACTGCCCGAACACCACTGCACTGCCCTAAACCCTGAACCACCAGCACCAGCACGACCCCCTACACTGCCCGAAAACCACTGCACTGCCCTAAACCCTGAAACACCAGCCCCAGCACGACCCCTTACACTGCCCGAACACCACTGCACAGCCCTAAACCATGAAACACCAGCCCCAGCACGACCCCCTACACTGCCCGAACACCACTGCACTGCCCTAAACCCTGAAACACCAGCCCCAGCATGACCCCCTACACTGCCCAAACACCACAGCACTGCCCTAAACCCTGATACACCAGCCCCAGCACGACCCCCTACACTGCCCGCACACCACTGCCCTAAACCCTGAAACACCAGCCCCAGCACGACCCTCTACACTGCCCGAACACCACTGCACTGCCCTAAACCCTGAAACACCAGCCCCTGCACGACCCCCTACACTGCCCGAACACCACTGCACTGCCCTAAACCCTGAAACACCAGCCCCTGCACGACCCCCTACACTGCCCGAACACCACTGCACTGCCCTAAACCCTGAAACACCAGCCCCAGCAAGACCCCCTACACTGCCCGAACACCACTGCACTGCCCTAAACCCTGAAACACCAGCCCCAGCAAGACCCCCTACACTGCCCGAACACCACTGCACTGCCCTAAAATCTGAAACACCACCCCCAGCAAGACCCCTACACTGCCCGAACACCACTGCACTGCCCTAAACCCTGAAACACCACCCCCAGCAAGACCCCCTACACTGCCCGAACACCACTGCACTGCCCTAAACCCTGAAACACCACCCCCAGCAAGACCCCCTACGCTGCCCGAACATCACTGCACTGCCCTAAACCCTGAAACACCACCCCCTGCACGACCCCCTACACTGCCCGAACACCACTGCACTGCCATAAACCCTGAAACACCAGCCCCAGCACAACCCCCTACACTGCCCGAACACCACTGCACTGCCCTAAACCCTGAAACACCACCCCCAGCACGACCCCCTACACTGCCCGAACACCACTGCACTGCCCTAAACCCTAAACACCACCCCCAGCACAACCCCCTACTCTGCCCGAACACCACTGCTCTGCCCTAAACCCTAAAACACTACCCCCAGCACGAACCCCTACACTGCCTGAACACCACTGCTCTGCCCTAAACCCTGAAATACCACCCCAGCACGTCCCCCTACACTGCCCGAACACCACTGCACTGCCAAAAACCCTGAAGCACTACCCCCAGTACGACCCCCTATGTAGGAAGGTGGAATCTGACTATATGGTTGCCCCCACTTTTTTTATGGTGTTTTGCTGGTTTATGACTTAGTTGGACTGGGATCCTGCTATTCAGGGCCCCAGTCTATCTGCTTTCTCTATAAAAGGTTTCCATGTGCCTTAGGCACATCTCTGATTGGAATCTGGAGTGCCCTTATAAGTCCCTAGTATATGGTATACTATGTACCAAGGGCATAGGTACCTCAGAGGCCTACCAGGGGCTGCAGCATGTATTGTGCCACCCCTGGAAGGCCATCCAAACTGACACCACAGGTCTGCTACTGCAGCCTGGGTAAGGTGGTGCATGCACTCCTTACTGTGATATAGGTTACCTATATCACTAAATACATACACACATATAAACCTATAAGTCACTCCTAAGGCAGGCCTTATCAATCCTAAAGGCAGAGTGCATGGTTCCTATGTGAGAGGGTGCCCCTGCATGAGCAGGGCCCCTCTGCAGCATTCGGAGACCATCTCTGATGCTGTTTGTAGTGCAGCCTGACCATATACTCTTAAGCGCATTATATCCTCGCGGTAAAATGCTAACTTTGGAATGGCTGCACCTAAACATGTCGTGTTTGGTGTCAAACATCTTGGAATACTACCCCCCGCCAATACTGGCGGCGGGGGTAGCATTCCACCCTTCTAGAGGGAGAGACATGTTAACCCTGGCCTGGCCGGTAACTTCTTTCTAAAGCCTGGCATCACAAAATGGATGCTGCTGCCACAGACACGAGTCTGGCCTCCTGCTGCTGGACGAAACTCCGGCAGGGGAGGCCTGGACAATAGGTTTCCTGTCCCAGGGAGGTGTGACCACCTCCCCAGACAGGATAATGTGTATTGGGGCTGGGCGGGAGCACTTTCGGGTGCTTTGAAGTCCTGCACTGGGGGCACATTTGGTGTCCCTGTGCATACCCCAGTTCAAACCGGATCAGGGGCTTGCAGCCCCTGCTTTGGCGCGAACTGGACAAAGGGAAAGGGGTGTAGCCACCCCTCTGCCCTGACCCACCCATAGGTGGGGCCACAGAGTAGTCCAACCCCTATTTTTAGAATAAAGGTAGGAACCCAGTCCTTAGGACTTTAGATTATACCTGGACGAAACTCTGAAACTGAATCCTGGACCTTCGACGCTCTACGACAAGATTAGAGGACTGAAGAATCTCCCTTGGGGTCAAGGAGTGACTCCCTGCTTGGCAGGCACCAAAGAAGCATCTGTCCGGTTCGCATTTCTGAAGCTCCCGTCGGACGCCGAAGTCATCGCATCACCAGAGGTGGATTCTCAGACTTCCCCGAGGCTACCCTGAGTCCCCAGCAAAGCTGAGGCCCGTGGCTATCGTGGGTGACTTGCGACCATGACCCCTAGACACCGAGCACATTTGCAAGTGCATCATCTTCTGGGTCTCCCAAGAAGTCGTGCTTTGAACTCCGAGTAGCCCTAGCCTCCAGCACCACCTGCACCGAAGATCACTGGCCCCCACTCCACGAGTGTCCTGTAAGCCAGCTCCACGTGCGGCGTCACGAGGCTCCTTCGCGGTTGCTAGCCTGTTGGCTAGTAGCCCTTAACGAAGGCCAATCCTTTTCTTCCTTGGCATCCTGATTGCTCCAGGCCTGCCCTCACTTATCCTCGCTGGGTGAGTTCCACAGACCTTGCTGGTCTGCACCATCGACGATCTACATCTTAATCAAGGCTTGCCGTTGCCAAGGCTTGTTGGTTCCAATCCGGTCGCCGACACCTCAGCACTCGACAGACATCGTGTACCAGCCCGAATCCTGCTCCTGGTTGCCGACAACGCCTCCTGGACCTCGTGGCTGAAGAGTCAAGACAACCATCAACGCACCTGAAGCACTCGACATCGGTGGGCATCTGTCCATCGCCTTCCTGGTCACTGGCTAGTGACCCAGACTCTGTCCCCTCTGCTTTCAGGTTCACCAGAACTCCGATCCACTCTTGGATCCACCCGGACACTTTTCTCTTGGCCGCCAGCAGCACTTTGCAGCAGATCGCCATTCGAATCGACGACGAAACCCGACCCCGAAAGGCACCTATGCACCCGGCTTCCCTGGGTGAGGTAACACGAGTACTCCGGTGCTCCCGTGGGTAGAGACTCTTCAAAGTCCTAGATCTCAAAGGGTTTTGTCCTAGTCCTCTTTTAAGTGTCCCTTTCCTCTATTTTCCCGATCCCGACTTTCTCCATAGAAGTTAACGGCGTATCGCGGTTGTGTATTTACACTGCACGAGTCTCCCGTGGGTCCCCTGTGTCACTACCTTGGGTGGTTCCTTGTGGTCCAAGCACTTCTAGAGGCTCTAGGCCTAGTGTCTAGTTCAGTCGTGGTTCGCATACCACTTTATTGGTATATGGTTTGGTACGCCCCTAGGGCCCAAACGTGTATTTGTGCTATTACTGTGATTTAATATCTTATAACTTATGTACTTCGAACTCTAGCCTCATAAAGAGACTAGAGGGGTGTGTTTAGTAATAAATACATATATTTTGAATATATACCTGGTGTGGTGCTCTTTCATTTGGTCACTCAAGAGATTATAGACTGGTAAAACAAGCTGCTTTACATTCCATCAAGACTTAGCCTGAAGGCTGCTCTCCATAGCTACCACTAGGATAGCTTTCAATAAGGTTGTCTTTAACCTATCTCCAATAAGGGGTTGTTTGGACTGGTGCAAGGTGCCCACTATAATTAGTGGACAGCATATGCCAGGCCAACTTCTCACATTGGTGTGCAGCGTGTGGGATTCCAGCTTGCTATTGTTTTACCAGATAATCTCAATTGAATTGATCAACTGAAAACCACTAAAGGTACCTAAGGTACATATAATTTAAGCTTAGAATACAGTAAGTTCTACTGAACTTAGAGTTGTGTGTTAAGGGATAGCACAACCCTTTCTACAACTCAAGAGAGTTTAGTAGGCCACACTAGAGTAGGTAGTGCATACACCACACCACACTAGTAATGTCTTTAAGGGTAGGATCTAAAGAATCCTTGCAGGAAGCCATTGAGCTTCCACCCTCCAAGTATGATACACTCCCATTCTTGGAATTGAGAGCTTTATGTAACTTGAGAAAAATAAGGACAGGCCAAAGCCCCACCACCCAACACCTCAAGGAGTTGTTGGTGGCTTATGACCTTAGTAAGCCTGTAGAGACTGAAGGGGTAGGAGCTGAGGGTGGGGCAGACGAAGAGGACGAGGCTAGGGGTACCAATACCCCCAGCCCCCCCTCTGAAACTGGCCAGGAGGGTGACAATGACCCTGACCTGGAAAATCCAACCCCTCCTGGGGAGGAGGAAGAGGAGGATCAGAATGATGCACCCTTTGTCCCCCCAGGAAGGATTGTGAGTGTGCCCAGAAGGTCTAGATCTTCTTCTCAGGAGTCTAACCACTCTGGCACCTCAATAGGGAGCTCTGTCTCATCTCATAGGAGGGAATCCTCTCATGAGAGAAGAAAGAGGCTGGTTCAATATGAGGAAGCTCAGCTTGAACTCAGAAAGAAGCAACTAGCCATAGACAGGGAGTCCCTAGATCTCTTTAGAGAGAGAAGAAAGTTGGGACTAGAGTCCCATGGTGGCAGCAATATCCCTAGAGATAGGGAAAGGTCTTATGACCATAGAAACCTAAACAAGATTGTCCCTCCCTACCAGAGTGGGGATGACATCCACAAATGGATAACTGCACTGGAGAGGGCCTGTAAAGTTCAGAAGGTCCCCCAGAGGCAGTGGGCAGCAATCTTGTGGCTCTCCTTTGCAGACAAAGATAGAGACAAGCTCCTCACTGTAAGAGAAGAGGATGCTGACAATTACACAGTCTTGAAGAGTGCTCTGATAGATGGGTTTGGCCTAACCACTGAACAGTATAGGTTAAAGTTCAGAGACACCCAAAAGCTCAGACTCAAGACTGGGTTGATTTTGTAGATTGTGCTACAAAGGCTCTGGAAGGTTGGATACATGACAACCAAGTGCATGACTTTTTAGGATTGTACAATTTGATTATGAGGGAGCAGATCCTTAATAATTGTCAAAACCAGCTTTTGCACCAGTATCTGGTGGACTCTGATCTGACCTCTCCCCAAGAATTGGGAAAGAAGGCAGACAAATGGGTCAGAACCAGAGTAAAAACTAGAAATCAGGGTGGTGACCAGAAGAAAGATTCTACTAAGTCCCAAGAGAAAGGTGGGGATAAATCTAAGGATAAGTCCCCTACAGGGCCCCAAAATTCCTCTTCTGGGGGTGGGTCCCAAACTCCTTCCTCTCCTGAAAAGAAACCATATTGCCATGTCTGTAAAAAGCCTGGGCACTGGAAAACTGATCCCAGTTGCCCCAGGATTGGCAATAAAGAAAATGTTCCTCCCACAACTACTACCACCCCTCCTGGTACTACCAGTAGTAATCCTCCAGTTGGGAGTAGTGCACCCAAAAAGTTGGGTGCTTTTGCAAGAGGAACAGAGGTGAGCCCTAGTTTAGACAGGGACCCCTCAACAGACTCCTCTGACTCTGATGGTGGTATAGGATTTGCCACCTTTACCATGGGTCCCACAGCATTGGGCAGGTACAGATTGGAGCCAATAATTAATGGTCAGAAAGCTGTGGCATTTAGGGACACAGGGGCTAGTGTCACCATGGTGGCAGGGAAACTAGTCCCCCCTCACCAGTTTTTACCTGAGTTTAAGTACCAGGTGACCAACATTGATGGTGTCAGAACAGATCACCCCATGGCCATAGTCCATCTCAGCTGGGAGGGGGTCACAGGCCCAAAGAGAGTGGCAGTGTCCCCCACCTTACCTGTAGATTGCCTGATGGGCAATGATTTGGAAATTTCAGCCTGGGCTGAAGTTGAACACCAAACCCATCTTAGGATGTTGGGCGTCCCTGTAAAGGTTAGTGGGGCTGTGATGGCCACAGCCCCAGCCCAAGAATTTGGAGAGATGGAGCCTGAAAGAATGGCCCACTCTCCCCCAAAAGAGAGCACAAGGGTTGAAGAAAAGACTTCTTCCCCCAGACAGTAGGTAAGGGTCAGCCTCCTCAGGGAACTGACCCTACCCCTAGTGAAGGAACTGCCACAGAGGTAGTCAGGTCTGGCCTGGCCACACCCCTGATGGCAGAGGACCCTTCCAAGGTGGTACCCAGTCTGGAGCAGGTAACCTGCCCCTCTCTACCCTGCCTCAGTCAGCCCAGGGCTGCAGAGGTCAGGGAGGTCAGTGGACCCCTCAGGGCCCCCTGTCCAGAGGAAGCCCCCATCAGCAGATTAGGGGCACCCAGTCTAGTAGCCCTAGCCAGGTGAAAATTCCTCTACACACTGAGGGATCCCCCATACCTTTATGTAGGGACCTCCCCCAGAAGGACTCTGGTAGGCAAGGGCAAACCTGGGACCAGAAGGTTCCAAACCTGCCATGTCCCTCCAGTAGTCCATCCAAAGGGACCCAACCCCCAGCTGTAGGCAGCCAAAGGTTGACCCTTAGAGCAAAGTGCAACTCAGTCATGGAAAGACAGGCATACATGGTGACCAGTGATCTGAGGAAGCTGAGGCCAGCATTCCTAGGGCCTCACTTCCCTACTCAGACACCTCACCAGCCTTGTACTTTACCTAAGCACACCACAGGTAGTGATTCCCCATGGTGGAGACCCTCTCATACCCTTAGGGTGAGGGATTGCTTAGTGGACCATAAGACAGGGGGCAACCATGCTAGTGCAGGTGCTTCCTTATATGACCACTTAGTCAATGAAGGCTCAACTGGCCAAGGTTAGCCTTATCTCCTTTCGTTTGGGGGGTTATGTAGGAAGGTGGAATCTGACTATATGGTTGCCCCCACTTTTTTTATGGTGTTTTGCTGGTTTATGACTTAGTTGGACTGGGATCCTGCTATTCAGGGCCCCAGTCTATCTGCTTTCTCTGTAAAAGGTTTCCATGTGCCTTAGGCACATCTCTGATTGGAATCTGGAGTGCCCTTATAAGTCCCTAGTATATGGTATACTATGTACCAAGGGCATAGGTACCTCAGAGGCCTACCAGGGGCTGCAGCATGTATTATGCCACCCCTGGAAGGCCATCCAAACTGACACCACAGGTCTGCTACTGCAGCCTGGGTAAGGTGGTGCATGCACCCCTTACTGTGATATAGGTTACCTATATCACTAAATACATACACACATATAAACCTATAAGTCACTCCTAAGGCAGGCCTTATCGATCCTAAAGGCAGAGTGCATGGTTCCTATGTGAGAGGGTGCCCCTGCATGAGCAGGGCCCTCTGCAGCGTTCGGAGACCATCTCTGATGCTGTTTGTAGTGCAGCCTGACCATATACTCTTAAGCGCATTATATCCTCGCGGTAAAATGCTAACTTTGGAATGGCTGCACCTAAACATGTCGTGTTTGGTGTCAAACATCTTGGAATACTACCCCCCCCCGCCAATACTGGCGGCGGGGGTAGCATTCCACCCTTCTAGAGGGAGAGACATGTTAACCCTGGCCTGGCCGGTAACTTCTTTCTAAAGCCTGGCATCACAAAATGGATGCTGCTGCCACAGACACGAGTCTGGCCTCCTGCTGCTGGACGAAACTCCGGCAGGGGAGGCCTGGACAATAGGTTTCCTGTCCCAGGGAGGTGTGACCACCTCCCCAGACAGGATAATGTGTATTGGGGCTGGGCGGGAGCACTTTCGGGTGCTTTGAAGTCCTGCACTGGGGGCACATTTGGTGTCCCTGTGCATAACCCAGTTCAAACCGGATCAGGGGCTTGCAGCCCCTGCTTTGGCGCGAACTGGACAAAGGGAAAGGGTGTAGCCACCCCTCTGCCCTGACCCACCCATAGGTGGGGCCACAGAGTAGTCCAACCCCTATTTTTAGAATAAAGGTAGGAACCCAGTCCTTAGGACTTTAGATTATACCTGGACGAAACTCTGAAACTGAATCCTGGACCTTCGACGCTCTACGACAAGATTAGAGGACTGAAGAATCTCCCTTGGGGTCAAGGAGTGACTCCCCTGCTTGGCAGGCACCAAAGAAGCATCTGTCCGGTTCGCATTTCTGAAGCTCCCGTCGGACGCCGAAGTCATCGCATCACCAGAGGTGGATTCTTAGACTTCCCCGAGGCTACCCTGAGTCCCCAGCAAAGCTGAGGCCCGTGGCTATCGTGGGTGACTTGAGACCGTGACCCCTGGACACCGAGCACATTTGCAAGTGCATCATCTTCTGGGTCTCCCAAGAAGTCGTGCTTTGGGCTCCGAGTAGCCCTAGCCTCCAGCACCACCTGCACCGAAGATCACTGGCCCCCACTCCACGAGTGTCCTGTAAGCCAGCTCCACGTGCGGCGTCACGAGGCTCCTTCGCGGATGATAGCCCGTTGGCTAGTAGCCCTTAACGAAGGCCAATCCTTTTCTTACTTGGCATCCTGGTTGCTCCAGGCCTGCCCTCACTTACCCGCTGGGTGAGTTCCACAGACCTTGCTGGTCTGCACCATCGACGATCTACATCTTAATCGAGACTTGCCGTTGCCAAGGCTTGTTGGGTCCAATCCGGTCGCCGACACCTCAGCACTCGACAGACATCGTGTACCAGCCCGAATCCTGCTCCTGGTCGCCGACAACGCCTCCCGGACCTCGTGGCTGAAGAGTCAAGACGACCGTCAACGCACCTGAAGCACTCGACATCGGTGGGCATCTGTCCATCGCCTTCCTGGTCACTGGCTAGTGACCCAGACTCTGTCCCCTCTGCTTTCAGGTTCACCAGAACTCCGATCCACTCTTGGATCCACCAGGACACTTTTCTCTTGGCCGCCAGCAGCACTTTGCAGCAGATCGCCATTCGAATCGACGACGAAACCCGACCCCGAAAGGCACCTATGCACCCGGCTTCCCTGGGTGAGGTAACACGAGTACTCCGGTGCTCCCGTGGGTAGAGACTCTTCAAAGTCCTAGATCTCAAAGGGTTTTGTCCTAGTCCTCTTTTAAGTGTCCCTTTCCTCTATTTTCCCGATCCCGACTTTCTCCATAGAAGTTAACGGCGTATCGCGGTTGTGTATTTACACTGCACGCGTCTCCCGTGGGTCCCCTGTGTCACTACCTTGGGTGGTTCCTTGTGGTCCAAGCACTTCTAGAGGCTCTAGGCCTAGTGTCTAGTTCAGTCGTGGTTCGCATACCACTTTATTGGTATATGGTTTGGTACGCCCCTAGGGCCCAAACGTGTATTTGTGCTATTACTGTGATTTAATATCTTATAACTTATGTACTTCGAACTCTAGCCTCATAAAGAGACTAGAGGGGTGTGTTTAGTAATAAATACATATATTTTGAATATATACCTGGTGTGGTGCTCTTTCATTTGGTCACTCAAGAGATTATAGACTGGTAAAACAAGCTGCTTTACATTCCTTCAAGACTTAGCCTGAAGGCTGCTCTCCATAGCTACCACTAGGATAGCTTTCAATAAGGTTGTCTTTAACCTATCTCCAATAAGGGGTTGTTTGGACTGGTGCAAGGTGCCCACTATAATTAGTGGACAGCATATGCCAGGCCAACTTCTCACACCCTACACTGCCCGAACACCACTGCACTGCCCAAAACCCTGGAACAATAGCCCCAGCATGACCCCATACACTGCCCGAACACCACTGCACTGCCCTAAACCCTGAAACACAAGCCCCAGCACGACCCCCTACACTGCCTGAACACCACTGACTGCCCTAAATCCTGAAACACCAGCCCCAGCACGACCCCCTACACTGCCCGAACACCACTGCACTGCCCTAAACCCTGAAACACCAGCCCCAGCAAGACCCCCTACACTGCCAGAACACCACTGCACTGCCCTAAACCCTGAAACACCAGCCCCAGCAAGACCCCCTACACTGCCCGAACACCACTGCACTGCCCTAAAGCCTTAAACACCACCCCCATCAAGACCCCCTAAACTGCCCGAACACCACTGCACTAAACCCTGAAACACCACCCCCAGCAAGACCCCCTACACTGCCCGAACACCACTGCACTGCCCTAAACCCTGAAACACCACCCCCTGCATGACCCCCTACACTGCCCGAACACCACTGCACTGCCTAAACCCTGAAGCACCACCCCAGCAAGACCCCCTACACTGCCCGAACACCACTGCACTGCCCTAAACCCTGAAACACCACCCCCAGCACGACCCCTACACTGCCCGAACACCACTGCACTGCCCTAAACCCTGAAACACCACCCCCAGCACGACCCCCTACACTGCCCGAACACCACTGCACTGCCCTAAACCCTGAAACACCACCCCCAGCACGACCCCCTACACTGCCCGAACACCACTGCACTGCCCTAAACCCTGAAACACCACCCCCAGCAAGACCCCCTACACTGCCTGAACACCACTGCTCTGCCCTAAACCCTGAAACACTAGCCCCAGAACGACCCCCTACACTGCCCGAACACCACTGCACTGCCCTAAACCCTGAAACACCAGCCCCAGCATGACCCCCTACACTGCCCGAACACCACTGCACTGCCCTAAAACCTGAAACACCAGCCCCAGCACGACCCCCTACACTGCCCGAACACCACTGCACTGCCCTAAACCCTGAAACACCAGCCCCAGCACGACCCCCTACACTGCCCGAACACCACTGCACTGCCTTAAACCCTGAAACACCACCCCCAGCACGACCCCCTACACTGCCCGAACACCACTGCACTGCCCTAAACCCTGAAACACCAGCCCCAGCACGACCCCCTACACTGCCCGAACACTACTGCACTGCCCTAAACCCTGAAACAGCAGCCCCAGCAGGACCGCCTACACTGCCCGAACAGCACTGCACTGCCCTAAACCCTGAAACACCAGCCCCAGCACGACCCCCTACACTGCCCGAACACCACTGCACTGCCCTGAACCCTGAAACACCAGTCCCAGCAAGACCCCCTACACTGCCCGAACACCACTGCACTGCCCTAAAATCTGAAACACCACCCCCATCAAGACCCCCTTCACTGCCCGAACACCACTGCACTTAAACCCTGAAACACCACCCCCAGCAAGACCCCCTACACTGCCCGAACACCACTGCAGTGCCCTAAACCCTGAAACACCACCCCCTGCATGACCCCCTACACTGCCCGAACACCACTGCACTGCCCTAAACCCTGAAACACCACCCCCAGCACGACCCCCTACACTGCCCGAACACCACTGCACTGCCCTAAACCCTGAAACACCACCCCCAGCATGACCCCCTACACTGCCCGAACACCACTGCACTGTCCCTAAACCCTGAAACATCACCCCCAGCAAGACCCCCTACACTGCCTGAACACCACTGCCCTAAACCCTGAAACACCACCCCCAGCAAGACCCACTACACTGCCCGAACACCACTGCACTGCCCTAAACCCTGAAACACCACCCCCAGCACGACCCCCTACACTGCCCGAACACCACTGCTCTGCCCTAAACCCTGAAACACCAGCCCCAGCACGACCCCCTACACTGCCCGAACACCACTGCACTGCCCTAAACCCTGAAACACCAGCCCCAGCACGACCCCCTACACTGCCCGAACACCACTGCACTGCCCTAAACCCTGAAACACCAGCCCCTGCACGACCCCCTACACTGCCCGAACACAACTGCACTGCCCTAAACCATGAAACACCAGCCCCAGCACGACCCCCTACACTGCCCGAACACCACTGCACTGCCCTAAACCCTGAAACACCAGCCCCAGCACAAGCCCCTACACTGCCCGAACACCACTGCACTGCCCTAAACCCTGAAACACCACCCCCTGCATGACCCCCTACACTGCCCGAACACCACTGCACTGCCCTAAACCCTGAAACACCACCCCCAGCACGAACCCCTACACTGCCCTAACACCACTGCACTGCCCTAAACCCTGAAACACCAGCCCCAGCACGACCCCCTACACTGCCCGAACACCACTGCACTGCCCTAAACCCTGAAACACCAGTCCCAGCACGACCCCCTACACTGCCCGAACACCACTGCACTGCCCTAAACCCTGAAACACCAGCCCCAGCACGACCCCCTACACTGCCCGAACACCACTGCACTGCCCTAAACCCTGAAACACCAGCCCCAGCACGACCCCCTACACTGCCCGAACACCACTGCACTGCCCTAAACCCTGAAACACCAGCCCAGCACGACCCCCTACACTGCCCGAACACCACTGCACTGCCCTCAACCCTGAAACACCAGCCCCTGCACGACCCCCTACACTGCCCGAACACCACTGCACTGCCCTAAACCCTGAAACACCAGCCCCAGCAGGACCGCCTACACTGCCCGAACAGCACTGCACTGCCCTAAACCCTGAAACACCAGCCCCAGCACGACCCCCTACACTGCCCGAACACCACTGCACTGCCCTGAACCCTGAAACACCAGTCCCAGCAAGACCCCCTACACTTCCCGAACACCACTGCACTGCCCTAAAATCTGAAACACCACCCCCATCAAAACCCCTTCACTGCCCGAACACCACTGCACTCCAAACCCTGAAACACCACCCCCAGCAAGACCCCCTACACTGGCCGAACACCACTGCAGTGCCCTAAACCCTGAAACACCACCCCCTGCATGACCCCCTACACTGCCTGAACACCACTGCACTGCCCTAAACCCTAAACACCACCCCCAGCACGACCCCCTGCACTGCCCGAACACCACTGCACTGCCCTAAACCCTGAAACACCACCCCCAGCATGACCCCCTACACTGCCCGAACACCACTACACGTCCCTAAACCCTGAAACATCACCCCCAGCAAGACCCCCTACACTGCCTGAACACCACTGCCCTAAACTCTGAAACACCACCCCCAGCAAGACCCACTACACTGCCCGAACACCACTGCACTGCCCTAAACCCTGAAACACCACCCCCAGCACGACCCCCTACACTGCCGTAACACCACTGCTCTGCCCTAAACCCTGAAACACCAGCCCCAGCACGACCCCCTACACTGCCCGAACACAACTGCACTGCCCTAAACCCGGAAACACCAGCCCCAGCACGACCCCCTACACTGCCCGAACACCACTGTACAGCCCTAAACCCTGAAACACCAGCCCCTGCACGACCCCCTACACTGCCCGAACACAACTGCACTGCCCTAAACCATGAAACACCAGCCCCAGCACGACCCCCTACACTGCCCGAACACCACTGCACTGCCCTAAACCCTGAAACACCAGCCCCAGCACGAGCCCCTACACTGCCCGAACACCACTGCACTGCCCTAAACCCTGAAACACCACCCCCTGCATGACCCCCTACACTGCCCGAACACCACTGCACTGCCCTAAACCCTGAAACACCACCCCCTGCACGAACCCCTACACTGCCCTAACACCACTGCACTGCCCTAAACCCTGAAACACCAGCCCCAGCACGACCCCCTACACTGCCCGAACACCACTGCACTGCCCTAAACCCTGAAACACCAGTCCCAGCACGACCCCCTACACTGCCCGAACACCACTGCACTGCCCTAAACCCTGAAACACCAGCCCCAGCACGACCCCCTACACTGCCCGAACACCACTGCACTGCCCTAAACCCTGAAACACCAGCCCCAGCACGACCCCCTACACTGCCCGAACACCACTGCACTGCCCTAAACCCTGAAACACCAGCCCAGCACGACCCCCTACACTGCCCGAACACCACTGCACAGCCCTAAACCCTGAAACACCAGCCCCTGCACGACCCCCTACACTGCCCGAACACCACTGCACTGCCCTAAACCCTGAAACACCAGCCCCAGCACGACCCCCTACACTGCCCGAACACCACTGCACTGCCCTAAACCCTGAAACACCAGTCCCAGCACGACCCCCTACACTGCCCGAACACCACTGCACTGCCCTAAACCCTGAAACACCAGCCCCAGCACGACCCCCTACACTGCCCGAACACCACTGCACTGCCCTAAACCCTGAAACACCAGCCCCAGCACGACCCCCTACACTGCCCGAACACCACAGCACTGCCCTAAACCATGATACACCAGCCCCAGCACGACCCCCTACACTGCCCGAACACCACTGCACTGCCCTAAACCCTCAAACACCAGCCCCAGCACGACCCCCTACACTGCCCGAACACCACTGCACTGCCCTAAACCCTGAAACACCAGCCCCTGCACGACCCCTACACTGCCCGAACACAACTGCACTGCCCTAAACCCTGAAACACCAGCCCCAGCAAGACCCCCTACACTGCCCGAACACCACTGCACTGCCCTAAACCCTGAAACACCACCCCCAGCAAGACCCCTACACTGCCCGAACACCACTGCACTGCCCTAATCCCTGAAACACCACCCCCTGCACGACCCCCTACACTGCCCGAACACCACTGCACTGCCCTAAACCCTAAACACCACCCCCAGCCCAACCCCCTACTCTGCTCGAACACCACTTCTCTGCCCTAAACCCTAAAACACTACCCCCAGCACGAACCCCTACACTGCCCGAACACCACTGCTCTGCACTAAACCCTAAAATACCACCCCCTGCACGTCCCCCTACACTGCCCGAACACCACTGCACTGCCCAAAACCCTGAAGCACTAGCCCCAGCATGACCCCCTACACTGCCCAAACACCACTGCACTGCCCTAAACTCTGAAACACAAGCCCCAGCACGACCCCCTACACTGCCCGAACACCACTGCACTGCCCTAAACCCTGAAACACCAGCCCCAGCACGACCCCCTACAATGCCCGAACACCACTGCACTGCCCTAAACCCTAAAACACCAGCCCCAGCACGACCCCCTACACTGCCCGAACACCACTGCACTGCCCTAAACCCTGAAACACCACCCCCGGCAGCACCCCCTACACTGCCCGATCACCACTGCACTGCCCTAAACCCTGAAACACCACCCCCTGCACCACCCCCTACACTGCCCGAACACCACTGCACTGCCCTAAACCCTGAAACACCACCTGCACCACCCCCTACACTGCCCGAACACCACTGCACTGCCCTAAACCCTGAAACACCACCCCGCACGACCCCCTACACTGCCCGAACACCACTGGACTGCCCTAAACCCTAAAACACCAGCCCCAGCACGACCCCCTACACTGCCCGAACACCACTGCACTGCCCTAAACCCTGAAACACCACCCCCTGCATCACCCCCTACACTGCCCGATCACCACTGCACTGCCCTAAACCCTGAAACACCACCCCCTGCACCACCCCCTACACTGCCCGAACACCACTGCACTGCCCTAAACCCTGAAACACCACCCGCACCACCCCCTACACTGCCTGAACACCACTGCACTGCCCTAAACCCTGAAACACCACCCCGCACGACCCCCTACACTGCCCGAACACCACTGCACTACCCTAAACCCTAAAACACCACCCCAGCACGACCCCCTACACTGCCCAAACACCACTGCACTGCCCTTAACCCTGAAACACCACCCCCAGCACGACCCCCTACACTGCCCGAACACCACTGCACTGCCCTAAACCCTGAAACACCACCCCAGCATGACCCCCTACACTACCCGAACACCACTGCACTGCCCTAAACCCTAAAACACTCCCCCAGCACGACCCCCTACACTACCCAAACACCAATGCACTACCCTAAACCCTAAAACACTACCCCCCGCACGACCCCCTACACTACCCAAACACCAATGCACTACCCTAAACCCTAAAACACTACCCCCGCACGACCCCTACACTACCCAAAGACCACTGCACTACCCTAAACCCTAAAACACTACCCCCGCATGACTCTCTACACTACCCAAAGACCACTGCACTACCCTAAACCCTAAAACACTACCCCCCGCACGACCCCCTACACTACCCAAAGACCACTGCATTACCCTAAACCCTAAAACACGACCCCCTACACTACACAAACACCGCTGCACTACCCTAAACCCTAAAACACTACCCCCAGCACGACCCCCTACACTACACAAACACCACTGCACTTCCCTAAACCCTAAAACACTACCCCCTACACTACACAAACACCACTGCACTACCCTAAACCCTAAAACACTACCCCCAGCATGACCCCCTACACTACCCAAACACCACTGCACTACCCTAAACCCTAAAACACTACCCCCAGCAGTACCCCCTACACTACCCAAACACCACTGCACTATCCTAAACCCTAGAACACTACCCCCAGCAGTACCCCCTACACTACCCAAACACCAATGCACTACCCTAAACCCTAAAACA
This sequence comes from Calotriton arnoldi, assembly GCA_963921515.1. Taxonomy (NCBI): domain Eukaryota; kingdom Metazoa; phylum Chordata; class Amphibia; order Caudata; family Salamandridae; genus Calotriton; species Calotriton arnoldi. Next base: position 1,496,093 of record CAWUFW010002935.1, on the reverse strand, counting down.
CTACCCCCAGCAGTACCCCCTACACTACCCAAACACCACTGCAGTACCCTAAACCCTAAAACACTACTGCCAGCACGACCCCCTACACTACCCAAACACCACTGCACTACCCTAAACCCTAAAACACTCCCCCAGCATGACTCCCTACACTACCCAAACACCACTGCACTACCCTAAACCCTAAATCTACCCCCAGCATGACCCCCTACACTACCCAAACACCACTGCACTACCCTAAACCCTAAATCTACCCCCAGCACGACCCCCTACACTACCCAAACACCACTGCACTACCCTAAACCCTAAATCTACCCTCAGCACGACCCCCTACACTACCCAAACACTACTGCACTAACCTAAACCCTAAAACACTACCCCCAGCACGACCCCCTACACTACACCAACACCACTGCACTACTCTAAACCCTAAAACACTACCCCAGCACGTCCCCCTACACTACCCAAACACCACTGCACTACCCTAAACCCTAAAACACTACCCCCAGCATGACCCTCTACACTACCATAACACCACTGCACTACCCTAAACCCTAAAACACTACCCCCAGCATGACCCCCTACACTACACAAACACCACTGCACTGCCCTAAACCCTAAAACACTACCCCCAGCATGACCCCCTACACTACACAAACATCACTGCACTACCCTAAACCCTAAATCACTACCACCAGCACAACCCCCTACACTACAAAAACACCACTGCACTACCCTAAACCCTAAAACACTACCCTCAGCACGACCCCCTACACTACCCAAACACCACTGCACTACCCTAAACCCTAGAAAAGTAACCACTACCCCATGCCCAATCCCCCCTTACCTCTCACTCCTCGTGGTTCCTCTCTCCTCGTGGTTCCTGCTTCATGTCGTCTCTGAGGGGCGGTGCACGTCGTTGTGAGGAAACGGAACAGCCTCTGTTTCCTTACAACGACGTGGATCGTCTACATTTTTTTAGAACTCATGGTCATTTACCATACATACCTTTACAACAAAATTTGTTGTAAAGGCATGCGTGGTAATTGACCATGCGTTCTAAACAAATGCGTAGTAATGACTTCGTGATGTACAACGCATGCGTAATGCATGCGTTGTAATGGTATCGGGAAGTAAAAAAGTCGTTGTAACGGCTGTTTACCGATCGAAGCTGGCCCCTGTTCTTCAGTGAGTCGTTTATTTGATAAATTAGGAGGAAGGAATGTGTTTTTTTTACCGAAAAGTGCATTCCCGGCTGTTGTATTGTGAAAGTGTCCGCGTGGCCTGGTTTCACTTCCGGTGAGAGAGTGGAAGAGTCTGTTTGGATCTAAAGGGGTTCTGCTGTTGGACAGGGCCGGCACAACACGTCATCAGAAAACACAGCTAATGGAAAGCGTTGTCCCCGAAGTGTGGAGCAGTGCCATGAGAGGTCAACGAGTGTGCGTCCCACCGCAGTATGACCGTACCGCGTGACCCATGTGCCGCTTCCAGTGTACGGAAGGCAGAAACGGCATCCATCGCAGGTCCTCTTGAAGACCGTTGTAGCACTAATTCTACATTTTGGAACTAGGGCATTTTAACCTTGTTGTTCCTGCCAGATACAAAGAGAAGATCCTATGTTATTCAGTGCCCTTGTTACCTTTTCTGTGGGTAGTGGTGCTTGTCACTTCGCTGCCCCGCCGGTGCACACGACTGGGCTCCCCACCTCGTGTGCCATCTGCAGGGCCTCTGCCCTCGGATCACTGGTTTCGGTTTCTGGAGTGGCAACATAAACAGTTGCTCCCAAAGGACTAGCCTGAACACTTAGGTGAATATCCCCAGCGCCAGCATTCCGCGGAAATTCTTTCCTAGCTCTCCCACGTCGACGACGATGTCATAATAGCACGGCTCCGCTCGCGACACCGTATGACGTCACACGAGCCATAAGAGGATCTCGTCGGCGTGCTGACGTCAGTTCCACCCATTTTTTCCGTGCCACCGAGGTAAACAGGTGGACCGACACATTTTCACATGTATACATAGTATACTAAATATATATATATATATATATATATACAAATGCATAACCAATAAAGGCATAAAGAAATAGCTTCAGATCAAGCATTTCTCACTATTAAAACATAAGCATAATTAAGACATATTAAAAACATTCATGCCAAACAGTAAAAGCATCTTTTTGGTAGAAACAGGTGGACAACGGGAGGCGGGTGGGACAGTGAGGAATCCACAGGCAGATACTGTATCCACCAGAAAAAGCGTTACCGAAGGTAAGTAACTTGCTCTTCTGATGGATACTTCTGCCTGTTGATTCCTCACCTTTGAATAGAATCCTCAAGCCGTACCTCACCCGGAGGAGGGTGTCCACCTGACTAGACCAAAAATCTTGCAAAACAGATCGAGCAAAATGGCCATCCCTCCTAACCTCCGAATCCAATAATAATCGAATAATTTTTAGTCGAAATTATATTGAAAATAATACTTTAAAAATACTTTTATTAATAAATTTAGACAAACACTTAAAGGAAAACTTTTATTTATAATTAATTTAAAGATATTTCATACTTTACAAATTACGCCGAAGTCGCGACCCCAGCGCGACTTTTCAAAATGGCTACTGGAATGCGCGCAGCCATCGTGTAGGGTGCGCGAAGGGTGCGCGACTTCTGTATAATATTTAAAAAAAACAAAAAGAATGAATATAGTTTTCCTAACTAAAAATTATTCACAATTTTTTTAAATATATATATATGTATATATATATATATATATATATATATATATAAAATAAAAAAACATAGGATTGAGGTACATTAGACTTACAAATTTACATTTAAAAACCTTTGAAATTCACTGGCAAAACCATAGTTTTCAGGCACGTTATAGTTAGAAATTAGCATTTAAAAACCATAGAAATTCACTGAAAAAACCATAGGTTTCAGGCACGTTATAGTTAGAAATTAGCATTTAAAAAACCATAGAAATTAATTGAAAAAAACCATAGGTGTCAGGAACGTTATAGTTAGTTGGACATTTCACTTGTACAAAACCATAGAAATTCCGGCGTTATAGTTAGTTCAGCTAACTATAACTCGCGCCCCCGCAATGCACTGCTGATGACGTCACATATTACATCATTCATGACATGGTCAGTGACATCACTGATGACATCACTGATGACATCTCAAATGACATCACTGATGACATCACTGATGACATCATCCACGTGAAAATCTGATGCACCTCCTCACACCTGAATATAACCTTTGATACACCCACTCTAAAATACAGACTACCATTTTCAGCGGGGCTCAATCCGCGGCTCAGGCGGTGCCGCTAACATTCCATCAAACAAAGTTGCCTGCAATGGATGGAGCCCACAACAGGTGAATTGTTTGATGGGATCTTAGCGGCACCGCCTGAGCCGCGGATTGAGCCCTGCTGTTTTTACAGTCCTGCCTCTCTGTCAACCGGCAGGGAAGCTTCGGGAACAGGAACTGATTTTTGGAGGAGTAAGATGCCAGTGTGATGTTCGACTGGGGCGCCGCAACCCACTTGGTTCTACTTACCTTACGAGACTTCTAACAGGCACGGCAACCCACTGAGGTAATACCACGGCACTACAGGTTCCAGAAGGCCACGGGAGTGGCCACGCCCACTTGGGCGGGAGATTTCTGATTCAAATAACAGTGCGTGAAACATCGCTAATGCCTTTCCGCAGCACCGAAGCCAGAGCCCATGAGGAAGTGCTCCATAAGCATGAAACGCGTTGGGCATGATTCTTTGCTATTTGTGTGGCTTCCAGCGGTCATCCATGCGGCAACCTTCAATAAAGATTGTTTCAGCTATATTCACCTGTTGTGGGCTCCATCCATTGCAGGCAACTTTGTTTGATGGGATATATATATATATTCACTGAAAAAACCACAGGTTTTAGGGACGTTATAGTTAGTTGGATATTTCACTCGTACAAAACCAGAGAAATTCGGCCGTTATAGTTATTTCAGCTAACTATAACTTGCGCCCCCACAATGCACTGCTGATGACGTCACATATTACATCATTCATGACATGGTCAGGGATATCACTGATGACATCTCAAATGACATCACTGATGACATCATGCAGTGACATCATGCAGTGACTGTATTTCTGTAAAGTTTAAATATGTTTTATATATATACGCCTAGGTGTATTGAAGAATGAGTGGGTGTATAAGTGTGTGGATGGAGGATTTAGTAGGTGCGTGACTGACTGTATAAGTGAGTGATTAAACGTGTCTTACTGAATGCATGGGTTAGTGACTAAACTGTGAATGTCTGTATCAGTCTGTCTGTTGTTGTGTAAGCTGCTGCATGGGTTGGTGAGTAGCTACACGAGTGTCTATATGGGTTATTGATTGGTTGCCTGAGTATTTGTATGGGTGCCTGAGTGTCTGTGTGGGTGGGTGGGAGGTGTGGTGACTCTGTGCATAGATGTGTGAGTGGTTGATTCACTGGGTGTATGGGTTAAAGAGTGCATGTAGAAACAGCTGTATGGGTGGGTGAGTGTGTGTATGGGTGTGTGGGTGAGTGAATGGATGTCTCAGTGGTACATGTCCAAGTAACTACATATGTAAAAGGCTGTGTATGTGAGAGTTGGAGTATATAAATGACTATACGTGAGAGTCAGTGATTGTGAGAGTAGCTGTATGGATGAGTGTGTACTTGTATCAGTGATTGTATAAGAGAGTAAGTATGCGTTAGTATCATATGAATAAGTGAGGTGGTGTGTGTATAACTGTATAGGTGAGTAAATGGAAGTGTGATTGATTCTTTGCATGACTGACTACATGTGTGAGTAACTCTGGATGAGTGGCGGTGTGTGAGTGTCTGTATAGGTGTATGAATGCATATGATAGTGTTGTATTGATGAGTGACTGCATGTATGAGTGACTGTATGGGTGAATGAGTGGATGTGTGTGTAGACCTAGGAATCAGTGAGTGCGTATGTAGTAACTGGTATTGGTGTGTCTATGGTTTTGAAAATGGTAGTCTGTATTTTATAGTGGGTGTATCAAAGGTTATATTAGGGGGTGAGGAGGTGCATCAGATTTTCACGTGGATGATGTCATCAGTGATGTCATCAGTGATGCCATTTGAGATGTCATCAGTGATGTCATCAGTGATGTCACTGACCATGTCATGAATGCTGTAATATGTGACGTCATCAGCAGTGCATTGCGGGGGCGCAAGTTATAGTTAGCTGAACTAACTATAACGGCCAAATTTCTCTGGTTTTGTACGAGTGAAATGTCCAACTAACTATAACGTGCCTGAAACCTATGGTTTTTTAAGTGAATTTCAAAGGTTTTTTTAATGCTAATTTCTAACTATAACATCCCTGAAACCTATGGTTTTTTCAGTGAATTTCAAAAGTTTTTTAAATGCTAATTTCTAACTATAACGCCCCTGAAACCTATGGTTTTTTCAATGAATTTCAAAGGTTTTTTAAATGCTAATTTGTTAGTATATTATTTATAAAACCTATAATTTTTTCTGTAAATTGCAAGTTTTTTTAATGATATTTTGTAACTGTAATATCCTATAATTATTTTCTCTTATTTTTTTCCTTTTATTTTAAATATGTAATGTCTTATGTCTTTTCAAATATATATATATATATATTTTTTTTGGGATAAATAGTGGAGTCGCGTACCCATCGTGTACCTACCACGGTGGGTGCGTGGATTCAAGCCGCCATATTGCTAAAGTCGAGAAGGATGCGTGTTTGGTATGCGACATGTGTGCGGTGCCGAGCCGCGAGTAGCGTCATATCCGTATGGGGTCGCGCCGGGTGAGCGACTTTCATAATTTTTGTTGCGTTTAAAACTATGTGTATTCAATTGTAATATGTATATTAGAGTAAATCATTATATAAACTTATTATCAAAATTAAATATTTTTGTTTGCATTGAAGTTATATTATTGTTAGCTACATTTTGCGGAAGTCGCGTCATGTGCGTGTTTGGTATGCGACGGGTGCGCGGTGCCTGGCCCCACGTAACATCATATACGTATGGGATAGCGTCATGTGTGCATTTGGTATGCGCGAGTGTGCGGTGCCGGGACCCGCGTAACGTCATATACGTACTGGGTCGCGTCGGTTGCGCGACTACCATAAAAAAAAATGTATGTTTCAAAACTATATGTATATAACTTTAATGTATATATGAGGGCAAGAGATTATCTAAGCTATTTATAAAAATAATATATTTGTACTTGTAAAAAACTTATATTATTGTTAAATATATTTTCGCGAAGTCACGTCGGTTGCGCACTGGTTGCACGCCGGGTGCGCGACTCCCATGTGACTTTAAAAGAAAGCATTTGATTGGTTCATAAGGTTTCCCATTCTAACAGTTGAAGGACCCCACCCATTTTAGTCATTCTCTCTGCAGCATCACAGGAGAGACACCTGTTGTGTTTTTTGGAGCTAGATTGTGAATTGTTTGGGTGTTTGGTGGAAAGGTTTGGCAATGGCTTCCTCAAATCCAGATATAGACCTTCCTTCTGATGATGAAGGCTTGGAACCACCTCCCAAGGAAAGACCGGAGTCCATTGTGTGGAAGTTTTTCACCCTCCCAGATGGTGAAAAGAAGGTAAATGCTCGAAAGGTGAGCTGCACACTTTGTCCCAGGATTCTTTCGAGAGGCAGTGATAAAAAGTATTCGTGTGGGACTTCAAGCATGTATAAACATTTACAAACTATCCACCCAAGACATCTTGCACAGGAACAGCTGCGACGTGCTCAAGAAGCCACACAGCAAAGTGACCAGGGAGCTGGTCCCAGCACTTCTGGAGCCTCAAGCTCCACATCTCGCGGTCCGGACATTCGTGCAGAGTTTGCGACCCTAGAACAGCATTGCATTAAATGCAAGGTGATTTTATGTTGTGGGGAGCAGTTTGTTCTGCAGCAAGAAATCATCGCTACTAAAAAATAAAAAAATTCTGTTGGAATGACTATATAATTCCAAAAGTTAAAAGCTTTGTCTGTTGGTTTTTTTTTTCCGAAAAACACCAAAAGAATTCACAAAATAGTTTACAAAACACAAAAAAAATTAAAAAACAAAAAGAAGAAAAAAAAGAGTTCTTTTCAGAACTACCTTATTTGGTTAAAAAAGAGAAATAACTGCATGCTAATGTCTGGGTGATTGCTTGAGTACATGTGTAGAGCATGATTGATTGAAAGAGTGCATGGGTAGTGACAGGGAGATGGCTGGACTGCATGGGTAATGCACAGGTGATTGTAGCAGTGCATGTGTTAGTGCCTGGGTCATTGCATGAGTACATGGGTACTGACTGGATGATTGGAGTACTGCAAGGAGAGTGTATGGCAAATTTAGAAGTGCTTGGGTATTGTCGGAGTGATTGGATAAGTACATGGTGCTAGCTGGGTCATTGGAATAGTGCACAGGGAGTGACAGGGGGATTGGTGGACTGCATGGAAACTACATGGGTAATTGAACGTGTGAATGAGCAGTGTCTAGGCGGAAAGAGGATTGTATGGCAAGTGCACTTGTGATTGTAGCAGTGCATGTGTTAGTGCCTGGGTCATTGCATGAGTACATGGGTAGTGACTGGATGATTAGAGTACTGCAAGGAGAGTGCATGGAGAATTTATAAGTGCTTGGGTTTTGGCGGAGTGATTGGATAAGTACATAGTGTTGGCTGGGTAATTGGAGAAGTGCATGGGTAGTGAGAGGGTGATTGCTGAACTGCATGGTACTATCTGAGTAAATGAATGTACAAGTGAGCAGTGTCTAGGTGGTTACAGGACTGCATGAGTAGTGCACAGGTGATTGTAGCAGTGCATGGTTACTGCCTGGGTCATTGCATGAGTACATGGGTATTGACTGGATGATTGGAGTACTGCAAGGAGAGTGCATGGTGAATTTATAAGTGCTTGGGTATTGGCAGAGTGATTGGATAAGTACATGGTACTGGCTGGGTGATTGGAGGAGTGCATGGATAGTGAGAGGGTGATTGCTTTACTGCATGGGTACTACCTGGGTAATTGACGGTGTGAATGAGCAGTGTCTAGGTGATTAGAGGACTGCATGGGTAATGCACAGGTGATTGTAGCAGTGCATGGTTACTGCCTGGATGATTCGAGTACTGCAAGGAGAGTGCATGGCGAATTTATAAGTGCTTGGGTATTGGCAGAGTGATTGGATAAGTACATGGTATTGGCTGGGTCATTGGAAGAGTGCACGGGGAGTGACAGGGGGATTGCTGGACTGCATGGAAACTACCTGGGTAATTGAACGTTTGAATGAGCAGTGTCTAGCCGGAAAGAGGATTGTATGGCAAGTGCACATGTGATTGTAGCAGTGCATGTGTTAGTGCCTGGGTCATTGCATGAGTATATGGGTAGTGACTGGATGATTAGAGTACTGCAAGGAGAGTGCACGGAGAATTTATAAGTGCTTGGGTTTTGGCGGATTTATTGGATAAATACATGGTGCTGGCTGGATGATTGGAGGAGTGCATGTGTAGTGAGAGGGTGATTGCTGAACTGCATGGGTACTATCTGAGTAAATGAATGTACAAATGAGCAGTGTCTAGGTGGTTACAGGACTGCATGAGTAGTGCACAGGTGATTGTAGCAGTGCATGGTTACTGCCTGGGTCATTGCGTGAGTACATGGGTACTGACTGGATGATTAGAGTACTGCAAGGAGAGTGCATGGTGAATTTATAAGTGCTTGCGTTTTGGTGGAGTGATTGGATAACTACATGGTGCTGGCTGGGTGATTGGAGGAGTGCATGGGTAGTGACAAGGAGATGGCTGGACTGCATGGGTAGTGCTCAGGGGATTGTAGCAGTGCATGAGGTAGTGCCTGGGTCATTGCATGAGTGCATGGGTAGTGACTGGATGATTAGTGTGCTGCAAGGAGAATGCCTGGTGAATTTATAAGTGCTTAGGTTTTGGCGGAGTGATTGGATAAGTACATGGTGCTGGCTGGGTGATTGGAGGAGTGCACAGGGAGTGACGGGGGATTGCTGGACTGCATGGGTAGTGCTCAGGGGATTGTAGCAGTGCATGAGTTAGTGCCTGGGTCATTGCATGAGTGCATGGGTAGTGACTGGATGATTAGTGTACTGCAAGGAGAGTGCATGGAGAATTTATAAGTGCTTGGGTTTTGGCGGAGTGATTGGATAAATACATGGTGCTGGCTGGATGATTGGAGGAGTGCATGGGTATTGAGAAGGTGATTGCTGAACTGCATGGGTACTATCTGAGTAAATGAATGTACAAATGAGCAGTGCCTAGGTGGTTAGAGGACTGCCTGAGTAGTGCACAGGTGATTGTAGCAGTGCATGGTTACTGCCTGGGTCATTGCATGAGTACATGGGTACTGACTGGATGATTAGAGTACTGTAAGGAGAGTGCATGGTGAATTTATAAGTGCTTGCGTTTTGGTGGAGTGATTGGATAAGTACATGGTGCTGGCTGGGTGATTGGATGAGTGCATGGGTAATGACAGGGAGATGGCTGGACTGCATGGTAGTGCTCAGGGGATTGTAGCAGTGCATGAGTTAGTGCCTGGGTCATTGCATGAGTACATGGGCACTGACTGGATGATTAGAGTACTGCAAGGAGAGTGCATGGTGCATTTATAAGTGCTTGGGTTTTGGCGGAGTGATTGGATAACGACATGGTGCTGGCTGGGTGATTGGAGGAGAGCATGGGGAGTGACAGGGTGATTGCTGGACTGCATGGATACTACCTGGGGAATTGAAGGAGTGAATGAGTAGTGTGTGGGTGATTAGAGGACTACATGGGTTGTGCACAGGGGATTGTAGCAGTGCATGTGTTAGTGCCTGGGTCATTGCATGAGTACATGGGTACTGACTGGATGATTAGAGTACTGCAAAGAGATTGCATGGTGAATTTATAAGTCCTTGGGTATTAGCGAAATGATTGGATAAGTACCTAGTACTGGCTGGGTGATTGGAAGAGTGCATGGGGAGTGACAGGGTGATTGCTGGACTGCATGGTTACTACCTGGGGAATTGAAGGAGGGAATGAGTAGTGTGTAGGTGGTTAGAGGACTGCATGGGTAGTGTACAGGGGATTGTAGCAGTGCATGTGTTAGTGCCTGAGTCATTGCATGAGTACATGGGTACTGACTGAATGATTAGAGTCCTGCAAGGAGAGTGCATGGTGAATTTATAAGTTCTTGGGTATTGGCGGAGTGATTGGATAAGTACCTAGTACTGGCTGGGTGATTGGAGGATGCATGGGGAGTGACAGGGTGATTGCTGGACTGCATGGGTATTACTTGGGGAATTGAAGAAGAGAATGAGTAGTGTCTAGGTGGTTAGAGGACTGTATGGGTAGTGCATAGATGAATGTAGTACTGCATGGTTAGTGCTTGGGTTACTGAAACTTACCTTTTTTATAGTAGATATAAAAGTCATTGAAACAATTTTTTCTGGGTTTTTTTATAATCTAAATTTAAAAAAGTTTCAAGCTTTAGAATGTGGCTCTGTAAAAGAGAAGAAAAATACAGTTATAACATATAATATTATAGTTTTAACAACACAACATAATTTTACAATTACATAACATATTCAGTTTGCCTTTTTTGCTGTTTTCAGATTCTATTGAATTTCACCATACACAGTGATTTCAATGTTGATCATCATGTAACAGCGGGCAAAAAAATACAATCAATAAGATTGTTAAAAAACAAACAAATCTGTGTTGAAAATATTTACAACAAAGTCAACTATCTGTTTACTTTTCCTAAAATAAACACCCTCAATAACATTGCATATAATACAAAGATCAAATATATGAAATGCTTCTTTCTAAAACAATTTTCTAAATACAATATCAAAGAACAGAAACGATAATTGAATAAGCAATTCTTGATAGCTTCCCTATAGGCCAAATGATGTTTCCGAAATCATTTGCATTGAGAATATCCAAAATAAACTTCTTAATTCATATTCACATCTTCCCAATAGGCCGAATGATGTTTCTGAAATCATTTGTATTGAAAATATCCAAAATAATCTCATTAATTCATATTGACATCTTCCCAATAGGCCGAATGATGTTCTCAGAACTTTTGCATCAAAAATATTAGGTATGAATTTGGTAATTCATTAGGCAACCGATATTTGAATAGCAAATGGGCATCATTACAATGTGTCCATCCTTTATTGCACTTTAAATACACAGTATAGTGTCCAGATGTTGTAGAAGGTCCATCGTGGAAAATAATTGCCACTGCTTTGAAAGTTCTTCCTGATATTGATAGTTGACTTGCCACAAAATTTTTAATTTTAGTTTCCAATTTTCTTCCATCTGCTCTACAACATTGTATCATTAAAATGATATATTGTCCAAATCTTTCTATAAATAATGTTGATAACATTTCTGATTTGCAGTGACTTCACTCCATATTTTGATTAGCTGATTTTACTAATTTGTTAAAAGACATTGTTTTACAATCTGGTATTGTCAAATATATGAATCTTTCAGTGTCTATGTTAGTGGTAGAAGTAAATGTACAATCTTCACATTCATGTTCCCATCTGTAACGTAGTCCAAACAGATTTTCAATTTGTATTCCTTCATCTTCCAATACTGCAACCATAAACATAAGAAATTCTTGAGCATCTTGCTGTACATTAAGTGTAAATTGTGAAGAACCAGAACATATATCCAGAAGACTCCGAATGCCAGAAACACTTTGGATCTTCGTTTTATCAGTTGTCAAGTTTTCAAAAATAGAATGCAACAAAGAACAAAACCTTTTTTCTCGATTCTCCATAATTAGTTGTTGGAGATTTTCTAGAAAAAATACGATGTTCACAACTACATCAGCATAGCAGTTGATACCTGAACTATTTTCTAACTGATATCCTACAATATCTTCAACACTGTCCATTTTTATTTTGTTTGGAACCTCAACATTCTCTTGATTTATTTCTTATTTCCAACCTCACTACAGAGTTTCTCATATGTTCGTTTTCGACCTACTACACGCTTTTCATATACAGGATATTCACCTAAGTTGGGAGCATACAGTCTTCTTAACCGATTATACTCTTGTACACAATTTGCATCTGCAGTAATCTTTCTCTCATCAGAATCAATCAAATACAATCCAGATAAAGTTCTGACTCGGGACAATGCAACATATGCCATTCCCTCTTTAAACACTGTACTTCCAATGTTTACCAAAGCACTGTCTACACTTAAACCTTGAGATTTATGAATGGTCACCTCATATGCTAAAGAAAGAGGAAACTGTTTTCTACGAACATACAAGTCTTTAACAAGCAAAAAACAAACAGAACAACGTCCAATCTGTTTTACCTCTTCAATCTGATCAAATTTAATCTTCAAAAATTCAATTCCATCTCTATTTTGATAATTAACAAAATCAACAACTTTTCCCAATGCTCCATTTACTAAACCTTTTTCCACATCTAAATTACGCCGTAAAATTACCCGACACTTTTCACATACATACAAACTCTTTTCTAAACCAGCAGTCTTAGATATAGATTTTTCCAATTAATCCAATTTTGTTTTTAATTTTTCTGTCAAAATAATAGTAATTCCTTTGTGCTCTATTTTATCAATGGCTTCCATTTTTATTATTTGTTGTTTTTCCAGCTTTAAAAGTTCTTCATTGAATGTAGAACACTCTCGCAGTGTTGGCATTAGGCAGATTATAGATTTCTTTTCTCCAATTTTTTTGTATGTTATTTCCGGAGCAACATTTTTATTTGGAAACAAGTTTGTAAGTAGTCGACTTTGCAAAGCTTCTTTACCATGTTCTGTCAATACACCAATTCTTATATCTTGGAGAATGCTTCCATAATCTTCATCACTTGCCTGTCGCATATTTTTAATAAGTTCTTTGTATTCCAAATATGACCAAATGTTGACATTTCCAATACTTCCCAAAGATTTTCTGGTGTCTTCATGCACAAGTGTTTTAAAAACTGGTTGCCCTTTTACAGGAGTAAGTTGCAGTAGATCGCCAAAAACTATCACATGTTTTCCTCCAAATAACACATCATATTCTGTTTTTAAAATTTGCTGCATTCTTAAATGCACAAAGGCAAGCATTAAGTTTGAGACCATGCTCACCTCATCAATGATCAGAAGTTTCATTTTCTTTAGTACTCTTGAAACTTCCAAACAAGCTTCTCCAGAAAGCTTGTGATATTCCAACTTGTTTTCATGTTCAACAGGAAGCATTAGTAAATGATGTAATGTAATCCCTTTAATGTTGTGTGCTGCTAACCCAGTTGGAGCGGTTACAACACAAGATAAATGTGATTCAGTGGTTTTCTGTAAATAACTGGTCAAAACTTTAATTAAGAAACTTTTTCCTGTACCAGCTTGATCACTGATATACATTTGAATAGGTTTAAAAGATGTGCAGTTGCATTCCTTATTTTCATGAAGTAAACCATGGTCGATCTGTTGTGTAACTTGCTGATATATTTCTTTCTGTTCAATATTTAGTTTTTCTTCAAAGTATCCTAAGTCCATAATATCCTGTTGAGCTTGATGCATTGCTGTTTCCTCTTCACTCATGGTGATTGCTGCTTCATTTTCAAGAATTGGTTGTCCTAGTGGATCTTGACTTAGTGGAGCAGAACTTTGACTATCTTGAGAACTGTCTCTAGCAATCTCAACTGCAATGCTAGCTTCCTGTTCAATTTCTTCATTCAACATTTGGAGATAATTTGGAAAAACTGTGCATTCAATGCTATCTTTACATGCATTAAAAGAATCTTCATAGCATTGAAAATCTCCAAGTAATTCCATTTCAGTACGCCAAGGCTTGAAGAGTTGCAGAAGTGCTAAGTGGTAAAATTCCCTTTTATCAGGAGTATAGCAACTCAGTTTCCTGTGATTAATCAGATTTCCTTTACTATGTTTCACCAAATATCCTTCTGAACCAATCACTGCATATTTTTCTTCATTTATGTTCTCTGTGTTGACCCTGTACCAGGCAGGTCGCTCCCCACGCCGCACAGCTCCACCTGTCTGTGCCCATGCTCACGCTCCCGCTGCTGCTGCGAGTTCGTGCCTCCTGTGCCTGCTCTCTTTGTTTTCTTGTAATTGCCCGTTCTCTGTAATTGCCCGTATCTACTTGTCTGCTGTCTGCTGTCCTTTTTCATACTCTGTGTGCCTTTTTCTTGTCTGCTGTCTGCTGTCCTTTTTCATACTCTGTATGCCTTTTCCTGCCATTTCTTTCCATTCTTCTGCCTTCTACCACTTCACACCGCTGCGTTCCCTGCGGCCCCGCCCCCCTCTCTTGCCCATTCGCCCCGCACCTGCCTCCCAGCTGCTCCTCCCTCCCACCTCCCCTTCTTAATGGTGGCCGCTGTGCGGACGCGCCGCTGGCGCGCCGCTGGCGCGCCTAAGGCAAGCCCGTCTGTGCCCGTCCGTGCCTGGACCGCACCCAGCGCCAGACCCCCTGGCCCCCACGAGCGCCAGGACGCCCGACGCTGCTACGACGCCAACACACTCCACGAACTCAACGCCGGCCGATCTTCCACCTGCTTCCAGGCCACCCGAAGCTCACCCACGGACCCTTCTCCTGCCGAAGCTGCAGCTTCACCAGCCACCGAACACCTGCGCATCCTGCCCCTTCCACCAGGGCAGGTCGCAACCATCTCAGATGCATACTACTCAACACCCGCTCCGTCCACAAGCACGCCATTGAACTCTGGGACCTACTCGACTCATCCTCCCCAGACGTCGCCTTCCTGACGGAGACCTGGATGAACCCCTCCTCGGTGCCCGACATTGCCATAGACATCCCGGACGGCTACAAGATCACCCGCAGGGACCGCACCAACAGACCAGGAGGCGGAATCACCATCGTCCACAGGAATAACCTCAAAATTTCGACTAGCACCGAAGACACCCTCAGCGCTGCCGAACACCTGCACTTCCAGATCCACATCGATCCCAACACCACCCTCAGATGAACCCTCGTCTACAAACCCCCCGGACCCCGGCCACAGTTCAGCGACTCCATCACCGACGTCATCAGCATGCACGCCCTCGCATCCACAGACTACATCCTCCTCGGAGACCTGAACTTCCACCTTGAGAACGCCAACGACAGCATCTCCACCACCCTGCTCGACAACCTCGCCAACCTCAGACTCAAACAGCTCGTCACGACACCCACCCACTCCGCCGGACACACGCTCGACCCCATCTTTTCCGCCAGCAACCACGTCACCTTCAGCCACACCACCGAACTCCACTGGACCGACCACCGCTGCATCCACTTCTCCTTCGAGAAACACACCACACACAACCACCTGCAACGAATCCCCCACCGCAGCTGGAACAAGGTCACCGAAGACCAGCTAATCACCACTCTTGCCCGAGACCCACCAACCGACCACACCTACACCGAAACAGCCGCCCGCAACCTCAGGAAATGGATCAACGACTGCGCCAACACTCTCGCCCTGATCAAGAAACCCTCAAACAGGCACACTGACAGAAGGGCCATCTGGTTCACCACCGACCTCCAGGCATCCAAGCAGACTTGCCGAAGACCCGAGAAGAAGAGGCGCCACGAACAGACACCGGACAACCACGCAGCCCTCAAGAATGCCAGCCGCGGGCACCACCAACTCATTCGAACCGCCAAAAGGACCTCCTTCAAGGAACGCATCAAAACAACGTGCACAACAGCAAAGAGCTCTTCAACATCGTGAAGGAACTCGCCAACCCCAGCTCCAGCTCTAATGACATCCCGCCATCAAAAGACCTCTGCGACTCTCTAGCCACCTTCTTCCACTGCAAGATCATAGACATCCACGACAGCTTCAACAGCCAGACCCCCCCTACAGCCGCCGACACCTCAGACTCACCGCCCCCCAGTCACACCGGCCTCCTGCTCTCCTGGAACCACGTCAACGATGACGACACCATCAAAATCATGAACACCATCCACTCCGGATCACCGTCCGACCCCTGCCCTCACCACATCTTCAACAAAGTGAGCTCCATCATCGCACCCCAACTCCGGAAGATCTTCAACAGCTCCTTCGAGACCGCCACCTTCCCGGAGAGCTGGAAACACGCCGAGTTCAACGCCCTACTCAAGAAATCCAAGGCAGACCCAAAGGACCTCAAGAACTTCCGGCCCATCTCCCTGCTCCCGTTCCCTGTGAAAATCATCGAGAAGATTGTCAACAGGCAACTGACCCGCTTCCTCGAAGAGAACAACACACTGGACTCGTCCCAATCCGGATTCCACAGCAATCACAGCACCGAAACCGCCCTCATCGCCGCCACCGACGACATCAGGACCCTGCTGGACAACAGCAAGACCGCGGCCCTCAGCCTCCTATACCTCTCGGCCGCCTTTGACACCGTCTGCCACCACACCCTACGCACACGCCTCCACAACGCAGGGATCCGTGACAAAGCCCTGGACTGGTTCACCTCCTTTCTCACCAGCAGAACCCAGAAAGTCCGCCTCCCTCCATTTCGATCCGAAGCCACCAAGATCACCTGCGGTGTGCCCCAAGGATCATCCCTCAGTCCGACCCTTTTTAATGTCTACATGACACCGCTCACCAACATCGTCAGATCGCACGACCTCAACATCGTCTCATACGCCGACGACACCCAGCTGATCCTCTCCCTCACCAAGGACCCCGCCACCCCCAAAACCAACTTCCATGAAGGAATGAAGGCCGTCGCCGAATGGATGAAGAACAGTCGCCTGAAACTGAACTCGGACAAGACGGAGGTCCTCATCCTCAGCTCCACCCCCTCCGCCTGGGACGACTCCTGGTGGCCGGCGACGCTGGGAGCTGCGCCGACACCCACCAACCGCGCATGCAACCTGGGGTTCATCCTGGACTCATCACTGTCATTGACCCAGCAAGTCAACGCCATCTCCTCCTCCTGCTTCAACACCCTCCACATGCTTCGCAAGATCTACAGATGGATCCCCACCGAAACCAGAAGGACGGTCACCCAGGCCCTTGTCAGCAGCAAGCTGGACTACGTCAACGCCCTCTACGCGGGAACCACGGCCCAACTCCAGAAAAGACTTCAACGCATACAGAACGCCTCCGCACGCCTCGTCCTCGACATCCCCCGCCACAGCCACATCACTGCCCACCTGAGAGACCTGCACTGGCTCCCCGTCAACAAGAGAATCACCTTCAAGCTCCTCACCCATGCTCACAAAGCACTCCACAACACCGGACCAGCATACCTCAACAAAATGACTCACCTTCTACACCCCGAACCGCCAGCTCCGCTCCGCTGACCTCGCCCTCGCCACCGTTCCACGCATCCACCCGAATGACCACCGGCGGCAGATCATTCTCCCACCTTGCCGCCAAGACATGGAACACCCTCCCCATCCACCTGCGACAGACCCAGGACCTGATGACCTTCAGGAGACTTCTCAAGACCTGGCTGTTCAAGCAGTAGAAGCACCCACCCCCCCTTAGCGCCTTGAGACCCTCGCGGGTGAGTAGTGCGCTCTACAAATGTTGATTGATTGATTGTGATATTTCTCTTAAAGCTGTAATATTGCAGTACTTCATAGAGACATATGTTTTCAAGATGGGGACTTCGATTTGGATAGTACGTATCCAACATCTTTGTTTTAACAATATCTGTTCTTTCCGGTTCGTTTAATGCTAAATATTCGATTTCTTGTATAGATTTAAGTACTTGATTTCGTGTTGCAGCAAGACCTAGACTAACCCAAATGATTCCTCTTGACTTTGAATATAAACTTGCAGAGGACAACCGATCCGAACATTCGTAGGATCCAATCTCTCGATGGGACAGCATCTTCAAACTAAAGCTGTACAATTTCTTACTAAGAGTCTTCTCTTGGGAAATTTCTTCCCACATTTCTTTCAACTCCGTCTTTTCAGATTCTGTTATGTATGACGTAACATACCGAGCAACAGCAATGGAATTATCTGCAACATACTGTATATCCATATTTGCATTCCACATCGACAAAATCACTGGATTATAATCATTAATATACTTTGATTGTTCACTTCTTTTTAAATTGTAAGTATTTTTGGGAGATTTTCTAGTGATAGTATGCCTCACTGCTGACATGAAACTGTTGACTCTTCCTTTGGATATTACTGGACGTGGAAATCCAAATCGACATTTTGTATAAAACTTTTCCTTTGACTTGTATTTCCGTCTACAGTATTTGCCACATCGATGAGCTTGGAACCGTAAAACTTGTTGTCTTATGGTATTTTCTTCTCTTGTTTTTGGTATAGCACATGTAACATAGTCTTCAATAAAAGATAAAACAGTCTCATCCGAATCAGTTCCAAATTTGGGTGCATCCTTGATCCATAAAAGCATATGTATATGAGGAGCACCTCTAGCTTGGTACTCCTTTCTCCAAAAGGAATCAATAACTTCTCCAAGAGGTGGGTTGTTTTTATTGCAGATAAAATACATCATAGCTTGAAACCTATGATTAAACTATCTGCACACATTTACAGGATCCAAGGAACACAGTTCTCCAGGTGTCTTGAATTCAATGTTTTTAATATTTGAATTTGCTTCTCAAAGAAATTCAAGTAAATCGTCCCATGCGTATTCAGCACAGCTTAGCGTAACAAACCACGTAGGGGTTCCTAAGTTCCTTAACATACATACAATTAAGTTCTCCATGACGACGATACCAATACTCATTAGTACCACGTTGACACGCCATCAAATTAATCAATTGAGATTCTAAATGATCGTCTCTCTGTTGTACTTTGTCCATGAATTCCTTTGCAGAAACATGTTGAAGATGAACTCCTGTTTTTAATATGTGGTTGACTGCATATGAAAGTCCAGATAAGTCACTTTCAAACAAAAGATGAAATATATATGGAATACATTGTCGAAATCTTGGATCTTCTGAGTGCAATCTTGTTGTTCGATATTCTGATGCTGGAATCTGCACTGGTCATTCGGCATATCGTCCACCTTTTCCAGTGGGGAAGAGCTGTGGAAAACAACGAGCTTCCAAACTTTTTTCCCAAACACTCATGGGAGTCTCCTTCGCTTTCTTCATTTGGAATAACTCAAAAGTATTTCCAATCACTTCCTTTGAATGTAAAGGATGTACATTATAATGTCCATAAATTTCTTCACTTTTGGAGATGTCCACATTTTCAATTTGGCTACTTGAAATTTAGCTATCATCTCCTAAAACTATTTCTTCTTCTTCCACAGACACATTTTTGTTTTTTATGAGATATAACGTAGCCTTTTGCACTTTGCTCACATCTACTAATTCTTGCCATATTTTCCGACTCTTCGTAGGAACACCATTAACTAGAATAACTTCAGGTTCAGTTTCCTCTTTCTCTACACCAATAGTTTCAATATTTTTCTTTAAATCTAAAGGTAAATACACAACTCTTCCTTTTAATCCTCTTTGTAAATCTGTGGGAGGCAACTTACCTGTTTTAGGCTCCATACGAACAATAGCCTGAAACGGGTGCACAGATTGAATCAGAATGGACTCATAAGTATTTAAATCTACCAGTTCTGGAGGAATAGCTACCAACTCTAGGTTATTATGTACAGCTCTAGCGGGCATTTTGTTGTCCTCTAATTTGGTATAACAATATTTACAAATACGTTGATCAGTACCCAAATCAAAGCAATCTTCTACCAACAAATAAGTTGCAAATTCCTTCCACTTATCATTGTTTTCTTTTTCACTTTTTAAATACAGATCAACATTCCTAGTTTGATTTCTATAGTGAGTTACGTCGACAACAAATACAAACATAGTTTGGTCTTTCACAACAAATTACCTTAAACTTTGTAATTTCTTCTTCAAACTTCTCAGTACTACTATCTTCCACGTCTTCTTCAACACCTACTTCTATCAATCTCTCACTTTCTATACACTCTTGTTCAGGACCAAAGTACCGAAACTCTATTTCATCACAAACTTTTTCACATCTGATACTGACCCATGCAAAAAAGCACTGTTTAAGTCACTTAAAATTATTGCAGGAATTTTTACATAGTACAATCTTCTTACTAACTTCCGCATTTGAGAGTGATGTACTGTTAACATTCTCAAATGATGAAAAACAATTTTACACACTTTTCTAGAAAGACAAGCCAGAGAATGACCTTGCAAACCAGTATTTTTTCTCACTTTGCAAGGATCTAGTCCTTGCAGCATCTTAATCTTTTGTTTAACACTTTTTTTTACTATACTCTCGTAAGAAATTGCGTAAAATATCAATAGACTCCTGTCGTATACTACAAATACTACTACAATCCCAAGTATACACTGGGTCTTTAGTATGTCTCCCTAGAACTTCATCGGCTATCACTTCTTCTACATTTCTAGGAACCATCTTTTCTTTTTCAATTGGAGAACCGTTTTTCACTTCATAAGCACGACCACTGGTATCAACTGCATGAACTAATGTATTGGTTTGAAAATAGCTCTCTTCATTGAAAAACAGGTTCTGAACTTGAAGTGTGCTTCCATTCACCCCAAAAAATATCACAAAAGTTAGTTCTGTTAATTAGTCTCTTCTTTTTACTTTTGGCCTTCATAAAATGCATACGCTTATCTAATGATCGCATTCTGTTTAAAATTAAAATGAATAATTTCCTTTTTAATTCAAAAGCCTTTTCAACAATAGTTTCAATCTGTTTTTTCTTTTTATAAAATGCTGATCTTTTTTTATATTTCTTGGCATCTTTTAATAAATTTTGTACTACTCAATTGTGAAACATTCGTTTCCTTATTTCATCAAATTGATTCTTTCTTCTTTTACCATAGATTGTTTTTCAGAACGTGATTTGCCATTAATTTTTCCTTTTTTCAGTTCATTCTTCTTTGTTCTTGAGGTATTCTTTCTACTTTCTACATTGTGCAAACTGTTTCTAGTCCTTTAAAGTCTTTTAATAAATTCTTTTGTTCTCTTACCGCAAGACTTTTTCATTTTTCCCACATGTTGTAGTTCATCTAATTCTTGCTCTTGTCTTTTCTTTAAATAGTATTGTTTCTTTTCTTCTTTTCTCTTTTCTGTTTTTTTGGTCATGGTAAGTCTTTTTTAATGATGATAAAGAATATCTGAAAAAAAATAAAGAATAAATTTAATATTATTAATATAACTATATAGAAATATACTATTCTATTACTAAACAAACACGTTCTACATAAAAACCAATTAAATGCTTTGTTTTGAAATCACATAGGGTTTGCTGCACTACATGGGTACTACCTGGGAAATTGGAGGAGTGAATGAGTAGTGTTTAGGTGTTTAGAGGACTGCATGGGTAGTGGACAGGGGATTGTAGCAGAGCATGTGTTATTGCCTGGGTCATTGCATGAGTACTTGGGTAGTGACTGGATCATTAGAGTGCTGCCAGGAGAGTGCATGGTGAATTTATAAGTGCTTGTGTTTTGACGGAGTGATTGGATAAGGACATGGTGCTGGCTAGGTGATTGGAGGAGTGCATAGGTAGTGACAGGGAGATGGCTGGACTACATGGGTAATGCTCAGGGGATTGTAACAGTGCATGTGTTATTGCCTGGGTTAATGCATGAGTACATGGGTAGTGACTGGATGATTAGAGTACTGCAAGGAGAGTGCATGGTGAATTTATAAGTGCTTGGGTTTTGGCGGAGTGATTGGATAAGGACATGGTGCTGGATGGGTGATTGGAAGAGTGCACATGGAGTGACAGGGGGATTGCTGGACTGCATAGGTACTACCTGGGTAATTAAAGGAGTGAATTAGTACTGTGTAGGTGGTTAGAGGTCTGCATGGGTAGTGCACAGGGGATTGTAGCAGTGCATGTGTTAGTGCCTGGCTCATTGCATGAGTACATGGGTAGTGACTGGATGATTAGAGTGCTGCAAGGAGAGGCATGGTGAATTTATAAGTGCTTGGGTTTTGGCGGAGTGATTGGATAAGTACATGGTGCTGGGTGATTGGAAGAGTGCACAGGGAGTGACAGGGGGATTGCTGGACTGCATGGGTAGTGCTCTGAGGATTGTAGCAATGCATGAGTTAGTGCCAGGGTCATTGCATGAGTACATGGGTAGTGACTGGATGATTAGAGTTTTGCAAAGAGAGTGCATGGTGAATTTATAAGTGCTTGGGTATTGGTGCAGCGATTGGATAAGTACATGATGCTGGCTGGGTGATTACAGCAGTGCATGGGTAGTGACAGGGTGATTGTTGGACTGCATGGGTACTACCTGGGTAATTGAAGGAGTGAATCAGTACTGTGTAGGTGGTTAGAGGACTGCATGGGTAGTGCTCAGGGGATTGTAGCAGTGCATGTGTTAGTGCCTGGGTTAATACATGAGTACATGGGTACTGACTAGATAATTAGAGTACTGCAAGGAGACTGCATGGTGAATTTATAAGTGCTTGGGTTTTGGCGCAGTGATTGGATAAGGACATGGGGCTGGCTGGGTGATTGGAGGAGTGCATAGGTAGTGACAGGGAGATGGCTGGACTACATGGGTAGTGCTCAGGGGATTGTAGCAGTGCATGTGTTAGTGCCTGGGTCATTGCATGAGTACAAGGGTAGTGACTGGATCATTAGAGTGCTGCAAGGAGAGTTCATGGTGAATTTATATGTGCTTGGGTTTTGGTGGACTGATTGGATAAGCACATGGGGCTGGCTGGGTGATTGGAGGAGTGCATAGGTAGTGACAGGGAGATTACTGGACTGCATAGGTATTGCTCAGGGGATTGTAGCAGTGCATGAGTTAGTGCCTGGGTCATTGCATGAGTGCATGGGTAGTGCTTGGATACTAACTGGGTGATTGCAGAATATGGAATCAGTCAATCATTACTCATGTAGTTTTAAAATCACATATTCACTACCTTTGCACTCCTGTAATCGGTCAGGCACCTCTCAATAGTTCACTAACCATACATACAACTTTATAAATAGAATCTGAACACATAGATGAGTCATTACATACTATCTAGTTAAGTAGATAAGTACAACATGGCTGCAAGTGTAATATGTGGTAGTTTACTTTTGAGCTACATCTTGACCATACAATCTACAAATATGCGACATCATTAAACTATACCTCTCAACAGACTTAAGAAGGCTAATTAACAACACCTTTTATGAGCATTTTTTGAACCACACTTTTATTGTACATCTTCACCTTTGTATCTAAAATTATACCTTTGCTCAGACTACAAAAAGAAGCCTAATTAACAGCACCTTATTTCACCATTCTATCTTAAAATATATGGCATCATTTAACTTTACCTTTTGTACAAACTAATAAAAGAAACCTAATTATTAACACCTTATATGATCATCTTTCAAACAGCACAGGTGTGCTGCATCTTTACCAAAGTATCTATAATTATGCAGTATCATTCAACTATACCTTTGTAGAGAGAACCAAAAATGAAGTCTAATAAACTACACCTTATATGAACATCTTTCAAACTACACATTTGTACTGCATCTTCAACCAACAATCTAAAAATATGCGGCATCGTTCAACTATACCTTTGTACAGACTTAAAAAACAAGCTTAATTAATAACATCAGTAATCATCTAAAAAAATACACATATTACTGTACAGACTCTTTTTTAAACAACATTCAAGTACAATAAAACTAATTCCAATATACATCTCTACATTTAATAATATATTTCAAACAACACAGTTTTAGAATAATGTCAATTTGTTTTTAAATAAACCTCACACATTTATAACTCACCTTGCAAAAAAATGTGTTGAATGTAAAATCTCACACACTCAGACAGGATTTTCTTTCACACACAATCAATGTAATGCACCAGACTCAGCAAAGTAAAACCAATAATGGCAAGGTTTCCCTCTCTTTCTCTATACAAATACACATAAGCAACAAATAACATTGCTTCCCAGAGATTTTCAAATTGTAAAACACATTTCCATTGGTTACACATAACAACCCTTAGCAACTGACTTCTTCGCCCTTTCTGCTTAATGCCAGTTTCCATAGTAACAGTTCATGGAACATTCAACTTAACTGACAGGTCACAAGTTCACCATATTTTCAAGTTCACCACACAATGTTGCAAATGCAAACAGCATGTGTGGTTGGCTTTGCAAAACATGACCTTATCCTTTCTACTGTATCTTTCAAACATTTTTTACTGACCAATAACAAACATGCTTTTTAAAGAAAGTACCATGCACCCTATTTTTCAGTGTACAATATTCATAAACAACCAATCAATTCTCTACTTTTTTTTAAAACAGCATCTTGTCCACCATTTTAGATACCTCTCATTCTACCAACTGACTACCTCAGCTACAGACATCTTTTGATCACTTACAGACATCCCTTCAAGATGCTTTCTGTGTGGATTATTGGGCACAGCTATGTTTTCTGGTGCAAAAGGTATGCTGAACGCAGAGGTATTGACAAAGACCTAGCTTTGCAAAATGTAGACATTAAATGGATTGGACAGAGAGGATTAAAGTGGCATCAATTAATTCCTTTGGTTACAACCTTTTTGCACCTCCAACCCCCTGACCTCATGATTGTGCACTGTGGTGGCAATGACCTAGGCACATTGACTGGGGTAGGTCTGGAAATGCTAATGAAGGACACCTTTGCAGAATTTATGTTGCTTTTCCCCAAAACTGTCTTTCTATACTCTAACATATGCCAAAGACAGAAATGGAAGTGGTCCAATCAATTTTGTCCTCAGATTGAGAAAGCTAGAAAAATGTCAATAAAGCTGTTTCTGCTTACCTTAGAGACCATAGGATGGGCTCAATCTATAACAACAATGTTCGTTTCAATATGGATGGCATCTACAGAAGTGATGGAGTACACTTCACTGATCAAGGCAACAGAGTGTTTCTCAACAACCTGAAGCTGTGCATCCGCACTTACATGTAGCTACAACAATCTTCCAATGAAAACAAGGGCTCTTTTTAGAGCCACCCAATAACCCAACATATAACCTAGGTTTATATAAAAAAAAATCTTAATTGTTTTTGCTTGAAGTCACGCACCAAGCGTAACTACAAGAGCCGCGCACCCCTCGCGTTGACACCAGGGGGCCACGCTGAGCGCCGCAATAGGGTCGCGACTCCAAATTTTGGCGAAAAAAAACCCGTCCACTTCCATTAATTTATATTCGCCCCGGGGACCCGATCCCCCGGGGCATGCCCAAATCTATTTTTTTTTTTTTTTTTAAAGAGGGGGGGACCGTGCGACCCCCCTCCCGGGCCATTTTGGGCCCCGGGGACCCCATCCCCCGGGGCCTGGCCTCATGGTTGGGGACCATGCGGGGAGCCCCAATGCCCCCACAGTCCCGCCGGCTCCCTGCCTCCTGCGGGAGCCGGCATTGCTTTGAGGAAGGTGAGCTGCTGACATGCAGCTCCCTTGCCCAAAGCAATCCTGCTAGCTTCATTGAAGCAAGAGCAGGTTTCCCTGCTCTCGCTTCAATCAAACAAAGCAGAGTTTGCTATGACAGGGCGGAAGCCATGCTCCCGCCCTGTCATAGCAAACAGCAATGTCCCGGGGCTGGGCACCCCGGGACATTGCAGGAGCCGGTCCTGGGGGTGGCAGTCCCCAGGGCCACTATGGGCTCCTGGAGGGGGCCGCGCAGCCCCCTTCCTTCATTTCTTAAGCCCCGGGAGGTGGTGGTCCCCGGGGCTTGGGAGTCCGTAACGGACCCCTGAATTTCAATTTTTAGTGCCCCGGGAGGTGGTCATCCCTGGGGCTTGGGGTCCGTAACGGACCCCGAATTTCAATTTTTAGTGCCCGGGAGGTGGTGGTCCCCGGGCTTGGAGCCCGAGCCCCCACCCCTTATTTAATAACCCCACACTCCATTTTTTGGGTTTTTCGTCCGTAGTCGCGCACCCTGCGCGACTTCTATTTTTTTTTTTTTTTAAATAAAATAAATTGGGGCCCTGGGGGTCCTTGTGCGACCCCCAGAGCAGGCCTAGGGGTCAGGGTGTTCCTACCCTGCCCCCTTTTCTTGTTTTTCATCCTTTTTTCCACAGTTATCTTCTGACTCGGTATCCGAGTCACAAAATGGCTGACAACAGTTCCCGGTTTGGAGTGTTCGCAGCCAATGAGAATGAAGCTCGTGCTCGGGAGGGGTCGCGAATCCACCTCGTCCCTAGATATCGAAACTTTTTCTTTTTCTAATTTCTCAGGAACTACTGAACGGATTTACACCATTTAACAAAAAGGGATCTTTCTGAACCAAGACCTACCTTTTTGCCAAATTTGGTGTAATTCCGTTAAGCAGTTCGGGCTGTAGCTTTGTCTAAAGTTTCCTATGGAAAATAACATGGGGAAAATGCGTTTTGGGACCCCCCTTTTTTCTGGGCCCCTGCTTGATGAATCACCCCGAAACTTTCAAGAGAGGAGCTGACCGGAGCGCCCCAATAATTTTGAAACTTTCGTGAAGATTCGTCAAACGGCGCCAAAGTTATTGGTAAATCAAAAAACACTTTTCCTATGGAAACTAGGTCCTAACTATAACTACCTACTGGCGACCGCCAGTAGGTAATATATATCGGGTGTTTGCGATACATGGAAGGTAGTCCTCTCGTGAATGGGGAAGTATGCAGTTAATTTGAACAGAGACAACATCATCCCACTGTGGTTTTTTTATTTCAAAAACTGTTACAAATGTACCTTTAGACGGACTCACTTGAGTAATACTACAAGTGCAACTACAAAGACCAGAAGGCTACAGGAGTAGCCACGCACACTGGGGCGGTCGAAAATTTAAACAAATATAATGGCTACACTTTTCCGCCTTGTTGTACTGTTTGCCAATCAAGAAGGGTGGAAACAACCCGAATCGCGTCTGGCAGGAATGAAGATTGATGCCGGTTTTCTGTCAAATTTCGCTTGCAGCATTCACGAATAAATGAATGGAAATTTACCTACCTGATGTGGCTCTTCCCTGGGGGTAACCTTTGTAGATGGATGTTTAGCGGCTGGCCCGGCCGCGGAAGAAGCCCCGCCGTAGTGCGGCGTATCCGTAGCAACTCCATCGGGTGTTTGCGATACCATGGAAGGTAGTCCTGTCGTGAATGGGGAAGTATGCAGTTAATTTGAAAAGAGACGCCATCATCCCACTGTGGTTTTTTTATTTCAAAAACTGTTACAAATGTACCTTTAGACGGACTCACTTGAGTAATACTACAAGTGCAACTACAAAGACCAGAAGGCTACAGGAGTAGCCACGACCACTGGGGCGGTCAAAAATAAAAACAAATATAATGGCTGCACTTTTCCGCCTTGTTGTACTGTTTGCCAATGAAGAAGGGCGGAAACAACCCGAAACGCGTCTGGCAGGAATGAAGATTGATGCCGGTTTTCTGTCAAAATTCGCTTGCAGCATTCATGAATAAATGAATGGAAATGTACCTACCTGATGTGGCTCTTCCCTGGGGGTAACCTGTGTAGATGGATACAAATATATATATATATATATATATATATATATATATATATATATATCTCACAACGATCCCGGTTGGGTGCAGAGGCTGTCACGGGCGGTCCGAGTGCGGGTTACCGGCAACCCTGTATTTCAATAGCTCCTTCTTCACTTCCACAAGAATTACTCGGACGCTCTTGCTTGCTCAATAAAGTTTTAATGGCTCAAACGACGCGTTTCGGCTTACGCCTTGATCACGCTCATGAGAAGCATTTAGAATACGAATTATATACACAGTGCTTTGAAAAAATAAACATAGATAGTGGACTACACCAAAAAGTGCTATTTAGAATAATGATACTAGCGGCGGCCATTTTAACAAAGTAAAAAATACTATAGTTATCATTCTCTCTAGCACACAAATCTTATTTATCAATCCTACGATCTAAATCAACGGCCAATTTTAAGAAAAACAATGTATCGTCCTTCCTACTCTGTATCAATGTTGTATACATTATTTCAGCTCTAATCTCTCATTACTGATCAATTTTATATAAATAACCACTTTGTCCTATAATGCCCCAGTGGGCTTTAGGTAATCATGCAGATTAAGAGATACAAACAAAAGTTCCATTGGCCCCATCTGTATACCTTACGGGAATACGCTGTCTACAATCCCGCCCCATTGGGCATATATCCCATATCGAAGAAAATCGGATAGTGTGCTTCATATATACTTATATGGCCGCCAAATTGAAAAAAGAAGTGCCAACACCTACAAAGAATAAGTAAAACATTACATTAAAATCCAATTTAAAAAAGGAAGGAAAAACAATTCTAGCATAAATATAGTATTTCTAAAATGGCCGCCGCTAGTATCATTATTCTAAATAGCACTTTTTGGTGTAGTCCACTATCTATGTTTATTTTTTCAAAGCACTGTGTATATAATTCGTATTCTAAATGCTTCTCATGAGCGTGATCAAGGCGTAAGCGGCAACGTCGTTTGAGCCATTAAAACTTTATTGAGCAAGCAAGAGCGTCCGAGTAATTCTTGTGGAAGTGAAGAAGGAGCTATTGATATATATATATATTGATATATATATATATATATATATATATATATATATATATATATATATATATATATATATATATATATATATATATATATATATATATATATATACATACATACAAAACACAAGAAGATGATGGATGGATGCCACCACGCACTCCCAGTCACAGATCTGGGTGTTTAATCCATTGTTCCTTTGCTTACTCTACCACCCCAGTTTGGGCCCAGCCATATGCAAATCAGTCTTGACCTGTTCCTCATGGGAACAGTTCAGGCCGAACTGCCAGGACAGGTCCTCGCCGGACCGAAAACAAGCATCCTAGGACCAGTTTCGGGGTTTAATCCCTCATCAGCCAGTCTAGCTTGAATCCAGTGGCACAGCGAGCAAGGGACCCATGTCTGGGCATACCCTTGGCCACTTAGGGCGAACAAAGCAAACACAACAAGATGATGGATGGAGTGCTGAAACTTTACAACCACTCACCCCCAGTCACAGATCTGGGTTTAATCCATCGTTCTTTTGCTCACTATGCCACCCCAGTTTGGACCCAGCCATATGCAAATCAGTCTTGGCCCTGTTCCTCATGGGAACAGTCAATCCCAAACTGCCAGGCCAGGGCCTCCCTGGACCAGAAACAAGCATCCTAGGACTGGTTTTGCGGTTATAAACATACACCCACATATACATATGTGTGTTTATTTAAGTATCCATTTATAGATAGTATTAAATATTATTTAAATGTATTTAATTTACATTATATTAATGTTATGTATTAACATATTTAAGATTTACGATTTTAAACTATATATATTAAAAACTGATATTTTTGTATGCTTTTAACAATATTAGTATGAAACAATATATGTTTTCAATATTTTTGTACTTACCATTGCAAGTATAGGGAGACGTTATTTTTGGAAACAATATTTTTGACACAATATTTTTGTTACACGAAGTTATTGTTTCTGATATTGTGTCAGTGATCCCTTTGAGGGGATGGGAGAGAGGCAGAATCTCAAACTTTGCTGTGGTAGTAGGAAAAGACTCAATGCGTTATAGGGCATCATGATACAGGGATGGCTGTCTAGAGATGCCAGTACTTCTGCTGTTCTGCGCATCCCTTGACAACAGCGGGAACTGTTCTCCTCTGCTGCAAAGGGCCTCTTAAACTATCCCTTCTTTTAGTTTTTTTTTTTAACTCTTGCTCATTCAAACTTTGTGAAGCGTGTGAGGTTTTAAATAAAAAAACATCCGAGTCTTAGGACGAAAATGCCCCTTTAAGCAAGACTTTTATTGCTGGTGAGGGAACAGTGAAATTGAAGAGGTATTGATTTTAATGTCTAACTCTTTATCGCGCCTTAAAACGAGATTTTAAGTTGCACGACTGGATGCTGTACTAATTGAAGGTTTACAACCTCATCAATAGCATGTTAAATCAACATGTGCGAAAATATTTGAAAATAGGATTTTTTTTAGTTCAATGTGCGGCTTTGAGGATATTATCTTTTCTTCCACCTCCTTAAATCTTTAAAGGTCAAAGGATCCCCAGTAAAAAGCCAACATTGCATTGTTGCATAGACTGTATAATCCTTCGTTCTAAAGTGAGATCAGGGACTTAGGGGATAAACAAATTCAGTTCTGTCTTTTTGTATGATTAATGACAAGAATTGACACACAAAATTGAGCTACTTAGATAGGAAGGATAAAATAATGATGTTTACGTTGTTATTGTGCATGGTAAAATTACACTTCTGTTGTTTCTCCTATGTTGTGCCCTGGCGTTTGCCTGACTTCCTTTGCATTTCTTGCTTGCCCATTTCTGTGCCTGCCTTTGTGGCATTTGTCTTGCCTTAATCTTCCTACAGCTCTGCATCTACCAACAATATTGCAGAGAATGGCAGCGTAGCTGTATAGGCTCTCTTTAAGTTATCTGAGGCAAAACACAGTGGAGTAACAAAACTTGAGGGCCTCCCCCTGCAAAGTACATGGAAGGCCCCCCGACCCAGTCAAGAGCTCTCATACTAGGGGCCCGCTGCCCATGCACGGTGCCTGAGGGGGCCCCCTGGCACCCCCACCCCGCGGGAGTTGCGAGGGCTAATGCTACGCCACTGGCACAGCAAATATTATATGGGACTGTTAGAAATGGGTGTCTCTAGTTGGCAGAGGTAGGTACCTTTGACCAAGTAGGGGCCCTTGCTTCTAGTCAGGGTAAGGGACTACACTCCTAAAATAACCCCTGCTCACCCCCTTGGTAGCTTGGCAAGAGCAGGCAGGCTTATCTCAGAGGCAGTGTGTAAAGCATTTGTGAACACATACAGTAATACAGTGAAAACACTACAAATGGACACCACACCAGTTTAGAAAAATAAGTAATCTTTATCTAGATTTAACACAAGACTAAACGACAAAAATCCACAATAAAGTATTCAAAAATATGACTTTCAGATGGTAGAAATAGCTTAGTTCAATGTAGATGGTAAATGCGACACTTTACTCTCAAAGTACCTTGGATGCGTAACGCAACATAAACAAAAGGGTCGCAAGGAAGGCGTTGCGTCAGTTCCTTGCTTCGGGGGAGGCGGCACACCTGTTCCTTACTGCAGCACAGGGGAGGCGATGCGTCCGTTCCTTACCGGAGAGGAGGCGAAGCGTCTGTTTCTTACTGTGATCCGGTGCGATGCGACAAGATGGCGCCTCGATGCGATGCGACGATCCGGTGCGATGCAACAAAATGGCGTCTTTAATGCGATGCGACAACTTGGATGCGATGCGTGGACGCCCGGCGGCCGTGCGGCGAAATAAATGGTTTGTTGAGCCGCAACAGGCCCTGCGACTCGCTTCTCCGGTGATGCGACGGCAACCTCTGCGGCGGCGGCACGCTTCTCCGGTGATGCAACACGCTTCTTCGGCGATGCGACGGCAAACAGCTGGGCGGCGGCATGCTCAGCGATGCAACGGCAACAGCTGCGGCGGCGACACGCTTCTTCCTCGTTGCATCGCGCTTCCAGCTCCCAGCGACACGCAGTCTCTAGAGGGCCCAAAACAACAGCAGGCACCTCTCTGCAGGTAGAATTCCCAGAAAGGAAATTCAGGGGGAGCAGGGGGTGAAGTCCTTGTGTCCCTGAGACTTCAGAACAGGAGGCAAGCTCAGCTTCAAGCCCTTGGAGATCTTCCTCAAGATGATTAAAGTACACACAAAGTTCCTTTTCTCCTTTCCTTGGCAATACGTAACCACTGCAGGCCAACTCCAAACAGTCACCAACGCAGGGGCAGTCTCCTCCTTCAGCTTCCTTGGTTTCTCTCCTTGGCAAAGGTTCGTCTTGATTCCCAGAAGTGATCTAAAGTTCTGGGGTCTGGGCCACAATATTTATACTCCAAAATCCTTTGTTCTCTGAAGGCAAAGAGTGTGTGTATCCAGCCCAAACCAGTTCTGTCCTCCCTGGTGCAGCTTCCTGGCAGGAGGTGGAGACAGCATTGTTGAAAGCAGACCTGGCCCAGGTAGCTGAAAAGAAATCCCCTCCCCCTACTCTCTATTCTATGTAGGCTCAGGCAAGTGAAAGGAAATCTCCTCCTCCTACTCTCTATTCAACCCAGGTCCTATTCAGCCCAGCCCTGACTCATCAGACTGCTGGAGCCAAAGCCCTCTCCAGCCCGCTGTCACTCACAAACCAGACATGGAATACACAAACCTATCAGAGGCATACTGGATGGTTAGGCAAGAAAATACCTACTTTCTAAAAGTGGTATTTTCAAACACAGAATGTTAAAATCACCCACACTAAAAGATGCACTTTAACATTCTGAGTTCAGGCATACTAAACTTTATTTTCCTATCTTGTTCCTTGGGTCAGTTATGCTTATAAGATGTTATAATCAAACTGCCCATTATGGCCTATGGGAACAGATAGCCTTGCAATAGTGAAAAACGAAATTGGCTGTAATTCACTATCAGGACATGCTACACACACCAGGGCATGTCCTACCTTTTACATACAATGCACCCTGCCCATAGGGTTACCTTGGGCCTACCTTAGGGGTGACTCTCAGTGCCTTGAGACCCTCACGGGTGAGTAACGCGCTTACAATTCCCTGATTGATTGACTAACATGCAGAAAAGAGAAGGTTTAGGGACTGGCAAGTGTGTGCACTTGCCAAGTCGACATGGCAGTCCCAGACTGCACACAGGCTCTGCAATGGCAGGCCTGAGCCATATTTTACAAGCTGCTTCTGTGGGTGGCACAATCAGTGCTGCAAGCCCACCAGCAGCATTTGATTTACAGGCCCTGGGCACTCATGGTGCACTGTACTAGTGTCTGACAAGTAAATCAAATAAGCCAATCATGGAGTCACTAATCCATTACTACAATTTACAATAGAGAGCATATGCACTTTAGCACTGATCAGCAGTGAAAAAGTGCCCAGAGTCATAAAAACACCAACAACAGGTCAGAAAATAGGCTAGGAGGAAGGCAAAAAGTTCAGGGATGACCCTGCAAAAATGGCCAAGTCCAACACAACCCCCTTCCAGCCAAAACGCAGGGTAGACCAATCACTACCTTGAGGGGCTTCCCTGCTTTGGGCGATAGAACGTGGACCCTGGCCCGCAACTGCAGGGGAATACTCCAGTTCTACGCCAATCTGAACCCATTTGGATCCCTCTGTCCATACTCTCAGGGCCCACTAAGCTAACCCATGGGGAACCTTTCTCCTCACCTGTGGACACCATCTGTGAAGCACCTAACCGTAGCTTGCTCACAGGTGTGTCCTCCCAACAGACAGACAGTACCCACATGGCCAACACAGAGGTGTGGCCCTGTCCAACCCCGGGGTGTGACTCTGGTCCCCCTCCCAGGGGCAACTCTGTCCACCAGGACAGCAAGCCATAGTGGCCACTGACAGCTGTCAGTGATGAGAACCAGGTCCCAGGCCTTTCATGGTTCTCTAACCTCTGTGGCGTCAGAGAGCAGGGGGCAGTAGCCCCAGGTGCCTGGCACCCCGGGTCCACTCTCCCTCCTGTCAGGTCATTTATGACATCCTGACACTGACCCACCAACCCCGGTGGCAGGACAGGAGACTGGGGTGGGCTTTCCCACACCCAGTCCTCCTCTTTGGGGCTCTGCACCCTCCCACCTGGAGCGGTATCCCCTTCCAGAATTGTCAGGGCAATTGTGGCAGGTGTCCTGCACAATTCGCCCACCAGTTCAGGGGTTCTATCCTGCAACTGGGACCCCAGCTTAGGGTCTTTACCCTTCGACTGGGCAGAGGTCAGGGGTGAGGCTGCTGTCTCCCTGCCCCCCTTACTGGGGTCCTGCACCCTCCCACCTGGAGTGGTACCCCCAGAAGACAAACTGGTAGGGATACTGATTACAGTTGTCCTTCCCTCCAGGTCAGGCAACACCTGCACCTGGCTTCCCAACCCAGGGACTACCCACTGCGGCTGAGCACCTGCCTGGTGCACCTGGACTTCCTGGGGAGCACTCATGCCCCCCAGAGGGTAACACATAACTCATGTGTTGTGTGACAGTCTGCCTGGTGCAGATCTCCTGACCCCTGTCCATCTGACAGTGCGTGGAGATACCCCAGGACAGAAGTGGTGTCACCATGGTCACTCCTAGGAGACTCAGCCCCTCTGGCTGGCCCCTGACCCACTGGTTCTTCCACTGGGGACTCTCTCCACCTCTCACCCCTCAATCAGGAGTTCTGCACCCTCCACTTAGGAGTGGCACTGCCAGACACCAGAACTGATGGAGGTCTGCTTGCAGACACTCCACGTTCTCCGGACACTAGGAGATCCCCCTCAAATGGACTACTAGTACAGCTTAGGCTCCCTACCTGGTGTTCCCTTAAGGAACCATCCAGGCCCTGAGACTGAGGTTGGGCAGTTTCGGGACACATCCCAGTCTCACTCCTTCTCCTAGGAGACAGGACGTGAGGCCCTACAACCTTCTCACTACAACGGGACCTAGCTGGGCTAATCTGAACCTCTCCCACCACTCTGGGCTGGAAGATACCTGAGCCACTCCTCTTATGGTCACTCCCCAATGCCTCTTCAACCCCCTTAGAATCCACCAAAAGGTCTGCTTCCCGGGTGAGCTCCCTGGGGTCAGAGAACTCACCCTCCAACCGGTGTTGGCATAGCTCTGGAAAACAGGGACTTACAATATGCTCTCCCATAATTGAATCACAAAGCCCCACACAGGTGTTAACCAAACTATCCTTCTCCTCACCATCTAGTGCCTCACACACGTACCCCACACCACTCTCCGGAGATTGGCAAGACAGTATCTGACTGTCTCTGTCACTCAACCCACACTCTTCTGGGCGGTCTTCACACTCACACACCAGGACTTCAACCATGGGGGAACCTCTCTCCCTGCACCTCTCATCTACAGTCAGTAGAGTGTCCTGCCCACCAATAGGACTATGAACCCCCTGGTGTATGTTAACCCCTTCCTTCAATTCAGGCGCCACATCTCTGGGTGTGTGTACTGCTCCCTCAGCACTGGATAACTCAATTTTGCTGCCACCATCTGAGCTGGACTCCACCTCCAACTCAGCCAAGCTCACTTCCTGAGCTTCATACATTTCTTTTTCAGCTAAGTCTCGCTCTATTTCCTCGCACTCCCAGTCTAGCTGCCTCAGCCTCCGGTCACGAGCATGAATCCGATTCCTCTCTTCACGAGCCAATCTTTCCCAAAATGTTTCCTCCTCAGGGCCACTGCCCTTTTGGTATTCTGGCTGGGGATCCTCCCCCTCAGATTCCTCCTCAGGGTCATCTGCTAGTGTTGCTTCCCAGCGTAGCACCTCATAGCTATGCAGGGCTGCCTCAAGATCCTGTCTTGTGGATCTCCTCTTCACAGGTAGCCCCCTCTCCTTGCAAAATACTTTTAGTTCCCTTATCTTGTAGATGTGCAGGTCCAAAAAGTTGACTTCCATTTTGACAAGGCCCAACAGGTGCAACAACTAACCAGAGTTCCAACAACCAAATTCCAAAGGGAAACAGGGAAAAATAGTATGTGGTTGCGTAATGGTCTGCACTCACTAGTAGTGTACACCAATCACTGTATATGAGTCACAAATGCAAGTCCAGAATCCTCACCTCTGACCACCAATGTTAGAAATGGGGGTCTCTAGTTGGCAGAGGTAGGTACCTTTGACCAAGTAGGGGCCCTTGCTTCTAGTCAGGGTAAGGGGGCTACACTCCTAAAATAACCCCTGCTCACCCCTCACTGGTAGCTTGGCAAGAGCAGGCAGGCTTATCTCAGAGGCAGTGTGTAAAGCATTTGTGAACACATACAGTAATACAGTGAAAACACTACAAATGGACACCACACCAGTTTAGAAAAATAAGTAATTTATCTAGATTTAACACAAGACCAAACGACAAAAATCCACAATACAGTATTCAAAAATATGACTTTCAGAAGGTAGAAATAGCTTAGTTCAATGTAGATGGTAAATGCGACACTTTACTCTCAAAGTACCTTGGATGCGTAACGCAACATAAACAAAAGGGTCGCAGGGAAGGCAATGCATCAGTTCCTTGCTTTGGGGGAGGCGGCGCACCTGTTCCTTACTGCAGTGCAGGGGAGGCGATGCGTCTGTTCCTTACCGGAGAGGAGGCGAAACGTCTGTTTCTTACTGTGATACGGTGTGATGCGACAAGATGGCGCCTCGATGCGATGCGACGATCCGGTGCGATGCGATAAAGTGGTGTCTTTGATGCGATGCAACAACTTGGATGCGATGCGTGCATGCCCGGCGGCCGTGCGGCGAAATCGATGGTTTCATGAGCCGCGACAGGCCCTGAGACGCGCTTCTCCGGTGATGCGACGGCAACCTGTGCGGCGGCGGCACGCTTCTCCGGTGATGCAACACGCTTCTTCGGCGATGCGACGGCAAACAGCTGCGGCGGCGGCACGCTTCTTCGGCAATGCGATGGCAACAGCTGCGGCGGCGACACGCTTCTTCCTCGTTGCGTCGCGCTTCCAGCTCCCAGCGACACGCAGTCTCTAGAGGGCCCAAAACAACAGCAGGCACCTCTCTGCAGGTAGAATTTCCAGCAAGGAAATTCATGGGGAACTGGGGGTGAAGTCTTTGTGTCCCTGAGACTTCAGAACAGGAGGCAAGCTCAGCTTCAAGCCCTTGGAGATCTTCCTCAAGATGATTAAAGTACACACAAAGTTCCTTTTCTCCTTTCCTTGGCAATAACTAACCACTGCAGGCCAACCCCAAACAGTCACCAGCGCAGGGGCAGTCTCCTCCTTCAGCTACTTGGTTTCTCTCCTTGGCAAAGGTTCGTCTTGATTCCCAGAAGTGATCTAAAGTCCTGGGGTCTGGGCCCCAATATTTATACTCCAAAATCCTTTGTTCTCTGAAGGCAGAGAGTGTCTGTACCCAGCCCAAACCAGTTCGGTCCTCCCTGATGCAGCTTCCTGGCAGGAGGTGGAGACAGCATTGTTGAAAGCAGACCTGGCCCAGGTAGCTGAAAAGAAATCTCCTCCCCCTACTCTCTATTCTATGTAGGCTCAGGCAAGTGAAAGGAAATCTCCTCCCCCTACTTTCTATTCAACCGAGGTCCATTTCAGCCCAGCCCTGACTCATCAGACTGCTGGAGCCAAAGCCCTCTCCAGCCCCCTGTCACTCACAAACCAGACATGGAATACACAAACCTAGCAGAGGCATACTGGATGGTTAGGCAAGAAAATACATACTTTCTAAAAGTGGTATTTTTAAACACAGAATGTTAAAATCACCCACACTAAAAGATGCACTTTAACATTCTGAGTTCAGGCATACTAAACTTTATTTTCCTATCTTGTTCCTTGGGTCAGTTATGCTTATAAGATGTTATAATCAAACTGCCCATTCTGGCCTATGGGAACAGATAGCCTTGCAATAGTGAAAAACGAAATTGGCTGTAATTCACTATCAGGACATGCTACACACACCAGGGCATGTCCTACCTTTTACATACAATGCGCCCTGCCCATAGGGTTACCTTGGGCCTACCTTAGGGGTGACTAACATGCAGAAAAGGGAAGGTCTAGGGACTGGCAAGTGGGTGCACTTGCCAAGTCGACATGGCAGTCCCAGACTGCACATAGGCTCTGCAATGGCAGGCCTGAGCCATATTTTACAAGCTGCTTCTGTGGGTGGCACAATCAGTGCTGCAAGCCCACCAGAAGCATTTGATTTATAGGCCCTGGGCACTCATGGTGCACTGTACTAGGGTCTGACAAGTAAATCAAATAAGCCAATCATGGAGTCACTAATCCATTACAACAATTTACAATAGAGAGCATATGCACTTTAGCACTGATCAACAGTAAAAAAGTGCCCAGAGTCATAAAACCACCAACAACAGGTCAGAAAATAGGCTAGGAGGAAGGCAAAAAGTTCAGGTATGACCCTGCAAAAAGGGCCAAGTCCAACAGGGACCTACTGTGATTTTCATGTAGCCTGCTTCCTGTGCCTGGTTCCCTATTTTCCAATGGCTTACTGAAGCATCCTCGCTTTGCATTTTATG
Source organism: Calotriton arnoldi (assembly GCA_963921515.1). Taxonomy (NCBI): domain Eukaryota; kingdom Metazoa; phylum Chordata; class Amphibia; order Caudata; family Salamandridae; genus Calotriton; species Calotriton arnoldi. Next base: position 1,458,008 of record CAWUFW010002935.1, on the reverse strand, counting down.
TCAAAATGTTTTTATTGGTTTTAAAGTTGAAACAGTACAAGACAAACATTGGTGGGAGACACCAGTATAGCTTACAGATCAAGAGTTACTGAAAGCTAGAGTACAATATTCATTTTGTGTACTAGGACTCAATCTGCGAGAATTGCTCATTGCATAACCCCTGCCGGCCCGACCGGGTAGATCAGGTATCACTATGCAAGTGGTTCACATTGTAGGTCATGTTATTCTTTAGCAAGCTCCTCTCCCACCCCCTCCTCCATCCCACCCTCAAAAATTAACAATAAACAAGAAGAGAAAAAAAAAGGGTAAACAAACTATGGTATCATGGTCGGAAATGAAAAAATAAACAATTTTCAGGCTTGGTCGTGAGTGAGGACAAGTTGACAGGGACCGGGGACGCCTGAACCTCCAGGGACTCCACCCCCAGGCCAGGAGCCGCTCAGGTGAAAACTAGATATGGAAGAGGTGAAGGGCTCTCAATCTAGGCCCACATGCAAACAAGGGTAGACCCTCCGACAGGTACTCCACCAATGGGGCCCAAACATAGCCAAACTCCTTTCTCGAGTCCTCCACTATGTCCGCCATTCTCTCCACCGCCAGTGCCCACCATAACCTGGCATGCCATTGTGTGAGGGAGGGGGCCTCCACCTTCTTCCGAGCTGCCGCTAATGCCATCTTGGCCGCTCCTAGGCACAGCCACATCATGGAGTGATCCCCTTGTGTTTGACGTTTCAGGCTGGGATCTCAAACCCCCAAGAGGGTGTGTTCCAAGGTTGCAGGAATTGGATAGCTCAGGATTAGCTTGATTTGGAATAGTATTTCCTTCCAGAAAGGCTTGATGCGTGGGCAGTCCCATCAGATGTTCCTGAAGTCCCCCAGGAGCCCGCAACCCCTCCAACATCTATCCGAGGCAATAGGGAAGATTGTGTGAAATTTCTGAGGGTGCAGGTACCAGTCGTACATAATTTTATAGCGAGCTTCCCTTAAGAACATAGACCGGTTGTATTTGGGGATGTCCCTGTATAGGGAGTTCCATTGTTTACCCTGCAGTGGAATGGTCAAGACTGAATCCCAGAACCTTTGGTGTCTAGGCGTTGAGTGAGACCCCAGAGCCCGTATGAGTAAGCAGAGGAAGGAGATGGTCCCCTTCGTGGAGGCCCCCGATTGTGCAAACTTCTCAATGGGGAGTAGCTCCCTGGTTGCGGCTAACTGAACCTCTAGTTGTTGAAGCCAGTGCTTGAGTTGTATGTGTTAGTATTTGTCAGAGGGCTGGAGTTTAAATATTATGGTGCAGTCCTCAAATGTCAGTAGCTTCCCCTGTTTATAAAGGTCAGAGATCATAAGGCAACCTCCCTACTGCCAGCTGTCGAATGGCCCTTCCTGAAGGGCCGGTGGGAATTCGGGGTTGAAGTGAATGGGGGTATAGGGGGACGGGAAGGTGGTAAGGGGCGTGGCTCTGGCAATGTCATCCCAAACCCTCAGAGTGGTAGCCGTGGGGGTGCTAATATAGGCATTTCGTGGTCGATGGTGTTTCTGCTTCCACAAGAGATCCCAAATTGTCCTACCCACTATTTGTCAGTCCATGTGAAGCCAGAGTTTTTGGGATTCACGGAGTGACCAGTCAGTGATCACTCTGAGTTGAGCCGCTCTGTAGTATCCCAGGAAATCTGGCAAGGCCAGTCCCCCCTCCTCCCGTGCCCTAGTTAACACCCGGTAGGATAACCGCGCTCTCTGACCCTGCCAGATGAACTTAGAGATCATTTTTTTCAGGTCGATGAAGAGAGCCCTGTCTACCGGGATCGGAAGACCCTGGAAAAGATAGAGCAGCCTAGGGAGCACATTCATTTTTACGGCGTTGATTCACCCTATCCAAGAGATGTAGGCTGTTCTCCATCTAGCCAGGTCCGCTTTAAGGTGGCGTAATAATGGAGGATAATTAGCTCCATAGAGGTGTGTTAGCTTGGGAGTGAGTCTGATACCTAGGTATGTGATGTCTTTGTGTGTGGTTTGGAAAGGGGACATTATGTCTATGCTCCGCATAGTCTCCTTAGGTAGAGTTAGATTAAGGAGGTAGGACTTTGAAAGATTTACCTTAAACCCAGAGGCTTGCTCATACAGGGCGAGTTCTGATTGGATGGCCGGGAGAGAGGACAACGGCCTCATGATTGGGAGCAGCACGCCATCCACAAAGAGAGAGATCTTGTGCTCGTCCGTTCCGAACGTGACCCCCCGCTATGCTAGGATTGGCCCGGATGCGTTCCTCCAGGGGCTCGATGCTGAGAGCAAAAAGCAGGGGAGATAGAGGGCAGCCCATCTCGTTCCCCGGGAGAGATCAAAAGGTTCGGAAGCCACTCCATTCACCAAAACGCGGGATATCGGGGCAAAGTAATTGGCACACACCATACCTATAAAGGTCTTGCTGAACCCAAATCACCTCAATGTTCGAGTCAGAAAGTCCCAGTCGACCTGATCAAAGGCCTTCTCCGCATCTAGCGAGAGAAGGGCCGCAGGGATTCCTTTCCTCAACCTTCTCAATAATGTGTACCACCCTCCGGAGATTATCGTGGGTTTGCCTCCCCTTGATTAAGCCCGCTTGATCCGGCTGAATGAGCAACGGCATGACGTGCTCTAAGCGAGTGGCTAATATACAGTCCAGGTTCAAGAGTGCGATAGGCCTGTAAGAGGCACAGCTTGTGGGGTCTTTTCCCGGTTTGGGGATAATGGAGATCAGTGCTTCCCCCATAGAGGGGATCACCCGCTGTGAGGCACCCATGTCATTATATAGCATCACCAAATGGGGCACTAGTTCTGGCGCAAAGGTACGATAGAAGTGGGCAGGTGCCTTTTGAAGCTTAAGCGTGTCTATCGCTTTTTGAACCTCCTCATTAGAAATAGGTCTGTTTAGGTCTTCGTTCGTGGAAGCCAGTACCTGAGGCAGAGCAAGAACCTCTAGATATTGCTCCTGGGCTGCAGGTACTAACAGGTCCACTGTATATAGGGAGCGGTAAAACTTCCCGAAGGTTTCGGCTTTTTCCTCTTCGCTTTTCTGAGAGACCTCGTTCATATCCACTATTTGCGCGATATAATCTTTTTCCTGCTTCACCCTAAGTTGGCGCTCCAAAAGGGAACCAACCTTGTTTCCTCCCTCATAGCTCCGGGCCTGCAGGCGCAGGAGGGTTTTTTCCGCCCCATTGGTGTAAATGGCCTGCAGCTTCCCCTTAATCTGCGTAACTTTCCTTAGGGAGCGAACTGAGGGGTTAGTCTTGTAGTCATGTTTGGCATTTCGGAGTTCCCCCTCTAGCAACAGTCTTTCCCCTTTGCGTTGTTTTCTAAGAGTGGCGTCTAGTTCAATGCACTTCCCCCTAATGACTGCCTTAAAGGCATCCCAATTGTTAGCCAAAGAGGTTTGGGTGGGATTGTTAAGCTCAAAGAACTCCTTGATTGTCGTCCTAAATTCATCCCCGAGAAGACGGTCCCTGCTGAGGAAGTTGGGGAAATACCACCTAGCATGTTTGGAGCGCGGGGCGGGCCACTCCAGGACCAGTTCCAGAGGGGCGTTGTCCGAGAGGCAGATCTGGTGGGATTGACATCCTGAAAGTGCATGAGAGAGGGACTGGCTAATAAAAGCATGATTGATCCTGGAGTATGTCCTATGTGAGTGCGAGAAGAAAGACTAATCCCTTGTCGTGGGGTTGCAACCCCTCCATGCATCGAGAAGGCCTAACCCTTGTAGTGTGGCCTTAAGCGAGTTACTAAACACCCCCCCTATCGCCCTGTGTGGGTGGGTAGTGTCCAGGGACGGGTCCCAAATTGAGTTAAAGTCTCCAAACAGCAGTATGTCACCCCTGGCGAACTCCTCTAGGGAAGCCATAAATAAACTCAAGAAGTCATGTTGCCCTGTGTTGGGGGCATAGACCGTAGCAACGGTGCATAGTCTTCCCCTTAATTCACCCTGACCATCTAGAATCTCCCCTCTTTATCTGTTCTAGAAGCCTGAAGAAGAAACGGGATGGAGGAATGAAAGAGAAGAGCCACCCCGTTGTGTTTAGTGTGTGCTGAGGAGCAGAATATCTGTGGGAAGGTCTTATGCTTCAGCCGTTGCTCATCACTGCGGCGGAGGTGGGTTTCTTGCAGAGCAGCTAATTTAACCTGGTGGTCCAGCAGGAATTTCCAAATCCGCTGCCTCTTATTGGGGGAGTTAAGTCCCCTCACGTTCCACGTCAAACAGTTAACCCCCATTATTCTACGCGGGACCAACCCACCTGCCCTGTTGAATGTGCTCGTGAAGGCCAATTCTCTCCCCTCCCTCCCTCTACCCCTCCCGTGGCCAAATATTTGCAGTAAACACATAGCAATCAGTGATACCAAAACAAATTCAACAAAACCCAATACAAACCATAACTTTGCGCTCCGAGGCTCTCAATCTCGGAAGAGAACCTCATCTTGAGCGTATCCTGGGGCGTACCAAGTTCCGCCTCCACGGCCTGCAGTACGTCTACTTGGCATGGTTGTAGTAATAGACATCCAATTCCCTAATGAGCAATCATAACTTCATCCCCAGCGTGACAGTCAGATAACAGTCAGATTAGACAGCGACCGCCACAGGTGGTAGCAGGCCACCGGCAGAGTCCAGCCTTCAACGAGTCATCTGGGGAGTTTTGTAGAAAAGGAAGGTGCACCAGAAATTAAGTCCAAATCATATATTGTAATCCAATCCGTTGATTTTATTAGTATCAAAAAGTAAAAGTGGCCATCAGCCAACGCGTTTCGTTCCTACAACCAAAGGAACTTCATCAGGGCTGAAACAATGACATGAGACACAATATAAAAATTAATATAAAAAACACTAAAGACAAAGCACAAGTTACCACAATTCACATACATATATGTAACATAATACTCAAGAATATTTACAAATTTTTTAACAGATCAAACAAAGACAACGCAAACAATAAAATACCACAAGACAGCCCACATTACAATTATATATAAACCTAAATACACCACAAATATATAATAAAAAAATATTTTATATGTACACTTTCACATACAAAACAAATATTACATATCTAATTTCTACAAACAGAAACAAATTGTCATAAGCCTGGGAAAGCATATTTCTATTAGCAGCTTCTTGGTCATAGAATATTCGTACTATTTATATATTGCGTTACAAATGCATGTTGTAATTTCAAAAAGTTAAATAAGAAAATGCGAGAGAAAAGGGAAAAAGCACTGAAGAAAAGAATCACAAACCACTGATAATCGGGGTGAAATGAAAATAAGATCTCACCTCAAACAATATGATCACCAGGTATATGATAATATCCGTGTTTCTTTAAGCATCACGCACTTGAACCATTAGTACTGGTCAAGCGAATCCAATAATGAGGAAATAATCTGAAAAGGTAAAAGGACCCTTTACATATAGTAACGCACAATCAGGTGGATTTCACAAAACACTAGCGCACTAAACAACGGTATGCCCAAGAATGATACTAAATATAACGGGCAAGTCGCACAGTCATGTCAATCTGATATGACACCAGTACAATAGAAGACGATGTGTCTAAGAATAATTCAAAGATAAACAGGCAAGTAGTCCTTTTCCAAATTTGCCATCCATTGACTTGAAAAATCCACAAAAACAAAGACACATTATGTTGGTGCCATGATAGCAAGAGAAATATTTTGTTCGTATAAGCCAGTCGGCAGCAATTAGAACTTGCATCCAATAGTAATAACAGACCATTGGCACATTTATCCATAACTGCCAGTGAAGCCATAGGGAAGATGCATCCATATGTAAGCGAAAAGATATTGTATGCCCGTAAACTCCAAACACGAAAAAACATCTCGTGTTTGGAGTTTGTTTGGGGTGTTCCCAGCAACATCCATGGCTTTTTGACACTGCCCCAAATTTACGAGTTAGGGAGGCATAACGAGAAGAAATATCTTTATTTCTCCTTGTTTTCCATTTTTCTATATGTGCTGCATTCTGCAGCATACATAGAAAGAGGAAAAAGCCTCTTGTGATTGTTTTTGTGCAGGAAGTGAAACCTTCCTGCACAAAAATAATCATCCCCGCAACACAGGCACCCTTGCACCATGGTGCAAAGGTGCCTGCGTTGCTGCACGGCAGCCCATTGTGCGCCAGCGCAGGGAAAAAGGAAAGGAATGCGCCGTATCTGAAAGATACGGTGCATGCCTGTCCTTTTCTATTGCCCTAGGGTAGCGCAGCAGGAAGGTCTGAGGCGCTGCATACGACAAAAACTCATAAATGAGGTCCTGAGTCTTTAGTTCCTTAGCCCTTGCTGCACCAGGGCATGGCTACACATGCCCATCTATTGCTACAAGGCTTGCCTTTTCCACATGAGGCTAGCCGACAATGAAGTCAACAGACAGATAATTATTTCTCATTTACATCCCAGTGAGAGTCGAAGGCGTGCATGGTGGATTTCTAATCATTGGATATCAAAAGGTTCAGAAACACAATGTGGCATGGTGACTGGGACATTTCTTTCTACTGCTGCTGTGAAGCATTGCGTACTCAGAGATGTGTAACCTTTACCAAACAAGTGGTCTAAGGTCCATGGCAATCTCCTATCAATGAGTTAATTATTCCAGTTTCTGTTGAACTTAAAGCAAATACTGTTAAAGCCCTTATGGTGGAAACATAAAACACTCTAAATATGGTCTGTCACCCCACAAATACTAGTAGTTACACGCTATCGGAAGCACTCTCATGCCCATGACAGAGTACCAGTAGCACGCTACCAGTAACATTCTTAAACTCTCACACAACAGCACCCTAACTCTAACTCACACTAATCACACTGCTCACAAAGTATTACTCTGACACCACTGACAGCACTTTCAAACCCCTCAATTGGTAAGCCTTAATGCCCGTGACAACAATTTCACTTCCCTCACAAACTAGAAGTCACATACTACCAGAAGCACTCTCACACCCCTCACGAACTAACAACAAAGCCAGTCGATCTGGCTGAAAACATCAAAGGGCTTCTTCGTTGATTGGTGAACCTATGCGTCTGGTACTGTGGATAGGCAAGAGGGGAATCCAATATTTAATCAATGGGTGAATGAATAGATGTGTGTGTCTGTGTTTGTGTGTGTGTGTGTGTGATAACGCTGATCCTTATCTTATCTTTTCTAAGGATCCCCAAGTCGCCAGGATCTTTTTACCTGCTGAATAGTGTGAAGGGAAGAAAGTCTTTTCAGTTATGCAATCATTTCTTTAGGATCTGGTTCACCTACAAAGATCACTGACTCCGAATTTAGTTTTGTGGGTTTATTACAGCCAAGAATAACTGCACGTGCAAACACCTCAACACGAGGTTAAAGAAATAAATGGGCACTAATACAAATAGCATCCTATGTAGGAGTCTCATCCAACTCAGGATGAGAAGAATCGTTAGCTCCAGAAATATTAGACAAGCAATAATAGCTCCAATCTCTATGTTATTCCTCATTTATCTAAACAAGCATAAAACCCATTGGCTGTCCCTACTCTACTTCTAAGATGACATATCTACTTAACGAATTTCCCAGGCAAGAGTAAGTAAAGGTGTCAGCTGTGAAGACTTCCTAAGAAGTACACTCACATAGTACTTAAGTTCAATTTCAAGATGCTCCTTCACCGAATCCCTCTCTGTCCTCCTCTCTGGTCTCCCCTACCTCTTCTCTACTCTCCACCCTCAGGTCACTATCCCTAATACAAAACCCAAATACAATTGAACACGCCTTTTGTCACGCCTCTTCGGCCAGGTCTTCCTTCTTGTAATTTTCCATCGAAACTCTTACTTCATCCGGGAAGGTTACGATGACCTTGAGTCCCAGGCACCTTCTCCGTTGAAAGTATCATCCCTAAATTCCATTGCACTCCCATTTCCATGCCTCCCATCGCCCTAACTCGTGAAACAAAGAGCCAGTCTTTAGCTAACGAGGCATATGTCCTTGCACCTGCAACAGAAGATACGTTCAACAGAAACCTTCTACTGTGCTAATTAAATCTACTGTCGGTGCCCAGAGAGCCTTTCCAAGAGAACCTTTTCTGCATACAAAATAAGATAACATAAGAACAAACAGGCCTTTCCTTGGCGTGTGTTCAGTCAGGCCTTTACACAATTTAAAACACAATTCTTAATCACTTCTATAAGCCTTAATATACATTTCATATGCGAAAAGTGACCTACATGTGCAACTTAATATGAATGATACACGTTTAAACTACTACATCTCGATTACATATGGCCTACTTCATCTACATAGTTGAGCACGTTCAGTTAAGCATTACATTTGCAATTATAATGCCACAATTACCCTCCTATTCACTCTAATAATACACATTACCACCACATTTTCCTAACCATTCATTGATAGATAACTGGATATATGCGGGTACAGACTAACGGTGATTATGATGCACCCCTACAATTTTCACAGGAACAGGGCACTCTATCATGTGTGTGTAAGAATTAGTGACTCAGATCACGGATGAGTGACTAGGTGCACGGATGGAACCATCTAGATACTTTCAGTTATAAGCCACACCTATTAGCTTTGCCATTGCATGTTTCTGAATTAGTTTGCAGTTAATTAATGCATTTACTTGCCACGTGTGCATGCTGTTTTTTTTGTTCTATGTTTGATGACTGAATAGTGTGTGCATGCCTCCTGGTGAGTGGGGTGAATGCGCTGCAAGGGTAATTCAAATTTGGACCTTCTTACAACATATTTGTGTTGAAGTGGTTCAAGATTATGAGGAGAGATTTTTTTTTTGCTTCATTTGTGAAGACATGGTCGTACACAGTGCTTGAAATGGAAAAATAGAAGTGCAGGTACCCTGTACCAAAGTACCTACTAGCTTCAAAAAAGTGCTGGTACTCTCCAATTAAAAGTATTGCACATCTGCTGAGAAGTGCAGGCACTCTCTGCCTCAAAATAAAAAAGTGCAGGTACTCAGTACCAGACAGTACCGGCCCATTTAAAACACCGGTTTTACACACAAACCTCCAAACTGGCAGTCCATCTTCCTCCAAGTCGATAAATCACTTCTGATTCCTGCCTGGTACATCCATGTATGTCCATACATGTGGTCCTGTTCAGGGAAAACAGGCAAGGACTCCAAGTTGCTCAGAAAAAATACCCTGCATCTCAGGGCCATTGTTTTTTTCTGAAAACAAACTCCCACTTTGGGAGCTTGTTTTCAGAAAACTAAATATTTTGTAGAGAGAGTAAAACCAACATGATGCCTGCTTGGCAATTTCCGGTGCCTTTAGTGGAGCACTGGAGGGGATCTTTCGTTAAGGTGATCCTCTGCCCAAGGTTGGGTGACCACCATATTCCAGATGATTACTGACACTGGACCTGATTCAGAATAGTAAACTTATACTTTTGTGGTAGTTGTCTTTTTTTTTCTATTCACAAACTACAAGATAATAGTAAGATTATGGCCGCGGAGACTCAGCACTCGGGGCGGAGAACTCCGCACATAAAAAGATAGGCCTGTTCTATATTTTTATGTGTGGAGTTCTCTGCCCTAACTGCGGAGTCTCCGAAATTGGAAACTTACTATTAACCTATAGTTTGTGAATACCAAAAAAGAGTCAGCTTACACAAAAGTGTAAGTTTACCTTTGTGAATCAGGCCCACTATCTCCAATCCTGAACGTTTCACCTGCAAATGATTGATTTCAAATGTATTAGCCTAATTAGGTTAATAGAAGCAAAACAAGACTACAACACCCAGAATGCATTAGGCTATCAAACAAAAATTCAGCACAGGAAACAATGGCTATAATTATTTGGAGGGAGGTGGCCTTTGTAGCCATTAGAGCCTTGTCCGTAGCTTTCAATGATTCCCGTACTCTTGAGATAGTTTGTATTAGTGAAAAGTGTCACCTGCGCAATACTTTTGAAAAGAAGGAATAAAATTATAAATTATTCGGCAGCTCTGGATATTAGGCCACATCTCCAGCTCAGGCTTTCTCGCTCGACTAACATCCAGAGATTTTGCTGCTTATTTTTATCACTGGACCGAGCATTCTTTATATTAGAATCAAATTAAAAGATAGGTGTCCCCCAGAAAACTTGTTTCTCGGTCCAATCACCTAAGTCCGGCTTTCGGGCACTGCTGTTTGCTGTCTCAAGATAAGTAACAGTGATAACATTTTTCAGCAAAAACAGAATGTCTTTAAAAAAAAAAGCAGAAAGGCACAGTTACACTTTAACAGATGCACATCGAATATTGTTTTCTGTTTTTTTATTTTTTTATTAAATAACATTTAACGCGCCTTTTCTGAAAATGGTAAAGAATCTGTGACCTTTTCGATTCTCCTATTTGCTGCACTTTAACAGAACAGCACAAAGGCCAACGGAAAACACTCGCATTCAAACAAATTAAACCTGGATACATGTAGGAAAGACAATCCGAGAAGAGAGGCAAAGGTTCTCATCGTCCCTTATTACATTACTGTTCTATCAAATGTCTGACATTCAGAATATTCAAGACATAGGACTGCCCTTTCAAACTCCAAAACCTAAATTTAGTTTATCTTCTGTGTGTGTTCGCCCTCCGGGGACTCTACGACAAATCATCTGCGGAGACCGACACAGCATAGACCTGAATAGTGCTTGACTTTATTGGATCATCAAAAAACGTCTGATGGCACCGAACATGCTGCCAACCATGGTGGGCTGAAGAGTACAAAAAAGTGATGGATGGAATGGTTGTCAATCAGAGCCACTGGAAATTACTCGGGCCCGCATCCCAGTCCATCATTATTTTGCACACTATGTCACCTCAATTAGTTCTCGGCTATATGCAAAACAGTCTTGACTCTGCTCCAACAGGAAAAGTCCAGCCTGAACTGTCCGGTCAGGTCCTCCCTGAACCAAATACAAGCAACCCAAGACCGGATTAGACCTCATCAGTCGGGTATAGCTTGGTTTCAGTGACACAGTCTGCACATGTCCACGTTTAGCCATACCCGTCCGACTCAGGGCGTCGAACTGAAGTTTACAAAAAAGTGATGGATGGAATGCTTGAATAAAGCTGAGCCACTGGTAGTTACTCGGGCTGCATCCCAGTCCATCGTTATTTTGCTCTCTATGCCACCTCAGTTTGGACCCTACTATATGCAAATCAGTCTTGACCTAGCTCCAATGGGAACAATCCGGCTCGAACTGCTAGGCCAGGTCCTCCCTGAACCGGAACACAAGCAATCCAAGACTGGTGTCACTCTCATTAAGCAGACCCCCCAGCAATTCACGGCTTCAGGTGGCAAATTTTGCGGCAAAAAAAGCAACATTTGTGGCCCAAAACCTCAACATTTGCAGTATTTTTGCAGTGGGCAATGAAATTTGTCCACCTCAAAAATACTGAAGGCCTGTGCTCTGTCGCTGCTGGAGACTGTGCTATGTCACAGGGGCATATTCTCAAGGAGTCATTGCCGATTTATCGGCACTTTAGCGCCGCAAAAGTGGCGATAGACTTATCGCCCTATTCACAAGCTGGTGCAAACTGCCGACATCGCCAGTTTTCCTACGATAGCTGCCGCAAAACACATTGCCACGGATGAGAGCGACAATTAACTCTAATGATATGCAGAGTAGGCGTTCCCGTGCAAAAACACACGAAAACACCACTTCGCGATATTCTCAACGACCAGCCACATCTGCGATGCCGGACAAAAACAGGCGATAAGGCGCGTTAGCAGCAGGGACTTAACACCTGCTTTTTACTGGTCTTAAGTAGGACGAAAACCTGCAGTACAAAGGGAGCCCCGGCCAGAGCCACATCTGAAGACCAACAGATGCCATGGAGCTACTAATCATGCAGCTTGGAGACCCAAGAGGGCCACAACACCCACCGCCACCACCCCTAGGACCACCCCCACCCCCAGGACCACCCCCCCCGGACCACCACTGAGGCAGCGCAGAACAAGACAGCGGACCTTCCGAAAACGCATCAGCCTCACAGACTTAACGCCAGAGGATGTCATTGCCCACTACAGGCTCAAAAGGACAACCATCCTCCGCATCATGACCCACATTGCCCACAGGCTGACGGTACCAGCACAGCGGACAACCAACATCCCTCCGCAGACAAAGCTGCTGGCTGTGCTGCACCTGTTGGCCTCTGGTACCTTCCAACCAACAACTGCCAGAGTCAGAGGAGTCTCACAGCCAGCCCTATCAAAGGCCATCACACCTGTCCTGGATGCCATCATCAGTTTCATACCCCAGCACCTTCACTTCCCCCACACTGCGCAGGAACAGCTGGAGACCAAGCAAGGCTTCTACGCCATAGCTGGATTCCCGCACGTGTTGGGGGCAATCGACTGCACACATGTCCTACTTGTGCCCCCTGCCGACACTGCACACAATTACAGCAACAGGAAGCACACGCATTCCATCAATGTGCAGGCAATAGTGGACCACCGGGGACTGTTCGCCAATGTCGTCGCCAACTACCCAGGCAGTGTGCATGATTCATACATCTTCCGACAGTCCATCATCAACCAGCGCTTTCAGGATGGCACCTATGGAAATGGACTGCTCGTTGGTAAGTACCAACGGAACACACCACACACCTCAATTCCACAATCACACAATGCACAACTGTGGGAATGGACACGTAACAAAATCACATTCAACATGCCAACCAACATGCACACCTGCCAGACACGACAACACAAGTAACCGTGGTAAGAGGGGCCAGAAATGTGGACAAACCATACACTAAGGCATAACCCCTCTGCCACACATTTGCAGAATGTGGGGAGAGGTGGGAACCACGATTGTGCGAAGGAGGCAATGGACCTATGAATAACAATGTACACAATGCCAAGGGTGGCGGTGATGTGCTGGACAGTCTTGAGTATGCAGAGCACAGACATGTCCATGTGGACACATACTGCTGGAGTCTGTAGTGTCGTGGACAGTGGACGCCACCATGTCATCACAGGCAGTGGGGAACACCTTGGACAAGTAGCCATGTCGGCCCCCTGTAAGCGTAAGCGTAGTGGGCAGGGCCAAAGCACGCCAGTCCAGTGTAGGGGAGTGACTAAATAGTCCGGGGCTCAGGGAGTGGTTCACTTCCGGGACGGCCACCGAAGTAACTACTGCATGTGGCTCTGTGTCCGCCATATCCTGACCATAGGCCTACACACACGTGGACGACCACCTACAATGGGCAAAGTCACACCGGCGACGAGGTGGCTACGTCCCTCGCCACCCGGCGCACATCTCGTCATCGCCTGCAGTGGCGTGTCTGCCAGGGCGGCGTCCCTCACCCTGCCACGAGGCCGCTGTCATGACCGGTGGTGCCTGCGTGATCCTGTGCACCTGCCGCACCCCAGCCTGCTGATCCCCAGACCCGACCCGCACCCAGCGGTGAATGGCCGCCCCTGCGCACCCAGGCCTCACTGCTCACCTGCCTCGTGGTTCCCTTGCTCACTTTGCCACTGGATTCAAGCAAGCCTGGCTGATGACGGCTGGAATGCCAGAAACCGGTCCTAGGATGCTTGTTTCCGGTCCAGGGAAGACATGGCTTGGCAGTTCGGGCTGGACTGTTCCCATGAGGCACAGGGTCAGACTGATTTGCATATGGCCATGTCTGAACTGGGGTGGTGGAGTGAGCTAAAGAATGATGATGGATTAAACCCAGATCAGTTGACTGGGGGTGAGTGTTTGATTGGCTCAAACGTTCCGTCCATCATCCCCTTTTGTGTCTCTCCAAGAGGGCCCATCACGTGCCGGTGCAATCTCCAAGGCCGGGCTCCGCGAGCTTGGCAGCCTCCTCAGCCGATCGCTGGATTCTGCGCAACAGGCCCCCAGCGCACCCAGCGGCACTGCACCGCGGAGTTGCAAGTTGGCTACTGCTGCCTTCTGACCACACTGCGGTACAGCAAGTAACAGACACATCATTTCCAGTCCGGCCCTCCAGGCCTGCTGCATCATCGCAGGCTGCACACCCGCTCAGCTCTTCCGGTGGGCTGAACTCAGTGCACCGCAAGTCATTGTCCCGAGGGGCTACCCCACAAGTCCGCCTCCAGTAGCCAACAACATGTCCTCGGTAACGCCACTGGAGCCCTTCACAGTTATGGGGTCACCCCCGTCCCAGGCAGGCCGCCGTTAAGCCTGGGTAGATCGTCTGGAGACCTACTCCGAAGCGCACGACATCCCAGCGCCGCGGCGCACGCGTGTGAGGAGTGCGGAGAAATGGCCCGGGGCTCTGGGCGTGGTTCAGTTCTGGGCTCTGGGCGTGGTTCAGTTCCGGCCTGGCCACAGAAGTGACTATGGCGTGTGTCTCCGTAGTAGTGTCTGCGCCACCCGGCCTGTAATCGACAATGTTGCAATGTAGCATGCACCAGGAGGGCGGCCTCGCCAGAATGGATTAATAAAGGAGCGCGAGACCGCTTGGGGGCTCGGCTCATACATGCCAACTGTTGTGTGTGTATCTACATTACCGCAGCCTGAACCGAAGGCCTAGCCTCAATATCAGTGCGAGTTCAGACAGGCCAGAACTCCACATCTGTGTCCGCCCTATCCTTACCATAGGCCTACACACACGTGGCCGCCAACCTTCAACGGCCAACATTATAGTCTTGCTGTCAGTCCTGCGGACATGCGCAGGCATGACAATGGTGTGCCGTAGGAGTGCAAGTGATGCAACCGTGCTGCACACACAAGTAAATAGGCTCAGTGGGAGGGAGGAGCAGCTGTGAGGCTACATAATACACATTGTCCTACCACATTTGCCAGCAGCAATACATGGCTAACATGAATCCCAAGGTCGCACAAATCACACACCGCGAAACTTGTATGTCTGCCAACACAGCATGCAGAACCACCAGTTAACACTAATCTCACTTACCTCTCACAGGTGATCAAGGATATGCACTCTGCCCGTGGATGATCACACCCCTCCGAGACCCGAACACCCCGGCCCAGAGGCAGTACAATGTGGCCCACAAGCGCACCAGGGGCATTGTTGAACGCACATTTGGCGTGTTGAAATCACGTTTCAGGTGCCTGGACATCACCGGTGGAAGACTCTTGTACAGCCCAGAAATAGTGTGCAAGATGATCACTGCATGTTGTGTATTGCACAACATATGTGTACGCACCAATGTACCATGGCTCCAAGTCCCAGAAGCACCAGACGATGATGAGGAAGATGATGCAGGTGGATCACACCCCACTGCAGCCGCAGCAGGAATAGCCCGAAGGAACACAATCATCAACAATTTCTTCGCATGAGCACGTCACATTGTGACTGTCCACAGCAATCATGGCACAGTACAAGATGACCACATGTGCCAGCATGTGCAAATAAAATCTTAGCAACACACATTCCCCGTGTGCATGTCAGTCCTCTGCATTAGCACATTACTCTGATGGGTGTAAGTGCAACATTGAGAGCTAACATTCGCATATGTTGCAAGAAGAGATGGCGTGTATGTCACCTCTGTACCGAGAGGCTGTTTAGGGCGTCACGTATTCGATATGCCATATCAGGGTGTCACATGTAGTACGTCATGCCACTCATCAGCGTCCCACGTGTACATGAACATGACATGAAGGCCGTCATTGGTGTTCAGGAAAAGACAACAGGGTGCCATTTGTGGTCAGAGATGTACCTGCCTGATGCAAATATACACCCTGTGTGTCAAGTCCCACAACATGAACAACATGGCCGTAAGGGGGATGTGGGCACAGTGGACACCTCAGCAACATTGGGAGATGCACACCAGCCTAGAAGCCAGCAGATCCACCTTGCGTGGAACACACCAAGGTGTCCCCAGGTCAAATGTGCCATGTACAGGTCACATGTGTACACGGATGTCATCCATCAAGAGTAGTGATCAGTGCCAGCTAATAGGTGCAAGGTGAGTGGCGAACCGCCTCCTCACAGCTACCTGCACCCATCACTGTCAGACTGCAGCAAAACAACACTGCTACATCAGAGCATGCAATACTGACCGTGAGGGCACGTACATGGCTGGTAAGGGTTCAACCATGCCAGAAGGCGAAGCAGTGACATCCCCCCCACCCAATCCCATCACATTTCCAGAATGCAAGCAGATGACAAATTAACATTGTGGATGACATCCCCTCTGTCTGAACTAAAAGGCAGTAGCACATCTGCACCTCCGACCTTGGGAATGCATGCGCCCGACACCCCCTGAGCGATACCATAGCAGCTGCTGACGGCTCCCACTCTACGCACAGCGCTAACCAGAGACCAACGTATACGTACCCCACACACAGGAGTCCTTGCTCGCAGTTCACTTGCATGGTATGACCTTCACACTTACGCACTGACCATCCCAGGAGTCCAAGCGCTCCACACTCAAACCAATCATTGCTCCGAGCTGAGGCTTCCACATAACTTTGACTTTGCCTTTGTGACACACAGCCCTATTTCATACATCGACGTGGGGCTAAGTTTGGAAATAGCGAGATTGTTGTTTTGGAGCAATGAGGCCCCAGCTAGTTCACACATTCCCAGTCATCTCACTGCTTATCTGGGTCACGGACATACATGCACATTGAAATCAGTTCCCAGGGTGCACCGTTGTTTGGAATCACTGCCCCTACATACATCCATACTTTCATACTTGCTTGATCATGGACATGACTCATCTGTGTGAATTTGAATGTCTTAATCACATTCGGTGGAGTGGTGAAGGTGGACCAGTACCTGGCCATGCACACGCTACTTTACAATGTTGCCCCATGGAGGGCCAGCCAGGGTCCTTTGGGGAGGGAAAAGTACATCATAGGAGAGGGAGTTCAGTCCGCAGTCTGATTTGTGTGTCATTGGTTGCCTAAACAAATGTAGCAGTCCATGTCGGGGGCCAAGGTGAGTGTCGCAGAGTATTAAGGGGGACAGTGGAGGGAGTTATTCCTGGGCATGATGCAGAGGGCAGAACCAAGCAGAAAGAGGCCATATGGCGGAGATGAATGCTACCGCTTCCTACTTAGCCCAACGGCAGATTCATCCTCATCATCGTCCTCCTATGTGTGATGTGCCTCACATGTGGGTGGTGGTGTTTTGTCTGTGGCAGTGTGTGGCAGTGACACATCAGGGGCCGGAGGTGGATTGTCAGCCGCACTGTGAGGCACTGACACATCAGGGGGCGGTGATGTGGAGGGAGTAGTGGCAGCAGCATTAATCTGCGCCAGGCCTTGTGGCCGCACTGCCATGATGAGGATCTGCAGGGCATGGTAGATCCCTGCTACATCTTGCTGGTGTGCAGCCGTGGCAGCCATTCTTCCCGCCTGCATCCGCTCCATGTTCTCCATGTTCCTCCCCATGTTGGCCAACTCACGGCTGAGATCGCTGGAGCCACTGTGACTAGACAGTTGTTCTTGTCTACGAGTCATGACTCCGGCGATGTCAGCCATGAATTGTTGGAGACCATGGAGCGGACTGTGGGTGTCTGTTAGGACCTGTAGGTGGTCCCTGATGGGACTTGGACACCCACGTATGGCATCTAGTTTGGCTGCCATGATGTCGAACCCCACCCGCACCTGCCCTGCCATCCCCTTCTGGCCCTGTGACACACGGCGTTGGAATGCCATGTGTTGCTCGTGGGGATCCTGGGAGACGGCCGTGGTGGTGGGTGCTTCCTGCTGTGTGGTCTGTGCAGGGGGTGGGTTCTCCTGGATGCAGCTGGGCTGCCCTGCTCCTGGGGGTGGGGTGCTGAGGGTGTCCATGAGCTGTTGGAGGGCGTTGGGGTCGATGGTGTGTAGGTCCTCTTCATCATCTGTGATGAGGAGTACGGTCTGCTCTGCAGGAGGTGATGATTCTCCCTCTGCAATGTGAAGGGGAGATGCAGTTTGACATTGTGTTCACATGTATGTTGACGCATTGGCCAAGTTTACAAACAGACTGCATGTCAATGTACATTGTGACTGTTTGTGTGGAGATGCCTATTTAATGCTGGACAGTTGACATTTCGCCAACATCACGGATGTGAGGTTGTATTTGTCCATTGTCATCTCACAGTTTCCTGCTATGCCAAATGCGAATGGCCATTTTCTACACACAAGCGGCAGCAGTTGTGTCCTCTGTTCTATTGTGAAAGTGTTGCAGTTTGGTCCACTTTGTTGTAAATGTTGAGGTGCTCTGAGTGTTATGTGTGTGTGCTGCATTGTGGGTGATTTGCCCCTTCAGCTCTGATTTGGCTGGCCCTTATCCCTTTCAGGGGGTGTGCCTTTCACTTCTGTGCTTATGCAGTGCTGAGCTGTTGCAGACTTGGGTAAATTGGGCTCTTGGTCAGAGTTGTGACTCTTGGGCATGGTTTGTCCGCAGATGTGCTGTACTTACTTGTGCATGTGTGCCATTGTGCCCATCTCCCCCGTCCCCCAGTCCCTGGTGGTTACTCACCCTGTTGCTGTTGTGTCAGGTCATGTTGAGCAGTGTCCGGTCCTCCGACTCCTGCCACCGTCTCCACACTGATGACTGTGGACACCATTTCCTCCATCTCATCCAGCTCCTCCTGTGGCGCAGGACTCCCACCCCAGTCTGCATTGCTGCTTTGCGGTTGTTGGCGAGTTTCAGCTTGGTTTTGCGCTTCACATCATTCCAGCGCCTCTTGACCTCTTCCATTGTCCTCCTCAGCACTCCGACTGCATTCACCTTGTCCACGATGGACTGCCATATTCCATTTTTGTTGCCAATGACACAGTGGAGGTGACGAACAGTTGTTGATGGTGTTCTGTCACCTCCGTAATCAGGATCCTGTTTTCCTGCGGACTGAACCGCGTCTTCCTCTTCTTCTTCTCCTTGCCCTTCCCTGACCCCGAGGTCCCAGGCTGGTCCTCTGTGGGGCTTGTGGGGTTCGGGTTGTCCTCTTTGCTTGCTCCGGCTACCTCCATGGTGCTTCGCAGTTGTTTGTGTTTTATTTGAATTTCATTTTTGCCGCTTTTATAGTGATTTTTCCTGCCTTACTTGTGGGACTTGCGGGCCTGGCGCTGCTTTTCGCTGGATTTTTATCGCAGTTGGGTCCATCGCAACCTTTCTTTCACGTTCGGGTTTCCTTTTTTTTTGCCGTCGCGGTAGTTGTATCGCGGACATTTGAGGCGTTATCGGAAAACTATCGCATGTTACCGCTGTGTTGGGAATACGATGTTGACAAGGAGTTATTTTCCCGCGAAAGACGTCGATATAAAAAATTGTGTTAGCCTATTTTGGCAATGTTTATCGCACGTTCTTGAGAATATCCCCCACAGTCTGTAAAGTTGCAGAGTCTCCAGCAGCACAGAGCCTGGAACCGGAGGGTGTCTGATGCAAAGAGAGTAGATTACAATATGAAACCTACTCTTTTTGGCATCAGACAACCTATGCGTGCAGGGCAGCAGGGGCCTGCAGAGTCTGCAGGGGGCACAGAAATGTGTGAGGCGGGCTGCAGGCTAATCGCACAGGAGGGTGCGATTAGCATTTCAAAGGCAGAAGACAGGAATTTAACATCCCTGCTGCCTGCTGGCCTGTTATTCACCCTCCCTTTACTGGCTCAGTGGCAGCACAGTGCCAGTAGAGAGGGGGTGAATGCCATTTTTTTAACGTATTTTCCAAGCACTTTTGTAAAATTCACTGGATTTTTACAAATGTCCTGATTTTGCGATTTTTTTGCAAATCGCGATATCCTGGTGGGGTCTGATTTGGGCTCGTCCGTCAGTTATAGCTTGGTTTCCATTAAAATCCTTCCTAAAACTCATGGTTTTTGCAATACAAAAAACCCACAAATGCTCCTTCTCTCTATTAAAAACTGTTGCCCTGGCAGCAGTAGCTCAAAAGATAAAATCACTGGCCAAAAATTTAGCCAACCAGAAAACCCTTATCAGTGGGCAATCTTAATACCTACTCAGTACCTAATTGTGGTTCAATACAAGCTTTGCCTTTGCTGTGCACAGCTGTGTTACTTTTTTCTTGAACGAGGATTTTATGTAAAATCAGGGACACTTGGACTGTTCTGTTGTCTAGTCATAGAGGAACTACTTGTACAAGGTAAGATTTGATATTCTTTGAGAACGGTTTCTTTCAGTATTTGTTATTTTACAAGTTCAGGTTTCACATTTCACTGTTCCATGTGTGAGTAATTTATCCAGTCCAGGTTTTTCCTTTGTGTTGGGTACTTGTGGTCCTGTTTTATTCTATAACAAAATCTGCACTTCTAATTCCAGAATACTAAGCAAAGAAAACCTGAACTGGCTACATTAATCACGGATAGACTTAGGAAATCTGAGAGCTCGGTGTTTTGTACCTACATATCCAGTTGCAAACTGTTTGCATGTTTTTGGGAAATCAATGCACCAAAAATGCTAAGGGGTGGTGCAAGTGACACCAGGCACCCTTTGATTGCTGACGACATCACAGGGATGAGAGTCTTCTATTTGCTGATAAAGGGTTGGTTATAAGAGAAATACTGTGCGGTGCTATGGATTTAATGAATGGACTATTGCACAATCTGACAATTGATCTGATGGGACCATTTCATATGCTTCCTTAGAAAGAGTCATATGCCCTTGTCCCTGTTAATTACTATTCCTAGCGGTCACAAGTCCGGATGGATTTTTGAAAGATGTTTTTGTGGAGAAGGGTTACCAGAAGAAATTATTTCTGATAATGGTGTTCAGATTACTTCAGAAAAAATACAGAAATTGTTGAAGAGGTGTGGTATTAAACATTCTAGAATAGTTTTATGCCACCCAGAGGCAAATGGTCAGATGGAATGATTCAAAAGAGTAGTAAAAAAGTTAATATAAATAGCCCTTAAATCAGGAATATGCCCAAGGAAATCCTTACAGGCAACCTTATTTTCATACAGAATGACTTTTAATTCTGTGATGGATAAGACACAATTTGAATATTTGAGGGGATTCAGACCAGTGACCAAATTGATTCTCTGGTGGCTCATTACTAGACAGAAACAGAAGTATTGGGGATCATCAAAAGAAGATGTGAAAAGGAAAGAGAATTAAAATAAATACCAGGACAAAACGAATTTTTGTATGAATTGTAAACTTGGAGGTGTAGGAAGTGAGTCCGGTGTTGTTGTTGAACAGTATGAAAGAGTGAAGAAGCCAAGTTTTGTCCAGAAAGGAGTACCCTATTGGTCTGAACCACAGAGAGTGGTAGACACAATGCAATCAGGCTGAAAGATGGCAAGATACAGAATTTACACAAAATATTGTTTTGTCATGGTGTTAATGGAAAGCGAAGAGCTGTGGTAGGAGTCAGAGTTGAAGTTCAGTCAGAGGATGGAGGGGTTTTCGTGGACAACAATAATGGGATGGTGGGCATGGAAAAGAATGGAGTTGTCAGCGGATCAGGCAGCGCTCCAAAGAGGAAGAGTGGATGTATCTTTAGAAACTTCAACTTGTGCAGAGGATTGTCAGGATAATATCCAAGTCCCGGGTTCTTTCAGTTCATCAAGTGGAGGTGGGAGATGAAGTGTACAAGAATGTGAAGTACCTAAGAGATCTGATGATTTTATTTTAGGTTAGCATTTAGTGATTCCAGTTCAGGAATGTTAGTTTTTTTATGTTCTGTTAGTTCAATTGTGGCCTACTGTGTTTTGCAAAGGAGGTGTGAGGTTTTATGGAAGTAGCGAGTGAGCTAGCTCGTAGTAATGGATGTAGTGAGTGGATGGAACACTAAGGTGGAATGTGGAATACATGTGCACGGGGATGAAATGAATGAGAGTGAGAGAAAGTGGTTAGGTGTATGGTGGTAGAAGAGATTCTGCATTGCTCTACTGTTGTAATTCACCTTTTCGCTTCAATAAACGTACAGTGAAATTCACGCTGTACAGTCTCTAAGGGCCAGATGTATCAAAAAACCATTTGCGATTCCCAAATAGCGATATTTACCGAATCGCTATTTGAGAATCCGAAAACGCGATGTTGCAAAAAAATAGCGATTTGGTAAAAATCGCAATCGCAGTTACAGATTAGCAAATAGCGATTCTGTATTTGCGAATTCGCAAATTAAGAAATCGCAAATTGGCGAATCTGCTATTCTGGTGCAGTTTGATGACATCACAAGCAGGAAGTGTGACTGCCCATGCTGTCTCAGAGTGCCTGAGGCTGTGTGAGAGGCTGAGAGCAGGAGCACACCACTCAGGAGCCCATCAAGAGTGCCAAGACAGGCACAAAGACACATCATGGCCACACTGGAGAAGGTAAATGAGCCTGCAGGATGCAAAAGAAAACAGAAATTCAGTGAGAAAGAATTGGAGGCCCTCATTGAGGAAATGGTGAAGAGCCATGAACAACTCTTCAGGAAAAAATCACTGCACATACCAGAGTCAGAGAAGAGGAAGATCTGGCTGGAAATACAGGCAAAAGTAAATGCCATTGCGGTCACACAGCGCTCCATTGAAGACCTATGCAAGCGCTGGTATGACTTGCGCTCAAGGGCAAAAGAGAAGGTGGCAAGCAGGCTAGCGGAAGCAAAGAAAACTGGTGGAGGACCATCTACACAGCCAGCGTCCATACCCCTGGAGGACTTGGTGGAGTCCACCCTACAGCCAGAATTCATCAGTGGCATAGCAGACATTGACAACTCAGCCACAGACAACACCAGACAAGGTAAGATGCATGCTAAATTACCCCTGAGCCATCACTCACTAAACACCCCACTTAGAAATGACCCAATGATCAAGTAAGAGTGCCACTCCAGTCCACAATGTTGTTACCACCCAGCAATGCATCATGGGAGATGCAGTCCCAAACATGAGATAGTAAAGCAGTGACACAGAGAAACATATCCGCAGTTCACTCACACCAGTCAATGACCAAGCTAAGCACAGCATCTTGGTATACCAACTCAAGTAAATTTATTTTGAAAATAACATAAAGCAGGATAGACAGTAAATAGTTCTCTTTTATTCACAGGAGAACCTGCGCCACAGGGTGAAGACACACAAATTGATGAGGCACCTGAGCTACAGCAACAGGGAGTGGAAGAAGAGTCAGATACAACAACCCAAACAACACCTGCACCAAGACCACGCAGGTACACTGTGGCTCCACTACAGGAGTTGGAGGGAGGAGTGGAAGACATCCAGGATGATCCACAGTCAAGACCCGAAAAGCAAGCACAGCGTCAAACCCATCAGTCTCCTGTGCAGCGTAGCAACAGCAGTTGCTTCAGACGCAGAGCAAGGTCACAACATGTCGCTGGCGAAGGAGAGGAATCCACTGTCTTCTCTGGGCTGGAGGGCACTATGGTGAAGGTGCAGCGGCTGCAATTAAAAAGCATGCGATCAATGCAGAGGCAGCTGGTGTCACTAAATCATAACATGACTGACATCAAGGATGGCATCAGGGAGCTTAACAACACTGTTGCAGAGGGTCATAGGGCTAATGCAGACAGTATTAAGGACATGACTGTAGCAATCAAAGAGCTATGCACCCCCATGCAGATGGACCATGGCTCTAGGCGCCGTGAAAAGCAACGCCTAATTAGCCATATGGAAGGGTACACAAAGGCAGTCAACCGTTTGTGCAATGCCACAGCTGTCCTGTCCAGACACACCGTGTCCATGCAGGTGGAAATGGCCCACTGCAGCCAGGATGTTGCCAGGGGATTGGTGCAGGTCACCACTGCTGTTGAGCAGTTAGAGACAGCCAACATAGCTGGCACCGGTATTCTGGGTGCAGGGGATAGTGAGGAGGCCTCCAGTCACAGCATCATCACTCCACCGGTGACTGAGCCCAGATGGCAGAGTGTAAGGCAAGGAACAGCATCCAAAGCCTCATCAAGGGAGGGCAGTGTGAACATTGACCGTTCTAGTACTGTGTGTGGGTGCAAGAAATAGTTAGTGCTGTGGCCGAGGCATGCAAATGGGTGAGGTAACCCATGGCATACGATTAAAAGGGTTGTAATTTGTGCATGGACTGTATATATGCCATGATGAGCAACACAAGGCACACACCAGTGAGGATTTTGAGGCTGTGTGCACACATATTACCTGATGTTAAGGTCAATAAAACACAGTTGTTCAACAGTCATGAGTTGCTTTGTCTCATTACTCACCTAGAAATAGTTTCGTGTGATCTAATCACGTCTCTGTCTGCCATCTGCCGCACCTACACCACCTGCTGCTCTGCGAGGTGGCCGTGGTTCATCCTCCTCATCAGAGTCCGAGTCTGTGGTGTCCAATGGGATGCCGTTGGTTGTTGCCAGGTTGTGTAGCATGGCACAGGTGGCAACGATTTTACAACATATCTCTGGCCTGTACTATCGTGCACCTCCACTTTTGTGTAGGCAGCAGAACCTACTCTTCAGAAGTCCGAATGTCCGCTCCACGACATTGCGTGTCGACTTATGTGCAGCATTGTATCTCCCTTTACTCGGAGTTGCTGGATTGAGATATGGTGTGAGCAGAAAGGAGCGCACTGCATATGCGCTGTCACCTACAGGATGAAAGGCACAACATTAATCACTGTCACATTGCAACAGATCTAAGGAATGTATCAGAGTGAGTTACATGCATTTACCTAGCAGGTATCCTTCTTTAAATTCACCCCTAGTGAGACGTGTGTATATTCCACTGTGCCTAAAGATGTAAGAGTCGTGCGTACTACCAGGAAATTTGCCCACAATGTCTGTGATAATGTGTGAGGCATTACATATGACCTGGACATTGATTGAATGAAAGGATTTCCTGTTCCTATACACATATTCATTAGTTGAGGGGGGACAGATTGCGACATGTGTCCCATCAATGCACCCAATTACATGTGGGAATTGTGCCATCTGGTAGAAATCCATTTTTGTCTTCTGCAATCCCTGTTGCGTAGTGGGAAATCTTATGTAATGGTGCATTCTCTGAACCATTGCATCCAGGAAAGCATTAAAATAGCGTGACAGGCAACTTTGTGACACCCCTCCAGCTACAGCTATCACCCCCTGGTAGCTCCCTGATGCCAGTAGGTGCGGTGAACACAGGACCTGCACATGTGTTGGAATGGCTTGGGTCCTGCGGGTCTGATGCTCCAGTATGGGATGTAGGTCATCTATCAGGTCTAGTATAGTAGCTGAGTCTAGCCTATACTTCTCATGTATTTCTTCTTCTGTCTGCTGAAACAGGGTAATGCGCACTCTGTAGGTGCGTTCCTGTCTCCTCCTCCTTCTCTGTACTGCTGCTTGAATCCACATCCTCCTCGCGATGACATACAGGGCTGCAATTGTGGAAGATTCTGAGGCACTCTGGGCCTGTTTAAATAGTGTGCACCTGGTTACTACCTGCCTTGAGTTGGTGGTAATTTGCGATTTCTTATCAGCGAATCTTAGCTCATTCGCAATTCGCGTATTTTCATACATTTCTCTGCAATTTCTAATAAAAAAATCGCAAATTCTGACTTCGCAAAGTTGGGAATCGCTAAATTAGATTTCGCTAACTTTAGATTCGCTAACTTAGAAATCGCAAATTATGGATTCGGTATTTCTGCGATTTCTAAATTTGTGATAGCGTTAGCTTTCATACATTGCAAACAGCCATTCTGCGATCGCAAACGGCCGAATTCTGCTAATCGCACCGTTTGCGACCGTGGAATGGCTTGATACATCTGGCCCTATATTCCTTGATGGTTCATGCAGAGTCTACATTACATATTGTAAACAAGCCTTTTGAGCCCTGTTTACTTTGTTTTGCTGCTGATGACTTCATGACTCCTGATACCAGGGGTAGTAAGGACAGTCTAGGTGTACAGGTAAATTTCCTCCATTTCTATATTGCAAGTGGTGTTTTACAAATGGCTTCAAAAATCTTGAAAATCCTGGTGTGTTAGCCTCATCATACTACAGGTTGGAGGACCCTCAATCCACATCATATTGAAGGTAACCCTGGGCGTAGTTCGCATAGTAGCGCTACGCGTAGCTACGCAAAGTGCACTTCGCACTACGTGAGCTACGCGTAGCACTACGCGAACTGCGTAGTGCGGTAGGAAATGCTGTTCGCAATGATTGCACAGTGCCCGATGCGTGTCCGCACTGTGCAATCATTGCAAACGGCATCGTGCACAGTGCAAGCGGTCGTTTTCTGCCGCTCGAGTAGATTTGTACTCGAGCGGCAGTTTTCTCAACGCGGACTGGTAGTTTCTCATCGCGAGCGGTCGCGAGCATACGCGACCACTCGCAATGAGAAACCTGACCTCCCCGCGTTGAGAATCTCGCCGGGAGGTTTATTTTCCACGCTCGCGATCGGCAACTTGATGTTGCTGATCGCGAACGAGGAAAAAGTTTCGCCGGGATGTCATTTTGCTCGCTCGCGGTCGCCAACTTGACGTTGAGGACCGCGAGCAAGCAAAAAATGCCTGCTACGCTATGCTACGCGTTTTTGCACTGTGCTATGTGCAATTCGCGTAGCGCATAGTTGCGCAAACTACGCAAACTACGCGAGCGTAGTGTAGTTTTCCGCCCAGGCTTAATTGAAGGCACAAGTGCCTGTTGACAGTATTACATGCATAGGAAAGTGCCAAGAGTCCACTGAAAAGGCAAATGGTGCGGTATGCAAAACAGATGTAACATAACAGCTGAAAGGAGAGTAATTTAACATAATTTAAGCTAACTCAAGAGGTACATGGATAAGAAGACAGCACAAGAAGTGATTCTCCCTGAGTTATAGCAAAAAAATCACTGAGTCAGCAAACAGGCATTCAGTAACAGTGTCATGCAGCTACACAGCATAGTCATCTTGCTTGATTCTTCTGTCCACAATATCAGCGATAGGTTTTCAGTATGTTTGTAGTGTTACTGTCTTTTTCGGTCATTCACTAAATTGCCTAATAGTCTTGTGCGTCTTACTATTAATTTTAGATCAGTGTATAATTGTTTTATATAGTTTGTAAAATAATATCTTGTGAAGGAGGTCACTCATTGTGAATGTCCAGAAGATGCAGTTCTTGAGTGACTCATTACTGCCATGCAAATGAAACAACCTCTTGCCTTGAATCTACTTGAAGGGGAAGACAAGGAGATATACCGAAAGCACGTGAAACTGGCTAGAGCAGCACTTGGACAGCTCAAAAGCAGGTCACACACCCATTATGCTACTTAACTATGAAGGACACCGAAAGGACAGTGCATCATAGATACTAATTGAAGCATTTAAAGCTGGAATTATGCACTTAGGGCCTGATTACCATGGTGGACAGACATCGTCCCGGGGATGGGGACCGCCCGCCTATAAGGTGGCGGTCTCACATATGGCATTACAATGCGGCCGCCACTACGGCGGCCGAAAGTGCCATGTTTTCCATTGCGGCGGGTGGAAAAAATGCAAGTTTTGCATTTCCCTGCACTACGTGGCAGTAACCACGCGGTGCCTGCAACATGGTGCAGGGAAATGGGTGCCCCCCCAAAGTGCAAACCCGAACTGCCCTTGCTCAAGGGGGGCCCGCATCGGGCCCCCAAAGTTCATCCCCACCAGCCTTTCCATGGCCGGTGTACCACCATGGAAAGGCTGGTGGGGATGGACCATCACAATCCCAACGGCTGTGCCTGGTAGGCACCGCCACCATGTATGGGATTGTGAGGGCCTGCAGCACTGGCGGGCTCAAGGAGCCCTCCGACTGCCACGGTACCGCCCGCCATTATAATATGGCGGGTGGAAAATGGCCTCACGATGGCGGTGAACTGGCCACCGACAGCCTGTTGGTGGCGGGTTCACCGCCATCGTAATGACCCCCTTACTTCTAAGTTTACCTTAATGGCGGGGCTTTTCCTGACCAGCTTCCCCCTTCCATTGTGACCGAGTCTCAGTTCAGTCCATCTTGCAGTTTACACTGTTTTGTAATTTTTTTATACACTATTTAATTCCATTCCTCAAATCTTTGGACTTCGTACAATGCAGACCAGCCTTCTTATTTTTACAAATGCTGTCTGATGAGTCCACATACATTGGCATGACTAGTTATAGAAAAGATGAAATTAAACAAAGGAAAAGTATGATGCTTTAATGTATGTTTTTAATTATTTGGAATAATGTAAATGTTGTTTAAAGTGTCTGACCAAATTCTAGTATATATTAACATTTTATGGATTTTTGTAAATTTTTTATCAACATGATTTTAATTAGATATATTGCTTGATTGAAAGCCTGTAAATCTTCCAAAGAGAGAAGCCTCTTGGAAATACGTTGGTCACGACATGCTCAACCCTCAATTCAATATGGCAGTGGTGTCTAGGCCTACACAAATGTTATACAACTTCATAGTGGACAGCGTAAAATCAAAAAGGCTGGAATATCTGAAGGTGTCACATATGACTTAGAGCCAAAAGAAGGTATGAGCAAGTCAAACAAATGTGGACACAGACCTTGATGGGCGGGCACCATACCACAACTGGTATTGTAGGGGAAGTGTTGTTACATCCTGTCCACTTACCCTTTACTACAAAACAGACTTACCATTTTTAAGTAAGGTACACCTTACAACCCCATTACTTCACAGACAGCTAGCTGAAGATTCAGACCAACCAAAACAAAGGGGACACTGGCCCCTCTCCAACAACACAGCATCAATTGCATTCAGCTCTGTACATTGCCTTTAGAAGACTGCTCTTCTTTTTTTGGCCTCACCTTGCATTGTGATTAACCCTGGGCAAAGCACTACGCTACGCTCGCGTAGTTTGCGAAGTTTGCGCTACTTCGCACTACGCGAATTGCATGTAGCACAGTGCAAACACGCGTAGCGTAGCGGTCATTTTTTGCTTGCTCGCGGTCCTCAACGTCAAGTTGGCGACCGCGAGCAAGCAAAATGACATCCCGGCGAGACTTTTTCCTCGTTCGCGATCAGCAACATCAAGTTGCCGATCGCGAGCGTGGAAAATAAACCTCCCGGCGAGATTCTCAACGCGGGGAGGTCAGGTTTCTCATTGCGAGTGGTCGCGTATGCTCGCGACCGCTCGCGATGAGAAACTACCAGTCCGCGTTGAGAAAGCTGCCGCTCGAGTAAAAATCTACTCGAGCGGCAGTAAAAGACAGCTCGCACTGTGCAAGATGCCGTTTTCAATGATTGCACAGTGCGGACAAGCATCCGGCACTGTGCAATCATCGCGAACAGCGCACTACGCAGTTCGCGTAGTGCTACGCGTATCTCGCGTAGTGTGAACTGCGCTTTGCGTAGCTTCGCGTAGCGCTACTTCGCGAACTACGCCCAGGCTTAATTGTGATCCTTGTAGTTATATATTAACTTGTGTTTGGAACACACCTGCTTTAAATACAACAGTATTAAGAGATACAAATGTGCATTTCAAGAGGACTTCAGAAACTGAAGGCAGTTAGACTTGTAGAGGAAGGTTCTGAGGAGACAAGGGTGCCCAGGACTGCTCTTTTACTCATATTACAGAGGTACAGAAACTCTTACCCACAGGTGACTGTCATAAAATTATTAAAGTGTTATTAGGTGGATAAAACATGACAATGAAAGTATACGTTATTTCATCAAAACAATTCTGTCTTATTTGTCAGAAAAATGAACAGTGTTACTTTACAATTGGACAGGCAAGACTTTCACTCCTGGCCTGTTTTAACAAATCAACAGATACTGCTGGAGTAAAAATGAATGCACATTTAGCTGGTTCTCAAAGTAGCCTTTACTTTATTCTCTTACCTGTCTGTCCCCTTCTATTTTCAAGCCAGCCTGGGCTTGCTGCTCTGACTCATCCCTGGCTGGGACACATGTCCTAATCACTGCTGGCATGTCGAGCAACAATATGCATTCATGAGTTGAACCAGTGCCCCCCTGGTGCTTGACCCATAATGCACTTTGCAGCTGTGCTGCTGTTTCGGCCAATATGCGCTGGGAATAGCCAGCATTGTGTAGAGATGAATGGGGAGCATGCAGAGAAGCCACACTCAGCTTTACTGCCTTGTTCATTACATCCTGACAGAAGGTGTGGCACCAGGCGAACTACATAGACACAAACAAAAGACTCACCGGCCCTAAATATGAGTGGTTCAGAGTTTTACTGATCTCTGTGCAAACCACACTCCGTGCAGGAATTCCAATTTCTGTGATATTTACGTACAATTTAATTGAACTCTTCTGAAGAATGAGTAGGCTAGAGCATAGGGGTGCTGAAACTTGTGAACAATAAAAAGATGGCTTGGCATTTGGCAAAAAAGCACTGTTCTGACGCAGCACTGCTTTATCTGGAAAACAAAAATTAATAAAGGGGTCATGGCAAAGTAAAGCCCCTATATTGCCTAGGCAATCCCCAGGAGAATTGACAACTAGATATGCACCTTAGTTGTCATAAATGTAAGGTACACCTTTTCTAGAACTTCAAAGTGACTTCCCTGGAGGTTCTGCACAGCTAACAGGATGCCTCAAGGAGACACAGGGTAGTATATGGGTGGATGTTGATTAAAGACACTCTTTAAAAGGTAGGACAATAAAGAGGCCGCAGCATGAAACTCTGATCCCCTAAAAGCATGAATCACTTTCCTTAGCTGTGATGAGTGGAAAGTGCCAAACCTAAGAAAAACCCATCTATCACTTAAAAGTCTAGGATATTGGTGGATTTGCAAGTGGAGGCCTGTGTCCCATTAAGAACACCAATATTGAAAGTGCAGTCATTTCAGGTATATACCTTAAGGGTAAATAGCCTCAGAGATTGACCTTAAGGGTAATTAGCCTACCAGATTGCGGAAGTAGGAGGCCACTTTTAGAGGAACAATCTTTAGTTCAAAGATCAATCCTCTCAAGATCCAGGGACCCAATAAAAGATGGCAATGAGAGATGTCGAAAAATAGAGGAGTTCTGAGTGGAGAGGGGGACATTGGAACTATCCAGGGATGACTTATTGCCAATTGTAATAGAAGAGGAAACCAGATCTTCCAGTGGCAATAAGAAACCACTAAAAGGACTTCTGCCTTGCCATCCCTGATTTCCCATAGTACTCTGGTCATCAAATGAAATGGCTAAAAGAGTTAAGACCCCCCCATCTTCGGAGATCAGAGACCAGGCAGTACAACGATCATCCCCACTCTAGAGTTAGTGAAAAGGTGTGGGAGAATAACAATCAGGGATTATGCGAAGAGATTAAACCATGGTTAGCTGAATCAAACCACTATTGAGTGGAAGAGAAGGTGAAACAGACAGAGGAACAGAGAAGATAAAAAAAGATCCCCATCTCCTCCATTGACCAGAGAAGTTGAGCTGACTCCTTTTCCAGTGTCACCCTCCAACCCCTGTCGCTGGAATCCATTTGAGTACCAGTGGAGAAGCAGGAACCAGGAGAGCTCCTCTGGACAAGTGAGCAGTCACAAGCCACCAATGAAAATCTTTAGAAATTTAAAGAATCACAAGAACTAAGATCCCATAATCCTGAAGCTTAGGACCCAATGAGTCAAAAGATGCTGGACCAAAGGATGAAGGTTCAAACGAGCCAACAAGATTACCAGTTGGGAGACTGACTAGTCACCTTGACTCTTTAGCATTCCTGAGTCAATTCCCATGGTTGAGCAAGGAGGACTGACAGAAGTTAAACTCGTTTGTTTTTAGCTGGGGAGATTCTGGTATAAGCACATGACCCAAGTCTGTTTGAAGACTGTTCCTATAAATGGAAGAGTCTGAGATTGGTCGAGGTGAGAATAATCAGTAAAACCTTTGGTTCTGGAAAACGTGTACACCCATGAAGAACATTGGACGATGCATTGAGAAAATATGTTTTAGCTGTCCAGTCTTCTCAGCTTTATAAGGTTCTAACTAACCCTGGGCGTAGTTCGCGAAGTTGCGCTACGCGAAGCTACGTGAAGTGCACCTCGCACTACGCGAGCTACGCGTAGCTACGCGAACTGCGTAGTGCACTGTGCAAAATGCTGTTCGCACTGATTGCACAGTGCCGGATGCTTGTCCGCACTGTGCAATCATTGAAAACGGCATCTTGCACAGTGCGAGCTGTCTTTACTGCCGCTCGAGTAGATTTTTACTCGAGCGGCAGCTTCTCAACGCGGACTGGTAGTTTCTCATCGCGAGCGGTCGCAAGCATGCGCAACCACTCGCAATGAGAAACCTGACCTCCCGCGTTGAGAATCTCGCCAGGAGGTTTTTCCACGCTCGCGATCGGCAACTTGATGTTGCTGATCGCGAACGAGGAAAAAGTCTCGCCGGGATGTCATTTTGCTTGCTCGCGGTCGCCAACTTGACGTTGAGGACCGCGAGCAAGCAAAAAATGACCGCTACGCTACGCGTGTTTGCACTGTGCTACATGCAATTCGCGTAGTGCGAAGTAGCGCAAACTTCGCAAACTACGCGAGCGTAGCATAGTGCTTTGCCCAGGCTTAGTTCTAACCCCACTTTCTTTATGCTGGGAAAAAGACAAGGCAAAAATTAACCATGTAATCTAAGTACAGAAAGATGAGAATGCTTCAAGACTGCATGATACCCACCAATGGAGTTAGAATTTTGGTAAAGACTATGGGAGTCAAGTCCTGTCC
The DNA here is from genome assembly GCA_963921515.1 of Calotriton arnoldi. Classification (NCBI taxonomy): domain Eukaryota; kingdom Metazoa; phylum Chordata; class Amphibia; order Caudata; family Salamandridae; genus Calotriton; species Calotriton arnoldi. The sequence goes on along the minus strand of CAWUFW010002935.1, from coordinate 1,425,520 downwards.
GAAAGGCAGGATTCATAATTTGTAATGCTGATCCATGAAACAAAAGTGAAGGTGTCTTTAGAAATCCAGTTACCCTGGAATGTGTACATAAGTTGTCTTTAAAGTCCAGTGAAGCTAGAAAGTTCCCAGTACTGATGAGAAGTAGAACTGACTGCACTGTAGCCATTTTGAAAGGTTGGAAGGGAATGAAGATATTCACCCTTCTTAGATAAAAGATGGGCTGAAAATCCCCTGAAGTCTGTTGAACTAGGAGTATAATGAAATAACAATGAAAACCTTTCTCTGCCTTGAGAACAGGTATCACTGCTGCCTTTGACAGTAGCTCTGCACTCCTCTGAGGTAGATCTTGTTGTTTGAGAGGACCTTATGGAGTTGTGATGACCTGGATCTGGAAAATTGATTTGGAGTCTTTAGAAATTGAGGGGCATATTAGCAAGGGCCATTATCTCCGCTTTTTTGGCTCTTAGAGCCAAAAAAGCGGAGATAATATTACCGCCCTATTACCAAGGCGGGTGCTAACATGCATTAACGCATGTTAGCACCCGTTTTCCCCACGCCTCGCTCTGCATCTCTAATGAGATGCAAAGTGGGCGTTCCTTCCCAGGATAACAGGAGAAATGACGCTAACCGACATTTCTCCTATTATCAAGCTGCAGGCGAACATGCAGAGCGATTAGAAAAGTAGCGCTAACCGCGGTTAGCGCTGCTTTCTAACGCCTGCTCTCAATATGACTTAGCCATGATATCCAATGGAAGGTGGATATCATGGCTGAGTCTGTCCTGCCCTATCAGCAAGCTATCGCCAAAAGTTGTGTGATTATCGCTGGATTTCCAGCGATAATCGCACATTTGGCAGTTAGCGCTTGCAATTTTATCACTGTTGAGATGAGCGTTGCTGATAGCACGCTATCTCAGTGATAAAATTCAGCGTTAGTCAGGCGATAATTATCCTCGCGCTAAGCGCGCTGAGCGATAATTATCGCCGGACCTTAGTAATATGCCCCTGAATTTCTAACCCTTAGCTAATGATCTACAACACCCACTCATCTAAAAAGAAGTTGCCCAGATACTGCATTGGTTCAGAAGATGACCACCAACGAGCTCAGCAAAGACATGGTTTGGAGTTGCAGGGCTATGGTTGTTAGAAACTGGCTTGAACCAAGATTTGTCAGAATAGGGGACTGCCCAGCCTTGACACCTACTTGGAAAGGACTGCCATGACTTCTTAGCAGGAGCAGGACCAAAGACTCAGCAATATTCAAACCTTTACATGAAGAAGACGGACTGGAGCAATCAACTTTTAATCTTCCATCAATTACTTGACCAAATACTCTAACTGAGGACCAAAGAGCTTAACTCCACTGTAAGGCAGGTGGCTGAGAAAATCTTTTTTTTTAGAAATGTCTGCTTTAGAAAGATAACCAACCTCTAAGTCAATATGTTTGCAGTCCTTGACTTTTGTATGATGGCCCAATGCATTTTGGGTGTTGTAGTCTTGTTTTTCTTCCATGTAGCTAATTAGACTAACACATCTCAAATCAGTGATTTGTTAGTGAAAAGTTCAGGATTGGAGAGAGTGTCTGTAATCACATGGAGTGAGGTGGTCACCTTAGTCCACCTTCTAGGATCTCATCCAGATAATACACCTAGATCATACAGAAGCAATTCAAGCTGGAGCTGATACGCGAAGCCCATCAAACCAGATGTCAGAAAGAACCCGACTTGTTTTCCATGATTGTAAGACATGCTGAACAGTCTCCTCCTTGTTGGATTTCAACAGCTAATGCATGAACATTCTGCAAAAGTGACTGGAGGCACATATAGCATATGTATTGGACCTAACTGAAAACAAAGAGGCAGCACAGGCCAGTTTCAATGTAATTTAAACTTCCTGTTTATGGCATCAGAAGAGATTGCATCTCAAAAAAACTCCTTTCACATACACAGTTACTCACCCATATACTACTGACACATTCACTCACTCACACAGACGCAAATTCCACCATTAATATTCCACCTTTACAGTGGAAGGAAATACCTCCTGAAAATGTTAAAAGAGCTGATTTCTTTGGGAAAGGAAATGCTGCAAAACTGCCTTCTCCCCTTCGTTCTATTCTCTGCTTAACACTTTACTTATAGAGACATGTAAAGACAAACTATTAGTCTTATTACATTGATACTGGAGGGAACAATCTTCCTCCTCATCAAGGGAAGCCATATCAGGGAAGTCCAAAAAGCACAAATGTGCTGAAGGACTCCCGTCTGAGTACCTCCTTGAGTGAGGGACCATTGTGTGGAGCTAAAGTTACTTCTACAGCCTGATACAGCAAAGCTTGCAATATCACTAAGAGTGACAGAGATTATATCAGGCAAAGCACAGGGAGTGTTTCCTGAATTAAATAGGAGAAACTGGAGAATGCTTAAAGTGTGATATTGCCATGAGCATTTCCCGCCTTCCATGATGGCAAAAGCTGCACAGAATCTCATTTAGAACTTCTTGCCTGGAAACGAGGAATGCTTCCCACATCTCCAGTTACCAAGGCATGAGTTTACGATCCTCTTGTGAGATCGTCAGAAGACTCCAAGGAACTGGACTCTAGAGTCAACCCCTGCTTGGGGATATGGGCTTGCCCAGATGCCAAGAGAAAGAGCATATCCTTTTTCTGCCCAGCATATTAAACCCCTCAGCAAAAAGGCTTGTGGGTGAGGATGTTAATAACAAGGCTGCAGAAGAAAAGCCTCTAAAACAAGTTTGTATTCAAGACAACACAAAATCAAATATATTAGTTTGCTAAAAGGTTCCAGAGCATTCTTAGCACAGCTGTTGGGGCAACAGTATGACACCATCATATATATATGTCACCAGTTGGCAATTATAGTTAGGACCTAGTTTCCATAGGAAGAGCGTTTTTTCGTTTGCCAATACTTTTGCTGCCGTTTGACGAATCTTCCAGAAATTTTAAAAACTGATTTGACGCTCACTTCAGCTGCTATCTTAAACATTTTGGGCTGATCCGTCAAGCAGGGGCTGAGAACCAGGGGTTGCTTAAAAGCGTGTTTTCCCCCATGTTAATTTCCATAGGACCTTTAGACATGGTTACAGCCCGAACTGCTGAACAAAATTACACCAGATTTGGCAGGAAGGCAGATGTTGGTCTAAGGAAGTGCCTTTTTGTGATGTGGTGTAAATCCGTTCAGGAGTTGTGGAGTTATTTAAAGGTTTTTCAGATACATAACTGGAGACACGGAGGATCTGCAACCCCTCCCGAGATCTCGTGCTGAGATCTGATTGGCTGCCAACACTTCAATCCAGGAAGTGCTGGCAGCCATCTTGTGATTCAGTTGAGCCGAGTCACAGGAAAAACATTGAAAAAAAAGGGGGCAGGGTAGCTGACCCCCTAGGCCTCTTGGGATGGGGGGCTCCTGCTTTGTTTAATATAGGCCCCCAGGTGGGCCAGGCCCAGTGGGGCATTGTGGAAACATAGGAGGGGGGGCATCGGACCCACCTCCTGAGGATTTTCAAAACCCTGGGGACCACCACCTTCCTGGGGCAATAACAAGATTATATGCGGGGGAGCCTCACTGCTCCCCGCTGCCCAGGGGACCACCACCTCCCGGGGCACAGATTTACATTAAAAATAATGTGGGGGTGCCCCTATGGCCTCCCAGGCTGCCCCGGCTGCCCCAGGCCCCGACGCCTCCCCTGGGCCCTTAATCTATTGGCCCCCGCAGCCCCGGGGACCGCCACCTAATAGAAATGCAGGGGGCCTTGCGGCCCCCCGCAGCCCGGGGACCAGCACCTCCGCAGGGCTCAAATCAAATATATGCAGGGGGTCCGTTGTGGCCCTGGGGACCACCACCTCACCCGGGCAAATTAGAACAAAGAAGGGGTGCCACGTGCCCCCCCTCATGGAACCCTAGATGGCCATAGGGACCGCCACCCCCCAGGCCTGGCTCCTGCAATGTCCTGCGGTACCCACCCCTTGGACATTGATGCAGGAGCACCGTTCCTGCCAAGCCATAGCAAACACTGCTCTGCTTTGCACTTTGCACTTTAAATGTTGGCATACTACTCACAAGGCGCTATGTGAACAAGGCCTCTGGTAGGCTGAAACGCGTCATGGCAGGCATGCTGAGCTTTTAAATAATAAATACTCACTTGCACTTACAGCTGGGTCTATTTTCATCTGTTCCGGTTTTCATGAGCTTTGTGATTCCTGGGATCTTGGAGGTGAAACTTTCGACATCTATATATATATATTAATATATATATATATATAATTAACACTCATAAACTTTTTAAAAACACACAGTCACTGGATGATGTCATCAGCGATGTCATTTGAGATGTCATCAGTGATGTCATCAGTGATGTCACTGTCCATGTCATGAGTGATGTAATATGTGAGGTCATAAGTAGTGCATTGTGGAGGCGCGAGTTATAGTTAAATCAGCTAACTGTATCTGCTGAATTTCACTGGTTTTGTACGAGTGAAACCCGAGCCTAACTATACTGTCCCTGTAACCTTTAATTTTTGGAGTGAATTTCTATGTTTTTAATTCCATTTCCTAACTATAATGTCCCTGTAACCTTTGGTTTTTTCAGTGAATATATATATATGTGTGTTTGTGTGTGTGTGTGTTAAAACATACATGTAGAAACATCAGGGAACATGTGTTGTAGCTTCTTTGAGACTGGAAAACACAAGAAACGGTTAGAGGGTGTGTTAGAACTGGGGTATTTGTTTTGCAGAGGTATGCACCCTGTCCAAGCAGGAACCACCACTCTAGTCAGGGTAAGCTAGATACACACTAAAGGATAACCTGTGCTCACCCTCTGGTAGCTTGGCACAGGGATGTCAGTCTTATCTAAAGAGGCAATGTGTAAAGTATTTGTGCAGCACACACACACACACACACACAGTAACACAATGAATATACCACAAAAATACTCCACAAAGAGTTAGACAAAATAGATTATATTTTTATGAGTAAAACAAGACTACAATGACAAAAATCCAATGAGTAGAACTGGAGTTATGAATTTTCAAAGAATAAATTAAAAAAGTAGAGTTAAGAAGCAAATAGCGCTTAGGGGTTACTTGAGGTTGCGCTGGGCAGGGGTAAAATCCAAAGTTTAGGCCAACCGTGATGGAGGGCAGGTTCACTACAGGACTCATGCAGGTCCCACTGAAAAAATACCTTGGATGGAACAAGTTTTAACGTCGAAGACTCAATGCGTCGGTTCCGATCCACCCAGGTGATGAAGACTTTATCAACGAACCCCTTTACGATGCAGGCACTGCATCGTCCTTGAGCCACACTGTCCGTCATCATCGAACCACGCAGTCCATCGAAGCGATGTCATCGATCAGCTCCTGCGTCGGAGTCGAAGGGCAATGCGTCAGTTCCGATTGGCGCAAAGTCATCACGGCCTTGGTTTTTATGGTTTTGAACAGCAGAAATCACCTTTCAAGGGCCCAGGACTGGATTGGCACTACTTGGCGGGGCAGGATTCACAAATGGAAGATTCCAGGTGCTGTTGCACAGTTGAAGGAAGTCTTTGATGGCCCTGAGACTTTGGAACAGTAGGAAAGCCATAAAGCCCTTGGAGTCACTCTGGGTTCAAGTGAGATGGGTCCTGTCCTTGTCCTCAGCAGGGCAAAGATCAGCAGGCAGCAGAACAAAGCAGAAAAGCAGTTCTTCCAGAGCAGCAATCCTTGTAACACAGCAGTCTTTACTCCTGGCATAGTTCTTCACAGGTCCAGTAGTGCACTGTCTTGGTAGTGTCAGAGGCCCAGTACTTATACCCAGTTGTGCCTTTGAAGAGGGGGTGACTTCAAAGCAGGCCTCTGAAGTGCACAGGTCCCCCTTCCTGGCTCCAGACTATCAGTAAGGGGAAATAAGCTCTTTCTGTGGGAAACAGGACACTGTCTATTCAGGTGTGTTAGCTCCCCCCTCTCTTCCTGCCGAGGAAGAGCTATCAGAATGCAGATGAATGTAGTTGATTTCTCTGTCACACCCACTCTTCCTGTGTTTGTGGCTGTCTATGGGGAATGCATGAAGTGTAGCTGTCACCCACCCCAGACGTCCTGCAAGGCACACAAAGCAGTAAGAGCAGAGAAATGTTCACTTTCAAAAAGTGACACTTCTAAAACAGAAATTTTAAATCCAACTTTACCAGTAAAGAGGATTTATCATTACCATTCCACAGATATGCACCATGATGCAGGTACTCCTTTTTAATCAGGAATTACAGCTTAAAAGTGTATTAAGGAATTCTCAATGCTAGCCTATGAGAGGAGTAGGCGTCACAGTAGTGAAAAATGAATTTAGCTGTTTGTCACTACTAGAACATGCAAAACTTACCAGTACATTTCCTATCTTTTACATACACAGCTCCCTGCCATTAGGGCTACGTAGGGCCTACCTTAGGGTGACATATGTGCAATAATATGGTAGTTAACGGTTGGCAAGTGTTTTTAAATGCCAAGTCGATGTGGCAGTAAACTGTACACACAGGCCATGCTATGGCAAGACTGAGACAGATTTGAAAGGCCAATTGTGTGGGTGGCACAATCAGTAGCATTTAGATTACAGGCCCTGGGTATATGATATACCAATATACAAGGGACTTACAAGCAAAATATTGTGTATACACCAATGTTACCATGCTTAGGGGAGAAGCACATGCACTTTAGCACTGGCCAGTAGTCGTAAAGTGCTCAGAGTCCTAAGGCCAATAAAAAGAAGGTCAGAATAAGAGGAGGAGGAAGGCACAAAGTTTGGGGTGACCCTTCAGAGAGGGCCATTTTCCAATACAACCCCCCCCCCTCAGCCTAAAGCCAGGGTAGCTGACTTAATACCTTGATTAACTTACCTGCTTAGGGTGATAGAACCTGGACAATTGTCCACTACTGCAGGGGTTCTTGCCAGTTATATGCTTATCTAAACCCAGTTGCATCCCTCAGTCTATGCTCTCTGGGGCAACTAAGCTAACCCATGGGGAATTCTTCTCCTTACCTGTGGACCCCATCTGTGAAGCACCTAACCTTAACTTGCTCACAGACGCATCCCAGTAGGTAGACAGTACCACAATGGGCAACATAGTGATGTGGCCCATTCCACACCTTGGGTCTGACTTCTGTCCCCAACCCAAGAAAAGCTCTGTCCACAAGGACAGAAAACAACAGAGGCCACTGACAGCTGCCAGTGTCAAGTGCCAGACCCCAGGCCATCATGGGCTCTCTTTCCTCTCTGGTTTCTCAGAGTGGGGGCAGTAGCCCCAGGTGTCTTGCACCCTTTGCTACTCCACTTCCCACCAGTTCAGCGGTGGTATCCTGCAACTGGTCTTCCAATCTAGTGTCAGTACCCTTGGGCTGAACAGGAGTCAGGGTTGATTGCTTCCTCTCCCTGCCCCTCCACCTGGGGTTTTGTACCCTTTGTTTGGGAGTGGTACCCTCAGAAAACTGAACTGTCAGGGTGTCTGTGGCAGCCGCCCCTACCAGTTCTCCTGACACTGGGGGCAAGTCAGTCCCCAGAATGCAGTGACCACATTGGCCACCCTGGTGGAATTTCCACAGTAGATGTTTCTTTGGACTGACAGAGTTCCTCTGCTTGTGTCCTAGTTGGGAACATTCAAAGCAGCAGAATTGGAAATGGGACGCCTTGGACCACCACCCAACAGAACCTCCCTCTCTCCTCTCAGAAGGGACATGGGAACCCTTTCTTTCCCCCTTACCCTCAGACCTGTCTGGGTCTCTCTCTAGAACTCCCCCTCACTCTGTTGGGAGGAACCTGAACCACCCTTCTTGGGGGTCATCACCAGGTACCTCTCTGGACTCTGGTGCTGACCCAGATATCCGAAGTTTGGGGTGACCATTCAGAGAGGGCCATTTTCCAACAGGGTGTTTCCTTTCTCAGGTATTGTGCTGGGAGGAGGGGCTGGATAGTGTACTTCGTTCTATAATACATTTATTTATTTATTGACCTTTGGGATTTCTTACAGCACAGACTTGGCCCAGGGGCATCAGAGCACTTTACAAGAGAACCTTAACCAAACAATCAAATGAAGAACACATTAGAGATGCAACCTTGGTGGAATGAAAATCTGGAGATCGGGAGTAAGTGGGAGATAAGCTATCTCTAAGTAAAATTCCCCTGCAGTCAGTGCATGGGTAACTTTGAGATACAACATTAGACAAATTAAAGCATACATGGTAGAGTGAATTTCGGCAAGACTGAAAAGGAGAGCTTTGAGATCCTTTTTGAAGGTAGCATGGAAAGTGGTCACAAAGAGGAGGGTCATGGGCAGGGAGTTCCAAATGTTTGTGGCACTTCTGGAGAATGATTGGCTCATGAATCGCTCTCAATTGAAGGTGAACAGCTCAAGGAGAAGGAATTGAGTGTTTCTTGACCATGGCTTGGTGCCCAGAACTTAGTTTCTCAGTTAGGTACATGGGCGAGAAAGAGTGCAGTGCTTTGTGAGTGGTTCAGGTGGTTTTAAATTGGGCTTTAACCCCTATATAAAATCACTGGAGTGTTAGCAGGATAGGGGGGATGTGGTCAAATTTTTTGTGACCAATCTCATAACGGATTCCGCAAGTAGAACTCCTCTGAGCGGACCAAGGTGAATGTTGGGGATGTTTGAAAGAAATGCTATCCCATAATCAAGTCTGGAGAGAACTAAGTCCTATTCAACTGATTTTTGGTCTTGTTCTGGGGTGAGTTGGCTGATTCCTCATAGCAATCTTAGCTGGAACTGGGTGCTCTGGTCCATGGCTGCGATGGGACTTTGGAGGATAAGTTGGCTGTCAAGGGTAAATCAAAGTGATTTGGCATGCTGAACAATGGAGGGATGGCTCTCCAAGGTAGGGAATAGATCCATCCAGTCTTGGATAGAAGGATTAGTTTTTTTTGGAGATATAGGAAAAAATTTGGTTTTCGCAGGATTTAGTTTGAGGTGGTGATTTGACATCCATGGTTGAATTTTGGTCAAGGTGTTGGAAAGGAGGGTGATGTCATCAGGGCTGAAGCCCTCAGGTAGATTTGGGTATCATCTGCGTACAGGTAAAAGAGAATGCCAGAGTTCCTAAGGATCACACAATGAGGTTTGAGATAGATAATGAAGAGTTGATGAGATGATCAAGCCTTGAGGTACCCCTGGCTGCAGGCTAACTGGTTTTGAAATAGAGTTCCCGGTTTTCACTTTTTCAGAGCAGTGCATTAGGCAGGAGTTGAACCATTTAAGAACTACACCTTCAAATCCCATTTGATGCCTCAGGGTGTTCATCAGAGCTTGGTGGTTGACTGTGTCAAATGCAGTGGAGAGGTCAAGTAGACCCAAAATACCAGAATTTCCTTAGTCAAGGATGTGGACAGTGTCGTTCACAATATGAAGAATTGCAGTCTCTGTGCTGTGGTTCCAATAGATTCCTGATTGGAGATTGTCAAGGAAGTTGTTTATGATGATGTGATATGACAATTGAGAAGCTACACAGAATTCAGTCACCTTACTTAGAAATAGGAGGGTGTGGACAGAGTGCAAGTTGTTCAAGTCACTGGGATCCAATGTTTTTTTTAAGAAGCGGAGAGATGTGACCCACTTTTAGATGGCCAAAAAACAAACCCTGTTCAAGGAAGGAATTGGCCGGGGTGGTCCACAAGGGGGATAGGTGTTTGGCGAGCAATTTACTGATGAAGCCAGTTATGGTGTCACATTGATGGTTTGAGGGTTTCACCTTGGATATAGTCAACGTAGACTTGCCTCTGAGATAGGGGAGAATGAGGACCACTTCTGCAGTGTCTTGAAGGGTAGATTTTCTCGTCTGACAAGGAGATGTTAATGCCTTTGACTATCTTGTTGAATAAGTCCACAATGTTGTGGCATAAGGCCTCAGAGGACTTGAGAGAGGTATTGGGAGGCACGTTGTTAGCCTTTTTGAGTACCTCAAATAGAAGTTTTGGTCTGTTCCTGGGATTGTCCAGGAGGGAGCGGATATGTGATGACTTGACTCTAAATATGGGGTGTTTGGAGCTAAGTAAGAATGAATCAAGAAGGAGCTTGTTTTCATTCTTTCTCAAGCTTTCTGAGATGCTTCCTTTCTTCATAGAGGTCCTTTGAGTACCAAGTAGAGAGGGTTTGGGTCTGCTGCATTTGATCTTGAGGGGTGTGGATTCCACAATCAAGGATTTCATGCAGCTGTTGAATAATTAAAGCAATGAAAACAATAATTAAAGGTATAGAAAAATGAGCTGTGTAGGATATGATAGGCACCTCTTGGATGGCTTTAAGGGAGACATCATGATGATCTAAGAACTGGGACGAGGAACAAGACAAAGAAGGAGACGACTAAGAACTACATCATGGAGCTCAAAAGCATGCAATGTTTAAGTTAGCTTGATGCTCCAGAAAATATAGCCAAAAGAGTCACAATTTATGTCGAGGATGTAATGTCGTCATGCCTGACCTGGCGCGCGACGTCAGGGCCAGCCATGAGAGGAAGCGGATGGGAGGGACCGGAAGGAGGGGCAGAGGTACAGTGTAAGGGAGGAATAAAGACGCATTAACAAGATCTGCTGCTGTCGGTCTCGTTATTGCGCACCCGAGATACGAAACTGGCGACGAGGGTGGGATGAGGAAGAACCCCCCAGCCTGCGCGCATCCAGACGACGCACCACATCACCTGCAGTGAGGCCGAGTGCCTCTATCGACGACGCGAATGCCCGCTGTGCAGCGGACCGCGTCAGAATCAAGTGCCTGCTGTACGCCGCTGCCGCCAGCACTGTCAACCGCTTCAAACGTGTGCCAACCCCAGAACTTCAGAGTTGGGGTAAGTCTCCCCACCACGTGCCCGTGGCCCACACACGCCTGTCCAAACTGGCAGCCATATTGAGGTCAGGCACACAACATTGGGAAGACCCTGTCACCATTCCGGCGGCCATCTTAAAGTCAGGCGGAGCAGAAAACAACACTACTTCTACCACAGGGGAGGAATGTGACAGTACTCCTGAGTGCCACTGCTGCCTGCTGCACCTGTACATCACCAGACGCCGCTCAAACACGCTGCAGAGTTGAGAAGAGCGAACAGGATTGCCTGCACGTCGTCATGTCTACCCCCCCAGACTCCTCGCAGAATGCGCAACCAGGTCCCGCGCAAATCGCACAGCCCGGTCCAGTGCTGCTGGGGGTATTATTCCTGCGCCCTCCAGAATCCCTGATGCTAACATCTGGAAACAGCATGGGCCCTAGATGGTAAAGTTGGTTGGAAGACTTCGAGGACTTCATGAAAGGATCGCGGGTCAATGACCCCAACCAGCAACTTATTGCTTTGCGTAATCTGGTGGGCAAAGACGTCGGACAAATTATCAAGAAACTACCACCGGCCACATCTGCCTCCTATTTAGACGTAAGGGAGGCACTAAACAGAAAATTCCTCCCCAAATGAAATCTGGATTATGAACGTTACACCTTCAACTTAGCATCCCAAGAAAAAGATGAAGCGATGGGTGATTTCATTACGCGTCTTAAACGCCTAGCCCAATACTGTGAATTCGATAACTTCACTACCGAAGAAGCGCTTCGCCTATGGATCATAGAAGGGTGCCAGTCTGAATCCCTGCGCCGTCGCCTGCTGAAGAAACACCATTCACTGGACGACATCGAAGAGCTCACACGAATAAACGATCAAGCTGAAGAGCATGCAAAAAAGATGGAAGCAGGCAAGATGGAGAAACGTGAGCAAGCTTTTCGATTGCACTCCCAGGCAGACCCACGGCGCCAGTCGGATCATAGGAAACCCTCGAAACACATGAGCCAAAATCGCAGCGGAAACAGGAACAGTAACACTCGGAAACAACCATTGCAGTGCTATCGTTGCGGCCAAGATTACCCTCACACCGGCCCATGCCCGGCCATGGGACAACAGTGCCACCGCTGTGGAAAGGACAATCATTTTGAAACAGTGTGCCAGACCTATCGCACGGAGTCCACGCCAACCAAACGAAACCTGGGGCCTCGTCATCACGCAAGAGCAGTACGAGAGAGAAGGGACCGATCAACCAGCTCATCAAGATCCAGTACTCGGTCACATCTCTCTTATCGGTCTCGACGATCGTCATCAAGGGAATCGTCAGCCCTCACTCCCATATCTCAAGACAGCGATGAGTATGTATGCATGGTAGCGGACCCTGACCGATTAAAGAAATACCCCAGGCTACATATTCAAATGGGAAATCACCCCGCGAAGTTTGTTTTAGACACAGGAGCGTCACTCAATTACATATGCACAACTGAGTACAAGAGGATGAATCTGAAACCTAAACTACAGCCGGCCGCTGTGCGTGTCTCCACATGGATGTCCAAAGAACCACTGCCGTGCCTAGGACAATTCCGTATGTCTCTGACATATGAAGACAGGACAGTTCATGTGCAAATCCACGTCATAGAAGGCCCTGAAGTGGCTGACTGTCTTCTCAGCCTACCCACAGCGGAGCGCTTGAAGCTAGTGGAAATCCTATACAAAGTGGATGACACGCCTGATATCATTAGCAAGTTCCCAAAACTGTTCTCTGTACTAGGAAAAATAGCTCACTTCAAAGTCCGACTGCATATAAATGAACGAGTGACACCTGTGGCCCAACATCACCGGAAAGTACCTTTTCACCTCCAGCAAGCGGTGGATGAAGAGCTGCAGGATCTACTGAGAGCAGACATCATAGAGAGGTCAACCAGACCCACCCCGTGGGTATCACCAGTGGTAGTAGTACCCAAACGGGGAGTAGAGAACAAAGTGCGTCTCTGCGTGGATATGCGAGCTCCAAACACAGCCATTGAGCGTGAGAGGCATCCGGGACCCCACATCAGCGACATGATCACTCGCCTAAATGGAGCAAAAGTCTTTTCAAAATTAGACCTAAACAAGGGGTATCATCAGCTTGAGCTCCACGAGAAGTCTCGATACATCACCACTTTCACCAAGCACCAAGGGCTCTTCAGGTACAAGCGCCTCAACTTTGGAATTTCCTCGGCAGTGGAAATATTTCAAGAGGCGGTGCGGCGAGTCATCCAGCACATTCCAAACTCATTCAACTACAGTGACAACATCCTGGTGTTTGGTGAAACTCGCAAGGAACACGACAAGGCTCTTGATCGCGTGTGTCATGCTCTTCTAAATGCCAACCTCACGCTCAACCGAGACAAGTGCGAGTTTCACAAGTCTACATTAAAATTCTACGGTCACATTTTCTCCAGTCGCGGAATGCGACCCGATCCTGAAAAAGTATCAGCACTATCTGACACGCCATGCCCCCGAGATGTCAGCGATATACGATCCTTCCTAGGTATGGCTAGTTACTGTGCCCGTTACATTAAGGACTACGCCACCATCAGTTATCCCCTGAGAGAACTCACAAAACAAGGCCAAATCTTTCATTGGTCCGCTAAGTGCGAGCAAGCATTCAGCCAAATCAAAACAGCAGTGAGTTCTGCCATCAACCTAGCTTATTTCAACCCCTGCAAGAAGACAGAAATCACAGTCGATGCAAGTCCTGTAGGACTTGGAGCTATCTTAGCCCAATACGACGATGAAGGAGAACAGTGACACATTGTAGCATACGCTAGTCACAGCCTCACTGACACAGAGAAAGCCTACTCACAGCCTGAAAAAGAGAGTCTGGCAGTTGTGTGGGCGTGTGAGCACTTCCATCTCTTCATCTATGGGAAACACTTCACACTAATCACTGACCACCAGGCCCTCATAACGATCTTTGGTAATCCTCGAGCAAAGATGCCACCACGGATCGAACGATGGGGTATTCGCCTCCAAGAATATACGTACACCATTGTTCACAAACCGGGGAAGGCGGAGAACCCAGCAGACTACATATCGCGACAACCCCGGACTTCAACATGGAAAAGGTGCTCACTGGCAGAAGAATACCTCCATTTTGTCATTGATCAAGCAAGGCCACCCGCAGTCCCACTAGAAGCCATCATAGAAGCCACTGCTAAGGACGCCACGCTCCAGAACATAATACACCGAATTCGCACGAACTCGTGGAGACACCTGGAGGAGACGCCAAGTGACAAGACTGTCAACATGCAAGAACTCGCGTCATTTCGACATGTCAAAGACAATCTCACAATCAGCACTAGTGGACTGCTATTAAGAGATCAGCAAATTGTCATTCCCCAACAACTTAGGCAAGGAACTGTAAATCTAGCGCATGAAGGACACAGAGGCGTGGTGGCAACGAAGAAAGCACTATGGGAGCGGGTCTGGTTCCCGTCCCTTGACCAAATGGTAGAAACCACACTCCAAGATTGCCCTCAATGTCAACTAGTAGGGCGAGAAGAACCACACCCCCGCTTCAAATGTCTGACCTCCCAGACGGTGTATGGCAACAAGTGGCCATCGACTTCTTTGGTCCATTGAAGTCCGGGAAGTATATTATTGTCATCATGGATGAGTACTCCAGGTTCCCCATTGCGCAACAAGTCTCATCCACAAGAGCAACTGCTGTCATACCTGTCATCGACGAAGCATTTGCTGCGTGGGGAATCCCCACAGTAGTGAAGACGGACAATGGCCCACCATTCAATGGGTATGAGTTCGCAGAGTTCACAAGACACCTGAACTTCAGACACAGAAAAATCACTCCCATGTGGCCTCAAGCCAATGGGATGGTTGAAAGGTTCATGGCCACCATAAAGAAAACCATACAACAAGCCGAACTGACCCAACGCGACATTCAACCGGCACTCAACGAGGTACTACGAGCGTACAGAACCACGACACACAATACCACTAACAAGCGTCCAGCTACTTTGATGCTCGGAAGAACTTTGCATACCAGAATACCAGCCGCGGACACCGCTATACATTCCAGATCCCCGACCTTGGATCACGAGACACTAGTGGGTCTTGACAGAGTCAAGAAGGCGAAAATGAAAGAGTACACAGACAGTCGTCGACACACCAAGGTGTCTGACATTCAAGAAGGAGACTGGGTGCTAGTCAGGCAAGAACAAAAGGCAAAGACTGACAGTCGCTACTGCGCCCAACCATTACAAGTGACGAGCCGGAAAGGAACCATGATCACGGCTGCATCTGAGACCAAGAGAACCACACGAAACTTGTCGCACTTCAAGAAATGCAACCCTGCAATATATACCCAAGCGGCGGAACCAGAATGGGACAAAGATGAATCGAGCCGAGAAGCTGAAGACCGAGAAGAACCTGAAATCGCAGCGAGTCCGAGAGAGTCAGGAGAGGGACGCCCCTCACGCCGACCACAGAGGACTATCAGGAGACCTACCCGGCTTATCGAAGAACTCTGAGCATGTAGGCATTGAACGTTAAAAAAAAAAAAAAAAGGGGGAGATGTAATGTCGTCATGCCTGACCTGGCGCGCGACGTCAAGGCCAGGCATGAGAGGAAGCAGAAGGGAGGGACCGGAAGGAGGGGCAGAGGTAGAGTGTAAGGGAGGAATAAAGATGCATTAACAAGAACTGCTGCTGTCGGTCTCGTTATTGCGCACCCGAGATACGAAAGAGGTTAGATTTCTTTAACTTTGTGTCACTGGCTCAGGGACAATTGAAAAGAATAAATGCACTGTCAAAGTGCAAGTGCAACTAATATGAATGCATGAATGAATGCTGCAGAAACCGGTTTGATAGCAATGGAAACATGATAGTCCCCTTTATGTTTAAACCAGCTGCTACGAAATTTTGCTCACTGGACATCTTTGGATATTACCAATCACTTTGTCCTCACAATGAGTAGTTATTAGAAGCTCTGACACACTACTTTTTTCTGTCATTTCTTTTCAGACTCAGTTTACAAATATATACTCCCCATTCTATTATCAGAGGATTTCAGCTGGCAAACACCACTTTAATTCTTCAGCTTATTCTTGAATGATCACCAGATTTAATTTACTTTAGCAAAATTCTGCCTTGTGCCTTTCAGACGAGGATGCATTTATTTGCTGACCTTAGTCTAAGTCACCGTTTTATTGATATTGTGTATGGCAAGAGCACTTTATCATATATATGAATTGTGCCTGCTGCTGTATTATTTTTTTGTGAAGGCCGGGCTTTTAAGATTATATCGGAGTAATGATTCATTGCATACTTTAAATGAATGATTTTGTAATGATGTTATGGATTGTTTCTACAAATTTCAAAATGCATCTATTTTGACTTTATTTGCTAAATATGTAGACACTTACTGCTTATTTTCTTTATTATTTTATGTTCATGCTTATGCTCCTGCCTGTTGTCGCTTACTCGCCTTCGCTAGAATAGAAGCACTTAAAACTGCCTTTTCCTTATTAGTCTTTTCCACTTGGAAGTTTTTACATCTTTCAATTCTATCTGTTATCAGTCCCTTTTCCATGGCATTTCTTCGTAGTCCAATCTCCTCCCCTGCTACAGAGCTGGTCTATTGACTTGATACTCCAGCAGTCCATCACTTACTTCTAGGGCAAATTCTTACAACAGTCCCATTTGTGTGTTGCTAAATCCTGGGAAAGAATGCCTTTTCTCACCTCTCTGTCTGTGTATGTCACAGGCTCTTAGCATGCAGCATTAACAACTATACCATAAGGTCTGTTAAATGAACTGTTGAATGTCATCTTAAGGGACTTCAGTTAGGGTAAGACAGAGGCAGCAACTTCTAGCCCTGGCTTGCTATTTGATACCTCCAACACTATCTGTGTTATCTGTGGTTCAATGGGTCATCAAGGCAGCAGCATGGAAAAAAGTAAACAAAGGGCTAAGAGGCATGGTTAGTTGTGAAAGAGCACACTCATGACCTTTTACAAAGATTGTCCGCAACAAATAAAGGACTGTTGAGGGGCTATGACCAGAACTAGGAGAAATCATGTGATGTCATCAGAGTCAAAGGGTGTATTTGTTTGTATTTGTTATTACTGATTTATTATGCGCAAGTCATATTGGAGAAGTCTAGTTTCTAAGCGTAAAAAGGAAAGATGAAGAGGAATGGGTAGAGAGAAAGTACAACAACAGACAGACAAACATTCACAGGGAAAACAAGAGAAGAGGATTGCAGAACATTCAGAAGAAAGGTAGCTGCTGAACATTTCAGGCATGTTCTGAAAAGGGAAGGGCAGTACAAACAGATATGGCATGTCATTTCATTATGTGTCATGTCGATTAGGAGAGAACAGGACAGCTGTGGCATGTGTCATGTCAATGAGAAGAGAACCCTGCAAACAGATGTGGCATATGTCAAGTGGATGTCACTTCCATTACCCTTGGCATTTTAGTAAATTGGCAAATTGATTGTTAGCGAGATACTTCATATCAGCATTTTTGGAGGAATTTGCGGTGGCTGTGAGAATCCCTTTATCTTTTTTTTAAACTTTTTTTCCTCCTGTTTTTCTTTTATGTTCCGAATCTGGTCATCTTTTGTTTGCCTCTGAGGGTCAAATATCAGATGAATAAAACTGGAAAATAATTTGCTTTTACATTGACATATTTGACACTTGTTAGCAGTATTTCTGAGCCCAGAAACAACAGGAATGTTGTTCTTTGCACCTGAGTGTTTTGTGCTATTTATTTCAGTGTGAGATGCACCATCGCATTCAAAATAGATCTGAGGTTGCATTTGCACTAAAATATAGCACTAATGTATATTGCTAAATGCTGGTTTTGCATTTTGCATACTGTCAAGTATTCGCGTTATTTTTGCAGAATTTCACATAACTAGGCACAAGCACCTAGGCAAATTTTATACACCCATAGTTTATAGTTTGTCACATGCCTTTCTGAATCTCAGCAATAGTGATAGCAAATAGCTAATCTCATTCCCTTGGTTGAACTTCTTGAGGTTCGCAACTCATTGCCCAATTTCAAACCTAGGGGCATATTTAGAAGAAAGTGACGCAACGCGGCACCGCAAGCGATTTGGCTGCGCGCCGCTGCGTCACTTTCAAAGCACAGAGATGCGGCATATTTACAACAATAAGTCACATCCCTGTGCTTTCTCCTGCGCTGACGCATAATTGGGTGCCATGCGCCAATGCAGGCACCCTTGCGCCATAGTGCAAGGGTGTCTGCGTTTTAGGGACACCTTCACGTGAGAATAAAGCACACATAGAAAGAGGAAAAAACGTGGAGCAATATAAGTATTTCTCCTCGCCGCGCCACCTCACACCTCCCCTGGGGAGGCGTAGGATTCTGACGATTCCCAGGTTTACAAAATGTTGTAAATCTGGGAATATGACAGAATCCATGAGTGATGCATGGGAACACCCACAGCAACTCCCATGGCACACCCCTTTCATGCAAAGTGCTGCGTGAAAAGGGGGAGTATTTAAAGGCCACGAAAAGCCATGCCGGGTGGCTGTACGTGGCCATGTAAATATGGAGCACCACACTGCGCCACCGGTGCGTCAAAAAAAGTGACGCACCGGCGGTGCAAGGGGCTTGTAAATATGCCCCCAAGTCACTACTAGCTTACCAGTGGCAAACTGCCTGACGTGTAGGACCAGTTTAGATTAAAAAAAATTTAAAAGGGAAAGAAACTTTCCTTCAGGTCACTTCTCCTTGTCAATAGTCGATCCCCAAAGTAGTGGAGTTGTTCATAGTAGGAAACAGAAAGCAGGTAGGAAACCGAAGGTGGTGAACTTCTTTGATACTCAATAGGAGAAACCATTCTTGGGACGAATTTGGAGAGAAGAAGAGGACAGAATGAGCATCAGACGTCCTGCATCGTAGTGTCTGAAATACAAAGCATTGTAGTATAATTTATGCAGTAGAGCATATTTCTGAACGAGAAACGCAAAGGAACTTTCTACAAATAGGAGGACTTTAAAATACTTTCTCTTTTGTTCATCTTTGTACGTCTATTCTCTTCTCTTTGAAGTAACCTTTGTTACATTTTAAACCCACATACCCGTACTCTTGCCTTTTGCAAAAAGGAATCTTGAATCACGTTGTTACTTTAGCCTGTGTCATGAAAACTCTACATATTTGGCTATTTTTCCATTTGTACCTATCATAACCACAAATGACTGAAGGAAAACACACGGCGTTTTACTCTTCTAAATGAAATGGTCTCCCTGGCAGCTGGTAAACATTTCATCAGCACTAAGCCCTCTAGAGTTTCACATCCTTCCTCTGATGGTCCCTGGGCCAGCACCTTCTTCATTCTCGACTGAGCACTCTTACAGCTGTTCACGCTGCTTCAGTGCTCACTGCTTTGTCCAGATCTAAATTCAATGCTATGATGCATAGGCTAGTTTGATGGATAAACTTCGAACACACAAATGGTAATGGGAAGAATGCTTGCAAATATTGTAACTCCTCGGGTAGCATTCCAAATCACTGGAACCAAGCTGCAGTCGACTGAAGAGGTCCAACTAGGCCAAAACCAATCTTGGGATGTGTGTGTTCCAGTTCAGAGGGGACCCTGCTCAGCAGTTTGGGCTGGACTATTCCTATTGGAGGGGGACCAAGACTGATTTGCATCTTGCTGGGTCTAATCTGAGGTGTTTGGGTGGGATAAAAACCGATGGATTGGAATGCTACCCTGAGTGATCGCCAACTTCTCCTATCGCCTTCCTCCATCCATATTTCACCCATCACCTTTTGTGTGCTTGAGATGAATAAATGCCGCACATCTCTTTGAGTAATTCTAAAACATGCGTTGTCCTAGAGGTTTTCCTTCATCTGCTCCTGAAATTGTCATCCGAACTTGCCCCAATTAACTTTGCCCCATTCTGCTATTGAACCATTGAGTTAGGGAGGGCTCTGTGGGCGTAAGCGCTTGTTCTAGCTTTACACAGATTCTTAAAGCACTAGCAGATTTTTAGATTCAGAGATATTACCTTCCCAAAAACCACAACTACTGTTGTCATCCTTATCAAAAGATGTTAAACAGATAAAAAGATATTTTAACTCACACAAACATATACACCAATATTGAATAGTAATCCTACATAGCATTAAAGGGTTAAAAGAGAATGCACACATTGAAATATACAAATACAGGGCAATTCATAATTAAACATTATTGCCTGCAGCTGCAGCAATGACACCCTCCCCTGCCATTATGTCTATGCGCATATCATGGCCCATAACGATGGAACAGGTAATTAATAGCATTTATTGCCTTTAGTTTGAACAGCGGCTATTAGCATATACCTTCAGCCTCACACTCCCAACTGCCCAGCGGGGCAGGCTGTGCACTAAATAAAAAAAAAGAAATATGGATGGCCAACACAGCCACGGTTACCACTTGCAGCTGTGCTCAAGGTCCCTATGTGTCTTGTTCTTCACTATGCAAAGAATTACTTTCTACTGGTGCAAAGCTGTCCAAGCCTTCTGCTTGGGGGGCCGGGGAAGGGGGTGAATTTCAGATTTCCCAACAATCACGCTGGAGCTTCTTGTGCAAATATATCATATGAGAAGCAAGGCATGAGGAAGGCTTAAGGGGCAGTGCTTTCGGGGTACTTAAAACACAATATGTTTCAAACTAACCAACATTTTGTTAAGACCTTTAAAACAGAGACAAGAGAGTGAGTGTGTGTTTTTGTCTGAGTGTATGTGAAAATCCCAGGTGAAATCTAAAAGACACCTCACCATACCGGACTGAAAGCCCTTGTACCCAATTATTTACTACAGAACACATTTTCAGGGGGTTATGACACCCCAAACACCCCCCGAAGCTACACCACTGGGGAAAAAAAAGAATACAGTATTTCCCATCATATGCATTTTTTGGTAAGTGCCAAAAGCCACTTCATGCCACAATCGCTCAGATAAGGTGCAATTTGTTGCACCAGATAAATACAGAACCCTGGGGAGTCTGATTTTATTGGGTAGATAAATAGTGACTGCCCTTCCAGCACACTAATAATCAAGGTACAAAACTGCCCCTGACACGCCCATGAAGCACGGCAGGCAGAGAATCCCCCCAGCCAACGAAAAGATTCACTGGCAAACAGGAACAGTTGTGAACAGAATATTGTAATTGTATTTATATAGCGCTTACTACCCTTGAGGAGGCATTGAAGCACTTTTCGGTGATTAGCACGCTACTCCGGAACCAAAAAGGATTAGGGGTGGGTTAGTATAGGAAAATACGAGTTAATTTGAGCATTGGTCTGTTCCAGGGCAGGCGGAAAGCAGTCCAGAATGAAAAGCCATCAAATTAGTGAATGGGGGGCCAAACTAGGCCTTCCAAACCATTCTAAGTGGCAAAGCATCCACAAAGTTTTAACCAGGGGTACTTTTATTTATGTATGGCTTATACTTTTGTTATATTGGAGCTTATGCGTACACAAAATAAAATGCATACGTTAAATAAAGTGTAGGTTTTCTAAAAGCAGTCCACTCCAATATGCAGACATCAGACACTAAAATGCTTCTTTGGCGTAGTCTTAAACCATAACAAAATAGATGAAATACCAGATACCCTGGTTGGTACCCAGCAGTTTCATTTGAAACAGCGATGAATGTAACACTTTACCTATGAAGCCCACGCAGGCGCACATGCACATGTTGTGCCCTGGTGTTTGTGTGAATACGTAGTTGATGCCTATATTTCTCACTGGTTTAGCAATGTAAGCACAGTGGTTTCCATCACATTTTCTCCAGATAGAAGCAGAGGACAGTAGTCTTATCTGTTACAGGCGGGAATCAACAGAGAAGTTATGAGTTTAGAACTCTTTTAAAGTAAAAGCTTCAAATGTAAAACTTCACCAGGAACAGTAGAGCAGACATTGAGATAAATGTAACCTAACAGGAGGATATGCTCTTGTTCCAAACCTCAGTAAGGCATCGAATTTCTATGCAGCTTATGAGGCATTATCTGCCACCATACACTGCAAAGCACAGCTGCAGGGGATGCAAGAAGTCTGGGGAGTTTCAAGATATAGCCCAGGCTTTACTCCAGTATTGTGATGCTCCACTGTTTATGTTCTAAGACTCACAACAAAACACTTGTCAATAGACCTCCAAAACCGAAAGAGCCACTTGTCGCAGTGCAATTTGTATTGTGGATATAGTGGTGTTTGTTTCTTCCGAATTCTGGCTCATACAGTCCTGTTGCTTTGGCCAGTGAGAACATCAGTCCGTTCCCATTACTCGCCTGACCCTAGTCATTCGTTAATTTTCATTTTCATAATGTCTTGGACTAATTGACCTGAATTGATCTGAAAATATACAGTTAGACTTTTGTCTAAGAGTAGTACCTTCATCAGTAACTCAATCCCTCACCAGGGGGCCCATTATAAGCAGCCCTGTATTTCTGGGTGGTAATTCCACACTCAATATTACTTGTATTTGAGGTCTATTACCAGGGACCAGAACTTGATCCATTAGAGCCCCATATGATATCAGAGATCCCATGCTGACGCTAGTGCACTGATTTGTGCATGCGTATTTAATTATGGGACATAAGTCCTCCAGGGATGGACTAGAGAGTACGTCCCCAGCAGTGGCAGCCGGTGCAGGTAAGAGCAGTGGGGTGGGGTGGGGGCGGGGCAGGGGAGAAGTCGACAGACGTCGGGATAGGGAAAATAAATAAATAAATACAACCACTTACCTTGCGTTCGCCGCATAGTCGAGTCGGCGATGCGGCAAGCGCAAGGTAAGTGTCTGTCGTCTTCCTCCCCTCCCCGCCTCACCGCTCTTAACTGCACCGGCTGCACCTGGTCCCCAGAATAGAATGCAGTCTTACTGTATATTAGAAAACTGGAATGTTGAAAGGTGCATTGAAAACAAAAGAGTAGCTCTGGGCTTATAATTGCTGGATTCCAATGTTTGTCTTCATGTTTCTCCCTGTTTTAATTTAGAACTTTCTACCCTTAGTGGGTGGAATGTTATAATAGCCTCATAGCCCAAATGCCTTCGGATATACAGGTTGTAAAAGGCCCTCTCCTAGGTTCAGGGCTTCTGACAACTGGTATAGACCTCTGCAGTGGGCTGTAAGGCTATATAATAATACTACTGGAGGCGTAATACCGTTTTGAGCAAAACTCAAGTTTTCATGCAAAACAATATAAAGAGGCCATTCATAATGCAGGATCCAAACATGCCTTGCAAAAGCAACAATACCCCCGCCCCCTTCCATTGCAACATAATAAACTAAGGCATATGTTAGGAAAGCTTTCCTGCTGCTGCTAATGCTCAAACAATTCCGTTTAATGGTCTTTAAAATGTAAAGCCTCATCAGACTGGTTTAAAAACTGGGAGTGAACGAAGTTTTAATTCTCTTGGCTGAACTGAGCGAAAAAACTCGGTGTGAGAAATTGTGAAGTTTTTACACTTTGCCTAAGTTTGTTTGGGTGCTCATTTTTTCCAACAAATAAGTTGATGCTAGTAAACCCACACGGGAAAACGTTTTTTGCACGAAAATCTTCCTACAAAACGTATATGTTGCATGGGTTTTGTTTGTTGGTTTTTTCTCAGCTTTGTTAAACTCTGAAAACCTCTATTGCTTCACTAATTTTGCGGATTTCTATTTTTAAGATCTCGGAAATTTAGCTTGCAGAAATGACACTACTTCACACACAGTTGTAAAATATTTGAAGAGAGATTACATTTTAGACTACAAACAATCTTGAACACAGGCCAAAATAAGTGCTGCAGTAAGGCTGGTCTGAAAATGTATCTTTTATGTTTTTAATTGTTCGATAGCAGACTACAATTCTTTTCATAACAAAAAATATAGATAAATTGTAAATGCATTATTTATCACTACATCAATATTGGCTCTTTAAATATTATTTTAGGATATCGACATTATCCCTTCATTCTTTTCATAGCAGGCTTTTAATGTATACAGATAACATCCTTCTGGTGCATGCATCACTCCTGCTACAGTGAATTTCACCATAATAGGCGTCAAATAGTGGTTTTTGGGAAATCAGGTGAAAATAATCTTACCTTACAAAATACTTTTTTCTCTGTGGAACATCTCCAGATCTCTGTAGCCTTAAGGTGTGGCAGTGCTATGATCCCCCTAAGTGGTGCTTAATCTAGGCATTATTATTGATAAAAAAACTAAGAAGCCTTAATGCCCAAATATCAGCATTAAACAATCCTGGTTTATAATCTCACGCTATTGCATTTTATTCTTCCGTTGTTGTCAATTCCATGGCTTGATATCTTCATAGAAGTCTTTAGCTTTCTCCAGATTGATAGCCAATGCAGTGTACCTTGGCCTCTCAGAGATTCCTCTTAGATGATGGTGGCATGTCCAAAGTGTAGCAGATGGCCATTGTCTAGAGTGGAATAAATATGGTTATATCACTTTGCGAACTGGTCACTTCACTAGTCCCTAATATCAAGCCTATATCTTTCAAGTTATTATCTATCAGAGATTGAGCTTTTTGCAGTTTTGTTCTCATGTTTGTAGTGGACAAATTAAGCCGTTCATAACTCTGTATTCTCATGGGTGGGCCACTGATCACTGGGCCAAGGTTCAAGCCATGCCTCTCTGGAACACTATTCCTGTTTCTACATACCTTAAAAGTAACCATATGAATTGTGGTAGGAATCTAAAAAGGAGACCAAGTGTGGTGTTGTGACCTCAGTTCAAGTTTCTACAGCCCCATGAGAATCCATGGCTACATGTGCCTTTTATACATCACTTTAACATCACACAATATAACGTAATGAAACTTTATAGTTGTTACAGTGTCACCTGTAATTTATGGTCTCCTTTTGACCTGATTCTAAAAAGAATTGTTCCCTTGAAGTCCTTCTTCTATTATTATTTTCTTACCATAATATCATCCAGCTCTGACACATTGACAAATCGGCCTTTGTTTCATCCCCTTAAGCATGAGCAATATTTCTACAACGATATTGTAGGGAGATATGCACTGGGTCAACGTCATTGCACCACACGCTTCATCCAGGTAACTCTGTAATGTACTGCACATTAAACATTCTCGTCCACTAAGCAATTTGTCTTTCCTGATAAACAATCTGCTTGAGTGTGATGTAAGACAAAGGTCCTCAAAATGTGGGGAACCCCCATCTCTCCAGGCAGATGTCAATTGATGTCAAAGGGGGCGTAAGACTCTTCACAAGAGGAGATTTTTTGTATGCCCCTTGGAGTACATAGACAAATATCATGCTGAATACAGTGCTGTAATGTTAGTTAAAGAATTGAATGTCTATGAGCCACTTGCAATGGGCAACCAGTGGTATCTTTTGTCAGTCAAGTACTGGAATTGAATTGATGTCAAAAAGATTCTCCAAATAACCCCCAGCATCTTACTCCATCATTTATGATAAAGCATCACACTGCCAACGTTTTTAGGGAGACAGGTCAGACTATAGAATACTGGCAATCATGTATATGACTGCACTTGTGAAAGAGATTACTGAACATAACTGCAATGTTCCTGTTAGACCGGGGCGTGAAATTCCGCTCCGCTCGCAAAGTCTGTGGAGTTTTTCCCACTCCGCGTAGCACGCAGAGTTCCAAAACACTCTGCTCCGCATAGTGGAGTTTTTTCCTCGCTCGCACTCGCCAACGTTAAGTTGGCGAGCGAGAAAAATCTTACTCCAGACCACCTCCCGGCAAGATTTCTCAACGCGGGTGGTCATGGATGGCCGCCACCGCTCACGTTCAGAAACCATCTGTTTGCGTTGAGGAAGCTGCCGCTCAAGTAGAACAACTACCCGAGCAGCAGAAAGAAGCAGCGCCCTCTTGCACTGCGCATCGTGTCATTCACGCTGATTTTCCAGTGTGGAAGAAACACCCGGTGCTAAAAATCTGCACGAATGGCGCAACCTAGCGCACTCTGGGGCATATTAGCAAGACCCACGTTAAAATTATCGCCGTTTTAGCGGCAGGAAACTGCCGCTAAAACGGCGATAATGGGCTTGCTAATATGCGTTATGGAAATTCAATAGAAGCCCAGGTTAAATGTCCTGCACATCTAACCTGGGCTTCTATTGAATTCTATAACGCATATTAGCAAGCCATTATCGCCGTTTTAGCGGCAGTTTCCTGCCGCTAAAACGGCGATAATTTTAACGTGGGTCTTGCTAATATGCCCCTCTGTCACTTACGGAACTCCACCTAGCACAGCAGCATTTGTGGGTCTACATGGAACTCCGCCCAGGCTTGGTTACAATTTACTAAATATGTTCAATGCTGTAAATTTATCCCATTTCATGTGAAACATCTTTAGCCAGTATATGTTAGTCAAAAGTGCATTGTATTTTGGGAGTATACTGAAAAATGTCAGTCTGCAATGTTTTCTTGGCTAAAAAGCAAGGACGGCTACAGAAGCCACAGATTACACAGAACCAGTAGCCAGCAGGATATGATAATATGAAAAAATAGGCAAGTATGATCATACATTATTGTTTAAATCTCTCAGACACCCTCTAAAGTTATTTACACGTTAATGCTTCTTTGTCTTAGATTTTTTTTTAATCAAATTCAAATATAGAATTTATTGTGTCAAAATGCAAAACAAAACATTGCTTCTAAAAACTTCTTTAATTATATCCCTCACACTCACTGAAATGATTAGCTGGCTTGCTATACTTTACTTAATATATTTAGTCTTATAAATTGACAGGCTTGCTAATCAGTTTTATCTATATTTGTTAGAAGTGTGCCTTCAAACACTATAAAATGATTTAACTTGCAGTATTTAAGATTTTATAGAATAGCTCTGAGATATTATGTTCATTATTTGGAGGTCTCCGATAAAATGATTGTACACATAGGGGGCCACAGCAGTAAGAGGTTTGAAGACCATGGCGGCCCTGGACTCTCGTGGAAGATGGGGCCGTTCTGTATTTTTTTGCCGAGGAGCCCCGGGCACAGTTGACAGGGATATCCTATTCTAAATGCTGTGAGATGCTGTGAGATGCTGTGAACGGATCTGCTGATCTGTCACAGGCAAACAATCAGCACTTCTCAAGCAATTCACTTCCTATCAGCTGCAAACGGTGAAGGGAATGTGAAATTGAATGTATGGCATGGCTGTGATGAACACCAGATAATACCAGTGCTGCCGAGTTCACAAATGCGCCTTCCTCCCTCATCGTTTGTAAAGCCTTGGCTGTTGCTCTGCACACAGAAGGAAGCAGATTTGAGAGATGTATTGCGTTTGAGAGAGGGTTACATTAATATTTAACCAAAAAAGGTTTTTGTCATAGTTTATATTAAACTAATAATTATGTTTTACTTACGGATAATTTTTTAACATCACATTTATTGATAATTTTAAATAGTTAAAGTAAGTTAGTTTAATGTAACATTAGTTCCTGTGGAATTTTATTTTAAGTCCCTGCCTCCATTATTTTCTATGGAAGGGTGAGGCAGTAGTACCACTGGTTGGCCACGTGTGGTACTGGAATTACTCCCCTTCTGAGCTGGAGTACATTTATGACCGTCTTGGGTCATTTTTGGGTGTAGTAATTATAGAAGTGCAATTTATGAATAGCAATGGGCTTTCTCTTTTGTGGGTGGATGGATGTCCGTCCCTAAACCCCTTGCTACTCCTCCCATTTAGGAATTGCCCCTTTATCAGCCACTGCTGCTCCACCCCTCCATGTTTACCACTAAAACTTATAGCTATGTGTGTGGAGATCTATGCTGTTGGGGTACTCATAAAAGATTCACAGCAGACTTCAATGGTGAGAACATAATTTAACTATGCATCAAGCTTTTACTAAATCGAATAACCTTCTGAAGGGATTGCTTCCATTCAGAACAGTACTTCCATTCCATGTCTGAATGTCAGCTGTGAAAGCATCACTGCCCTGTCTATATGTCTTTACAATTGTCCCAGCTCTATGACCAGCCTAGAGCCAGCACAATGGAAATGTGCTGCCTCTAATTGAAAAGACTTGGAGAACAGAAGGAATCTGATGCAATGTTTTGCATTAATGCACAAAGTGTAGCCATCTTGCTGTTTGAAATACATGATACCACAGCAAAGTTTTCACAATCAAAGATCAATAGTCAGGCTCTACCTTGTTACAAATATTTTGTCAGGAACAAAAAGCCACTTCCACGGAACATGTGAGGGCAATTGTCATAATCACCAAGGTTTGGACAGGTCAGTTCAAAATTTCATTACAAGGCTAGAAGCTCATATTATGCTTTCTTAACTTGTTGCTTTTATTAGAAAAGCCACAAATTATTAAAAAAACTACAATGCTTAGCAAGCCCTGGGTTACAAACTACAGGTTTGGGGTAAGACAACCCACCAGTCAGTGATGATCTTAGTCCATAAATTGCAGTCAGCAGGAAGTAACAGTCTCTTTTCTTGATTTGATGACAAATTAAACTCCATGAATGACACAGAAGATCATCATCAGAAAGAAACCCAACAGAAACCATAGAACAACTTATTTTGAATCCCCAGATGAACCATCAAAAATATACAGAAGCCAGGACACTTTAGCTTCATATCAGGAATTTTCTTTACTATTCTCACTAGGATAGCTGCATTTTATTACAAAATGGAAAGATCATATTATACATGTTTAAAAACCATACACTACTGCCAAAGAAGCATGAGCTACTGTTTTGCAATAAAATGTCCTGAATGTGGATACTCTGGGTCGATCCGCAGATCTCAGAATATCTTGTAACCTTGTTTCAACCAAAAAGTCTCTGGATGCCATGTCTCTTCCAGCAGAATGAGCCCCACAGGTTTTTTCTTTTTCTTTGTTAATCAAAGATGTAGCCTTTATTCACCTGCCTAAAGTAGTGGAAGAATCAGAAGGAGGAGTTTTTTTGTTTTTTTTGTTTTAATAGCTTTGCTGTATCAGACACAGGCTGTAATGGCATCAATGGCAGGCCTGAGGCATATTTAAAGTGCTACTTAAGTGGGTGGCACATTCAGTGCTGCAGGCCCACTAATAGCATTTAATTGACAGGCCCTGGGCACAAGTGGTGCAACTTTACTAGGGACTTACAAGTACATTAAGGATTCCAATTGGGTATAAGCCAATTCTAGCATGTTTTAAGGCGAGACCACAAGCACTTTAGCACTGGTCAGCAGTGGTGAAGTGTGCAGAGTTGTAAGGCCAGCAAAAATGAAGTCAGCAAAACAGAGGCTCTGAAGGCAAAAAGGTAGTTCTTGTAATAGTAGTATATCAGGAGCATATGTTTTGTTGCAGTTCTCTTAATCTTATTTTGGAGCACATTCACATTCACATTCCATGAGATATGATGAATCTGTGGATTATCTAGTTCCCCATGAATGGTTGTCATGTGTTAGTTTACGATGCAGGATTTTCTGACTCCATTCTTTTACGTGCCTTACCTGCAAGCTACACGTGATATTGGCCCAAACCAACAAGTAACACTGAAAACTAAAATTCTCAACCTTTACTCTTAAACTGTAGCAGGGGGGCGTGGCCAAGATGGCGGAGTGAGCGAACGCGTTTTCGTTGAGCTCCGCTCCCGCCGGGCCTACAGCACTTACCAAAGCACACCTGACACTCGGGCCCCCATCGAAAGTGACGATTTCCTGCGGCGTTCCAGGCTGGGACCCGAGTCACGACCTTCGCGCTCGCAAGCGGACAGACGAGCGGCCCTGGGGCCATAGGGTGGTGAGGAGCCGGGGCTGCCCCGAGGTTCGACTGCGCCGCAGTGGAGGCTGCCTTCCTGCGCCACCTGTGCACGTGGGCTCTGGGGGACATTCTGCCGCACTCCATACCCGCGGATCCCTGCAGATCCATCGCAGCTGCCTCCTGCGCTCCCTAGCCCGTGGCCGCGTGTGGCTGCTCCCGGGCCTGCGGCGAGGCCTGCAGCGTATGGTGACCCTGTGGCGTGCGGCCTGCACAGCTCCCCATTGTTGGGGGGGCCCGATTGGTACACCGCGGCACCCGGCACCATACGGTGGGGACCGTGAGCCCCTCAGCCCAGTCTGCGGCTGCATCAGGGCCTACGGGGCCTACTTCTCCTAGAGGCAACCCGCTTGAGACCTGTGGGATCCCGGGGCGCGCCACTCACGCATAGGCCCCAGAAGACACTCCGCCACCTCCTCTTCTGTGCCGCGGACGGCCTGCTGCGGCGGCACCCAGTCTCGCCTGCTCCTGGACCGGCGGGCTTGTGAGACTGACCCGGACCCGCGGAGCGATCCCCGAACCAACGCAAGCCCACGGCGAGGGGCCTTCTCGGCTCCCTGCTACCTTGAGTCTGGACTCATCGCGTCACCGGAGGACCGCCTGGTGAGGGTTGGAGTCCCTCCGGTCCCCCCTTCAGCAGTATTGGTGTCCACAGGGCCTCCGGCAACAGCCCATGCATGGCAAGCGGTGATTGAGGGGCCCGTGTTGAAGGTGAAGTACAGGTTTGGGGGTGATCCGGGCGGGGCCCCCCTGATGAACGAGCACCTCCACGACTGGTGAATCTACTGCCCTGCTGCCAGCGGCCGGATGGCGAGGGCCTGAAGCAGAGCACTGGTCTGGCCTGCGGGGCAGTGGCGACGCTGGGGTCTCTTCTCATCTGCTGGGTCCCCTTTGCGCCCCCGTGGGCCCGGCGGGCTGCACGGGGCCCTGCTGGTAATTTGGGCCTTTCCAGAGGACGAAGGTTCGGTGGTGCCTGTGAGCGGCGGCGCGGCGGATCCAGTGGGGCGCCGGTGCTACGCAGCCCCGATCTCAGCCACCTACGGGGTTGGTTGCCCCCGAGAGCATTGCAGGGCCTCCAGTTCGCTACCGCCACGTGCTGAGAGAAGGACAAGGACCGCACCTTGTTGCAGAGGATCGCGCCACTACTCCTAGCGGATCACCTGGGTGCGACCGGCGCCTCTTCGGGGTGCTTGTACGCCTCACCTTTCGCCTAATGGCCTCCTGGTGCACACGTTCTCACTCTTCCGGGCCCGTCCCCGTCTCGTGGAGGGCCAGCGTCAGGATCCCACGATGGCTGCAGCCAAAAGCAAGAAGGACAGGTCTGTTTGGGATCTCCTCATGAAGTCAGCGGGGGACGTCTCTGGATCTAACGCACCACCAGGTGGGGACAGCCCAGACGTTGCGGTCACAAGGGAGTTCCTAGAGGCCTTGTTCGCTTCCCAGAGAGAGGATATCCTGGCCATTAAAACAGACCTGCAGGCGGACCTGTGGGAGGTACAAAGAGACGTGGATGTTGTGGGGGAACGGGTGGCCTCCCTGGAGGACTCAGCAACTGCCAGGGACGAAGAGATCGCAGCACTCCAGCAAGAAATCCTGCGGCTGAGAGACCAACACCTGGACCTCCAATCACACTCCGAGGATCTGGAGAATAGGTCAAGGAGGAACAACATCAGTATCCGTGCAGTCCCAACCGGGGCAGAGGGGGAAGACCTCGTGGGTTACGTCCAGGACCTCTTCCGAGCTGTTCGGAGCGCTCCGTCAAGATCGATCGATGCCACCGCGATGGCCCACCGCGTCAACCGAGCCACCCTCCTGCAGACATTTTAGTGTGTGTGCACGACTTCACGGTGAAAGAGGAGATCCTCAAAGCAGCCTGTACGAATCAACCTCTACGCTTCCAGGACCACTCCCCCCAGCTGTTTCAGGACCTGGCAGCCAGTACCCTGCAAAAGAGAAGAAACTTTCGCCCCATCACTAACCACTTGCATTCACAGAACATATCATATGCCTGGGGACACCCATTCCACCTCATTTTTCGTACTGGTGGGAAGGTGCACCAAGTCTATTCTATGGCCGACGCATATAAAGTGCTAAACCTAACCCTCAACGACCTGCCTTCCCAATGAGAAGCCCCGGAGCCGGGCATACAGAAGCCCCCGGGGAGGTCAGGGTTTGGGTCGCCTCCGCCCTGACCCAGCCACAATCTTTAAGGAGCGTCTGCAGTTCTACAGACCTTGGCTGGTGCAGAGGGGGACACCTTGGACTCTAATGACTGAGGGTAATGTGCTTTTGGGTTTGCTATATCTTCTTTGGGCCCGACAGGAGCGGGGGGATTTTTATCTTCATTGACTCGGGGCGCCCTCACTCCCTTGGCAGACTCCACTTCCTACTGACCAGCTTCAAGATGGACTTTGTGGGCTTGCCCAGGTTGTTGGTTTATTATTTCGGGGTTTGTTTTCCTTGTTATGGGATGGGGTGGCTCCTCTCTCCGGTGAGCTTTTTATTCTGTGCTCCTCTATCAGGATTTGTTCGTCTGCATGTGTCCATGGGGTCCCTTCCGAGCTCTGTCCCTCAGCACCGGCCCCACAGCTTTAGTCACAGCTCCTGATGGTACTTCCTTCACTGATGGAGGTCAAGGTAGTTAGCTTTAACGTCAGAGGCCTCAACAACCCCACTAAGCGGAAGGCAGTGCTTTCATTGCTCGACCATACGGGAGGGAATGTGTGCCTACTCCAGGAAACCCACCTTCTCCATGGCGATACTCACCGCATGCAGCACAGAGGATTTCCCTTGCAGTTTTGGTCCTCGGGGAAAAGTAAGAAGGGCGGGGTGGCTATTCTGCTTTCCAAACATTTTAGAGGTTCCGTGGTGGGTTCCGTGGCGGAGATTAAGGGGCGGCTCCTAGCGTTGAGGTTACATACAGGGTCCTCCCACATCATGATAGCCTCCATCTACTCCCCAAACGAGAAATTCCTGACGGACGCCTTGGCCGAGGACCTTCGTACACCCGACTCCATGGTGGTGGTGGGGTGTGACCTAATTCTAGTTATGGTTGCGGGGCTGGACCGTTCTGGCTCGAGATCAGGGGGGGCAGGAGCTATATCGAGGAGCGGTAGTGAATGGCTGGATGATTGTGGGATCAAAGACGCCTGGCGTTGCTTACATCCCAATGTAAAAGATTATTCCTACTATTCGGCGGCCCATAAGACATATGCCCGTCTGGACCACTTCCTCGTCACCCAGACCGCATGGGCATGCACCAGCGATTCTACCATTGAGGCCCGATCCCTCTCAGACCACGCACACATTACCCTGACACTGCGTCTACCGCCCACACCTTCACTCCCATTGCATTGGCGCCTGAGAGACTCCTTGCTACGGTCTCCGCAGATAGTGGACTACCTACGACGTACACTGACTGATTATCTAGCACTTAACGACGATGGCTCCACGCCTCTGGCCTCCATCTGGGAAGCTCTTAAACTGGTCGCGAGAGGGGCCTTCATCGCCAAAGCGGCTTATGATAACAAAACTAGGCAGGCTAAACGAGAGGACCTAGAAGTCAAAGTGAAGGAACTCAAGGCAATTCACAAACGCACGGGTGCCCCCCGAATCTGGCGCCAGTTGGAGAAAGAACGGCTCCAGCTGAAGCGTTTAGACCTTGATAGGCCTGAACATGCGGTGCTTCGGCTGAAGCATAAATATTATGTGGGCTCAAATAGGGGTGGTCGCATGTTAGCCCACTGTCTCCGCAGTCAACGAGCGGCCCAGGCCGTTAAAGCGGTGCGGGGAGAGCGTGGGTCTGAGGTCATGGACGATGCTGGGATAGAGGCGGCCTTTTGGTCCTTTTATGAGAACCTATACTCGGCTGAGTCCCCTAACCTTGCTGACCCCAGTGGGTACCTATTTGGCGCAGCAGTCACCCCACTCCCGCCCAGCGAGGCCGAAGGGCTGGAGGCCCCATACGGATAGAAGAGGTGATCTCTGCTATTGCCGGCCTGAAACCCCTGAAAGCGTCGGGCCCTGACGGCTTCAGTGCTCTTTTTTATAAGACTTACTGTGCTGAACTGGCTCCGCTGCTCACTCGATTGTTCAACTCCTTTGCGGACACGGGCACTCTTACGGCTTCCATGCTGCAAGCGACTATCTCGGTTATCCCCAAACCGGGAAAGGACCCAGTGTTCTGCAGCTCATATCGGCCGATTTCATTGCTGAATATTGATGCGAAACTGTTCTATAGCATTTTGGCCCATAGACTAAACCCTCTCATGCCTGGCTTGGTCGACCCGGACCAGTCCGGTTTCATTCCGAATAGGCAGTGCGGGGATAAAACCAAAAGGATTTGTCACTTAATTGACAAGGTACACCGGTCTAAAGAGGAGGCTTTACTACTGGCGGTCGATGCTGAGAAAGCCTTTGACCGCGTGCATTGACCGTATCTGTTTGCCACTCTGGAGCGCTTCGGTTTGGGTGTCAGGTTTTGCAAATGGCTGGCCAGCATCTACAGCTCTCCATCTGCTGCGGTCTGGGTAAACGGAATACTCTCGAGCGACTTTGCGGTGGGGAGGGGGACCAGGCAGGGCTGCCCTCTCTCCCCCTTGCTCTTCGCCCTGTATATGGAGCCCTTCGCTCAGCGACTCCGGGAAAATCCACAGGCGCAGGGTGTCCCGTTCGGGGCTGACCGCCATTTAATTAGCCTCTACGCCGATGACGTCATCTTCTCTGTAGCTCATCCCTTGACCTCCATGCCGGCGATTGTGGCAGACCTGCAGGCCTTTAGCCAAGTCTCTGGATTTAAAATAAATTTACAGAAGTCTCAAGTACTGAATCTAACTGCAACGCAAATAACAGTAGATGCCTTGCATGCCCAATTTGATTTCGACTGGATGATGGATGGTATAACATATCTGGGGCTGGTTCTTCATAAAAGTCTGGCCAAGACAGTGGAAGTGAACTATAACACCCTGCTCTCTCGCATCCGAAAAGATCTAGCCCAATGGCGGTGCCTGCCTCTGTCGTGGCTTGGGAGGCTGGCCGCGGTTAAAATGAATGTTCTAGCCCGGGCCCTGTATCTCTTCCAAACGCTTCCATTACAGCCCCCACCGAACTCGCTCTTACACATACAAACTGAGATTGAGCGTTTTATTTGGGGACCGATCTCTCCCAGGCTGCAGAAGGCTCTGCTACAGCGCCCTAAGAAGGAGGGCGGCCTGGCCTTACCCAACATCACACGCTACTTTCAGGCTTCGCTGCTGCGCTACCTTGTAGAATGGAACTGTCCCATGACGGAGAAGTACTGGGTTTTCATGGACCAGACGGTGGCAGGCCACCATAGCTGGAGAGAGGCCTGGTTACCTAAGTCCTCGCGCTCTTGGGGACTATACTCTTCGCCAGTCACTCGCCCCACTATGCTAACTTGGGACAGAGTGTCTACGCGGGCTAACCTTACCACCTTCCCCTCTCCCATGTCTCCAATCTTTTCAAACCCTGATTTCCCGCCTGGGATGGATAAAGGGGCGGGCATGCGGTGGCTGGAGGGTGGGTGTAAGCGCTTGGGGCATCTGTTCGACCTCCAGGGTCCTACTCCCTTCAAGCAGCTCCAGGAGGATTACGGCCTTGCAGGCTCGGACCTCTTTCTACATACGCAAATGTTGCACTGGGTAACTGGTCCCGCAATACGACCCTTGGCTGGAAGACCAATGCTGCCGTTTGAAAAGTGGCTCTTCTTTAAAAAAGACGACCGCAAACTCATCTCTAAAATATACTCGTTCCTCACTCAGGGCGCCAAGAAGGCTCGATCCGCGGGACAGAGGCGGTGGGAGGCGGAAATAGGTCGCACCCTGTCAGACAAAGAATGGGAGGATGTCTTCTACAGGACCCACCACACCGCACACTCCATGGGCCACACCGAAACTGCATGCACCGAAAATTGTATCTTATTGGTATCAAACCCCGGCTCGCCTAACCAAGTGGGACTCTCAATACGATGGTCTCTGCTGGCGCAGCTGCGGTAGCCCTGGTACCCTCCTTCATTTGCTGTGGAACTGCCCAAAGCTAACGAGATATTGGGAAAAGATCCTCGATGAAATCGATAAAGCCTTTGACACCACCATCCCTAGACTCCCTACTTATACTATCCTGGGATTGCCGAATGCGCTGACCTTCCCCTTGCGCTCTACCAAAGGCAGGCAGATTGCACTGGCGCTGAATGCCGCACACCGGGTACTTTTGGCGGGGTGAAAGACAGACAGGACCCTAGAACATACACAATGGCTGCATCAATTGTGGTATCTTTTGGGCATGGAGAGGCTGTCTATGGTGACTCTAGGGGCCAAATCCTATTACGCCAAGATCTGGTCCCCCTTTATCTCAATTCTATCCACGGAATTCCGGGAATTGTCTTGTTCCATCTATCTCCGGATTCTGAAACTGATTCCTGAAGGGCACGAGGGTGGCTAACGCACTCGGTCTCAGATGGGTTCTCTGGGTCCTCATGAAACTGATAACTAGCGCATCGGACTGTACCCATCCACAAAGGTGCACTTTTTCCTTGTTTCTTGCTCACCTGGGGAGGGGTGGGGGTGGAGGGTGTGTATCGGGTTTTTCTCTTTGGACTGTGTTCTTGTTTGGTCTGTGTCTTTTATTCCTTCTCTTTAAGGGCAGACTCTATAGCCTTTAGTCGTCAAAGATAGGTCCTTGGCTCATTGCCACACGCATACTAGCAGCGCATTGGACTTTTCTATTAATCACATTTCGTAGAGCTAGGACAGTTTATTGTCTCTCCTTAACAAACGCGGCCGGCCCTTAATGGGTTGTAGGCGGCAAGCTGTGTCAATTAACTAAATAAGACAGCCTCTGATCCATAGGCCCGCCTTTCTTTTCTGATTGTGATGTAGCCGGCCCGTAGGGTTGTAGGCCATGATGCAATGTTTTTTCATGCTCTGTGTTCTGCTAATAAAAATCGATTTAATTCTAAACTGTAGCAGGTAATATCTATGTTCTGCTCGTAGTGGCATGAGGCGCTCCTTCCGACTGCCCATTTATGGTCCAGCGTTTCCCATAATGTGGTCAGTGCTTTGTCAGGAGGCCACCGCAGTTTGCACCACACACTGCCAGTGTACTAACAGAACCACTAACCATCACATTGCTACAAGTGTGACAATTCAAATTGTTCGAAGCCGTCAAAGCTTTAAGAATTGCTTGAGTGGCAGGTATTAGTTGTTTTTAATGTATATTGAATTAACAAACAAGTGTTTTTCTGCTCATCTTTAAAGTGCACAAACAGCGTCACCATGTGGCAGCTGTCATAAGTGCAGGTTCCGACAATTTAGTGCCGGTGCCGGCAATTAAGTGCCGGTGCGAGCAACGGAAACCACCGGCTCAAATTAAGCACTGAATGTGGTACTCTCTACCATCTACTGATTACATATTCACATGTCAGCCCCAACTCTAAGCACCATACATAAAATTAGTATTTTTTTTTACAGAACTGGGCAAGTGGGATGAAACAGGTGGTGTCTGTAAAGTTGTATATTTATATATTCAATGAAAAACTGGGCAGATCATGGGCTACCATCATAATGCATTGAATTGTGATGAATTTCTACAAGCGATTTGAACATTATTACTGAATAGAGATTCCATTACAGAACTGAAGACGGAGGATCAGTGAATTGATTTTTGGGACATTATGAAGTTTCTCTTTAGTCTCTAAAGCTGTGATCTAGCCCATGACTAATGAGTGTCGGAAAACAAAATATTTTCAGAATTTACGATGTCATGTGACAAAGTGCTTTATATGTCAAGCACTTCCAATATATAACTGTTGCTCAGATACTCCATGATGTACTCAAGGCAAGTTTTAATGTTATAATGCACAAGTTGCTAGTAATCCAGGCATGCAACTCACATATGCCAGAGTTCTGCTCTCTATGCCAAACTGATATGGGTGATCTAGCATCCTATAATTACCCATCATTACTTTTTGTGGTAAGAGGCTCTAAATAGGTTACTTACCTTACACTTAAATATGCTGTGTCCTTAAAGGGCTGCATATCCCCTACAGTTAGTCTGGAGCCAGGTAAAGGAAGGCAGGGCACCTGTGCACTTCAATGGCAGAACTTGGTATAAATATTGGACCTCAGACACCAAATCTTCAGTACTCTTCTGGATCTGTGGATACCCTGCCAGGAAGAACTGCTGAAAGGACTGCCACTCTGCTGGACTGCTGCTCTGAAGAAGAACTGCTGCCCTGCTGTGCTGACCTGCTGCCCTCTTGCCTACGTGAGAAGGACTCGACCTGCATCTGTTCGATTGCACCGCGTCTGTGAGCCTGTTCACTTTTCTATGGTCATGTTCAGGAAACAATAGCTAGTATCTGCAGAGACCATGAGGTGTCTCATGTCAAGCTTCAATAGTATAGTTTTGTGTTTTCTTTGCTCTTCCAGGCTTAAGATCTACATTTTCAAACAGAATGCAAAACTACAAGTAACAGAATGCAAAGACCTGAAGAATTATTGGATATGTTTCTTGCCCTTGACATGGAAAGACTTGAAAGCTCTGTGCATGTGACTTATTAGCATTAAGTTGTTTGATGTTAACAGGCCCAGGTCTGGGACACAGCACTGGTGCACCAACAATGGTGAATACTTCAGGAACATTTAACTAACTTCTTCAATGACCTTCATGTATAAAGCAATCGTGCATGCAAGCTTGTCTTCACATTGGTCTCAGTGCTTAGATCACCCACTGCCATGTTTGTGCTAGCCTTACCACAATATGTAAACAAAACAAATTCAACCACTCATCCATGTATGTCTACAATAGAAGAGTGATACCTCCAGTGTTGCCACATTTCGCCCCCGCTGAGAGGTCTTCAGCGGTCACGCTCTGCCCTAACTGGAATTTGCCTAATGGTCACCCGTAAGATACATTCAGACAGCAACCTCCTCCACTACACACTTGAAGCAGGAGCATAACAGAGGCCCCTGCAGCCATGCAGCACTGCTGGCCCAGTGCTTTTTTGTGAAATAATAGATGCTCAGAATCCCACAGCCGGCAGTATGAATATCGGTATGCCAAATCCCAAAGTTGCAAAGTCTTGGTTCCACCTCATACTGCTTTCATCCACTACCAGGCACTCTCTGCCACTTTAGCTCATTCTTTCATGTTTTTTTATTATTCCTGTTTCTCCCTAGATCTCTGTTTTTCCATCTTTCTCTCCCTCCTTCTTTCCCCCTTGTGTGTTTTCCCTCTCTTTGCTTTGAGTGAAAGTCTGAGGGGGAAAAAGGAGTGCCAGTTCACAAAAATAAAGTGGCGGTGGGCCCCACCTGCAACCCCGGGCTCAAATTAAGCAGAGGGATGAGAGCACTGGGGAGTGAGAGCATTAGGGGTAGCCACTGGAGGGGCGGGAGGGCGGCCGCAGTGGCGGCTGCTCCTGGGAAGCAGTAGTGGGGCAGGGAGAGGAGGGGGTTAAGAGATAAATTAAAAAAAGATCACTTACCTGCCGGCCGGCCGCCGGCTCTCTTTCGTCCTCTACATACTCTTCCTGGCTTCCGTGTGAACCGGAAGCACCCTGGCTCCCCTAAGCCAATAAAAACGCTGTAATGAAGCGTTGTGATTAGTCTGAGTGCCGCGGTTTGGCACTCAGATGGGGAATGGGAGCCTGAGCATGCTCTCCACCCAGGCTGAAATGCAGTCTGGGTGGAGAACATGTAATGTGCGCATGACTGTTTGGCCGGCCCGAGACGGCCGGCCAAACATTCATGCGCACTTAGGAGGGTGCCCACCACTCCTCCCCACTGCACTGCCCAGCCCCGCCCCACAAAACTGCCTCAGCATGTAAAAATAAAAAGACAATAACTGCGTTATTATCATTTTATTTTCCTTTTTTGCTGTACTCAAAGGCAGTGGGGTGATGCTCCTCCACCTTAGCGGAGGAGCCGCGCCTGGGTGGCCGCTGTGGAGGAGCACTGCAGTTCCACCCTTTAAGGAGCCCATTCAGTCTAAAGACTATGGATAGTAGTAACATGTTGGTGGGGGTGAGTGGGAGTGAGGGAGGGGGCATCATTTCTTGTTACGCCACTGATTCGAAGACTGAAATTACCAGAACTTAACAAGCTAGCATGTTTTACCTAAAAATAATACCCTGTGCAGAAAATTAACGCCTGCGAGCGTCTCGGCTGACACGCGGCTATTGTTTCGCGCCAAAATCAGCTTCCGTCAGTCACTTCCGGCACTGACTTAATTAGGTGCGATTGAACCGCACTGAGGCATTAAGAAAGTTCACAAAGACGTGCCTTTCAAGGAAACAGGCACTTTCATGTTTATGCTTCATTAAAAATGATTCTTCTTGGAAAGGAAAAAAAAACAGTTGTGCGGATCTTACAGACAGACGCACGTCAGCTTCGACGTCATCTGTATAGCAGCCGGTACTAGGGGGAGATCTAATGACCTGTGAGCAGGGCCGGCTTTAGGGCAGTGCGACTGGTGCGGCCGCACTGGGCGCTGACCTGTGGAGGGGGCGCCAACCTCAGGGTTGGGCGCTGTGTTTAGCAAAAATTTATGATTGGAAAGATGAGGGGCACTTATGCCCGGTCGTAGTGAGAGAGTCAGAGGAGGCGTTCATGTGGTGTGGGGGCGCCAAAAATTATTCTTGCACCGGGCGCCACCAGCGCTA
Source organism: Calotriton arnoldi (assembly GCA_963921515.1). Taxonomy (NCBI): domain Eukaryota; kingdom Metazoa; phylum Chordata; class Amphibia; order Caudata; family Salamandridae; genus Calotriton; species Calotriton arnoldi. Next base: position 1,385,249 of record CAWUFW010002935.1, on the reverse strand, counting down.
AAGCCGGCCCTGCCTGTGAGTGATGCATGTTCACTCACTCGCTGCCATCTGGAGAGAAATCCAACAGTAACGAGCAAAGACTGAACGCAGGCTTTGTACTCTGATGCACAACAAAGAACACTTTTTCGATACGTTTCACGTGCTTTTCAACAAATCATTCATTTAGTGTCAAAGACAGCGCACTATGATGGCCGTCAAGGACCCCAGAACCACAAACAGCGCATAGATTTTAAAAGCACGACTGACCTTTACAGCTATACCTATTACATAATACCACATAACACAACGTAACATCAGTGTTTCAAGTGATTTGGACAAAGTTGGGGAGGTGGGGTCTTGAAAGAGGGGTAGCCAAGAAAGCTTAACCAAGAATTATTTTATCTTTTGCGCGTGCGGCCTATCTCATTAAAGGTGTGGCTTAAAACATGCACACTAAAATTCTGGGCTTCGCACAGAGAGAAGTCTGATCTTCAATTGGGTGTCTTGCTATGAGTTTTCTGTTGTTGCTTCCAGATATCACACATCAATAAACATACACCTAAAACAAGCCAGACCTATTGGGGTTGCCAATGCCTGTTAGATGTATCAAGTATTTGAGTAACAACGATTTTGCTGTGAATAATTGGAATTGAATGATTCTGGAAGTCTGAGACTGTAAATTAAACATTATTATTGTCTGTGGAAGGGGTAGTGGTCTTTGGAGTGTCTTAATCACTCTTTTTCTCATCTTAACAACACCACTTTTCTCTGTAGTCTCTCAATTTGTTAGATACTTGCTCCCTATTTCTCCTGGCATTTTTCTGAAATCCTCCATTTGAATATTTCACACATCACCTCTTCCTTCATTGTCTTTTTACTCGTCCTTCTGCAAATACTTGCTTGTATCTCCTCCCCTTCAACATGCGGTCTTGCTCATACACACTCTCAGGGGCAGATTTACAAGGCCCTCGCGCCACTTTTGCGTCACTTTTCCCATGTTAAAAATGACGCAAAAGTGGCGCAAGGGCCTTGTAAATATGCCCCTCAGTGTCTCGCTCCTCACATGTAAGCACAGCATTACGTTTTCCTTTGGCCCTGTCAATGTTTCAACAGCTCTGGACCTCTTTAACACACTTTTCCAAGAAAATAAAAATGACAATTGAAACTTATGGAACTATCGGTCTGTGTGCTCTGCAAAGAGGCCAAGGAATGCATGAGCATGTTGTCTATACACCCTTATAGCCCTCTGACAGGCACTGGGAGAAACTAGTACTAGTCCAACTTCAGCGGTCTCAATCTTTACGCGCTCATGCACACCCACCCACAGCCTGAACTTACACAGGCACCTAGAGGTGACTTAGATCCCAGTATGCACTACACAAAACGTCTATGCTGCATGAAAAAGAAATTACTGAAACACAACCTGTGGAAAAGGCATGCACTCGTTACGTATGCAAGATGAACAGAAGCGTTGCTTCAGGAGGGGTATGTATTCTGTTGTAAATAGTTGGGTACAGGTGCTTTCAGTCGGGCTTGGTGAGGTGTCTGTCAGATTTCACCAGGAATTTTACATACACACACACATACACACACACACTTTCTCTCTCTTGTCTCTGCCTTAAAACTTGGTTAGTTTGAAAACTGTTGTGTTTTAAGTACCCCTAAAAATCCGCACTCCTTTCTCTTTTCACAGCCTCTTAAGACCTCTTCATGTCCTGCTTCTCTCTCATAATAGGGCAGATTTACAAGCCCCCTGCACCACCAGTACGTCACTTTTTGTGACGTACTGGAGGCGCATTCCACTTCTCCATATTTACAAGGAGAGGAAAAGCCACCCTGTGTGACTTTTCCTCTCCTTGTAAATATGGCCCCTTCACATGCAGCACTTTGCGTGAAAGGGCGTTCCATGGGTGTTGCTGTGGGTGTTCCCACGCAACACCCATGGAACGAGACACATTTCCAGATTTACAAGGAATAGTAAATCTGGAAATGCGTGTCAATGCTACGCCTCCCAAGGGGAGGCGTAGTGAGGCGCAACGAGCAGAAATGTTTTCATTTCTCCTCGTTTTTTCCTCTTTCAAAGCATGCTGCATTCTACAGCACGCATTGAAGGAGGAAAATGCCTGTAGTGATTGTTTTTGTGCAGGAAGGTGCCCCTTCCTGCACAACAACAATCTCCCCATGATGCAGGCATCCTTGCACCATGGTGCAACGGTGCCTGCGCCGGCACATGGCTGCAGTTTGTGCGCCAGCGCAGGGCAGAGCACAGGAATGCGACATATTATTGTAAATATGTCGCATTCCTGTGCTTCGGAAGTGCCGCAGCGTGGCGCAGCCGAAGGGCTTGCGTTGCCGCGCTGCAGCACTTCCTTGAAGATCTGCCCCAATGTATTTTAACAAGATATGCCAGCATGATGCTTGGGAAATCTGAAGCTTACACCCCCTAATCGTACTGACCAAGCTTACACCCCTGAAGAGGAAGTTAAAGATGCTACATGTAAACAAGCACTGCGTCACTGAATTGATTACCTTAAGGGTTTGCACAGCCATTATTCAGAAATCGATCTTTGTTTTCACCTGTAAAATTAAAGTCACAAATATAGGGCCCGGCAGGTTTCATCGTCAGTTTTTAGGTCTCGCCTGGCGCTGCAGCGCAAAGCGCTGCTCGCTCGGCGAGAGATTTTGTGGATGAGGGGTTTTCAGAAAGGGACTCGAAGCCCCGCCCCTCATTTCCATGGCTTGCGTCACCATTTATGCTAAACGGTGGCCTACCATTGGAAATGAGGGTTTTTTGTTGATGCCCTTTCGCCTCCGATCCGGACTGGGTCGCCTGCTTTGCTGCTGTCGCAAAGCAATTTCTTATCTTTATGGGGGCCAGCCATCTGTTTTCACTCAGCCCCGTGTTTATAAACAAGCAGCTGAATGAAAACAGATGGCGAGCGCTTGTTTTATAGCGCAACCCGCCATTAGTGCGCTTCGTAGCGCTGGTGAACGGTGACTTCATGCCATTCCAAAGACGGAGTTTGAGGAGTGTTGTCTGGTCCGTTTAAGGTACTATGTGGTAATCCTTACATTCAGTATCTGTGAACCGATCAACCATTCTGTTCGAAAAATCAGCAGCGACTAAACCACTGGTCAGATGGGGTCAGAAAGAACGATGCCTGAGGGATTGTCTGACTGCTCGAGCCAGGGACGTAAGGCAGACCCACTGCACCTAAAGCCTTGATTAGTCGTGATTTACAACGTCTTAGAGGCGACTCGCCGCTCTCTGTAGTAGCCCCATCATACGTAGCACCACTGGCCACGGAAGTCTTAGGTCAGACATAAAGCCGCGGACACCGTGGCATTGTGGTTAGAGGCGGGTTGAACGGATTTATCGTATGAGTTTTGTACTTAATACTACTTTTTACTCGACTTAAGAACTTGCGCTCTTAGACGCCAACCGTAAGACATAGACATGCAAGACAGCTCAGAGAAGTAACGCTTGCTGCTGATATCTACAGTCATCCAACAGGCTTAGCCGTGCGACGTAACGAAACAAACTCCTATTAAATCTATCAACAGAAACATCAGCCATCTCGTGCGATTAACAACTTAAGTGGCGCTATAAAAATATACACGAGCTGTGTTTGATGCATCTCAAAGGAAGCATGTGAAAGACCAAGAAAACATGACTTCCTCGTAAAAGGCCTCACAAGGAGATATTTTTTCCAGAACCAAAAAGTGGAGAGGAAACTCAAACAGTGTTAATGTATGCATCTTTTCGAGATACCGCGTGCAGTTTAGTAAACATGCACCCACTGGGAGAATCCGGAGCGCTTGTAAGCGTTCATTAGTTAAGATGCGCCCGAAGTGGCAATTATTCCTAGGGTGGCATTTGACTTCAATCCTAATACCAATGCCACCCAAGCGCGTTGTGGATGTTTATGACAAGGCTACGTAGATCCAGGCAGTACAAAACAACTAACATTAAAGGCTTCAAATGCACCAGATAGATACATCGGCCATTATTTTATTTTTTTAAAACATTCAAAGGCGGATACCTTTAGATGCGCATTCTTAATCTCACCCCAATTAGTCGTTCAAAACTATAGTTTCATCTTATTTTGAATGCTCCACAACGTTTTAGGTTGTATTACTTTCAAGCACCAATTCAGCCTAAATCACAAATATTTCGGGCGCCCAACTAAACCTCGAATGCAAACCAGGGGCGTAATGCAGGCACCTTCAGGGCCCCCAACCCTTCAAGGGGCCTCCATTTAGTCCAAGTTCAAGTTCAATGAATAACTATAAGATATGTGAAGAGTGGCCCCCCCTTTCCAGGTCTCCCATATCGGGGTGGGGGTAGGGGGGGGTCATTCAGTGCCACCAAGGGGGGAGGGGGGCATATATGGCAGGGCCTTCTTAATAGAAATCAGCTTTCTAGACATTTGAGCCCACTGACAGAACGTACAAACTTGCCAAGCCCACAATATGGCAGGCTTTTTTGCAGTGTGACGTGTATCATGTGTAGTGCAGCTGGTCTCTGTAATACCAGTGATCACTAAGGGTTGCCGTGGACACTAAAAAAAAAAAACAACTTTGCAAGTATGTACAAGATATCCACTTATTTTATCAGATATAGGTGTGAGATCACCATTACTTCAGATGTAGGTGTGAGATCACTATCACTGCAGATATAGGTGTGAGATCACTATTACTGCAGAAATAGGTGTGAGATCACCGTCACTGCAGATATAGGTGTGAGATCACTATCACTGTAGACATAGGTGTGAGATCACTATCACTGCAGATATAGGTGTGAGATCACTATTACTGCAGATATAGGTGTGAGATGACTATCACTGCAGTTATTGGTGTGAGATCACCATCACTGCTGATATTGGTGTGAGATCACTATCACTGCAGATATAGGTGTGAGATCACCATCACTGCAGATATAGGTGTGAGATCACCATCACTGCAGATATAGGTGTGAGATCACCATCACTGCAGATATAGGTGTGAGATCACCATCACTGCAGATATAGGTGTGAGATCACCGTCACTGCAGATATAGGTGTGAGATCACTATCACTGTAGATATAGGTGTGAGATCACTATCACTGCAGATATAGGTGAGATCACCATCACTGCAGATATAGGTGTGAGATCACCGTCACTGCAGATATAGGTGTGAGATCACTATTACTGCAGATATAGGTGTGAGATCACAGTCACTGCAGATATAGGTGTGAGATCTCCATCACTGCAGATATAGGTGTGAGATCACTATCACTGCAGATATAGGTGTGAGATCACTATCACTGCAGATATAGGTGTGAGATCACTATTACTGCAGATATAGGTGTGAGATCACTATCACTGCAGATATAGGTGTGAGATCACTATTACTGCAGATATAGGTGTGAGATCACTATTACTGCAGATATAGGTGTGAGATCACCATCACTGCAGATATAGGTGTGAGATCACTATCACTGCAGATATAGGTGTGAGATCACCATCACTGTAGATATTGGTGTGAGATCACCATCACTGCAGATATTGGTGTGAGATCACTGTCACTGCAAATAGAGGTATGAGATCACTATCACTGCAGGTATAGGTGTGAGATCACCATCACTGCAGATATTACTTCAGATATAGGTGTGAGATCACTACCACTGTAGATATTGGTGTGAGATCACCATCACTGCAGATATAGGTGTGAGATCACCATTACTTCAGATATAGGTGTGAGATCACTATCACTGCAGATATAGATGTGAGATCACCATCACTGCAGATATAGGTGTGAGATCACCATCACTGCAGATATAGGTGTGAAATCACTATCACTGCAGATATATAGGTGTGAGATCACCATTACTTCAGATATAGGTGTGAGATTACTATCACTGCAGAAATAGGTGTGAGATCACCATCACTGCAGATATAGGTGTGAGATCACTATCACTGCAGATATATAGAATACCTACGTGTTCGGTATACGAGAGTTTAAGCTATTGGCATTATAAATGACAATGCCTTTTATTTATGTTTTAAAAACGAAAACAAAAATAAAAGGCATTGTCATTTACAATGTCAATAGCTCAAACTGGTGTAAATGCGAGACCTATTGCATTGCAAATGCTTGTTAATTACTGCTGGTTCTGAGACCTGGCAGAGCCTGCCCAGCTTAAACCCCTTCCTAAGATAGTCTTACATAACAGAACATGGATGGCTTTGAAGTGGTTGCTTACAGGACTTTGTTTTGCTCCCATCCCCCACACTTGATCAAGTGTGTTCCCAGTTCAGTGTGAGGCAACAATGGGCCAATTCTACAAAGTCCTCTGTACAATAGCGATTCACAAAATCACAGGGTCTGACGCCTGAAAATGGCTTTTTACAATTTACAAAAGCCCTTATTGCAAGTTAGAAAAGTTTTTCCAACTGGTGAAAGGACTTTTGGGATCATTGCAATTAGGATGGGGAAATGGGGAGGGGGGGCGTTAAAAGGACAACTCCTTCCTCTTTTTGATTCAGAAAGGGATGTTGATGTTTTGTGATCGCATCTGTGAACATAAGCCATTAATCTGTTACTGACCACAGAGTAGAGGTGGCACTAAAGAGACACTATCCCTTGAGACATCTTATCCTTTGGGAATCATCTTGGGTAGCTTTAGGGGGAGCAGGAGGTGGTCCAGAAGACCACTGTTCTCTCCACCTGGTGTATTTCCTTATGGGAAACATTATTTGTTTAAAAAAAAAAAAAACTCATGTCGCTTTTAGGAACAAGACCTTCTTTCTAAAACAAATGTTTTCTGTTTGTAAAAGTAGATGCCGGTGTGGATCTCTGCAATCCTTGTAGGCCACCATCCCTGAATTCGAATCCCCAGGGGGTCACAGATTGCAGCCTGCCTGACTAATATTCCTTAGGCATTTTGTTTTGTGACTCCCTGTGAATGTACAATTTTTTATGTAGCAATTTATTAAAGAGGTCAAATCACAAATGGTATTCCTAGTTGCAAACCGGTCGGTGTGTAAATTGCATATCCCTGGTGAGCGAATGATATTAGTATATCGGGCTCATAGTTTTCTATTTGAAGCGCTACACTAAAACTCTAATGAATAAATCAAATTTTCAATAAATCCACAATGCTCACTGCACGTCCTATCCTATTTCAATGTTTTGCAAGTTAATAATACTTCTATAGACAATTATCAACCAATTTCAGTGGGAGATCAGGCAGTAATGCTGCATATTTTCCCCTTTTACTACAATGCAAAACTCTGAGGGGCATATTCACAAGGACTTACCGCCGATTTATCGGCACTTTAGCGCCGCAAAAGTGGCAATAGATTTATCGCCCCATTCACAAGCAGGTGCAAACTGCCGACATCGCCAGTTTACCTGCGATAGCTACCGCAAAAAACATCGCCACGGATGAGTGCGACAACTAACGCTAATGATATGCAGAGTAGGCGTTCCCGTGCAAAAGCACACGAAAACACCACTTCGTGAGATTCTCAACGACCAGTCAGATCTGCGATGCGAACCAAGAACAGGCGATAAGGCGCGTTAGCAGCAGGGATTTAACACCTGCCTTTTGCTGGTGTTAAGCAGGACGACTACCTGCAGTATGAAAGGGAGCCCAGCCCAGAGCCACAGCTGAAGACCAACAGATGCCATGGAGCTACTGATCATGCAGCTCGGAGAACCAAGAGGGCCACAACACCCACCGCCACCACTCCCAGGCCCCCCCCGGATCACCCACCGCCCGGATTACCACCTAGGCAGCGCAGGACAGCGTACGACCCTAAAACGCACCAGCCCCAGAGACTCATCTCCAGAGGAAGCCATTGGCCAACACAGGCTCAAAAGGACAACCATCCTCCGCATCCTGACCCACATTGCCCACAGGCTGATGGTACCAACACAGCGGACAACCAACATCCCCCCGCAGACAAAGCTGCTGGAAGTGCTGCACCTGTTGGCCCCTGGTACCTTCCAACCAACAACTGCCAGAGTCAGAGGAGTCTCACAGCCAGCCCCATCAAACTCCCTCACACATGTCATGGATGCATGTCCACAAAAGCAACGGCGGGCCCCTGTATCCGCACCACACGATAGTTCCAATTAGTAGTGTACCTGCGCAACCAACCCCAACGCCAGCCATGCTAGACGCCTCCGTGCCCTAGACCCAAGATCGTAGTAACCGAAATATGGGTGCGCCAGGTCATGAAGTCCAGTAGTCAACAGTAGTGTAAAAACAGAACTTTATTACAAATACACAAACAAACAAAACGAAAAGCTCAGCCAACGCGTTCCATTCCCAACGGCCAACTTCAACAGGGCAACGTGTCTTCAGAAACCTGTGGGAGAAATGGTGACAATGGTCAAACTTCCGTATAGTCACATGCCTAATCTGGTACAGTGTACTGCACTTGGACAAACCGTAATGCTCACAGGCATGATAAATCATGCATGAGAAGACCGTAACAGAAGTTCACGTGGACGTAACCGTCGTAGGAATGAAAAGGAAGGTAACGACCACATGAACTGCTGTTACGGTCACATCATGCAGGACACGTCCTACCTGAAAGCATCACGGTGTGTGTCAGCTCGATACCCCTGCCCCTCACTCCCCCCACACTGTGCAGGAACATCTTGAGACCACGCAAGGGAATTACGCCATAGCTGGCGTCACGCACGTGTTGGGGCAATTCACAGCACAAGTGTACGACTTGTGCCCCCTGCCGACACTGCACACAATCACTGCAACAGCAACCACACGCATGCCATCAATGTGCAGACAAAAGTGGACCACCGTGGCCTCCCCAGGCAGTGTGCATGATTCCCACATGTCCGCAAGTCCGCCACCAACCAGCGCTTTGAGGATTGCACCAACCGTAATGCACTGCCCATCGGCAAGTACCAACTGAACACACCACACACCTCAACTCCACAATCCTACAACTCACAACTGTGGGAATGCACACGTCACAAATCCACCACCAAAGTGACTACTGAGTGTGTCTCAGTCTCCGCCATAACCTGTCCATAGGCCTACACACACGTGGCTGACCACCTTCAACGGGCAGATTCACACTGGAGACGAGGTGGCTACTTCCCAAACCAACCCGCGCACATCACGTCATCGCATGCAGGGTCGTGTCTGCCAGGGCTGCGCCCCCCACCCAGCCACGAGGCCGCCGCCGTGACCGGTGGTGCCTGTGCGATCCTGTGCGCCTGCTGCACCCCAGCCCTGGTCCCCAGACTGGTCCGCCGCCCAGCAATGACTGCCCGCCCCTGCACACCCAGGCCTCAATGCTCACCTGCCACCACCGGCGTGTCTCCAAGAGGGCCCTCCACGTGCCGGTGCAACCTCCTCAGCCGGTCGATGGTTTCCGCGCCACAGGCCCCCAGTGAACCCTGCGGCACTGCACCGTGGAGTCCTGTGTGTGCTGACTGCTGCCTGCGTGTACACTGCGGTCCAGCAGGGCACACTGTTCAATTTGAGTCTTGATTCGCTGGACGCCGTATCGAGGCCAATGCATCATCGCAGGCTGCACACCCGCTCAGCTCTTCAGGTGGGCCTAACTCAGTGCAACGCAAGTCATAGCCACGTGGCGGTAGGCCCCTGCCAGCCGCAGTGCAGCGGGTGCCACTAACCCTGTGCAACGCAAGTCATGGCCCCGTGCCGGTAGGCCCGTGCCTTATGCAGGCCATCGGGTGCCACTAACTCAGTGCAACGCAAGTCACGGACCCCTCATGACTGAGTTCCGTGGATGCGGACGCCATCATGTCATCTCCGGCAGTAGGGGATGTGATGTGCTAGGCCCCTTTTATTGGCAGGGTCACATGTCCTGTGACGCCTGTGCTGGATGGGTGTGGTGTGGGTGTTAACCAGCCCTCAGGGAGTGGCTGTGGCATGCTGACAACTAGACCAGTGATCAGCAGATCACTACAGGGAAGACCTGGGACATGTAGCTTTATCGTCCCCCCCTCTGAGCGTAAGCGGAGTGGTCTGGCCTGGCGTATGCCAGGCCAGCGTAGGGGTGGGACAATGACCCCGGGGCTCTGGGCGTGCTTCGGTTCTGGGCTGGACAAGGAAGTAACTGATGCTTGTGTCTCTGTTGTAGTGTCTACGCCACACGGACCGCAATCGGCAATGTTGCACCCTGTGACTCAAGTCCTACGACATGAGCAACATGGACGTAAGGGGGAATCACTGACCCTACATTCATCCATACTTTCATACTTGTATGATCAAAGACATGACACATCTGTGCGATTCTGAATGTTTAATGCACATCCTGTGGAGTGTTGCAGCTGGAGCAGTACAGGGCCATGCAAACCCCACTTCACATTATTGGCCCGTGGAGGGCCAGCCAGAGTCCTTCAGGGAATGACAAGTACATCGGAAGAGGAAGAGGAAGAGTTCAGTCCGTAGTCTGATCGCTGCATCACTGGTAACCAAACAGAATATGGCAGTCCATGTCGAGGTCCAAGGTGAGTGTCGCAGAGTGTATCGGGGGACAGTGGAAGGTGATGATGCAAAGGGCAGAACCAAGCAGAAACAGGCCATATGGCGGAGATGAATGCTACTGCCTCCTCCTTACCAGTAATGGTGATTCACCCGCATCTTCGTCCTCTGATGTCACATGTGCCTCACACGTGGGTGGTGGTGGAATGTCGGCCGCACTGTGTGCCACTGACACATCAGGGGCCGGAGGTGGATTGCCTGGCGCACTGTGTGCCACTGACACATCAGGGGCCGGAGGTGGATTGCCTGCCGCACTGTGTGCCACTGACACATCAGTGGGCCGGAGGTGGATTGCCTGCCGCACTATGTGCCACTGACACATCAGGGGCCGGAGGTGGATTGCCTGCCGCACTGTGAGGCACTGACACATCAGGGGCCGGAGGTGGATTGCCTGCTGCACTGTGAGGCACTGACACATCAGGGGGCAGGGATGTGGATGTAGAAGCAGCAGCAGCATTCATCTGCACCAGGCCTTGAGGCAGCAATGCCATGACGATGTGCTGCAGGGCATGGAAGGTCCCAGCCACATGTCGCTGGTGTGCAGCCGTGGCAGCCATTCTTTCCGCCTGCATCCGCTCCATGTTCTCCATGAGCCCCCGCATGTGTCCCAACTCCCGGCTGACATCGCTGGAGCCACTCTGACTGGACAGTTTTTCTTGTCTCAGTATCATGACTCCAGCGATGTCAGCCATGGATCGTTGGAGAGCATGGAGTGGACTGTGGGTGTCCGTTAGGGACTGTAAGTGGTCCCTGATGGGAATCAGACACCCATGTATGGCATCAAGTTTGGCTGCCATGAGGTCGAACCCCACCCGCACCTGATCAGCCATCTTCTCCTGGACCTCTAACACACAGCGTTGGAAGGCCATGTGTTGTTCGTGGGGGTCCTGGGAGACAGCCGGGGTGGTAGGTGCTTCCTGCTGTGTGGTCTGTGCAGGGGGTGGGGTCTCCTCGATGCAGCTGGGCTGCCCTGCCCCTGGAGGTGGGGTGCCGAAGATGTCAATGAGGACTTGGAGGGCTTCGGTATCGATGTTGGGGATGTCCTCATCGTCATCAGTGAAGAGTTGTTGGGGCTGCTCTGCAGGAGGTGTTGATGCTCCCTCTACAATGTGAAGGGGAGATGCAGTATTACATTGTGTTCACATGTATGTTGACGCATTGTACAAGTTCACATACAGACTGCATGACAATGTACATTGTGACTGTTTAGGAGGAGCTGCCTATTTGATGCGGGACAGTGGACATTTCGACAACATCACGGATATGTGTTTGTACTTGTACCTTGACATCTCACATTTCCCTGCTATGCCAAATGTGATTGGCCAGTTTCTACACACAAGCGGCACCTGTTGTGTCCTCTGTCCTGTTGTAAACGTGTTGCAGTTTGTACCACATTGTTGTCAATGCTGATGTGCTTTGAATGTCATGTGTGTGTGCTGCATTTTGGGAGAGTCGCCCATCAGCTCTGATTTTGCTGCCCCTTGTCCCTTTCAGGCGGTGTGCCTTTGACTTCTGTGCCCATACAGTGCTGAGATGTTGCAGACTTGGGTGAATTTGGGTCTTGGTGGGAGTTGGGACTCTGGGGCATGGTTTGTCCGCAGATGTGTTGTTGACGTCAGGGGTTGTTTGTGCAGGTGGATGTGTCAGAGTGTGACCTGCTCCTTTATGGATGTGGTCCACACTCAGCCACCTCAGTGTGGTGGCGTGCACCATGTCATGATGATCGGACTGCAGCCATGCTAATCGTCATGCAGTGTCACTTGCATTGTCAGTGTGGCTCACGGACCCGCAGCTTTGCTGGGTTCAGCACATGTGCATGGGTTGGTTGTGAGATAAGTGATGTGTGGGCGGGCCTCCTCTGGGCACATAGTCGACGGGGGCCTACGTGCTGTTGCTATGTGTGCTGCAGTGTGCAAGGGGATCAGGGACGTGATCCAGAGTCTTTGTGGGTGTGCACTGTGCTCCGCTTGATTGTTCATGTGTGCCATTGTGCCCATCTCCCCCCGTCCCCCCAGTCCCTTGTCGTTACTCACCCTGTTGCTGTTGTGTCGGGTCATGTTGAGCAGTGTCCGGTCCCCCAACTCCTGCCACCGTCTCCACACTGATGACTGTGGACACCATTTCCTCCATCTCATCCAGCTCCTCCTGTGGCGCTGGACTCCCACCTCCAGTCTGTATTGCTGCCTTCTGGTTGTTGGCGAGTTTCTGCTTGGTCTTGCGCTTCACATCATTCCAGCGCCTCTTGACCTCGTCCATTGTCCTCCTCAGCACTCCGACTGCATTCACCTTGTCCACGATGGACTGCCATGTTCCATTTTTTGTTGCCAATGACACAGCGGAGGTGACGAACAGTTGTTGATGGTGTTCTATCACCTCCGTGATCAGGATCCTATTTTCCTGCGGACTGAACCGCGTCTTCCTCTTCTTCTTATCCTTGCCCTTCCCTGTCCCCGAGGTCCCAGGTTGCTCCTCCGGGGGGCTTGTGGGGTTCTGGCCGTCCTCTGTACTTGCTCCGGCTGCCTCCATTGTGCTTCGCTGTAGTTTGGTTTTTGTTTGTGGTTTTCTTTTCTGCTTTTGTAGTTGTTTTTCCCGCCTGACGTGTGTGAATTGCAGGCCTGGCGCTGCTTTTCGCTGATTGTCTTATCGCGGTTGGGCCCATCGCAACTTTTTCCGCGTTCGGGTTGGAATTTCATCGCCGTCCCGGTAATGTTATCGCGGACATTTGATGCGTTATCCGGAGACTATCGCATGTTACCGCTGTATTGAAAATACGACGTTAACCCGGAGTTATTTTCCCGCGATAGACGGCGATATGAAAACTTGCGTTAACCTATTTTGGCGATGTTTATTGCACGTTCTTGTGAATATCCCCCTGAATGTTGTATTTTTCCTCCACACAAATCTCACCAGAATTTAGCCGTTGAAATTTCTGCAGGGAATTTGGGAAAAAACACCCGTCAGTGGAAATTTTGCACACACCGTATTCCATAACAGGTTAAAACTCCTGTTTGTGCTCGATTTGGCATTACCGGTCTGAGAAACATTAGGGTCTAAGGGCCTCATACTGATGCCAGTGTTAATCTGGGAGGTAATATCACATGACATGTCTACAAATATGTGGGGTGTTGTATTTGCTGAGTGTGATAGTACATGTCCTATTCGATTTCTGTACTCCAGAATGGGTTATATTATTATTATGTTTGTTTTCCTTCTTCTGAAGTGCAAAAACTAGAATGTTGAGCCTTATTCCTATACAAATTTCTGCAAATTGTGTGTAGTGAAAATTGCTGTTTGCCATCATGTCAAACACACTGAAATTGGGGTTGTGCTTGAATGGAGAAGAATGAGGGCTGAAAAATCTAATTGTGATTACCTTTGCCCAAAAGTGCTTTAGTGATATTTATTGTTTGTCCATATTCAATGTTTCCTGCCAGACCGGTTGTTGGTGTGAATCAGTGTAAAGTTATCTTACGGGTCGTATGCAGTAGTTTGCCCTTAAAATTTACTGGGCACACTCAAGAAAACTCATATTTCAAATAAAAATATTAATTTGAACATTGGAATGCTGACAGCTCTTCAAGACAATGAAGTAAACCAGGGCTAATAATGGCTGGCATAAGCCTTCCGCTCCAACATTCCAATGTTTGTCTTCATGTTTCTCCCTATTTAATATAGAACGTTCTACCCTCAGTGGGTAGAATGTTCTAATAGCCTAATAGCCCTTGTACCTCGGGCTATACCAGTTGTTAAAGACCCTCTCTCTTGTTCTAGGCCCACGCCTGCGGCTCAGGCCCATAACTCAGTTCAGGGCCTTTAACAATTGGTATAGCCCTTGGCATCGGGCTATAAGGCTATAATATATAACAGTTAGGCCTTTTTCTAGAAAACTCTGCAGGGACGGGCAGAGAATGTGCACAGTTCAAGTAAAGTGGTTCTTTGAAAGTTCCAAGAAGTGAGATCCCTGCGGCCTTTAGAGGTGGGAAAACTCCTAGAGTTCTAAAAGAAGTTCTTCTGGCTGCACTATCAGAAACTATGACCATGGTGGCCATCAGCCATAGAGCTGATCACTCACAGTGGTGGTAGCGCTGCAGTGACTATATCCTAATGCATGCAAATAGCATTTCTGAAACAGTCGTAGATTTATGACCGACCAGGGAGTTTTGTATTTTGATTACTAGCTATGGTGGAGTCACCACTGCAGATTTTTCTGCCACACAGTGGCGGCTCGGAGGAGCTTCATCCCCACCTGCCAGCACCCTCAAATACTTGAAAAATAAAACGATAATAAAACGGGTTTTAGACCCATTTTGTTATCGTTTTATTTTTCTTCTAAGTGTGCTGCATCGAGTATCGGGGGCAAGGCCAGGGGATGACAGGCACTGAGGAGGAGTGGTAGGTGCACTGCCTTCAGTGTGCATGTGGGTTAGCCCAGCCGTCTCAGGACAAAACCCGCATGCGCACTGAAGCTGTCTCCAACCCGAGCTGCGTTGCCAGGTTGGAGACAGCAGGCACAGGCTCCCTGTCTCCCTGGGAGCGTGAATCAAAGGCGCTGAGGCCAATCCTGATGCTGCTCTCATGCTGTGAGAGCAGTGTCAGGATTGGCTGCAGGGGATTCTGGAAGCCTGTCTGCAGATGAGCTGAAGAGCACGATACAGCTGAGTTCTTCTATTTTTTTTTCATCCTAGTCCCGTCCCCCCCACTGCTGCCACAGCTCAGGCTTGTGAGGCTAGGATATCAGACAGTGGCTTGTTGTACGGGGAGAAATCTCCTTAAGTGTCACAGCCATTGTTATTTTGTTTTTCATAAACAAAACCCTCTACAGGGCTTTGTTCTGAAAAGCAAATTAAAATGGCATGCAAGACAGGAAGCAAACACAAAGAGATGATGGACGGAGTGCTGAAACTTTTCAGACACCCACCCACAGTCACAGATCTGGGTTGAATCCATCATCGTTCTTTAGCTCACTTCGCCACCCCAGTTTGGACCCAGCCATATGCAAATCAGTCTTGACCCTGTGCCTCATGGGAACAGTCCAGTCCGAACTGCCAGGCCAGGTCCTCCCTGGACCGGAAACAAGCATTCTGGGACCTGTTTCGGGGTAACACCCCTCATCAGCCAGACTAGATTGAATCCAGTGGCAAAGTGAGCAAGGGACCCACGTCTGCAAGACAGGAAAACATGGTGCATGCCCAGCATTGAGCATTGATGAAAGTGCATTTGCCAGTACACAGACTGCACTTTCATCACAGAGGACCAACCAGGCAGGCAAAAATCTCTTACTTCGACAGGCATTCCTTGTCAGACCTGGCAGGATGGTGGGCTGCCCACCAAGCTCTAAATGAGCCCTCAGGTGTGTGTCAATTAAAGGCGTGCAACATTGTGTACCTTTCTTGTCTGAAATTATGTGAAATGCTGGGAAGATTAAGCAAAATAATGTATAAATGAGATAAAATGCACTTTGAGGTATCTCGAGTGAAAACATCTTACATTCAAAAGTCACTCGAGATTCCAGAAAGGGAATTGGCTTACAAAGAAGCTACCTCTTGCCACATGCTTGGTCTTGAAGTTCTCTCCTATGAGCCGTTTTCTGATCAAACCAGTCTTATGCAGCAAAAAACTATACAAAATTTCATAGTGGCATTATTTTCAGCATTTTGTGTTATTTGCATATTACGGGGCGCCTCCTCTTAAGGGGCTCCAGGGTGTAGCCCTGCCACCCGTGAGCCACCACTGAGCCTCTGCCCACACAAGTAATAATTTAGTTTAGCACTGTTCCTGCAAACACAACTTTTGTATTTCCTTACACAGGTCAGCCCTCTGGCCTCTGCTCCAAGCTCCTGCTGAGAAGAGGAGGGGGGGGGGCTGAGGGGGCTGTGGGGCTGAATAACGTTCCAATTACACAGTGTTATTTAAAAACACAGCACTCTGTGCATGGATGTCTGCAGTGTGCATGTGAGGGACGTAGGTCAACTATGATCCCCTAACCTAGGCACAATCCTTTTTATTTTGCAGACCTTCTGTGCATGCCTCAGAAAGCACAGCAAATCTGCTAAAATTGGGCTGTCACAGCACCCATCAATGCATTCCTGGGGCAAATGAGGAGACAGACTGAGCAGCAGGGGCAGGATCTCCACCACTATCCCTGCTTGAATAGGACTGTGCTTCCAGTCCCATCTAGAAGATAGGAGAGGGTTTGAGGTGGGCCTTTCTCTTAATTCTTGCCTTGCTGCTCTGTGTTGCTTCTAGTTAGGAATCATGGCTAGCTGGTTCGAAAGTCAGCTTCCTGCTCTGCTATTGCTGTGGAGCCTCTGAGCTGCCAGCAAAGGAAGAAATGTAAGAATAAAAGAATTCAGTGTTGTTTCTTTGTGCTCTCTTTGTGTTCTTTAATTGAAAGTGTGTTTTGAGTGATTGAGAGATAAAGAGATTGAGTGAGAGTGTGTGATAGTTTAGTTTATTTGACAGTGTCAATGAGAGTGAGTGTAAGAATCAATGAGTGAGAGTGAGTATGAAAAAGTGAAAGTGAGGAAGTGTGTAAAGCAGTGTGAGTTAGTTAGAATACGTGAGTGAAGCACAGATTGAGTGGGAGTATTTCAGGGGTGCCTCCATTAATGGTGCAGCAGGTGCAGTTGCACCACGGCCCTGGTGCGACTGCACCTGATGCACAATTGAAGCAGAACGCCTGCACCCCAGGAATTCAAATCAGATCTCCTGTACACCAGTGGTTGCGAGTGAGGGTCAGTGATTATGAAAGTGCGAGGGCGAGCAAGTGTGTTTGTGAATGAGAAGAAGTGAGTGTGAGTTTATAGGCCCATTTGTGTGTAACGGAGGACACAGCAAATCCTGAAAACAATAAGGTGAAACCCTGGCAAGTGTTACACCCCTCAAAACACAAAAGAGACGCTAGGGAGTATTAGAGACCTTTGAGTAGTAACTCCCTACAAATACGAAGCACAAGACACAAAAAGTTCTCATGGTCTTCTCAACAAAGGAGAAAAGACTGTCTCATAGACTAGAAATAATAGCTGTTGTAAGGACGAGAACGCTCACTTACCCTTAGGTAGCATGATGTCATCATTGGATTCCTCCTCTTACCATAAAATTATTTTTAGGGTATGAGTTACAACTTCTACTGCAGGGGAGGAGCTCTTGAAATGGCTACCCTATGTGTGCAGTGATATGGGTAAAGAGCCCTTTGATGGTACGGGAGGATGAATTCTATGATGAAGCATGCCACCTAAGGGTGGGCGCGGGTTCTCATTCTTACAACATCTATTGTTTCTAGTCTATGAAACGGTCTTTTCTCTTTTATCGATAAGAACACGACTTTCAGGATTTACCATCCGCTACTGGTGTATCATGACTTGGCACAGTTCCATAAAATACAGAAATGTAATTGAAAATTATGTTGGCCATATTGTAGATGTGGACACTTCAATGCTGCATTATTTTGGGGTGAGCACATCCCTGGATGTCAGTGCATAACACTGCAGGCATGTTCCCTTAATCTCTTTAAATATTTTCATGAATCAGTCCCCACTTCCAAGGATCAGAGAGCAGTAAAAAGATAAGGGGGGTGCAGTTTAAACAAGCATTGGCAATTCCTATAGGTCTGGCTCTAAAAGAATGTTGTGTAGTAATGTAAGCAATGCAAGCAAATAACATGGGAAAGAATATGTATGTGTGTGGATGCAAAAACTGTAGAATAATATTGGTGTAGGGTAAAAGGTCAGGTGACAATTGCACTGTCAAGCCAGATGTAAAAATCCATGTAGGTTAATGACTGCCCAACTCTAATCTGTGCTTCTGACAGAAACGAAACACCATAGATTATCTAGACACTTTAATAGCATTACAGTGTCATGGGTGTGCCCCTAAAAGTTCAAGCTCAAATATTTGGATAAATAAACCAAATGATCACAAATGTGTGGAGGCCAAGCACTTTTTTTGTGGATGCGCACAACTTCTGCCCAATCAAAATATGTACTCTTGTCTCCCAACGTGGAGGCGGAGCTAGAGCCCCTCTCTAGTAATGTTCACATAATTGTGTGATTTAGCTGTGCTGTCAAGCCAGACCATAAAAAGGGAGGGAATGTCTGTATACTGCAGCAAGGGCGGGGTTTATGACAAGAGAGGGACAGGTAGCTAGATGTATATAGGCAGTGATTTTTGCTGGCAGTTCTGAAGCATTTACAGTTCCCGTTTACATTCAAGATCTATTACCGATAGATACGTTAGAAAAACTCTGATGCGAGTAATAAGCAGTATATACCCGTACTGGCGCCCCCTCCCTCATTAATACCAGTATGAGGTCTGGGCACTTTTAACACCCTGTCCTAAAGCCCCTCCCAAGATGGCTTGCAGACCTGGATTCTGATTGGCTGCTGGCCCGGATGTGAGCAGAATGTTGGTAAGACGCTGGACTGCTATGCGGTAGCTACGATCCCCGGCACCCACCTGTTTACTTTCTATACAAACTGCATCCAAAAATCCACATTTTCCATCAGAGATCGAAAGCGTTAAGAATAAGATTCCCTGGGTAAAAAAAAGAGGACATTGAGATGAAAGCCCAATCAGTCTTTCATAAATAATATACAGGGGTGAATAAATTATATATTAAAAGCCGCAGTCAAATGGTTAGGGAGAACAGTAATTTATTCAACTGCATTCCATCGGATTGAATCCTAGCAAAGATCAAACAAAAAGTTATAAAATAGGAATTAAAGGTAATGAAAACCTCGTCGCCATAAAGAGCTCTCCGTGTCTTTTGCATAATTAGAATTGAAAGGTCAGGGTTAAGCATAAAGGTTATTGTAGTCGGATTCATTTTGTATTTATTTTTATTAAGAATTAATCTGACTACAATTCACTGTACAAGGAGATTTTGACCCGAGGAACGCCTGCCGTGATTCCAGATGTTTTAGTAGGTTGGAAAGAGAGTCTCGTCAAAGGGGCGACGACGCACGAAGCAACTATAGTGTACAGTCAAGAAAAACGCCAGCAGTGAGAACAGTCTTGAACCTGTCATAAAAAGTGAAATGCTGCCAAGTTTCGACGGGACATCATCACACCATATCACTCGAGGTGTTTTGCTTACCACGCACATTCCAAGGTGGGAGAAGACGAGCAGTGCGAAAAGTCACGGCACTATTTGTTGACTCGAGCATAGAAAAAGAAAATCACGTTATATCTCGTACTGTGCCTCAGCTGCCTGTATTCTTTCGGGGGTGAGGGGGTAGGTAGGCAACACGCACGTACGTGTAACAATACTTATAGGTAACGCAATGTGTGGCCTTCCAAGTTAACAGCCTTGGTGTGATTGGACCTCCTCTTTGTCAGTGAAAGTCTAAAGTACATAAAACAAGTTCATCTAAAACACATGAATTGGTTTAACCCTCTTCTGAAGCACTGCCTGAGTTGATCCAGCAATTAATGAAAGGTTGAGGTCTGTAAAGAGAAGATAAGGACATATTGATAAGACAAAATGGAGGCAAATCTGTTGGAGAAAAGGGCGAAAGGACAGAACGTTTTTAATCCAGGTAGGAGCTAGGGTCATCTTTTCAAATAAATTCAGATCTTTTGATGGACATGCGAGTGCAGTCCACCTTCGAATATGTGGTATTGTACTGGGCCTTGAAACCTCTTCAAAGAAGATTACACTTCTCCCAGAGACACATCCAGCAGGTTAGATCTGGTGACACGAAGCAGTTTAACCAACCAATGTATCCACCATTCATGATCAGTATGGCACAGATGTGGCCTCGTGTGAGGCAAGGCCTAGAATCCATGCAACTCACTGCACACTAACACCATGTTCGCCCCATACTATACCCAGACACTGTCCACCAAAACTTAGAAAAGTTGAAGAACCTAATTAATTAACATTCCACAAATTACCATCCTTATTTCCCCATAGCAGACATAAAGAACACACCTTTCAACTCGTGCTCATCGATGTACAAGCCATGTAGCAGAAATAGTTAACCTCACTATCACCAACCACATATGCGTTATCTTTATTTTAGATAACTACTGCACCACACCTCCTTAATGTCCAGGTACTGTAAGTTTATAACATCCAGCAGAGTGACAGGTGAAATCGACAAGGATATAACACTATGGCCCTGTACACTCCAACATTAACCTGCATCCACCTCATTTACCAACCACCAGCCTGACACATTTTCCATTCTGTGTTCTCTACTAACACCATTTTCCTTGCGGACTTCTCCCTCCCAGGCAAAGAAAGGATCAGGTTCCGAAAAGCGGCCTTCTTGTGGTCAATGCTGTAATACAACTCATGAGACAGCCTAGTCATTGCAAGGGAAACATAATAGACATAGTCTGCGGCCATGTCCATGGCCACCTGCAACCCCCAATCCCACTTGCAGCACTAAACCTCCCATGCCACCATCACCATTGATCTGATATGCATCTCTCAAGCTCCTCACTGTCTTCATAGGCTGATAAAGGAGTGGATCAGACTCTTCAGTAACTTATCTTAAGACACCTTCCATATGGATATAAGAAAGAGCAGCCTTATCTATTTTCAATAACAACACTAAGAACCTCCTACAGGACTGCAACAGAGAAATTCAGATGTTGGCAATAACTCATGTCTTCTGAAAGCCAAATCCTCCAGCACCGTGGTACAGCCAATAGATCAATAACCCCAAACGTTCTAGCAGACTCGAGGAAAAACACACCTACCAGAAAGCCTTTACTCCTTTAAACAATTCCATGCTAACCACAAGTTGCTAATCAGAGAGGCTATTACAGCCTACTGCAAGAGTACCATCTGTGAGGCCCCCCCAAAAAAGCAAGATATTCTTCAAGGCCGTCAAGCATAGAGCAAACCCAACATCAGGCCCCACATTTGACCCTCCATTGAGAAATGCGCATCCATCTTCAAGAAAGTAGACAAGATCTGGCTACACACTGACAGCTCATCACCCCCTGTCATTCGGCAGCATAGAAAGGATGCCATGGGCCCAGGTGCTAGCAAGGAAATTGGTCCCTTCGACTGCTGTTGGGTTAGTAAATACAGCAACTATCAGGGTTCAATGGGCACCTTGAGGCTTTTGGCCTTGGTGGCACTGCACCTGCTGCACTAGTGGTAGCCACGCCCCTGCTGTCATCCCCATAACAATTCCTAAGTGTAATATTCCCAAATGGTTCAAGTGCAATATAGTAGTCTCAGATGCCCTGGCTAACCTAATCAATGTCTTGATGCCACAACTTCCATCCATCATGAAAGGCATGCCTGGGGAAGGCCATACATAACTGTTAAATATGATCATTGTTCCCCTTCCCTACGGCACCTTCTCATGCATCCTCAAGAACCAGACAAATCCTGTCACTTCCCTCAAACTCATCTGGTAAATCCAGATACCTCTCGAACACTCATCTACCAATCTCTAGGAAAGATCCCTGAAAGAGCCGTGAAGAACCAGCTCAATGACAAGTTCAGATGAAACTCCCATCTACTGAACTACTATTCTGGCCTCAAGCCCTGCCACAGCATTGAGACAGGAATCATCTAAGTAGTTACTTATGCCCTTTAAATCACAAGAAAGAGCAAGGTCTGTCTGATAATTCTTCTTGACCTCTTCACGCAATTTACCACCATTGACAATCAAGCTCTGCCTGATACCTGACAATGTGAATGGGATTTGAGTGCAATGCTTTATAGTTGTTCAAGTCATGCATCAAGATAAGTGCCCTGCTGGCTCTAATGTGGTTCTCTAGATCAGTGCCCTCCCACAACATGTATTGTCTAGGGGTGGGCATAACTTGCTTAACTCCGTGTAGCGTAATCATGCTGAACTACCCCAAAATTTCGCACTATTACGCAGAATTATGCAAGAAGAGTAATTCTGCATTTAGCACTGTTTTCTTAGTTCAAAAATGCCCCTTCTTCTCAAAAATAGATGTGAGGATACATTTTGCTCTAAGAAATAGTGCTAAATGAAACTGCAAGTAGCTGTGAGACACTGTTAAAACCTATCATTGCTTTTAAAATCAATTATTTTTGCTGCTAGGATCTTTTACGCAATTTTATTTTTTTAAACATTACCTGATTCGTACCTGTTGAATTGTAATCGTTCGCTTTTAAACTTGTCTGCACTCACTTAATTCTGAATTGTTGTCACTTTCAAACGGGCCTGCGTTTACTGCCTTCGCCGATAACCGACATTTGCAAGACTTTGCACTTCCGCTTGGTCATACGCGGTCTAGTGCTTGGGGGGTAACAGCTGCTGCACAGCAGAGCTGATTGGTTGGTGGGCGGAGGGAAGTTGCCTAAGGGACACGCTGGAGCGGACGCGCAGCGAGAGATAGTGACTCGCCACAAGGCGGTCTGTATGGTAACGCTCGTAGCTGTGAGACACTGTTAAAACCTATCATTGCTTTTAAAATCAATTATTTCTGCTGCTAGGATTTTTTACGCAATTTTACTTTTTTAAACATTACCTGATTCGTACCTGTTGAATTGTAATCGTTCGCTTTAAACTTGTCTGCACTCACTTAATTCTGAATTGTTGTCACTTTCAAACGGGCCTGCGTTTACTGCCTTCGCCGATAACCGACATTTGCAAGACTTTGCACTTCCGCTTGGTCATACGCGGTCTAGTGCTTGGGGGTAACAGCTGCTGCACAGCAGAGCTGATTGGTTGGTGGGCGGAGGGAAGTTGCTTAAGGGACACGCTGGAGCGGACGCGCAGCGAGAGATAGTGACTCGCCACAAGGCGGTCTGTATGGTAACGCTCGTAGCTGTGAGACACTGTTAAAACCTATCATTGCTTTTAAAATCAATTATTTCTGCTGCTAGGATTTTTTACGCAATTTTACTTTTTAAACATTACCTGATTCGTACCTGTTGAATTGTAATTGTTCGCTTTTAAACTTGTCTGCACTCACTTAATTCTGAATTGTTGTCACTTTCAAACGGGCCTGCGTTTACTGCCTTCGCCGATAACCGACATTTGCAAGACTTTGCACTTCCGCTTGGTCATACGCGGTCTAGTGCTTGGGGGGTAACAGCTGCTGCACAGCAGAGCTGATTGGTTGGTGGGCGGAGGGAAGTTGCCTAAGGGACACGCTGGAGCGGACGCGCAGCGAGAGATAGTGACTCGCCACAAGGCGGTCTGTATGGTAACGCTCGTAGCTGTGAGACACTGTTAAAACCTATCATTGCTTTTAAAATCAATTATTTCTGCTGCTAGGATTTTTTACGCAATTTTACTTTTTTAAACATTACCTGATTCGTACCTGTTGAATTGTAATCGTTCGCTTTTAAACTTGTCTGCACTCACTTAATTCTGAATTGTTGTCACTTTCAAACGGGCCTGCGTTTACTGCCTTCGCCGATAACCGACATTTGCAAGACTTTGCACTTCCGCTTGGTCATACGCGGTCTAGTGCTTGGGGGGTAACAGCTGCTGCACAGCAGAGCTGATTGGTTGGTGGGCGGAGGGAAGTTGCCTAAGGGACACACTGGAGCGGACGCGCGCAGCGGGCGCGCCGCTGGCACGCCAAAGGCGCGCCAAAGGCAAGCCCGTCTGCGCCCATCCGCGCCCGGCCGGGACCAGGGGCCAGAACCCCTGGCCCCCCGCTGTCCTATTCAGCAGTAGAATTGCGGTCCCTCGCCACAGGCAGCCATGCTCTAGACGCCAATACAATAGCCAAGCTGCTAACAGAAGACCTATTGGAAAGTAATGGGACCGAGTTAATACCCATGTCCCCGGGCATATTAGCCCAGGAAAACATACATCTCAATAATCCATTAGGTCTGAAGGTAGCGGTTCTCAATACCCGTTCCCTACAGAAGCACCATCTTGAAGTTTTTTCACTCCTACAAGATGGAGATATAGATATTCTGGCCCTCACGGAAACCTGGTTAGCGGACTCGTCAGCACCAGACATTATTGCTGCTCTTCCGGAGGATTTTGATGCCCTCTGGCAAAATAGACCAGGGGATACTAGAGATGGGGGGGGTAGCCATCTTTTTTAATAAACGTTTAATGGTCACTAAGATAACGGCCGAGAACTTTGATAGTACAGACATTTTAGGGGTTAAAATCTCCTTTAAATCCTCCTGTATTCTTCTCCTGGTAGTATATCGCCCCCCGTGGACCACCCCCAGTTTTAACAACCTCTTCCTGGAGCTCATCTCTGATTTATGCTCTAGATATAGACGCCTCCTAGTAGTTGGTGATTTTAATTACCACTGGGACAAAGCACAAAGAGAGCCATCTGCCAGTCAATTCGAGACTGCAATGCTATCAATGGACCTCCATCAATTGGTCAATAGCCCCACCCATGAAAGGGGCCATACCCTTGACCTTATCTGGACATCGCAGCCTTGGGCGGCTATAACCGACATTAGTCCCTGTGCTTGGTCCGATCATTCATTACTTAGATGTTGGGTCCCGAGTGACAGTCAACCGTTGCAATCCCCACCGGTGTGGAGAAAGGTGAGGAACTGGAGGAAAATTGAGGCAGATCATTTAGTAGCCACTCTGCTCACACTTCCTCCCTTAAAAACTTCAATAATTAATCTCGATGAGGAGAGTGAAGCTTTCTCGGCTAACTTATGTGAAGCCATAGACAAAGTAGCACCAGTACGGAAGGAGAAAGTCAGAGACAAGGGTAAGGGGGCCCCATTGTTCACCGAATCTCTGAGGGAAAGGAAACAAAATCTCCGCCAAGCTGAGAGGCGGTGGCGCAAAAGGTATGACTCAGCTGAGTTGATTACCTATAAAGCCATCCTTACCTCTTACAAGCAAGCTATCTTAAAGAGGAAAGCAGAGTACTATGAGGGAAGGATTACAGAGGCAGCCAACATACAGAAAGAGACGTTCACAATTCTGAAAGAGTTAAGCCAAAAATCTGAGAAGAAATCTACGGTCGCACCCATTGACTGTAACGCCTATCAGGCTTTCTTCCTTCAGAAAGTGAGGGATATTATCTCAGAAATTAAGAACACCTCGACCAACCAGGATTCCTTCTCCCATATCCAGTCCCCCCCCCCCCCGGTAGACAACTGATAAACTTCCCTAAAATAGACTCGGCCTCTCTGTCTTCATTAATGAACCGCACCAAATCGGGCTCCTCGGCAGACCCCTGCCCTCCGAGGATTTTTCGATTGGCCCTTCCAGGACTGGAAAAACAGATCCTTATGCTTTTGAATAATTCCCTGGAAACTGGATATCTACCGGCCAATCTAAAAGAAGCTAGGGTAACCCCCCTGCTAAAGAAGCCAGGTGCGGATGCTTCCACTCTTAAGAATTATAGACCTATCTCCCAGCTCCCTTCCTGGCAAAAGTGATAGAACAACACGTACTGAGGACACTCTCGAACTACTTGGAGGACCACCAGCTACTCCAAGCACGACAGGCGGGTTTCAGAGCCCATCATAGTACTGAGCTAGTGATGTTGTCTGTCCTTGACGAGCTCAGAATTATGGCTGACAACAAACAACCGAGTGCCCTGATTTTACTAGATCTATCAGCGGCATTCGATACGGTCAGCCATAAAAGCTGTTGTCCCGTCTTTTAGAACTGGGCATCAGCGGGCTAGCACATCAATGGCTAGATTCGTTTCTATCAGGCCGGACTCAGAGGGTTCAGCTGGGTGAGCATACATCGGCCAAGGGCACTCTTACCTGCGGCGTACCCCAGGGCTCCGCATTGTCCCCGCTCCTCTTTAATATCTACCTGCAACCCCTGGTGGAGACCCTGGCGCACATGGACTGCTGGGTCTTCAACTATGCAGATGATACCCAACTCCTCATCCGGATTAACAACTCTAGTCAGGCCCAGGAATCGGCGCAAAAGCTACTCAGATTCACAGTGAATTGGATGACGGCCAATTCTCTAAAAATAAATCCGGACAAGACTGAAGTGCTCGTCATCCCCACTAAAACTAGCCCTTGGTGTGACCTTTTCTGGCCACCGGAACTGGGTACTGCCCCCACAACAGTCCCAGGTGTAAAAAGCCTGGGTATAAAAATTGACTCAGAGTTGTCCATGTCCAGCCAGGTTACCACGGTGGTGGGAACTTGTATAGGGTTGATGAGGCAGCTGCGGAAACTTGCCCCCCTTCTGTCAACTGCCTCATTACAGGCAATTGTATCTGCTACTGTCATCTCGAGGCTGGATTATGGGAATGCCCTTTACATTGGGCTCCCCCAGAAACTTATTAAGAGATTGCAGGTAGTGCAGAACGACGCGGCCAGGCTCATTTATAGACTTCCCAGAAGGACTCGTGCTACCCCCTTCTACACAAATTGCACTGGCTTCCAATCAGACAGAGAGCTCATTTTAAAGGCCTCTGTATTGCCCACAAAGCAATTTATGGCCAAGCACCAATGTACATAAAAGAACGCCTGGAGAATTATGTTCCTGGCCGGACGCTGCAATCATCTGAGGCCTGCCGTCTAGTCTTCCCCCGCTATATCATCAAATCCAAAGGAGGTAGAGCGTTCTCTGTCATGCTTCCACAAATTTGGAACAATTTACCTGAGCACCTTCGTAGGGAATCGGTCCTCCTCACATTTAGGAAACAACTTAAAATGCTCCTATTCAGGGAGACGTTAGTCACAGTGTAATTCTGTTGCCTTGCCGATTGCCGTCTGTGATTCCGGTCACTCTCTCTAAAAGCGCTTAGAGGCCTGAAGGTGATTTGTGCGCTATACAAAATACATTTAACATAACATAACATAACAAGTGAATAGCGAACGGTGCACTTGGCTCAGGATTTTCCACCAACTTACTACCAGCATTTAGTGCTAGTTTCTTACCGTGAAATGCACCCTCGTGTTCAAAATGGGTGTGAGGATGCATTTTGCGCTAAGAAAATACTGCTTAATGCAGCAAAACTTAAACAGCAGTGGAAGCAGTTACCTGCTAACTGTGCTCTCCCAGTAGAATGTTTTCCCCCAAATTGCGATTAATTACGCAAGCAGGCACAATCACGTTAATATCAGCCATTCCGCATTGAAAGAGTAACATAGAATTTCCAAAATACTCAAATTATTCCTGCGCAATTGAAATTCCACCCAGCCCTAGTATTGTCCCTGAAGCTCCAGCGTCACACGAGTAATCTTTAACTTGGAGTACTTGGAAATCTTAATAATCAACATGGACATTATCATCAAACATTTTGTTGATGATACACAGCTCTATCTGAAGACCAGACTCCGGGTGCAAGACTGCCTGACTGAAGAAACGCCTTGATAGAATTTATAAGCTTATATTACTATACCTCAAGTTGACATCCGGCATAGAATTTCGCAACTATTGAGAGTGAAGTCTTTCCTTCCTGAAGACTGAAGATGACCTCAGAACAGTTGTGATGGTGCTTATTGTGCCCATCTACTTGGGAGTAATTCTATACTTGCAGGCTCTCAAAATACCCATCTGGCACTCCTGAAGAGCATTTGTTCTATGCCAGTCAACTCAGGAAAAGTATTGGGAAATTCAACTGGTTACCACAACACTTAGACATCTCTTCTGGCTTCCTCTCCGTGCCTATGTCATCTTCCAGACTAGCTGCATGATCTAAATAAAAACAGTCAAGAACTGCACCCAGCCATTCCTGGGATCCAAGATAACAAAACTCCAGAGGTATTTAGAAAAAACTCTTCAGCCGCATCACCAGACTAGAGACCAAGAAGTGCAGGAAGGAGACAAACAGACTATGGGCCTCCCCTGGTGTGCCCTAAGAGTGTGGAACTCCTTCCCAGTCACATTCTGCAAAGCACAATTGGTCTTCCATTTCAAAATAGAACTTGAGACTCTACTTCTCAAACAACACTTCTTCCTTGTGTAATATCTACCTGACTAGATCTCTTCGGAAGATTGCTTCCACTGACGCTTCAGCCATCTTTCCACCCCATTGTCTTCTCTGCTGCTTCCATGCTGGTACGAACTATTCCACAGTCCAGTCACCCTTGCCCATCTCCTCTGAAGTTTTGCACCATCCTTGTCACTTACTCTTATCCTGTCTCCCCCTCTTACTGTTTCTGGAGTTTGCCCTCCAAAGTCCCCTTTCCATACCACCAGAATAATGGTCGTTGTTAGAAATGGGGGTCTCTAATCGGCAGAGGGGGTTACCTTTGTCCAAATAGGGACCCAAGCTTCTAGTCATGGCAAGGGGGATACACACCTTAGATAACCACTGCTCACCCCCTGGGTAGCTTGGCACGAGCAGACAGGCTTATCGCAACGGCATTGTGTAAAGTATTTGTAATCAAAACACACAGTAATACAGTGATAACACCACAAATAGACACCACACAAGTTCAGAAAAAGCAAGTATCTTTACCTAAACTCAACAAGACCAAAACGACAAAAATCCAACATACCGGTAATAAGATATGACTTTAAAACAGTTATTGCAAAAATAAGGCTTGTAGAAAACAAAAACCGGGGGCTATTGTGTCATCGTGACAGCAATAAATCCAAAGTACGGTGCCGACCGCAAGAAGTGCGGCATCGGGCACGGAGTCACACGGACCCCCAAACAAACAGTACCTTGGAAACAAAGTCTATGATGATGCACGGCATCGTAGAGGTAAGGCATCAGTGCTGAGGCCCGCTCCCTGTCTGCCATGGGGGACGTGAGGCGTCGTATCTGTGAGGAGGCGATTTTTCGAGTCCAGGACAGGGTAAGACTGTTGCATCTGCAGTGAGGCGTCGGTTCCGGTGATGATACGAAGTCGGTGAGTTCGTGGAGTCACCCTCAGCGTTCTCAGTGCCGCAATAACAGGATGCAGGCTCTGGCGATGACGGAGTTGGTGCGAGCGCTGACGTCAGTAAATGCTGATAACTGCAGGCGTCGGCAGGCATCGAAGGGCGTCGGAGCTGCGGTGCAAGCCGGGCGGTGTGTCGTTCACCTCACGAGCGGTGCCCCTGGCCTTATTGCAGGTCACAGCGGCGTTGGTGACGGTGTTGGAGACAGGCTTTATTACTTTTCTTAGGTTTCTTCCAGCTCCCAACAGCAGGAACAACCTCCAGAGGCCCAAAAATGGAACAGGCACTTCCTGGCAGGTCAGAAGTCTCAGCAGTAGAGTTCAGGGGAGCTGGGGGTGAAGTCTTTGTGTCCCTGAGACCTCAGAACACGAGGCCAGAACACAGAGGCCCTTGGAGATTCTTCTTCGAGCAGGTTCACAGCAAAGTTCTAGTTTTTGTCCTTTCCTTGGCAGAAGCAGCAACTGCAGGCCAACCCCACACAGCAAAGGGGCAGTACTCCTCCTCACAGTTCTCCAGCTCTTCTCCTTGACAAAGGTTCCTCTTGAGTCCAGAAGTGATCTAAAGTTCTGGGGTTTGATGGCTACTGCTTATACCCCATTTTGTCTTTGTTCTCTTTGTGCAAGGGTCTCTGAGCTGAGTCCAAACCAGTTCTGTCTTCACTGGTGCAGTATGATCACAGGGGGTGGAGACAGCATTGTGCAAGGGAGACAGGCCCTATTCAGGTGCAATAAAATCTCCTCCCACTACTCTAAATACAGCCAAGCCCCATTCAGCTCAGCTCTGAGTCATCCAGGAAGGGCCAGGCACACCTCAAACCACCCCTCCCCCCCAGTGGCTGTCTAGAGACAATGCACATCCGCAGTCTTTGTCACTCCAAAACCAGACAGTCCATCCACAAACAGGCAGAGGCACACAGAAGGAGTTAAACAAGAAAATGCCTACTTCCTAAAAGTGGCATTTTCAGACACATAATATAAAAACTATCTTTACTAAAAGTTGTGTTATTAAATTCTGAGTTCAGAGAGCCTAAACTTCATTTCTCTATATTGTCCCAATGGGAAGTTATACTTGTAAGATGTTACAAAGTATCTCCTATTCCATCCTATGGGGCAGATAGCCTTTCAATAGTGAAAAACGAAATTGGCAGTATTTCACTATCAGGACATGTCATACACACCAGTACATGTCCTACCTTTCACATACACTGCATCCTGCTCATGGGGGTACCTTGGGCCTACCATAGGAGTGCCTTACATGTAAGAAAAGGGAAGGTTAGGGTCTGGCAATTGGGTGCACTTTCCAGGTTGACATGGCAGTTCAAAACTGTGCACAGACACTGCAGCCACAGGTCTGAGATACATTTACAGGCCACTCATGTGGGTGGCACAATCAGTGCTCAGGCCCACTAGTAGCATTTGATTTACAGGCCCTGGGCACACTCAGTGCACTTTACTTGGGGCTTACCAATAAATAAAATATGCCAATCATGGATAACCAATCATAACCATAATTTACACAGAGAGCATATGTAGTTTAGTACTGATTAGCAGTGGTAAAGTGCCTAGAGTCCTCTAGCCAACAAAAACAGGTCAGGAAAAAATAGGAGGAAGAAGCAAAAGGTTTGGACATAGCCTTTAAACTTCTGCAAAGTAGAGAGAACAGACAGGAGTCTCACCGGACCATTCGTGAGCTTTTCCCAGTATGGGGGGGGGGGGGGGTATGGAGACTGCCCAAACTTGCCAGAAAACCTAGCAGGTGTATTTTAGGAGGCCTCAGACTTAGGTTAGGAACAGTCAAGGAACTCAAAATAATGTGTTGACAGATCTTTTTATTTGTTAATTTAGCTAAAATTAGCTAAAATGGCGAGTCATTAATGCAATGTTAATAGGAGCATTAGCTCAGGCAAGTAATAAAGTAAACTCAAACAAAAGTCTGAACATGTAAAGTTAAATTATACCAAAATCCTTTCTTCTTTTGTACCATTGTTTGCACAATGTACCCTGCTCTCGTACCTTTCCTATACTGACTTTTGTGAGCAGAGTCCCACCCTTTCTCAAATACAATTCCTTGGGTGGAAGAATTATATACAGCACTCATCCTTTAGAATGCCCACCAGCATTGTGATCCTCCTGTCTAACTACAAGACTACAAGCTAGTTGAGTGGGTTTCCATACTAAATTACAATTACCCAGAAAAGTTTGCTCCTTTGCATCATGGTACATGCAGTGCACAATTTGCGCTCCTGTCAGTGTTGACTACGGTGTCAACACTACAGTCAACACTAAGGGGAGCGCCCTTAGTGTTGACACTACAGTCAACACTGAGGGGAGAGCAAATTGTATCATGATACAAAGGAGCAAACTTTTCTGGGTTATGATGTAGTGTCTGGCCATACCCTTTTCCCTGCCCAGACTATTTTTCATGACCTCCTCTACCATTTATCACACATTCCTAATGTTCCTTTTTGTAAAAATTGCATTCCAGTCCATTGATTATACTTGATCCGGCCCGAGCCAGAGATTACGGCTCGAGCCGGAGAGTACGGCCCTAGCCGGAGAGTACTGCCCGACTGCGGATGTAAAGTTAGGAGTCGTAAGTGATTTCTGTGAATACCAAAAATCGTAAGTGCCTTCTGTGAATACCAGAAGTAGTAAGTTTAGGATTTTGTCTCAGATTAGTTCTGTGAATCGGCCCCTCTGTCTCTTAATACTCCCTGCCCTCCTTTATTAAAAAAATTGCAGCCCTTAGTTTCTGCTTGCTCCCGAGCTCTCTTTTGCTCCATCTGCCACTCACAGCTATAATGGTAGATGGACATTGTTAGACATGGCATCCTTGGCATGGTTTCCTCTGACTTTTTGCGTCTACCTCAGTGCTTAATTTGAGCCGGTGGTTTCCGGTGCTCGGCACCGGCACTTAATTACCGGCACTTGGAACAGCTGCTCATTTAAAGATGAGCAGGATAGCAGTTATTTATTAATTCAATACATGTTTAAAACAACTAATAGCAGCCACCCAAACCATTTTTAAAGCTTGGGGCCTTGAACAGTCTGAATTCTCACACTTGTAACAGTGTGATGGTTAGTAGTTGTGTAAGTTCTGTCACTGGCAGAGGCAATGTGTGATGCAAACTGCAATGGCCTCATAACGCGGGCCCCGGCACTTATTTGTTTACAAATTAAGCACTGGTCTACATGCTGTATTTTTGATGCTGTGCTGGATTTTGTTTTTGCTGGCTTAGATGCTTTGGGCACTTTGCCTCTGCTAATCAGTGTCAAAGTGCAAGTGCCCCCTGTATAAATTATTATAGCAATTGGTTATCCATGATTGGCATATTTGATTCACTGTTAAGTTCCTAGTAAAGTGCACTGTGTGTGCCCAGGGCCTGTACATCAAATGCTACTAGTGGGCCTGCAGCACTGATTGTGCCACCCACCTAAGTAGCCCTGCAAATGTATCTCAAACCTGCCACTGCAGTGTCTGCACGCAGTTTTGAACTGCCATGTTATCCTGGCAAGAGCACCCATTTGCCAGGCCCAAACCTTCCCTTTCTTTACATATAAGGCACCCCTAAGGTAGGCTCAAAGTACCCCCTGAAGGAAGTGGCCCGATTCGGGTCACTCGGGTCACTCACGACCACTTCTCTGCCTTCTACGAAATGAAGAGTCGGTCAGACAGTAGAGAATACAAACCAATAACAGTTTATTCAAAGTTCGCTCAGAGCGGAGCCCTGTCTGCCCAGTCGCTAAGAGTGCTGCAGAGAGAGTCTGAGTTCAACAAGCATAACGATACATTATGTACATTTCAGAATCAATGAAAACACGCCCACCATGGAATTTTCCAGAGAGATGCAGCTGGACAGTAAATTACAAAGGAGTAAGTTTCAGTTCTGAAGCCGGGCACACATTTATCTATAAGTCAAGGCCATTCTGCCTGTGCCCGCTACTAGACAAGTGGGAGAAGGCTTACAGTCAAGGAAAGGTATGCACTAATAAGAACAGTGCATTCATTAGTGTAACAAAAACTCAGTTCTAAAGAAACATAACCTAGAGAAGGCCATTTCCGAGAAGTGGCGGAGCATTAGTTTCGATTATAATACAAAATGGCGCCGGTACACAAAATGGCGCCGCAAATGCTAACTTATGTGCAACAATACGGACGCATAATTTTTATTCTAACACCCCATGGGCAGGGTGCAGTGTATGTGAAAGGTAGGACATATACTGGTGTGTGTGACATGTCCTGATAGTGAAATACTGAGGATTTCGTTTTTCACTATTGAAAGGCTGTCTGTCCCGTAGGCTTATCATGGGGGCTGCACTGTAACACTTTACATGTGTAGCTTTCCATAGGGACAAGATCAAGAAATCAAGTTTAGGCTCTCTGAACTCAGAATTTAATAACATATCTTTTAGTGAAGGTTGTTTTTAAATTGTGTGTTTGAAAATGCCACTTTTAGAAAGTAGGTATTTTCTTAATTAAACATTCTGTGTGCCCCTGCTGTTTTGTGTATTGATTGTCTGATTTTGGAGTGGCAGGGGCTGGGGATGTGCATTCACTGTAGACAGCCATTGGGGGGTTGAGGTGTGCCTGGCCCTTCCTGGATGACTCAGACCTGAGCAAAATAGGCGTTGGCTGCATTTAGAGTAGTGGGAGAAGTTTTCCTTGCACCTAAATAGTGCCTGTCTCCCTTGCACAATGCTGTCTCCACCCCCTATGGTCATACTGCACCACTGAGGACAGAACTGGTCTGGACTGGGCTCAGAGTCCATGGCACAAAGAAGAACAAAGACAAAATGGGGTATAAGTAGTGGACAATAAACTCAAGAACTTTAGACTACTTCAAGGAACAAGAGGACCCTACCAAGAAAAAGAGCAGAAGGACTGTGTGAGGACCGCTGCCTTTTTTATGTGAGGGGTGGGTTTGCCTGCAGTTGCTGCTTCTGTCTGTGGTGGAGGAAAAATAACTGACTCTTTTTATCCTGCTTGTGAAGGACTCTCCAAGGGCTTGTGTGTCCTGGCCTCCTGTTTGTGGAAACTCATGGAGATCAAAGTTTCTGTGTGCTCTGTGTTCCCAAGGTTTCCTTTGTACAGTGCTCCTTGGGCTTTGCATTTAAAACCCCATTTTCGGCAGTGCTCGGCGTGCTCTGAATTGACAAGAGCGCGTGATTTGGCCTGCCTCAGCGCCACTGGCTTTTCTGCTCAGAGCTCGATGTGCTCTCCGTGGCGTGGCGTGAAGAGAGAGTAAATATGTAATAGGTGGTTCCCAAGGGGGAAGTGTAGCCCTTAACTTCCATGGCAATAGTATCAAAACAGAGCCAGAGATAACCTCTCACAAGAGTAGGTTTTCAATTATGCGTTTAGTGCATTTATTTTTATCTATCTTCTCAGTCATGAATATGTACATCAATTTTTAGCGATTATTATGCACTAATTATTAAGCCTGGACGTAGTTCGCGAAGTAGCGCTACGCGAAGCTACGTGAAGTGCAGTTCGCACTACGCGAGCTACGCGTAGCACTACGCGAACTGCGTAGTGCGCTGTTCGCGATGATTGCACAGTGCCGGATGCTTGTCCGCACTGTGCAATCATTGAAAAGGGCATCTTGCACAGTGCGAGCTGTCTTTTACTGCCGCTCGAGTAGATTTTTACTCGAGCGGCAGCTTCTCAACGCGGACTGGTAGTTTCTCATCGCGAGCGGTCGCGAACATACGCGACCACTCGCAATGAGAAACCTGACCTCCCGCGTTGAGAATCTCGCCGGCAGGTTTATTTTCCACGCTCGCGATCGGCAACTTGATGTTGCTGATCGCGAATAAGGAAAAAGTCTCGCCGGGATGTCATTTTGCTTGCTCGCGGTCGCCAACTTGACGTTGAGGACCGCGAGCAAGCAAAATGACCGCTGCACTACGCTACGCTACGCTACGCGTGTTTGCACTGTGCTACGTGCAATTCGCGTTGTGCGAAGTAGCGCAAACTTCGCAAACTACGCGAGCGTAGCGTAGTGCTTTGCCCAGGGTTACTAATTATATCTTAAAAAAGATAAGGTGCTCCTATAAAGTGACTGCACAGTGAGAGTGATCAATAGTAAAAAAAGTGCATATGTGCTATGTCCAAAAATATATACATGTGGCTGATCGGGTTAAAAAGTGTTTGAAGTCAATACTCGTCAAGCAAGTATTGATATCCACCATCAAATTCTTAAAAACACAGTCCACATATGTTGTTTTGTCGACGTTTCGACCCCTGGGCATAAGTTATTTAAAGCAGGGTCATCATCAGGACATAACATATACAGGAAGCACCTACAAATAGAAAGCTTGTGTCAATTTCAATGCGTTTTATAATCAGATTAAATATATTATATGATTATATCACATACCAAACAATTTTGTAAAAAATTGTGCAATCATATGGAAATTGAAATTCCAGTAGGTGAAATAACTTCAGGAAGAGTATTTTTCACTCTGCAATGAAATAATTCAGGCATTACCTATCCTGAGCCTAGCTTACCTACTCAGCGATAGTAGCTACTATAATTGAAATTGACACAGGCTTTATACTTATAGGTGCTTCCTGTATATTTTAGGTCCTGATGATGACTTTGCTTTAAATAACTTAGGCCCAAATTTCTTCTCAGCAGCCCGAGGGGTGGTGCTGCCAAATGTCAAGATTGCCGAGTACCAAGTTTGCCTAACCCTGAATTCATGTCTTATCTTATCTTATGCAGATTTATAAAGGGCGTAGTTACCATGAGGCTTCCCAGCGCTGAGTGAGTCAAGAGCTGATAAATGACTAAATGAATAGGGGTAGAACCAAGCTTTGACCATTTTTCTAAACTTAGTATCATTAGGTTTCTTTCTTACTTCCACTGGCATAGAGTTCCATAGTTTGGCGGACAGATAGGAGAATGATCTGCCACCCCATCTAGATCTGTGAACATGCAGAACCTTCAGGAGCCCTTCATTAGAGAATCTTAAACACCTGTTCGGAACATAGGCTGACAGAAGAACACCAATCAGGGGAGGTCCTTTATGGTTAATGCCCCTCTGGGCCAAACAGAGTACCTTGTATCCTCTCCTCCACTGGGAGCCAGTGCAGAGAGGTCAAGGCACTTTTCACAGAGGAATGTTTAGATATCTTAAAGATGGTCCTTGCTACAGCATTTTGAACTACGTGAAGTCTCTTAATGACCAAATTTGGGGAGCCAATATAGCAGGAGTTCCCATACTCCAGTCCTGCCCCCTTTAACCACCATCATGCAATCTGTGTCCCTCACTCTTGCAGGTTCTTTTACATCCCTGCCTCAACCCTTTGGGGCTTATTTACAAGCCCCTTGCACCACCGGTGCGTCACTTTTTATGATGCTCCGGCGACGCAGAGTGCAGACCAATATCTACGATGCCATGCAAAGCCACTTTGCGTGACCTTTCATGACATCGTAGATATGGTGTAAGGAAATGCAGCACAAGGGGCACAGGGGGCGTTCCATGGGCACTGCGGTGAGTTTTCCCACGCAACACCTATGGATTTTGACACATTCCCAGATTTACAAGGATCTGTAAACCTAGGATTGCATCAAAACTGTAACAGGGAGATCTCTTTATTTCTCCTCTTTTTTTCCTCTTACTAAAGAGGAAAAAACCTCCATGGATAGTTTTTGTGTAGGAAGGGGTCCAATGCTGCACATAAACACTCCTGCCAACAATGCAGACACCCTTGTACCACGGTGCAAGGGTGCCTGCGTTGGAGCTAGGCACCAAATTGTGCTCTGGTGCCAGCTGAAAGAACAGTAATGCACTGTATCTTGTAAATATAGTGCATTCCTTCCCTTTCAAATTGGCATAGGGCATCGCAGCAAAAAGAGCTGCGGCATTGCCCCACGCCAAATCGGTTTAAATAAGGCCCTATGTCTCTGGTTTCACGTTTTTCTAATTCCTTCTTTTCTCCCCTCCTCTTGTTTGTCCCGATCCTGAATTTGGAGTTCCCGGTGGACTCCACGTGCAATCAATAGCTCAGATGTAGACCTTGAGTAGGGACAGAAGGAGGTTTAACAAATTGGGCTAGAACATCAAAGATGATGGAAGGATGGGAAAAGATGCCCTTTCACTTTTTGTTGCCATGGGCACCGTGGGCGAAATTTACTCTTGTTGTGCGACCTTACCAAAATCACGCCATTAAGCCACATGATTTATTGTAAAAGGTTACCATGAAAGCGCCATTCACGGTAAACTACAAATGCGTGGGAACAACAGAACGTGGCAGCTGTTGCTTGTGGTGCTTTTGTTTAAATGTGTCCTTGCACCAAAAACTGATGTGAGGATGCATGCTGTGCTTCAATAGAGCACAAATGACACATTTCCATTTCACCAAATTATACGTCAATTTTCCTGAAATTATACTTAATTACGAGAAAGCAATTGATGCAAATTACACACCCCCTAAAACATATCAGAACCGTGCATTTCTTTGGGTGTAGATGGACTCTCCCATCTACCGACGCACAACTTGACCTAATAACAGGCTTACTGGATTGCCAAGGATAAAACAGCAGCAACAGAGCGGTAGAGAATCTCTCACCAACAACCTGGTTTCAGGTTAACTCTTCTTCCATCAGGGAAGCTTTGCATTAAGCATACGGCGAAGGTGTGGGCACCAAGGCTGGAAGGTGGTGGAGCCTCTGGAGAGCAATCATCTACAACCCAGATGCTGTCATGACAACCCTCCAGCCACCTCTTTCCATCTGCTACCAAGTCTTTTAGTTTTTTTTCTGCATTTTCGTGACATACACGTATTACGATTGTATTTCTCTTCATATTATGGCTTATAATTAAAAAGATACTTGATTAATTTATGTTTTCTTTGGCAAATATAAACATATTTTTTTAAACTTATTTTCATGAAGTTTTTGCACACAAATTTATAATGACACATTTATTTTACAAACCCGTTGATTTAACTCCATGTATACACTGTTTAGCGAATTTTATTGTTGAGTGAATAGGAAAGAATAGTTTGCAGCATCATATTTGGAATTAACCATAAACACCTTAACTGCTCATGCACCAACAGTCCAGCTTTACAGATTATAGAGACCTTCAATGCAGCCATCTCCAGGAATCGAGGGAGTTCTTTTCCTTTCCCCTTCCGGGTTTGTGTTAATGAACGCTGATTGCAATGTAACTTCCACATCTAACCCCTTGTTATAGCATGAGTCGTGTCCGCGAATCTAGGAGCTCTCCCATGCCTACAAATGACTACCTCTGCACTCGTCTCTCAGTCTGTGCTTCTTGTTTCTGGATGGGAGTCCTTGAGAGTAGGGCCAGACTGGCTTTTGTTACAGGGGCCCGATATTGCAGCTATGCTGCAAAACCGACCACGGGTAACAAAAACGGCCCCCAGGGGTTCAAAACCGGCCATTACCCTGGTGGCCCACCGGGGAAATGCCCAGTGCCCGCTACGGCCAATCCGGCCATGCCTGAGAGTTTCTTTATACCCTGGTTCTGCTCCTGCATTTGATGTCTTCTTCCGCCCCTCCTATGCATGATACCTGGGGCCTCATTTATGAAAAGTGTTGCATCGCTGCAACAAAGCAGCGATGCAACACTTCTCAGTGCGCCTTCCTTGCGACAGGATGGATGCGCCATATTTACAGTACGGCATATCATGTCGCAAGGAGTCACAGATACGTCAGTGTTACTGACTTATCTGTAGGCGCAAAAGTGACGCATTGCTGGGGTGTGTCTGAAAACAAAAGCAACTCCAGCAATGTGTCCTTTCACATGGGGCAAGCCCCATGTGAAAGGGCCTCCGTCACCCCTATGCCTGCCATGAGGCAGTTGTAAGATTTTGATGCAAAGGCGTCCTAGAAGTTGCGTACTGATATCTTATAGATTTCAATGCACCACTTCTATGAGGCTTTGATGCAGGGGAACGCCCACCATGCATACATTATACCTGATGCAGGTATAATAGAGCGCTGGGGTTTACGAAGTGACGCATCTGCCTAGATGCGTCACTTCGTAAATATGGCGCAACGTGGCGCATTATTTACACTGCCGCAGCGTCACAAAAAGTGACGTAATGGCAGTGTAAATGTGACGCAGCGCTTCATAAATAAGGCCCTTGGTTTCTTCTTTCAGTGTGTCTACACTCACCTCTCAGCTGCGGTTGTTTAATGCTGTATGGTAGTGCTTCCAGCACCTAGCCTATTCTTCCTTGGCTTCCTGCTGTGCTTGATGGATGTGAATCCCCTTAGCTAGGTGTAGGTTCTCCCCCAATTGATTCCTATTGGGCATGGTGTTTAAGTGTACCTGCTGGTCAGTGGCTTTGAAGACACCTATGCTGCAGGACAGGTTAGTCTCTTACTCTTCTTTGCTGGAATGCAGACTGAACTTGAACTACCCATTAAGCTCTTTGCTGAGTTTGGGCCTTGAGCCTGTTGCCATGTTGCGTTGCCTCTTGTTTGGTTTTTGTGTGTTTGCACTCTCTATGCTGAGCTTGTTGAGGGATATGTGCTACTGTTCTGATCTATTGCTTGCCTTTCACCAGATCCCTACCAGGCTTTGGGATAATGTTGGGTTTGCTCTCCTTGATGATTCTCAGGCCTCATTTAGAAGCCCCTGTGCACTGCCCGAACGTCACTTCTTTTGATGTCCTGGCTGCGCACAGTACAGTGACATTTCTACAAGGCCACGTTAAGCCACCCTGTGTGGCTTTTCATGACCTTTTAGATATGGTGCGAGGCAACGCAGCGCAAGTTGCTGTGTTGCCTAGCACTGTGATGAGGTTGCATGCCATGGGCGGTGGGTATTCTCATGTAACACCCATGGTAGCATTCTGTAAACCTGGGAATGCGTCAAAAGACTACGTCTCCCCAGGGGAGGTGTAGGGGAGCAGCAACGAGCAGCAGTAACTCTATTTCTCCTCATTTGTTCCTCTTTCTATTTGTGCTGCATTCAGCAGCACAGATAAAAGGAGGAAATCACCTCCATTGATTGCTTTTCTGCACAAAAACAATTATTCTCACAATGCAGACACCCCTTGCACAGCCAATTGTGTACCAGCAATGGGGAAGAGGACAGTAATGCACTGTATCTCATAGATACGGTGCATTCCTGACCTTTTCTTTTGATGTAGGGCAGCACATCAATAAGGCTTGCGGTGCTGCCCTTCGCCAAAAGTTCTTAAATGAGGCCCTCAAGGATTATATCGATAGTTATGGAAGCCGTCAGATTGATAAGCTAGGTGTGGACGCTCTACTGTTTTATTCAAGCTGAACTTGGG
Organism: Calotriton arnoldi; assembly: GCA_963921515.1. Classification (NCBI taxonomy): domain Eukaryota; kingdom Metazoa; phylum Chordata; class Amphibia; order Caudata; family Salamandridae; genus Calotriton; species Calotriton arnoldi. Next base: position 1,344,703 of record CAWUFW010002935.1, on the reverse strand, counting down.
GCTAGGGTGCACCTGCTTTGTGTGAGGCACTGAGCCACTTTGCTGCAGGATGGATAATTGCCCCCTTTTGGTCCTGGGGTGAGGGCAGGAACTGGTCTTCTGTTGGGGTTCACAGCTGGGCTTGAGACTTGAGGGATAGGTACTCTGTCTCCCTGTCTTTTGGCCTCTTGTTTAGAATGAATGTGCCTAAGTCTCTTAGCTGGGTTGGTTGGAGCTGTTTGGTACTAATTCCGATGTTTGGTCAGTTCTTCCCTGGTATCCTACTGGACTGAAGTGTGGTTTGTGGGCCTTCTTTGCTGTGGTATGGTGAGTGTCCTTTTTGTAGTGTGTTGGCTGGTCTTGAGCATCCTCTTGTGCCCCCTTTTAAGGATTGTCCTTTTTTGTGCCCCTACCTCCCTTTTTGTTGTCGGCCATGTGCAAGGTGCAGTTTTTAGATCTTTTCAAGCTGGTTGTTGATTCTAGGATTAAACTACTTGAGTTTGATGCCTTCCGAACTTGGGCTTCCCCAGTCCTTTCTGTGTTTAAAAATTCCTTATTAGGGGAGTTGGGGCTGGCTGTTGTATGACAGAACTACGCATGCAATTACTTTGCATGCCTTACCAACGTGGTCTTTACCACGACTTCGTCTTTACCACACATGCCTTTACCACGCATGCCTTTACAATGAATGAATTTCGTTGTGAAGGCATGATTGGTAAAGGTAAATGAGTGGTAAAGGTTACACCCCAGCCCTCTGCCCTGAGCCCTAAAACCCTGCCCTTAAAACTACCCTGACCCCAGCCCTTAAAGCACAACAGCCACCCAGCCCGGGCCCTACAACCTGCCCCGAGCCCTAAAAACGGCCCCAATCCCAGCCCTGAAAAACACCCCAGCCCCCTGCCCTGTGCCCTAAAACTGGCCCACAGCCCTAAAAACTACCCTGACCCCCTGCCCTGAGCCCTAACACCCGGCCCCCAACCCTGAACTGCTAACTACCCCAACCCTGCCCCACAAACTACTCACCAAGCTGCAGGCAGGAAGGAACGAAGTAGGAAGTCCGGGCAGGAAGTCTCCAAAACCCCTGCGCCCATTTGCTCCAAGTCTAGAGTGCTGACTCCCTTTACCACGCATATGCCTTTACCGCTTTCACAGCAGAAATCATTGTAAAGGCATTCATGGTAAGGGAATATGCATGGTACAGGCATATGCATGGTAAAGGCAAGTGTAGTAACGCTGCCTTCTTTAACAGCACGCATGGTTCCGACCACGTTGTTAATGCTGTTTCCCAGGGCTGGCCAGTCACACACTTCTGAAGACATCCTGGGGGGTGTACAGAAGCCTTGTAATCAGCTGATGCAGTGGGGGCAATCAACCACCTTGTGGTGCTGCCACAGCCCCCAGTGTCTCTTTTGAGACCGGAACAGAGACTGGTGATGTAAGGTCTCGTGCCTCCACTTAGGGTGTGTTGTGGGTCTCGGAAGGATCGGGACAGCTGTTCCATAGCAGCAGAGGAGTGAATCAGATGATGCTGAATGGTCTCAGTTGTCTGTCTGCATTAACTGTTGCTTTGAAGTCATACCTGACCTGTCTTTGGATGACAGCCTCATCAATGAAGATCGGGCCAGCCCTTCATCACCATAGAGTCCAGTGTGGAGTAGGTAGTCACTGCATGTGGTCACTACTTGAGCCGTAACTTCAAGGGGCCTGGAATCTGTGGACCACCTCACCACCAATGACTGGTGTAGGCCTGAAAATTGACCTGAACAGTTATCCTTTCTTTCCAAGCTAGGCTGAGTGCCGTACTGGATCTTCAGACTGTCTGGCCCTTCCAGATGGGTCAAGATTAAGTGGCCAATGTGCAGTCTCCGCTTTTTATTCCTGTGGGCTGTGACAAGACCAAAAATCACACATTTGTATCTTTACAATGACTAGTCTGGAAGCTCAAGACTGCCAGACTCCCTGAATTTCCAGTCCAGCAGGGACTGAACTTGATTTCACTGAATAATGTTTTTCAAAGACTAATTTGAACAAATAGCCCAAATGCCTGACTGGGGTCAGGAACTATGGTTTCTGTATATGAAGACTGTGGATCAAGAAGACCCGATTCACCAGGATAATGTTAGTATCTCGGGGCTGCCTGAAAACAAAGTACTTGATGACATGATGTATTTCTTGTTCCTGTTCAGTACTTCTCCTAGACTTTTAGCTGAATCACAGGTCACACTTGATGCTTGTCCTGAAATCAGACGCTCAGAGGCCCATTTTATAATTACTGCTTTGTCATCAGCAGACCAGGCAGATAATTATGGTCGTGAAGAAAGAGAGTGAACCTTTTCTATATAAAGGACATAAGATTGTTTTCTCAGTAGATTTCTCACACTTAAAAATGAAGAAAATCATTGCCTTCTGTCCACAACTTGGGAAAGGGATATTTCCTATGATCGACTGGAATTAGCTGTCAGGCTGATCACTCTGAATGGGAAGCCAAAGAACTTTTTGACTATAGCAAGATCTTATGTCTGCCTATGCCTGACTGAGGTGGTGCTACTCTTACATCCCCAGGGAAGAAACTACACCATCATGGCATGCATTCACAGCACATTCACATACAGTGACTTCTTACTTGCCCCACTGTCCATCCTGCAGCTTGTCTCCTCATGTGATATGTTGGAAGACGGCATTTCAGATCATGCCTCAATTTGAATTCAGCTGATTCTGAATCCAAACCCTCTTCCCCACCCCAGTGGAGTAGGGGCATGGGTGAGCACTTTTAAATATAAGCTACCTTAGGTGAAGAAAATCCTGCAATTTCACTTATCCAATTTTCTCCAAGATTATGAGATTGTCAGTGGTCTCTTAACCAATTCTTTGTGCGCAGCCGACAAGACTTAAATGAGGGACCAGATGATGATGGAGTCCACAATCATTAAAAGGAAATTTTGCAAACGCCGTACATCAAGAATCTACCATTTAAGGGCCTCTTGGCCAGTTACGAAGCAGCCCCTAGTGACTCACTACTTCAGCAGTAGACCAGAGCAAAATACGATCTTAACCCTCTCTTAACATTTCAAGTGGAATATGCCATAGTCTGCCTGAGAGGAATCATGATGAGCACATGGACAAGGCGGGGAGACTTTTGGCACTGCACCTAAGCTAACTAGAATCCTGATAGTCTATTCTAGTGATCTGTGCTGATGATGGCACCATCAACACCCACCTACTGGATGTAATTAGAGAATCCACCAATATTGTTTGCCAAACTGTATGACTCGGATCACATGTGACAATATAAGGACTTTGCTCCATTTGTTGTGGTAGACTCAAAGAGATAGCGATGAGAAGGTGACCCTATCCTCAGATGTCAAGAAGACTTTTGACCAGGTGAAATAGGGTTGACTCTTGCGGACACTTGGAAGAACAGGCATGCAGGCAAGCTTTGTCATCATTATACGGTGGCTCTATACACTCACATCGGTTCAAGGTTCTTGCGACGTATTTCTCTCTCAAAAAATCTGGATTAAAAGATGGACCTGTCAGTAGTATCTCTTGTTCCCACACTTATTTATACTCACTTATTTATTGAACACCTAGCGGCCAAAATATACACCCACTGTTTGAGGCATACAGACTTCTTTGTTATATTAAATTTGTTTTACACAGATGACTTACTCCTGACCATTTTTTACACTCCAGGTCTTCACTCCCAAATGTCAGGTCTCTGATAGACTACTGATCCTTCTTCTCTCAATACCACATTAACTGGTCCAAGAGCCAAACACTCCCCATATCTGCATCTACAGACAAAACAGTGGTTGAAGATAATCAATTTAAGTGGCTCTCCATTAACACATCATACATAGGCATCTTGCTCAAAATGGAACTGAAAGACATGGTTTGAGTGGGACCTGCACCACACTGCAGGGTAATCCTCAAAATATTTGCCTTTACACTCCAATTTTTTTTTTTGGTCCTCATATATGACAAGAGGTGGGAGGTACAGTTTGCCAAACACAGCCCAAACCGCTGAGGTTTATAACCTCCTATACCCTCACCCTCCACATTTTTGCTGAATTTGTTTTTGTTGGCTTTATGGCTCTGTGCACTTTACCACTGCTAACCAGTGCTGAAGTGTTTGTAATCTTTCCTCTAAACATGGTAGAATTGGCTTACATCCGATTGGCATATTTAATTTATTTGTTAGTCCCTAGTAAAGTGGTACTTCATGTGCCACAGGGCATGCAGTTTAAATGCTACTAGTGTGCCTGCAGCACTGATTGTGCCACCCACTGAAGTAGTCCCTTAAACATGTCTTGAGCCTGCTGTTGCAGCCTCTGTGGGCAGTTTTAAAAAGGGGTGGGCGGAACTCACAAGGCTTCACTCCACGGAATTACATCGAAACTCTGCAAGATTACACGGTGTTCTGCAAGCGGGCAGAATTGGGCAAGTCGCACTGCTCGTGCTGATTTTTAGTGCTGGGAGCTTGTACATTGCTCTAACATCAGCGCAAACAGCCCCACCCAGCACACAGGAGGGCACTGATTTTTTCTGCCACTTGAGACTTGGCAGCTTTCTCAACACAAACAGTCAAACCTGCTGCGACCACCCGCATTGAGAAATCTCGCAAGGAACACATTCTAGCACACGAAATACACACTTGGGCCACAAATTATCGCTTGCACTCTCAAACTTAACATTGCTGAGCCGTGCGCAAGAAAAAAACTCTGCCACATAGCAGTTGGGGGAGTTTTGCTGGAACTCCGGGAAAAACTCAGCAAACTCAGCTGGTTCAGAGTGGAATTTTTCATCCACCCCTAGTTTTAAACTGCCATTTCGACCTGGCAAAAGAAACCTTTTTCCAAGCCCAAACCTTCCTTTTTAATACATATAAGTCACCCAAAGGGTAGACCCTAAACAGCCCACAGGGCAGTGGGCAATGTATTTAAAAAGTAGGACATTTACTTTTAAGTTTTACATGTCCTGGTAGGGAAAAATGCTTAAATTAAAATTTCACGACTGCAAGGTCTGCTTCTCGCATTGGATACCACTGGAGTTGACTTATTACATTCCATAGGCTGTAACTTCCAAATGGGAACAGGTAAACAGTTCCTTTTTTTGGTGTCTTTGGAACTGTCATGAGATCCCCTCATCAAGTGAAAAAGCCACTTTAAGAAAGTTGGCATTTTCCTGCCTTAGCCATTTCATGCCTGCAGCTTGTTTCTGGGTCACATGACTGGATGTAGTTGGCAGTTGGTCTTTGTGCTGTGTAATACTCCAGATAACCACACACAAAAAAGAGCTTAGGTGTGTCTGGATGGGTGGGCCATCACTGGCAGGATGGGGGGGCGGAGCTAGGCACAGGCCTACTTACACCTGAATAGGCTGTGTCCTGCCTTTACACAAAGGATTGTATACCTCCTGTAGTTAGTCTGGAGCCAGGGCAGGGGAGGCAGGAAACCTGTGCACTTCAAAGGGGAATCTCTAGGAGCTTCTCCCACTCTGACGGAGGCACCAGGTATAAATATTGGACCTCAGTCACCAACTCTTCAGTACACTTCTCGACCTGTGTAAGACTATGCCAGGAAGAAGTACTACTGCACTCTGAAAGCATTGCCACTTTCCTGGACTGCTGCCCTAAAGTACTGCTGCTTGCTGTGCTGACCTGCCACCTTCTTCTCTCTTGCTTAGGTGGGAAGGACTAGACCTGCAACCTATACCCACGGCCACCAGAGTGACTCCAAGGACTAGTCTCTTGTAAAAAGCACCTGGACTCTGCAACTGTGAGTTCTACCATGACAAGTGGTGCCACCCAGTTCCTGGACCCTTGGAAGTGGGCCTGAAGGTTCTCTGCCAACCCATCTGTAGACCCAGCCGAACCAATGCATCTTCTTTGCTTTGAGGAACAACCCAGCGCAGAACCGATACATTGCCTCTGCTGCAAGGATTCTTCCAACGCAAGAACTCCGCATTGACCTCTTGTTGTAGGGATTCTGCACATACACAGAGCTATGCACAGGATAATAGGACCTCGGAGTATAGTGGTGAGCCAACCATACACCTTAGTACCCACAATCCCAACCCGACTAGCATTAGCGTCTCATTAGCAGAGCAGCTACCAATGATTAGACAACCCAGAACACGGTCTCTCTTTCTCAGGACTTGCGGGAGCAAGGACACCCTTTCATAACTCACTCATACCTGTCCACAACGTGCGTAATAAGAGACACTGTATAGTTTAAATGTTTATTTCAACTATCGTGCTCTAAGATACAGTACACATGCCAGTACTATCAGCATAATGCATAAGAATAAAATAATAAGCATAGTTACAATTCCATAGAATACAAACGGGGACAGCATTTTATAAAGACAGTGGATATAGGACTAAATGGCCTTACCACCCTCCCCGTGCTAATAACTAGTTTATTATACAAACAGAAGACCTCTGGGCATTGTCAGGCAGACCCTCATACCTCAATATTTAGATGCAAGGTTTACATCATCAGACAAGCACAGCTCTTCTCTCTGGAAAGGTTTTTCTCCAAGTGCCCCTGACATTGAAATCACAATATTAAAAGCACACGAATTTCTCCAGTGCAGCTGCATTCAGTGTTATGTCTAAGTGCGAGGGGCTGACCAGATCAGCAAGAACAAGGGACATTGTTTTTCGACCTTGTACATGATGTGCAGACTCAACCCAAAGGGAACAGGAGGAAAGGTGAAAGGCAAACAGTTCTAAAATAGCAGAGGCTGGAAAACAAAGGCACAAAGTAACGTGCGCAAAGAGGCATTATGGCAGCCAGGCCTAAGCTAACTTAGCAATGCAGTCCATGAGTCCACAAACCACACTACACCCTCCCCTGGTCAGTCCATTGGCGAAGACATAGGACGAAGACAGAGTTCAAATAGATGGAGCAGAATGGCAAAGTCTGTTTCGGGACAGTCCCCAATGAAGGACAATAACAGGGACTGAAAAAACAAAAACACAGAACAGAAAAATCCAGTGCGGCAGGACGCTGAACGTGGAGACCCCTAATCAAAAAGAGTGTAAGTGCAGAAAAACGCCACACCTTCCAAGAGGACATCGTTGGAATCGCCAGAAAAAAGAGACGCCATCCAGTTCAACAAATCAAAACTGCATTCATGTTCCTCGCAAGAGGTAGTAGCGAACAGCATTGCGGGACAACTTGGGTGATACTCAATATAACTTCGTTGTAGGAGATTCTGAGCAGCCGCCCAGACATCCCATTGTGCCAAAATTCTAAGTGCAGCCGCACGCGCCATGTAGCCAGGTCCGGAACAGTCTCGTTCATGGGCCTCCAAGGGACCCACCAACTGGACAAAATCCGGGCGAGACAGAGACGTATTGGAGAGGCAATAATCCAAGGACCACGAGAAAGGACATCGGATGCAAGACATCACAGGTTGCACGAGTGAAATACGCAAAGCGAAAAGAAAGTCTATAGGATACACCAAGGGTCGCCAATGGCAGGACGCCGAAACTAGCGAGGAGGCGTTCACGGAGCACCCGAAGGCGACTGTGGTCGAGGTGGGCTCCAGGAGGTGCAGCCATTGCGTAGTAAACAGACCAAAAGCAAAATACCAGCCGCCAAGGCGAGGATCAACGGAAAGCCGCCAAAGACGCTGGAAAAAATGGAATGAATAAAAGCTGGTATTACACCAAAAATAGTTTGAAAAGAGGTAACAAGGCCAGAACCCACACATTTAAAAAAGTGCACAAGACCTTTGGTGCGTGAAGCATTGAAAACACGGTGAATCAGTTCACCGAAATGTTGTGGGAGGTTGGTGTTCAACAGGGCCTGTATTTCACTGTGGGTACTCGCCACCTGGAGAATGAACGTCTCCCGGGCGGATGTGAGCATAACCTCCTGATTCAATAATAGTGCCTTTATTCTGCTCAATTTATTGAAATCTGCCTTCAAAGTCGGAATAGAAGGCCAAATGGAACTATCTATGATGCCGTGCGGGGGAGGAAAAAGCATATTTTTGCAGCAGACAACTCTGTGGGAAACTGTTACAATATAGGGAATGCCGGCAAGCATGCCACAGCAGTCCTGATTATTCAGAAGGAGATAGCTACCATTTACAAGCACAGTGAAGGTAGGAGATATAGCAGGAGCAGGAATGCCTTTCAAAACACAAGCAAGATTCGGAGCCGAAACATTACAAGCCCCGTGTACTCTAATGTGTTTACAAACAAGAGAATGACCCACAGTTGAATCGCATGACTCCCCCGTGAGAAAAACTTCCTTCCCGTCCCTAAGACATGTATACATGAAAGGCAGGGACCAAAGTTCATGCAGGAAAGCACTGCCTAAAGGCTGAAAGCGGCCAACAGGATAATGTTTCATGCAGGAACTGAACTCAAATAAAGAAAAAGGGAAAGCGATTACCCCGTGTACTAGCCACACAGCAGAATCTAATTCTGCAACTGAGAATGGTAAGGGCTCTATTTTCTCGATATGTAACAGAGTGTATTCTGCATCTTTCATGGACATGAACTGCTGTTTTTCAGTCAAATTAAAAGGTAAGAATAAGGCAGAGGTGTTCAAAAAGTGCCAAGGAACTTTCCCCATTTTAAGGGTTTGCATAGTCCATGCAAACTGCATTACTGAACGCAATTGATTTTGACCATGATACAACACAGAAACATCATCTTGTACAATATCAACAACAGAGGAAATAATATTCTCTAGCGTATAAATGCGGGAAGACAGGGTATTAATACTATTGTCAACAACAGCAAGCACCTTTTCTAGATTTGCTTGATCTATTTCCCGAAGACGGGAAGCAACTTCAATTTGCGAAAGCTTCCAGAGTTCATTATAAGTTTCATAAATGAATCTCTTAGGTCGAGGACCACGAGGCCCCAGCACAAAATCTGACAGATCAATGTTGCCTGATAGGAGGGATAAGTGTTGTTTAACAGAATCTAAGGAAGAGTGCTGCAACCACTGTTTACACAATTTACCAACAGAATATGTAGTAACAGTACGAGAGTCAGAAAACCTGGGGTCTGGCCTATCCTGTTTGTAGCCAGGATCTGTGTCATGAAAACGCAGTTGGCAGGCATTAGATGTTATGGGCCAAGACATCCAGGGTGACTGAACAAACGTAGACATGTTGAACGAATTGTTCTGGAACAAAGCTTGCAAATTGACAATGGAAATATTGAAAAGCAAGCTCTCGTTGGGAGTGGAAGACAATACAGGAATGGAAGGTGCATTTAATTGTTTGGAAGTAGCCAAACCCCAACACGTTGTTTGATAGATGGTTTGATTCAATAATAAAATCTGGGCCGGGATGAGGCAAGCACGGTGCAAGGCCTCTGTGCCTTGTACCTGCCATGCTTTGGAGCCCCAGACAGATTTTAAGTCAATGGTGTCCCGCCAATGTTCATACCCACCCACAGCTAAGGCATTCAAAAAGGAACCCGAATACAACAATTTGGTATGGGTCAACATGATTTTCTGAGTAGATGAAGTGTTTAATTTAAAATAATAGGACCCAGGGTTCGATCTATCAAAGTATGTAAAATAAGTAAACTTATTTCTAAGAGTCTGGGAGCTACCTGGTAAAGGGGTCAGACAATGTTCCCATTGTGTGTAATTAAAAGGACCCCGAAGGGTACTTGGTTTATGGAGAAAGTGGTTGCCCCAATGCTGGTAACAATATAAATCAACATAATTTGCAGAATTCATGTACAAATCTTCAGCGTTAAAAGCAGCATAATATTTCAAATCAGTAAATAACGATTCAACGGCATGTACATCCCAATCGTCAGAATGAATATTACTTTTTACGACATCACCCATTGAAACACGGAGGACATTTGGTACATTAATAATCTCGGTTGGTCCATGAATTTGGAAATTTACCGCATCCCATACGATGCCATCAGCAACTGGAAAAGCTGAAATGTTCACAAATGTGTGGTCACGCTTCATGATGTGAGATGAAGAATGCGGAGCCAAAGTTCCAGCGACACAGTTCACAGCAGATCGTTCTGGTAAATAGTGACCATTAATGAGTAGAAAAAAGACTGTGACAAAGCCAATGGACATGAACAGAAAAATCAGGAATAGCACCAACCAGATGTATGTCCATGGGTGGACCAAAAAATTGTCTCTAAACCAGGATACAAAAATACTGAATCTGGAAGGGATAAGTGCTGAGGTGGAATCCGAGTCAAAAGAATAACGTGTTGGGTTCAGTGGCATTGTTGGTAGATGAGCCACGGACTCGGTGGCGGGATAGGTATACTCGGTCTCCTCATTGCAGGGGGAATCCGGGTCTTCTAGCAGGCGATCAGGCAAATCTACCATCTCAATGGCAACATCAGTGACCGTTCGGGCTGGAGGGCCACAAACATTTGTCCTGGAAATGACTGGACAAGAGACCGCTGGTGTTACACTATTCAGGATCGGCCAGATGTTGTAACTTGACATTTTCCACTGAGATGTATCTGTTTTCCTTGTGACCAGGAAGCGGTGGTAAGATGACTGTACGAGTACCCTTCAAGCCAAGGACTGGAACCGGTGCACGATAAGAGGGGCCAAATTCTTTTTTGTTCTCCACCTTCTCTCGGACCAGGTCTCCAACTTTCGGAAGCCAGCCGGCAACCGGAATCTGCAGCGCAGCGTCTGTGGCTGAAGGTAAATGTGCGATTGCTAGTTTGTCTCGGGCTTCTTGTAAGTCCTGTAACATAGTAGAATGATTATCTACGTCAAAGATTGCGGATTGCGCCACCATGTCTAGACCATCAAGGTCAGGCACAAACATTCTTATGCCAAAGAGCATTTCGTATGGGGTCCGCCCACCCAGAGGTCTTCTAGGGAGATTATTAAGTGCACGTTGTACGGTATACAAGTGGGCCAGCCAGTTCCTGCCAGTACCTAAGACTCTAGCTGTCAAGGATTGCTTTAAGTCACGGTTCATTCGTTCAACAATCGAATTGCCCTCAGGCCGATATGGAGACGAAAATTTCACCTGCACCCCCAGTGAACCCATTGCGTCCTTGTAAGCCTTAGAGGCGAACGCTGGACCTTGGTCAGAATGGAAGGTGCCGCAGGCGAAAATTCCCACAAAGACACGCAAATCCCTGATGACATTTCGAGCGTCAGCACTCCGTTGTGGCCAGACCCAGATGAAACGTGTGCACGAGTCTACTGCAACTAAGATGTATTTATATGAGGTGTCAGATGAAAATGGACCGCAGTGATCCAGGTAAACACACCCAAAAGGTCTGTTAGAAATGCAGAGCGGTGTCTGTGGTGGCCTCGTAACCGTGGAAGGCTTAATTTGCTGACAAACGTCACAAGAAAGCACATAAGTACGGGTCTGTTTATATAAACCACGCCACCAGTAACGCTGCTGCAAGATGGAAACCGTCGCAGACACGCCAGCATGAGCCGAAGCCATGCCTTCGTGTGCGGCAGTTATCAAGGAAAGTCTGCGGTCCGCGTTGGGAATCAGCCGATCACCAACGTCTGGAATTCTTACGTAAGGAGACTGTTCGGGACCTAATTGATAAGAGCATTTGGAAGGGAAACCCCGTGGGTAATTCGCACCTTCTTTTGTCGCAGCAATAGCTGCTAAAATATCTTTATCGATTTTAGTCATGGATCTTGTAACTGCTGCTACTGTGCACGTGGCTACTGCTGATTTGGCAGCTTCATCTGCCAAACCGTTACCGACAGCGTGTGCGCCCACACGCTGGTGGCCAAGGGTGTGAATCACCTGTGTGAGAGGCAGACGTTGTTTCAGATCTGCAACTCGAACCCAAAGCATTTTATGCTTAATTGTACTGCCTTTAGCATCTCTATAGTCATTTTGTGACCAAAAGAATAGATTGTCATTGAAAGACTGAACACAGTAGTAAGAATCGCACACAATAAGAGTTATCACGTCTGGATTAGCGAACTCCAGGGCGAGCACCAAAGCGCGCAGCTCGGCCAATTGTGCAGTACTGTCTCCTAGTGCCTGAGTATGCACTACAGTCTGCTTGAATTCACCGTTCACCATAGTACCTGCAACAATAGCACATGCTGCTGAATAAGCATGCTTGGAACCCGTGGCCGGTTGTGCCGAACCATCGGTATAGATAATACATTCGTACTCCTCAAGCGGTAGCAAAGACAGAGGAGGAGGATGAACAAATTCATACTGTAAAAACTCCTGTGTCTGAAGTGAAGAATAAAAGATAAACGTGACATCCGGGGACGTCAGAGATGTAGCCCATTGTATCCAACGGGGGTGCAATGCCTTAGAGTTCGGTACACTTGCTTTCGTCACTTCCTCTAGGGCAGTGTTAGACCTGTCAGCCCTAGGGTGGTCTTGCCCTGTTTTTTTTCCCTTTTGCGCCTCATTTTTGCCACCGTATTTTTACTGGACCTAGGTCTCCGGGCGCCTTGCCACTGCTAGCCAGTGCTGAGGTGCAGGTGCTCTCTCACTCAAGATGGCTGCCACAGGCCCCTGCTACTGCAGAGGGGCCTTACACGCATACACACTAGTAGCCAGGGTCAGGCTGGGACATAGGGATACAGTATCCATTCCGTCCCCGCCTCTGGGCCACATAGCCAGACATGTGGAAGGTTCCAGAACCTTCCGGGCTGTGGGAGAAGTTATGTTTTGCCGCCTTTGGGAGGGTCACCTGACCTAGTTGTATAAAAGGCTTGGAGGGAAATCTTTAGTCAGTTGGGGCACCACTGATCCTGGGAGAACCTCTGCCGGAGTACAGGCTTTAGGGCCTGGGGGAGACCTACACTACTGCTGCTGACAAGGCTTAGGCCCTGCTGTAGTAAGTTAGCGGAGGAACGCCCACCACCCACTGACCTTGCCCAGTGTGAGGGGACCCAGGGAACCACCTTCAGCGTGCTGGGAAGAACATCAAGCACTCCCAGAACCACCAACTCATTCCCCCCCCCTCATAAGAAGAAACTTCTGACAAGAAACTTTTGACAAGAAACTCATAATATGAAACTTCTGACAAGAAACTCCTGACAAGAAACTCCTAAGAAGCAACCAATCTGGAACAGTCGCAAGAAACCTTAATTTGAGGAGGCCTGACCGTCCAGCAAGGCCTGAAACCTGAACTGCCAAACTGGGGATCACCAGGTAAAGCGCCGTACCCTGAAGCGCTAGACCTTCACCCCCTATCTATTCCTGCCTGCTGCTGGGCTGCCCCCAAGTACTTTTCCAGTCAGCCCTGCCCACAGGCTGCTGGTGCGCCCGCTGCTCTGTCTCCACGAGGGAGAAACTGCCCCCCTCAGGTCACTGACCTCGTGAAGGAATCACCGCTGCCGCCGCCGCGTGAGGAGAAGTGCTGCTGTGAGGGAAGCCCTCCTCGAGGCCGTGTGGTGAGGTGCGCCGTCCGTGCCCTCACCGAAGGAAGCGCTGTGGTGAGGGAGGCCCCTTGAGTGAGTGTGGTGAGGTGCGCCGTCCGCGCCCTCACCGAAGTCTCTACATTGCCCCAAGACATCACTGCCGGGCCCGGGGCCCCACCGCCGAAGTCGCGGCCGAAGAGATCACCGCCGCAGCCCAAGGGGGCCGCATGAAGCAGCCGCGGCCTAGCGCGATCCGCGAGGCCTCCAGGCCCCGCCGACGCCGTTGCTGGGCAACCGGGGACGCCGGCCGCGCCCCCGGGAAGGCCGCGCAGCGATTGGGCGCCGGCTCCCGCCACGCCCCCCAGCGCCGACGGAGGCCGAGGAAGAGCTCCGGCCGTGCAGCGGGAGACGGGGAGCCGGCCGGAGAGGACTGCCGGCTCCCGCTCCCCTTCCCGAAGTCCCGCAAGGCCCGCAAATTCACTCACTTGATCCCGGGGGCCGGAGGAGGGTGATACCGGCCCCCGCAACGTTCCGTAAGCCCACAAAGCCACTTCCTTGATCCCGGGGGCCGGAGGAGGGTGATACCGGCCAGAAGGCCGAGGCACCCCGACCGGGCCCCGCCCTTCAGAACACGGGCCGGGCCTGGAGATCGCTAGTCGCCCTGAAGCGAGACCAACGACCAACAACTCAGGTGAGCCCAGGAGGCCCCTAGGGCCCGCAGAGACGCCACTGGGGGCCGGGGGCCACTATTAACCTGTGTAACTTTCCCCATGAGGCGAGGCCCCGGAGAGGAGTGGGCCTAGCCTGGAATTAACCCCTGAGGGACACAGAAGCCCCAGAATACAGGACATGTTGAGGGGTTCCCCACAGTGTTTATTCATTTAATGCTGATGCCTATTGTAATTACTGCCTAGGCCTATGCTTATAACTGCAAAGTCTTTACCTAAGGGGGAAAGTGATTAATTGAATTGAGCTGAAGTGTACACCGCCAAGAGTTGAAGTGTTTTATGTTACAGGTGTACTGGAGTTGCGACGCCCACTGTACTGAATGTGGGGCGCCTAGATTAATGCAGGCCTATTGAAATGTAACGTGAAAAGCCTTCTTTTAAGTAATTGAATATGCTTGAAGTGAACTGCATGTTTAGGCCCATGTTTTATTAATGCACCTTGTGATCATTATTGGTGCTACGTTTAGGAGATGATTCCTGCGGCCTTTTAGTGGCCTACAATGTTGATGAGCTATGATGCTTTAATAAGAATGTGCACCAGTTGAGTAATGCAATGATTTTAAATGTAGATCTGAATTAATCTGCCTCATCTGATGCTACCTTGATTTATATAAAAGATCTTGATTTTAAATACACAAGCCTGGTGTGGTGTCCTGTTATTGCGTCCGCATTCCTGAGTCAAAGTAAGAGTGTGCTGCACAACTGCCTTACACATTGCCTTCGCGTGCTTTCCCACCTCGCGCCATGCTACCGTGACGGACTCGGTAACCCCGGTTCCAACAGGCAGGATATGGTGTTACCACCAAAATGCGTTTTCCCTGTGCCAGTGCGCGTTCCTTTAGAATCGCCATTTGCACTGCTGTCAAAACTTTCTCCACAGAGGAAAATCGCAACTCTGCCGAAGTGTATAAATGTGACTTGTATGCAATAGGTACTGTGTCACCTTCGTTAGCAGGTTAAGTACGTGAAACCCACTGTCCCTGGTATGATTCTAATCACCAGGTTGGTGTGGTTGTCACGCGTCAACAAGAATTTAGATTCAAGCAGATCAGACTGCAAAGACTGCAGTATAGAGGAATGCTCGGAAGCCAGCATGACTTCGAAAGTTAGGTTGTATCAAGGCATAAAGAGGCTTGATACGCTGGGCATATTCGGGAATATAAGTACGCCCGAAGTTCAGAAAACCCAGTAAAGACTGAAGTTTCTTCAGTGTGGTTGGAGGGCACAAAAGTGCACATTTCTCCAAGAAATGAGGGGCTAAGCCTTTACCTTCATTGTTGAGCTCATAGCCCAAAAACAAAACGGTAAATTCAGCAATGTGAGATTTGGCAAAGTTAAACTTGTAACCTAAGACCGCAAACTCGAGAATAATGCGGTCCACTCGGGAAAGATGCGGGTATAATTCGTCGTCTGTCAGGTAAATATCATCGACGTACGAACATGCATCTGGGTCTATGCAGTCTAACAAAGAGACAACAAGGGCAGCGAATACGCCTGGACTGTTTTTGTAGCCCATAGGTAGACGCCGAAATTTGAATTGTTTACCACCGGAGGTAAAAGCGCTCCATTGGCTACACTCCGTGGCTAAGTTGTGCGTGTAAAATCCATTGGATAAGTCAAGTGTCGTTTTATATTTTTTACGAACAAGACTGTCTACAAGCGCAGAACTATGGGTATTTTGCACCACAAAGGTCCGACAATGAGAGTTCAAATGCCGGTAATCCAAAACTAGGCGGTACGATCCATCGGGTTTAGAAACCGCGAAAAGGGGATTATTCATTGGTGATACGCATGTTTCAATTACTCCTTGATATTCTAACTGTGTCAGAATTTCGGAAACGGGACCTTTAGCTTCCCGCTTGATGGGATATTGGGGTTGTGGCTGTGGCAGCGACCGCAAAGGAATATCATGGGGGGGAGAGTCTTCATCCCAGCCCACGTGGTTGCGATATAACGCCAGAGCCAGGGACACAGCCCACTCAGCTGCGAGAGCCTCAGCCTTGTCCTTGGGGACATGACGAGAAAAGCTCGGAAGGATTACCTCCTCCCCTCTACGCGCTGCAAGTACGAATGGGGGCGGCCAATCCGCCTCCGCCAACAAAATGTCGTAAGAAGAGGTCAGATTCTCCCAAAAAATCCCTTTAATAACACGCTGTATGTCACCCTCAATTTGAATGACAATATTATATAGTCTGTCAGGGGGTGCCACTCGGGTGTCAGCTGTCTCGACAGTAATGAATGTATCAGTTGCTGTCACCTCCACATGAGGACGCAGTGCCTCCCGCACTATGGTAACTTCTGCGGCGCTGTCTAGGAGCGTCACTGCCCACGTCCAATTCAGGAGTCTTGTTCTCACCGTCTGTGGCATACCTCGCTGTTACAGCGGCAACTTTTTTCTTCTGAAACTTTGGGCGAGAACGTTGTAATTCTTCTGGTTTCCTTCTGACTTGTTGTCGAGGTTGGTCTCGTCCCTGTGGAGCCTCTCGACCCCTACCTCTATCCTGGCGATCTCCTCCACCGGTCTGGGAGGTCGACGGTGCCTGTGAAGAACGAGGAGAACGCTGATCAGGGACTTGAAATCTCTCTGGAGATTTTATTCTCGCTCCATCGCGCAAATCATATATGCGTTCAGAAGATACGGAAACTGGGGAAGCGCCTCGCGACCCCGGCTTCTTCTGTTGCTTACCCTGTTTTTTCAACCTCCAGCTCTTTTTAGTAAAGAACGGTTTCTCATCTTTCTCAGATTGAGTTTTTGGTTGTGGCTGCGATTGTGTTTGCGTTTTAGCAAAAGGCTTAACTCCCAGGCTATTGCGGCCTATGGTTTTATAAGCTTGTGCAATAATTTTCGGTAATTCGCGCGGCCTGTCCGGTTCTAGGACCAAAGCCAAAGCATTAGCTACTTGAAAGTTAACGGCATCACCCTTGACGTTAGCAAGGATTAGGTCAGCCACTACATCAAACACTCCCACCAGTCTCATCCCTAATTCCACAGCCACTTCAGGGCCATGCTCATCCTGCACTCGTTTAATTACAGAGGGGAGAACTATCATGGAAGGAGTGCCGAAACACTTTGCATATACGGCTGCGAATACCTTACCCCAATTGTTGCAATCTGCCAACTCAGGAATTAAATCTTTCGGCAAACTAATCGTCAAAATCCTGTGTTTGTCCACAGGAGAAGTATTTGGAAAAACGGCCTCCAGCTGGTCAAATTTCTCTGCAAGCCAATAAGGTAAATCATCCTTATTTTGTGGGCGC
The DNA here is from genome assembly GCA_963921515.1 of Calotriton arnoldi. NCBI lineage: Eukaryota > Metazoa > Chordata > Amphibia > Caudata > Salamandridae > Calotriton > Calotriton arnoldi. Next base: position 1,327,395 of record CAWUFW010002935.1, on the reverse strand, counting down.
TTGCCCATCACCAAATTAACCATGACAGGACTTATGGTTACACCGCCAGGCCCAGCTGGATGTACTGCAACTCCAGGCGGGGCTGCCTGGACGATGCCTGTAACATACTGTACTAAGGCTCTATGCACACGTATCAAAGACGAATGCAAATCACGCAGCTCAGCGACTGCAAGCGTCATATAACGCGGATGTAGGGTATACCCGGCCAAAACAGGCCAAGTGGCCCCTTCAATGGATAAGGGGCCTAAACGAACCGTTGTAACCGGTTGGGGGAGGGCGCCATCAAACCAAACACGGTGTTGCCATGCCGTGAGCAGTACTTCAAGATTCCGATAAGGTCTATAAAGATTAGGAAGAGCGGTTTCTGTATATTCAAGGAACAACTTATCAGTCCCATCTACCGCCGGAAAGGTGATCCAAGAGTAAAATACCTCAAAGTGGTAAGCAGGATCCGCTTGTACCACAAAGATCAGATCGACACCCCCGTGAGCTTTGAGCGCTGCGCGGCTATGTGCCGCAATTTGGACAGCCATTTAAAGCTGAAAATAGTCGACAACCTATCAGTAAGAGGCAGCACAATATAGGGTTGTATTAAAACATCTTTTAACTACTTCAAGCTTGAATGAACCTATAAAAACATCAATATAGGAGGTATCGCCCTCACACACGCCTCCGGAAGCGTCTGCAAAGGGTGTTGTGGACAAGCACAAGTACTACTCAAGCGTCTCGCAGATAAGCAGCCCACATCGTTGGTGGAGCCATGTTGTAGGGATTCTGCACATACACAGAGCTATGCACAGGATAATAGGACCTCGGAGTATAGTGGTGAGCCAACCATACACCTTAGTACCCACAATCGCAACCCGACTAGCATTAGCGTCTCATTAGCAGCGCAGCTACCAATGATTAGACAACCCAGAACACGGTCTCTCTTTCTCAGGACTTGCGGGAGCAAGGACACCCTTTCATAACTCACTCATACCTGTCCACAACATGCGTAATAAGAGACACTGTATAGTTTAAATGTTTATTTCAACTATCGTGCTCTAAGATACAGTACACGTGCCAGTACTATCAGCATAATGCATAAGAATAAAATAATAAGCATAGTTACAATTCCATAGAATACAAAGGGGGACAGCATTTTATAAAGACAGTGGATATAGGACTAAATGGCCTTACCACCCTCCCCATGCTAATAACTAGTTCATTATACAAACAGAAGACCTCTGGGCATTGTCAGGCAGACCCTCATACCTCAATATCTAGATGCAAGGTTTACATCATCAGACAAGCACAGCTCTTCTCTCTGGAAAGGTTTTTCTCCAAGTGCCCCTGACATTAAAACCACAATATTAAAAGCACACAAATTTCTCCAGTGCAGCTGCATTCAGTGTTATGTCTAAGTGCGAGGGGCTGACCAGATCAGCAAGAACAAGGGACATTGTTTTTCGACCTTGTACATGATGTGCAGACTCAACCCAAAGGGAACAGGAGGAAAGGTGAAAGGCAAACAGTTCTAAAATAGCAGAGGCTGGAAAACAAAGGCACAAAGTAACGTGCGCAAAGAGGCATTATGGCAGCCAGGCCTAAGCTAACTTAGCAATGCAGTCCATGAGTCCACAAACCACACTACACTCTCATCCCACAGACTTATCAGAATCGCCACTGCATGATGCATCCCAGATGCAGGCCCTCGCATCGTAAGCCACTCATAGACAGCAGCCTCAAAGATGACACAGGACTTTGCATCGCAAGCATCTCAGTCTCAACCAGTTGGTGTGCGGCACATCCTCGACACAGAACTTTGCATCGCAATCTTCCCTCATATATGGCCTCTACGACGATGCAGGACCTCACATCACAGCCTTGCAGCCACCCCAGAACCAGTGCTACACAATGCATCTCTGACCCGGACCTCGCATCGCCTCAGCTGTGCAACGCAACCTCAACACAGGTCCACACAATGCTCCTCAAGCACGATTTATAGTCTTCTTGTTCAGCAGCCCTGACGGGGTTCCTGTAGCCAACCCATCCTTCATTGTTGTCAGCCTTAACACGTGACCAGATATCCACAGTTGATGCTTTGTGCTTTAAAGCACTATTTTCACTTAAAAGTTTAAGCCTGCATATCTTCAGTTCAACTGATTGGAGGTTTGTCTTTTTGTTTCTTGCTTTATTTATTAAAAATTACTCTATTTTTCTAATTTGGTGTGGGATTCTTCTTGTGTGGTGTCTTCATGTTATTACTGTTTGACGTGTTGCACAAATACTTTAAACATTGCTTCTGAGTTAAGCCTGACTGTTCTGTGCCAAGCTACCAGAGGGTTGAGCACAGGTTAATTAGGGGTTTGCCTGTGACTTCACCATGACAGAATAGAGTTTCACCCCATTCAACCAGTAACCTAATTTCGTACAGTATGTGATAACATCTGCCTCTAATCCATAAACTAACGAATGACTTTGCATGATTGGTGGGTTTACAACCATTTATGTGGGTGCAACATACCGACAATAAAATGACCTTTGCCTTCCAGTTCTGTTATGTCTTCACAATGCTTCCTCTTGAAATCCATAAGACCATCCTTCTGAAATTATATGTAGCTCAGCTAGGCCGAGATTGAAATGTTACGAACTTCATGCAGCAATGGTATCTGGAGGCCTGAGAATCCCCCATATACAATCATATTACCTTGCCCATCAACTGGAATACATATACAGGCACCAAACTATCAAACAAATCCCCTGTGGGTGTTCACTGAGAGGCAACAATTGTCCTCATATGAGGGTCTGGACTTTTTGTATGATGACCTGCATGCACCCTCCAAAAGCCATAGTCCAATTAGGCAAATCATTTTCTCAGCTTGGCATTCTGTTTACTAGCTGTTGGATGCAGACCACTTTATCTATGAGGATAACTTATTGCGGGGGATTGCTGGGTTTAAAATTTGAGGATGGATGTTATTGTGATAAGAGTATCATAATGCTGACATTCCTTCTATTAATGACCTGTTGAATCTGAGCAATTTAATTTTTTTCAATGTCTTCAAGAAGATTTTGGCTTACACCTCTCTCAGCGGTGGCGATAGACCAACCACTGTGTCAAGTCTTCACTGTGGAAACCACTTTACACCCTAGCCACCTCCCTGCATGTAGATACTTTCAGATATGGGGTTCATTCATACGGTGGCTTCTGGACTGTACGGCTAATATTGACCCTTTATCTTCAGCCTAACTGCTGAGGCCCTTAGAGCTCTTTGGCAGGAGAAACGTGTGAAACATTTCACAGATCAGGCTGCACTTGGAACACATAATTCTCTCTTCACATTGCTGGAGATGCGCACACAGTCAATCCTCAATAGCCTGTCAACATGTCTCAATCTTGCACTTACACATTTCTGGTCCCAGGTATGGGCTTCTAGGAGGACATTCTGCAGGCCTTAGTTCTCTGTCTCTTCCTCTCAGGTGAGGCCTTATGTTATGCCAGGGCGTGAACACTGACACCATCTGGAGGAAGTTTGTGAAACCAGCAAAGACCTGATGTACCTTGAACCCTGCCCCTGACCTCTTATGTAATTTAGCCCTGTACGTACGATTCGCTATTCATATCACTTGTTATATACTTGACTCTAGGCTCTATTTTGTGAGAAGTTGGCCTGGCATATGCTGTCCACTAATTATAGTGGGCACCTTGCACCAGTCCAAATCGACTCTTATGGTAGATAGGTTAAAGACAACCTTATTGAAAGCTATCCTAGAGGTAGCTATGGAGAGCAGCCTTCAGGCTAAGTCTTGAAGGAATGTAAAGCAGCTTGTTTTACCAGTCTATAATCTCTTGAGTGACCAAATGAAAGAGCACCACACCAGGTATATATTCAAAATATATGTATTTATTACTAAACACACCCCTCTAGTCTCTTTATGAGGCTAGAGTTCGAAGTACATAGGTTATAAGATCTTAAATCACAGTAATAGCACAAATACACGTTTGGGCCCTAGGGGCGTACCAAACCATATACCAATAAAGTGGTATGCGAACCACGACTGAACTAGACACTAGGCCTAGAGCCTCTAGAAGTGCTTGGACCACAAGGAACCACCCAAGGTAGTGACACAGGGGACCCACGGGAGACGCGTGCAGTGTAAATACACAACCGCGATACGCCGTTAACTTCTATGGAGAAAGTCGGGATCGGGAAAATAGAGGAAAGGGACACTTTAAAGAGGACTAGGACAAAACCCTTTGAGATCTAGGACTTTGAAGAGTCTCTACCCACGGGAGCACCGGAGTACTCGTGTTACCTCACCCAGGGAAGCCGGGTGCATAGGTGCCTTTCGGGGTCGGGTTTCGTCGTCGATTCGAATGGCGATCTGCTGCAAAGTGCTGCTGGCGGCCAAGAGAAAAGTGTCCGGGTGGATCCAAGAGTGGATCGGAGTTCTGGTGAACCTGAAAGCAGAGGGGACAGAGTCTGGGTCACTAGCCAGTGACCAGGAAGGCAATGGACAGATGCCCACCGATGTCGAGTGCTTCAGGTGCGTTGACGGTCATCTTGACTCTTCAGCCACGAGGTCCGGGAGGCGTTGTCGGCAACCAGGAGCAGGATTCGGGCTGGTGCTCGATGTCTGTCGAGTGCTGAGGTGTCGGCGACCGGATTGGACCCAACAAGCCTTGGCAACGGCAAGTCTCGAGTAAGATGTAGATCGTCGATGGTGCAGACCAGCAAGGTCTGTGGAACTCACCCAGCGAGGGTAAGTGAGGGCAGGCCTGGAGCAACCAGGATGCCAAGTAAAGAAAAGATTGGCCTTCGTTAAGGGCTACTAGCCAACGGGCTAGCGACCACGAAGGAGCCTCGTGACGCCGCACGTGGAGCTGGCTTACAGGACACTCGTGGAGTGGGGGCGAGTGATCTTCGGTGCAGGTGGTGCTGGAGGCTAGGGCTACTCGGAGCCCAAAGCACGACTTCTTGGGAGACCCAGAAGATGGTGCACTTGCAAGTGTGCTCGGTGTCCAGGGGTCACGGTCTCAAGTCACCCACGATAGCCACGGGCCTCAGCTTTGCTGGGGACTCAGGGTAGCCTCGGGGAAGTCTGAGAATCCACCTCTGGTGATGCGATGACTTCGGCGTCCGACGGGAGCTTCAGTAATGCGAACCGGACAGATGCTTCTTTGGTGCCTGCCAAGCAGGGGAGTCACTCCTTGACCCCAAGGGAGATTCTTCAGTCCTCTAATCGTGAGTAGAGCGTCGAAGGTCCAGGATTCAGTTTCAGAGTTTCGTCCAGGTATAATCTAAAGCCCTAAGGACTGGGTTCCTACCTTTATTCTAAAAATAGGGGTTGGACTACTCTGTGGCCCCACCTATGGGTGGGTCAGGGCAGAGGGGTGGCTACACCCCTTTCCCTTTGTCCAGTTCGCGCCAAAGCAGGGGCTGCAAGCCCCTGATCCGGTTTGAACTGGGGTATGCACAGGGACACCAAATGTGCCCCCAGTGCAGGACTTCAAAGCACCCGAAAGTGCTCCCGCCCAGCCCCAATACACATTATCCTGTCTGGGGAGGTGGTCACACCTCCCTGGGACAGGAAACCTATTGTCCAGGCCTCCCCTGCCGGAGTTTCGTCCAGCAGCAGGAGGCCAGACTCGTGTCTGTGGCAGCAGCATCCATTTTGTGATGCCAGGGCTCTGGAAAGAAGTTACCGGACTCGTCAGAGTTAACATGTCTTTCCCTCTAGAAGGGTGGAATGCTACCCCCGCCGCCAGGATTGGCGGGGGGTAGTATTCCAAGATGTTTGACACCAAACACGACATGTTTAGGTGCAGCCATTCCAAAGTTAGCATTTTACCGCGAGGATATAATGCGCTTAAGAGTATATGGTCAGGCTGCACTACAAACAGCATCAGAGATGGTCTCCGAACACTGCAGAGGGGCCCTGCTCATGCAGGGGCACCCTCTCACATAGGAACCATGCACTCTGCCTTTAGGACTGATAAGGCCTGCCTTAGGAGTGACTTATAGGTTTATATGTTGGTATGTATTTCGTGATATAGGTAACCTATATCACAGTAAGGGGTGCATGCACCACCTTACCCAGGCTGCAGTAGCAGACCTGTGGTGTCAGTTTGGATGGCCTTCCAGGGGTGGCATAATACATGCTGCAGCCCCTGGCAGGCCTCTGAGGTACCTATGCCCTTGGTACATAGTATACCATATACTAGGGACTTATAAGGGCACTCCAGATCCCAATCAGAGATGTGCCTAAGGCACATGGAAACCATTTTAGAGAGGAAGCAGCTAGGCTGGGGTTCTGATTAGCAGGGCCCCAGCCAGACTAATGTCGAAAAACAGTGAAGCATCAGCAAAAAGTGGGGGTACCCATGTGAAGCAGATCCTACTCTCCTCCACAACCCCCCCCCCAAACGTAGGGACATTAAACTAACCTTGCCCAGTTAAGTCTTCATGTTCTAAGTGGAAATACCTAGAGAGTCCATCTGCATTCGCATGGTTACTCCCAGGCCTATGTTCCACTGTAAAGTCCATCCCCTGTAGGGAAATGGACCACCTAAGCAGTTTGGGGTTTTCACCCTTCATTTGTTTTAGCCATAAGAGGGGCTTATGGTCTGTCTGAACCAGGAAGTGTGTACCAAACAAGTATGGCCTCAACTTCTTCAGAGCCCAGACCACAGCAAAGGCCTCCTCTCTATGGCTGACCAACGTTTCTCTCTAGGGGTCAGTCTTCTGCTAATAAAAGCTACTGGCTGATCCTGACCTTCTTCATTCAATTGTGACAGTACAGCCCCTACCCCCAATTCAGATGCATCTGTTTGAACAATGAACTTCTTGGAGTAATCAGGACTCTGCAGAATTGGAGCAGTGCACATGGCCTGCTTGAGGTCATCAAATGCCTTTTGACAGCTAACTGTCCACTGAACCTTTTTGGGCATTTTCTTAGAAGTTAAGTCATTCAAGGGTGTCACTATTGATCCATACCCCTTGACAAATCTCCTATAGTACCCAGTCAGGCCTAAGAAGGCTCTCACCTGAGTCTGGGTAGTGGGAGCAGTCCAGTCCATGATGGTCTGGATCTTGCTCTGCAAAGGTTGAACCTGGCCTCCACCCACAAGGTGGCCCAGGTACACAACCTGACTCTGCCCTATCTGGCACTTAGTGGCCTTGATAGTCAGGCCTGCCTTTGCAGGGCCTGTAAAACATTCCTGATGGTGGACCAGGTGATCCTCCCAGGTGGAGCTAAAGACAGCAATATCATCTAGATAAGCTGCACTATAGGCTTCCAGTCCTGTGAGAACTGTGTTCACCAACCTCTGGAAAGTGGCAGGTGCATTCTTCAGACCAAAGGGCATTACCACAAATTGATAATGCCCACTAGGGGTTGAGAATGCTGTCTTGGGCTTTGCAGTATCAGCTAGTCTGATCTGCCAGTAGCCAGCTGTTAGGTCAAATGTGCTGAGATATTTGGCAGAGGCCAAAGTATCTATGAGCTCATCTGCCCTGGGTATTGGATGGGCATCAGTCCTAGTGACTGCATTGAGACCCCTGTAGTCTACACAAAACCTCATCTCTCTTTTCCCACCACTGGTGTGAGGTTTCGGTACTAGGACTACTGGACTAGCCCAAGGGCTATCTGAGGGCTCAATTACTCCCAATTCCAACATTTTCTGGACTTCAGTCCTGATACAGTCCCTGACATGGTCAGGTTGCCTATAAATCTTGTTTTTAATAGGCAGACTGTCCCCAGTGTCCACTTCATGAGTGCACCAGGTGGTCTGACTGGGTGTCAGAGAAAACATATGTCGAAACTGATTGAGGACTTGCCTGCAATCAGTTTGTTGCTGGGTAGTGAGGCTGCCTGCCAAGGCTACACCATCAACTGACCCATCGTCAGGGTTCTGTGAGAGCAGGTCAGGGAGTGGGTCACTCTCTTCCTCCTGCCCTTCATCAGTAGCCATGAGCAAGCCCATGTCTGCCCTGTCCACATATGGTTTTAACCTGTTGACATGGAGAACCCTGTGGGGACTCCTGGGTGTTCCTAGGTCCACTAAATAAGTGACCTCACCCTTCTGCTCAACAATAGTGTGGGGTCCACTCCATTTATCTTGGAGAGCTGCTGGGGCCACTGGCTCCAACACCCACACCTTCTGTCCTGGCTGGTAAACAGTCAGAACAGCCTTTTGGTCATGCCAGGCCTTCTGAAGTTCCTGGCTAGCCTCAAGGTTTTTGGTTGCCTTTTTCATGTACTCAGCCATCCTGGAGCGGAGACCAAGTACATAGTCCACTATATCTTGCTTTGGGGGCTTGAGAGGTAACTCCCATCCTTCCTTCACCAAGCACAGTGGACCCCTCACAGGGTGGCCAAACAGAAGTTCAAAAGGGCTGTAACCAACCCCCTTCTGAGGCACCTCCCTATATGCGAATAAAAGGCAGGGCAAGAGTATGTCCCATCTACGCCTAAGCTTTTCTGGGAGCCCTTTAATCATGCCCTTCAAGGTTTTGTTGAATCTCTCAACTAAACCATTGCATTGTGGGTGATAGGGTGTGGTGAACTTATAAGTCACTCCACACTCCTTCCACATTGCTTTTAAGTACCCAGACATGAAGTTAGCACCCCTGTCTGATACTACCTCCTTAGGAAAGCCCACTCTTGAGAAGATTCCCAGGAGGGCCCTTGCCACCACAGGTGCTGTAGTGGTCCTGAGGGGAATAGCTTCTGGGTACCTGGTGGCATGATCCACTACCACCAGGATAAACCTGTGCCCAGAGGCTGTTTGGGGATCCATGGGACCAACAATGTCAATCCCTACCCTCTCAAAGGGCACCCCCACCACAGGTAGTGGTATCAGGGGGCCTTTGTAGTGCCACCTGCTTTGCCACTGGCTTGGCAGGTTACACAGGAGCGACAAAACTCCTTACTGTCTTCAGACATGTGGGGCCAGTGAAAGTGAGGGACAATTCTGTCCCAAGTCTTGTTCTGGCCCAGGTGTCCTGCTAAGGGAATATCATGGGCTAGGGTCAATAGGAAGCCCCTGAACTTCAAAGGTATTACCAACCTCCTGGTAGCACCAGGCTTGGGGTCTCTACTCTCTGAGTACAGGAGTCCATCATCCCAATACACTGTATGGGGACCACTAGCTTTCCCAGCAGCCTCAGCAGCAGCTTGCTGTCTGAGGGGTTCAAGGGAGGGGCAGCTCTGCTGCTCCTGGCTCAGATCTGCCCTAGAAGGTCCCCCTGTCCCCAAGAACTCAACCTGGTCAGGTTCAAGTTCCTCTGGGACAGTTCCTTCTTCAGGGCTGAGATCATCCCCCTCAAGGGACTGATCTTCCTCCTGAGCCAAGGGGGAAGGCACTGCCTTAACCCTACTACTCCTCCTCTTGGAAGGCACTTGGTCCATTCTTCCAGAATCCAAGGCCTGTTCAGTGCTAGACATTTTGGCTTGTGACCTGGTCACAGCAAACACATCTGCAGGGATCCCCAGCATTTCTGCATGGGTCCTGAGCTCCACTTCTGCCCAAGCAGAAGTCTCTAAGTCATTGCCAAGCAAGCATTCGACTGGTAGGTTTGCACTTACCACAACCTTCTTAAGGCCAGTTACCCCTCCCCAGGAGAAGTTAACAACTGCCAGAGTATGGTCTGTTCTGACATTGCTAGCATTGGTCACTTGGTACATCTCACCAAGCATAACTTGCCCAGGTAGCACAAGGTCTTGTGTCACCATTGTGACACTTGCCCCTGTGTCCCTGAATGCCAAAGCCTCACGTCCATTGATTAAAGGCTGTTGTCTGTACTTGCCCAGATTACTGGGACTCACAGTGGAGGTCACATCCATGCCTCCATCACAGACTAACACAGCCTGAGTCAGTTCTCTGACTAAGTCAGAGCCCAACTCAGTTCCCAGGGTGAACCCTACTAAACCCTTTGCTGGAGCACTTCCACCAACTGTACTAGGGGGAACAGGTGCCTTAGGGGCATTGGTGGGTGCTGGACTGGAGTCTTTGGACTTGGTGCAATCACTGGTCCAGTGGGTCTTTTGCTTACAGACCTTGCACCATGGTTTTCTTTGGCCTTTACCTTTGGTAGACTGGGAATCCCCACCAGAAGAAGATTTTTGGGGGCCTGATGAAGACTTTTGATCTTTACCCTTCTCCCCACCCTTGTCAGAGTTCTTAGCATCTTGCTTCTTGGTTTCCCCACCTTGGTTCTGTACCTTCTGCTTCACCCTGGTTCTGACCCATTTGTCTGCCTTCTTTCCCAATTCTTGGGGAGAGGTCAGATCAGAGTCAACCAGGTACTGATGCAACAGCTGATTTTGACAGTTATTAAGAATCTGCTCCCTCATTATCAGATTATACAATCCTGAGAAGTCACACACCTTACTGCCCATCAACCAGCCTTCCAGAGCCTTGGCAGAACAATCCACATAGTCTACCCAGTCTTGAGTCTGTGCTTTTTGGGTGTCTCTGAACTTCAACCTGTACTGTTCAGTGGTTAGGCCAAACCCATCAATAAGAGCACTCTTCAATATCTTGTAATTGTCAGCATCCTCCTCTCTAACAGTGAGGAGCTTGTCTCTACCTTTGTCAGCAAAGGAGAGCCACAAGATTGCTGCCCACTGCTCCTGAGGGACCTTCTGTACTTTACAGGCCCTCTCTAAAGCAGTTATCCATTTGTGGATATCATCCCCACTCTGGTAGGGAGGGACAATCTTGCTCAGGTTCCTATGGTCATAGGACCTTTCCCTATCTCTAGGGACATGGCTGCCACCATGGGACTCTAGTCCCAACTTTCTTCTCTCTCTAAGGAGATCTAGGGATTCTCTATCTAAAGCTAATTGCTTTTTTCTGAGTTCCAGCTGAGTTTCCTCATACTGGACTAGCCTCTTTCTTCTCTCATGAGAGGATTCTCTCCTATGAGATGAGACAGAGCTCCCTATAGAGGTGCCAGAGTGGTTAGACTCCTGAGAAGGAGACCTAGACCTTCTGGGCACACTCTTAATCCTTCCTGGGGGGACAAAGAGGGCATCATTTTGATCATCCTCATCATCATCCACAGGAGGGATTGGGTTTTCCAGGTCAGGGTCATTGTCACCCTCCTGGCCAGTTTCAGAGGGGGGCTGGGGGTACTGGTACCCCTAGCGTCCTCCTCTTCTTCTGCCCCACCCTCAGCTCCTACCCCTTCAGTCCCTACAGGCTTACTAAGGTCATAAGCCACCAACAACTCCTTGAGGTGTTGGGTGGTGGGGCTTTGGCCTGTCCTTATTTTTCTCAAGTTACATAAAGCTCTCAATTCCAAGAATGGGAGTGTATCATACTTGGAGGGTGGAAGCTCAATGGCTTCCTGCAAGGATTCTTTGGATCCTGCCCTTAAAGACATTACTAGTGTGGTGTGGTGTATGCACTACCTACTCTAGTGTGGCCTACTAAACTCTCTTGAGTTGTAGAAAGGGTTGTGCTATCCCTTAACACACAACTCTAAGTTCAGTAGAACTTACTGTTATTCTAAGCTTAAATTATATGTACCTTAGGTACCTTTAGTGGTTTTCAGTTGATCAATTCAATTGAGATTATCTGGTAAAACAATAGCAAGCTGGAATCCCACACGCTGCACACCAATGTGAGAAGTTGGCCTGGCATATGCTGTCCACTAATTATAGTGGGCACCTTGCACCAGTCCAAATCGACTCTTATGGTAGATAGGTTAAAGACAACCTTATTGAAAGCTATCCTAGTGGTAGCTATGGAGAGCAGCCTTCAGGCTAAGTCTTGAAGGAATGTAAAGCAGCTTGTTTTACCAGTCTATAATCTCTTGAGTGACCAAATGAAAGAGCACCACACCAGGTATATATTCAAAATATATGTATTTATTACTAAACACACCCCTCTAGTCTCTTTATGAGGCTAGAGTTCGAAGTACATAGGTTATAAGATCTTAAATCACAGTAATAGCACAAATACATGTTTGGGCCCTAGGGGCGTACTCAAACCATATACCAATAAAGTGGTATGCGAACCACGACTGAACTAGACACTAGGCCTAGAGCCTCTAGAAGTGCTTGGACCACAAGGAACCACCCAAGGTAGTGACACAGGGGACCCACGGGAGACGCGTGCAGTGTAAATACACAACCGCGATACGCCGTTAACTTCTATGGAGAAAGTCGGGATCGGGAAAATAGAGGAAAGGGACACTTTAAAGAGGACTAGGACAAAACCCTTTGAGATCTAGGACTTTGAAGAGTCTCTACCCACGGGAGCACCGGAGTACTCGTGTTACCTCACCCAGGGAAGCCGGGTGCATAGGTGCCTTTCGGGGTCGGGTTTCGTCGTCGATTCGAATGGCGATCTGCTGCAAAGTGCTGCTGGCGGCCAAGAGAAAAGTGTCCGGGTGGATCCAAGAGTGGATCGGAGTTCTGGTGAACCTGAAAGCAGAGGGGACAGAGTCTGGGTCACTAGCCAGTGACCAGGAAGGCGATGGACAGATGCCCACCGATGTCGAGTGCTTCAGGTGCGTTGACGGTCGTCTTGACTCTTCAGCCACGAGGTCCGGGAGGCGTTGTCGGCGACCAGGAGCAGGATTCGGGCTGGTGCTCGATGTCTGTCGAGTGCTGAGGTGTCGGCGACCGGATTGGACCCAACAAGCCTTGGCAACGGCAAGTCTCGAGTAAGATGTAGATCGTCGATGGTGCAGATCAGCAAGATCTATGGAACTCACCCAGCAAGGGTAAGTGAGGGCAGGCCTGGAGCAACCAGGATGCCAAGTAAAGAAAAGATTGGCCTTCGTTAAGGGCTACTAGCCAACAAGCTAGCGACCGCGAAGGAGCCTCGTGACGCCGCACGTGGAGCTGGCTTACAGGACACTCGTGGAGTGGGGGCCAGTGATCTTCGGTGCAGGTGGTGCTGGAGGCTAGGGCTACTCGGAGCCCAAAGCACGACTTCTTGGGAGACCCAAAAGATGGTGCACTTGCAAGTGTGCTCGGTGTCCAGGGGTCACGGTCTCAAGTCACCCACGATAGCCACGGGCCTCAGCTTTGCTGGAGACTCAGGGTAGCCTCGGGGAAGTCTGAGAATCCACCTCTGGTGATGCGATGACTTCGGCGTCCGACGGGAGCTTCAGTAATGCGAACCGGACAGATGTTTCTTTGGTGCCTGCCAAGCAGGGGAGTCACTCCTTGACCCCAAGGGAGATTCTTCAGTCCTCTAATCGTGAGTAGAGCGTCGAAGGTCCAGGATTCAGTTTCAGAGTTTCGTCCAGGTATAATCTAAAGCCCTAAGGACTGGGTTCCTACCTTTATTCTAAAAATAGGGGTTGGACTACTCTGTGGCCCCACCTATGGGTGGGTCAGGGCAGAGGGGTGGCTACACCCCTTTCCTTTGTCCAGTTCACGCCAAAGCAGGGGCTGCAAGCCCCTGATCCGGTTTGAACTGGGGTATGCACAGGGACACCAAATGTGCCCCCAGTGCAGGACTTCAAAGCACCCGAAAGTGCTCCCGCCCAGCCCCAATACACATTATCCTGTCTGGGGAGGTGGTCACACCTCCCTGGGACAGGAAACCTATTGTCCAGGCCTCCCCTGCCGGAGTTTCGTCCAGCAGCAGGAGGCCAGACTCGTGTCTGTGGCAGCAGCATCCATTTTGTGATGCCAGGGCTCTGGAAAGAAGTTACCGGACTCGTCAGAGTTAACATGTCTTTCCTCTAGAAGGGTGGAATGCTACCCCCGCCGCCAGGATTGGCGGGGGGTAGTATTCCAAGATGTTTGACACCAAACACGACATGTTTAGGTGCAGCCATTCCAAAGTTAGCATTTTACCGCGAGGATATAATGCGCTTAAGAGTATATGGTCAGGCTGCACTACAAACAGCATCAGAGATGGTCTCCGAACGCTGCAGAGGGGCCCTGCTCATGCAGGGGCACCCTCTCACATAGGAACCATGCACTCTGCCTTTAGGACTGATAAGGCCTGCCTTAGGAGTGACTTATAGGTTTATATGTGTGTATGTATTTCGTGATATAGGTAACCTATATCACAGTAAGGGGTGCATGCACCACCTTACCCAGGCTGCAGTAGCAGACCTGTGGTGTCAGTTTGGATGGCCTTCCAGGGGTGGCATAATACATGCTGCAGCCCCTGGCAGGCCTCTGAGGTACCTATGCCCTTGGTACATAGTATACCATATACTAGGGACTTATAAGGGCACTCCAGATCCCAATCAGAGATGTGCCTAAGGCACATGGAAACCATTTTAGAGAGGAAGCAGCTAGGCTGGGGTTCTGATTAGCAGGGCCCCAGCCAGACTAATGTCGAAAAACAGTGAAGCATCAGCAAAAAGTGGGGGTACCCATGTGAAGCAGATCCTACTCTCCTACATATTTTTCCTTGCCCTTTCCCTCCCATGTGTCAGCTCCAGCTGGATCGAAGAACAAATATGTCAAACTCACTGCCATGGGCTGCCACTTTCCGAATATAGAGCCACCTGTGCTATATGGAATGGAGAGAGAGTCTGTCACTTCTTCATTTGCTGTGAGTTTCTTGACTGGCAGCTGCCTTTAGCTTCCTTGGCTCTCATGTTGCCTTTGTGGGGTCGATATTGTGGGTAAGTGCTCTATTAGTGACCTGCAACTCTGATCACACTGGTTTTACCTTCTGGACTTGTAGAGCATGTTGACTTGCTTTGTCAGTGGTGGTCAGGCCTACCCATCCTGTTGTATGTTTTCAACATTTTTCCTACTGTCAAATGGCTACCTAGCCTAAAAAAACCACCTGCATGTTTTTGGCAAAAGGCTACTTACCTGGTCCTTTTTTCTTTGAGATTTAGTACTTGTAGTCCACCATTTATAATGACAAGCACAATGCAAGTAGCCTAATGTGAAGAAAAAGAGGACTTGATGAGCTTGTCCTGCTTGACAGGGGACACAATGAGACCTCCTTGACATTTTTCTTTGCCCACCTACTTCATATCAAATGGTGGTGTGTAATACACACCACCATCTACCAACTGCGGAACATCACCGTGTGTCCTGCTAATACATCATGGGCCCCGAGACTAAGAGATCAATCTTCTTCTTATTTCACTGCAGACACTTCCTCTATGGCAGAATGACTATGTGCATACCTTGAGAATGTGTAAGTGTGAAATCTACAGCGCTTTTTAGTTCTTTCCCTTATGGGATGGATCAACCTCGCTGTGCTGCTGCGAGCATGATGCATAGAGCCAGAAGACACACCCACTTTCATCCAAGGGGACAGATTTATCATTGTTTGATGCAGTACAACGCAGCAAGACTATTTGCTGTGCTACGTCAAATGGAGAGGGCAGAAATGCACCATATTTACTAACATGTGGTGCATTCCTACACTCTCACTGCGCTGTGCACTATGTGCTGCCAGTGCCAACACAGGTGCCATAGTTCAAGGGCGCCTGCATTGCAGGCAAAATTGTTTTTGTGCAGGAAGGGACACCATTCTGCACAAACACATTCCTGGGAGGCTTTTTCCTCTTTCTAAGTGTGCTGCACAATGCAGCACACTTAGAAAGAGGAAACAATGAGAAGGAATAAAGTATTTCTCCTTGTTGTGCCTATGTCGGGAAGGCGTACATTTTTGACACATTCCCAGGCTTACTACTCTTGGTAAATCTGGGAATGTGTTAAAAATCATGGGTGGATGTGGGAGAACACCCCACGCTCCACCCATGGAACGCCTTCCTGGTGCAGAGTAACACAAGGCAGCAACATGGGCTGTCTTGCGCTACTCCAGATTTGCCTAGCCACGCAAAGTGGCTTGGAAAATCTGAGTTAAGGATTGTGTTGCCTTTGCGGCACCTTGTGTAACGCAAGAGCAACACAATCCTTTCATAAATCTATGCCCAGATGTCATCACTGGAAGTGACATCACTCTAACTTTGACCCTGATGATGCATCACTATATTTATTTAAACAATATTTATCTAAAAAACATTGACTGGTAAATATCACATTCCCAAAGCGACTAAATGTAGCAAAGTCTAAGGTAGACCTATAAAATTTATCTTTTCATTGCCATTTCTGAAACAAAGTTAAGGCCTTCATTACAATGTATCAGTAATACTGATGTGGTAGTTTCACACTCATAATTAGTTATATCATGACGAACGGTAACTTGGGAGCTGCAAAATTACAGTGTCATTCAAAATTGATCCTTCCCTACTGATTCGCGCAAGTTTTTCATATTTCTGTTCTGTTGTTTTGAAAGAAAAGTGTGCCTGTTTTTTCCTGATGTAATGCAAAAATGAAAAAAGTAGTCACAGATTTCCTGCAAAACTTGTAATCCTGAGTCGGCAAGTAAATCCCATTACCGCCCGAATGAGGATTGCTACTAAATTTTAATACGGTCATTTTTGTAATTTGGAGCGCACTCTCAACTGGAAAACTGTTCTGAGATTAAATGGTGGTGACTATTTCACAGTATTTGCCTTTTGGACATTTATTAATGAGATTTCAGTGATCATCAATCGGTGTGAAAATATTCTGATGTTGGCATACTTTTGATAGAAATAGGAGCTCATGTAGGCACTATGCTCTGGATGAAAATTACTTCTTGCAACTCAGACTGGTACCGGGCAAAATGGTGGGAGGTCTTATCTAGCCCTAGATATTCCTCTTGGAAACAGATTGTGGGGTGTTTCCCCCAACCATTATCTTGCTGATTGTTTTATCCTGGTGTGTCGGTGAGTTTTAAGAGATAGAATTGACTTTCAATGCTTTGGGGACCTGTTTTTGAGGGCTTCCCTTTCTAAGGAAATTGGAAAGTGCAGAATCTCACTTGTTTTGTAGTATGTCTTTGTATATTTGTGTCGACTATAGAACATGCTTTGACTTGTGATAAGAGAAAGTATGGGTTTTCATTACAAAAATCAGTTTTTAATGATTTTAAACAGCACTATGGCATACAGTGCAACATATCCAATGATCTTGACATTACATTTCTTAAGATCTTCAGTTTGCATGGAGTCATACCGGTTAGCGGCATAGGAAGAACTAAGTATTAGAAACACATTTCTGTCATCAACAATAATATAAACAGATAACTACCCCAACCCCGGATAACAGCAGATGAGAGTTTAGAACCAATCACCCATGGTTCAAAGCCTGTCTTAAGCTATTACTAAACGTATCACTGTTTTTGTTTCTTTTTGCAGTTTTATATAGCACAACCCAACCTGAAGGTATTGAAGCACTTTAAATAAGCACAATTTGCAATTCACAAGGTCACAATACATTTATTAGGCACTTGCAAATAAAGAGATTTGCCCAGAATAACAATAACATGATGTTGAGCTGATGCCCCAACTTGGTGACACAGTGTCACCATTATTTATTGTGCTTAATGATATGTTAACCTGTAGCCCACTCTCTTTCTGTCCAGGCAACAGAGTCACGTGTTCTAATAAAATGTATAATTTCATACAAGTTTACTGTGTAAAGGCCATGTTTGTTACAAATAATTGGTTGGACTCTCAGCATCTGCGGGAGAAGGAAGACAGAGGAGGTAAATACTCCTTTGTGAGTTATCATGAAGGCCATGTAGATGAAAGAATCTGACACCAAGCTCATCATGAATGTTGAATATTGATTGGTTCCTGCTTTGGTGGGAGATGTATCTTCTCCCAAGTTTGATAATTTAATTGAATATTCTGTTATTATTTAGTTAGAACATTCGCTTGTCCACTTTTTCAAGCAAGCATCTCTTTCCTTCTCTTGAGACCAAATGATCCTTATATTTCTGTTCGTAGATTTACACTGCTGCTTATGAATTTCCCGACTTTAATCACCACTTTAGACTAGCATTACCGAATTTCCCTTAAGGGGAACCAAATCTTTATGTAACAGATATCTGCCTTTGAATAACTGAACTTTGGATTGTCTGGTTTGACCTGTCTGGCAAGTGTACATCTATGCTGTAACCAGGAGATCATCGATTTATTATTGAATTCGCTGATTTGAGATTGTAATATTACTAATGTGTTATTAAACCTTCACGGTTTGAAATTTTACTCCTCTCTGCCATCACTAGGTTGTAAATTATGCTTCACTGGTATTGAAATGCTTACATAGATAACTTTAAGCCTCAGTTCGAGATCAAGGTCCATCCTAGTAAGTACAGTGCAGTTCAGAGTTTGCACCTAGTTAGCACAGTGCATACTCCATCCTTATCATCTACATTATCAGCATCGAACCGGGTTCTGCAGTTCCAAAGTCAGCAGCTCTGGCTGTAATGCCACATCCCCTCCCTACTGCTCTGTTCGATCCAAGTTGGTGGATCAAGTTTTCTCCATAAATGAATCAATGGATGTCATATGAAAGAGCCCCTTTCAAGACCGAACTACATCTGATTATGTTTGCACCTGTAGCTCCTTGTGTCTGATAAGGATGTAAGTATGTTTCAAGCTGTGGGGTCTGTAGGTCCTATTCTTTTCAAGAGTTTGGAGAAATTAGCAACCATTCATGGACATTTTGAGCTGGCCTGAACCCAGTTCTATTGTTTCAAGTGTCCTCACATATTATTAGACATTCCGTGTCTTTGGCTCCATTACCCTAATTTCCCGTCTCTGTAGAAAGGTTGGAGTCTTTGGCTGTGCAGTGAAATAACGCAAACTCTTAAAGTGAAGGTCTTCTTCGTTTCTTCACAGATTCCAGACAATCATCTTCTTCAGGTTTCTGGATAATAAAAAAGGTTCATTGATGAATGGTACTTCATACTCTTTTCCCTGCCTCAGAAGCAAAGGTTTATGCCACACCCTGGACAAATGGACCCTTGAGAAAAAAAAAATCATAGAGGGTGATCAGGGTCCGTTCGCCAAGAATGACCATGATTGTATTTCCTAGGAGCAGAAGGTAAAGGGGGCTGTTCCTTTAATTTTCACGTGCAGAGGAGTACAGGGTGGGGTTTGTTGTAAACGTGCCTTGATTTCAGACAGCTAGATCTATAGGTATGTTTCAGTCCAGAAAATATCTCACAAAAAAGTGGTGGGTGGAATGCTTGAATTAATCGCAGGCTCTGGTGATTACTTTGGCTGAATTCCAGTCCAACTTTTTTAGCTCTCTCAGCCACTGGTTTCAGTCAGTCTGGGGTTAGAGCTGGATTGTTCTCAAATATATTTAGAAAATCTCCAACCTGCCCATTAAAATGTAGATGTTTATATATTAGTTTGTGATTTAAATTAAATATTTCATCATTTCAATATCTGTTTGATGAATTCTTGGATCTCAGTTTTTTATGTATTGTTTTGCAGTTCAAATTCTCGAAAATGCGGTGTGCCTGGAGTCCAGCAATTACTCAGTCGGGATCCCCGATTCCAATAACGATTCAGTGGGGGTCCCCCGGTTCCAGTAATGATTAAGTGTGACTCCACAGAAGTCAAAAGGTTAAAAACAACTGGTGTAGAGTGGTTGCCTCTCTGGAGTGGACCATTGATCAAAAAATGACTGGCTGAAATGTGGCTACAGTAATTACCTATGGCTCAGATTAATTCAAGCATTACACCCATTACTTTTCTTATTCTTCAAGGCAGGAACTTGAAATGGTGCACCAATGCAACTAGTTTAATTTCCATCTCCCCGTAATGAGGCTTCTGTTGGAAGTGGGCTGGAGATTCAATAGTGCTGAATTTAAGAATGAAATGGAAACTTCGGCATAATACTCATGTAACAAAAGTCAGCCATGCTCGACAAATCGACTGAAAACTTCCTCTGGTGCAAATGCACTGAGACTGATTACGTGTTTGTCAATAGTTTAAAAGTCACTGACGTTCAAAGAGGAATGCTTGAGAAAGAGTATAAAAAAGTAGAGCAGTTTGGGTAAAAAGACAAATAAAATGCTGAATTCCTCTACTTTCTTAAAATACCAAGTTTAATTAAAAATATGTCAAACTGCATTGTCACTCTGACCTCTCTTGCAAATCCATCGCAAACAGAAATGATAAAATGTCATTACACCCCCACACGACCAAGGACTTTGGTGCCGTCATTGAATGAAAAATATATATATAACTTACATTCATTCTGCCTATAGAAAAACAAATGAAACAGAGGCTGCAAGTTGCAATAACTGAACAAAATCAGGCACCTGGCGCCCTTTTGTAGACTTCACTGACTCTCCTGGTGTAGTGTTCATGGGGGATCTCATCATCAGTGTTTCCAAGAAGGGCTTAGGACTTTAGGGGGCAGATTTACGAGCCCCTTGCGCCACTTTTGCGCCACCGTTGCGTCACTTCTGTGACGCAGCGGCGGCGTAAACCATGCGCCACGTTGCGCCCTATTTACAACGTGACGCATCTAGGGAGATGCGTCACGTTGTAAAGCCTCAGAAAAGTGCCTGAGTGAAATCTACAAGATTCCACTCAGTCACTTTTCCGACGCTGCTGCGTCAAAACCTTGTGCCTGCTTGAAGCAGGCGTAAGGCGTGACGCACCCCGTCATGTATGGGCAGGCCACGAGCATTGCTGGAGTTGCGTCGCGCTTGCGACACGACTCCAGCAATGCGCCACCCTTCCGACGGGAGATGCGTCACGCATCTGTTTATCCTTGCGCCACGATGCACCGCATTGTAAATGCAGCGCATCTGTGGTGGCGCAAGGGTAAACTTGCGTGACGCATCTTACCTGGCGCATCCCTGCTGATTTGCAGGGATGCGCCACTCGTCATAAATCTGCCCCTAGGTTTTTAGCCCAAATCTTGTTAAAGAGCTTCAGCACTCATCCCTGAAAGGCTGAGGGCCATAATCCTGATCCGTTTGCACCAGCACACCTGATGCAAAAGAAAGAGTCACTTCTTATAAAACATACACATTCTCCCTTCTGCGCCAAGGCACTGGCCCAAAATGGAGCTGTGAGATGGTCCTTGACCTTTGAAATTAGGGGCCTGGAGTGCATCAAACATCTTTTTGTGTTTACAAGCTGTATAGTCAGGTCCACTGGAATTATGCTGCAGTGGAGGGACAAATTATGCGGCAGGGTTGAGTAAGTTATGCGGTAAGTAAGGCAAATTATGCGGCATGATGCAGCACATTGTGTCATAGTATTACTTCATTCTTTTGTCAATTTTAAACTTGTTAACACTGTCTGGGTATTAGTTGCACCTCTTTAGTACCAGTTTCACACCCAAATATCGCAATAGGCAACAGAAACGTGACTAATACACATTTGCAAAGGTCCTTCCACTGCGCTGCAACATGCATTGCTGCGTTTTTAGTGACTTTTGAACCGTTTGAGCTAGAAACAAACATTTTTTTTATTAAAATCTGCAGATTATGCAGCACATGATGGATTATGTGGCAAATGCAGCGAATCTATAACTATGCGAAAATCGCCGCACAGTCTCATAATTCTAGTGGGCCTGTGTATAGTCCTCAGATCATGGACTGACTCCTGTTGCTAGCAGGTTAATTTATGCATTGCTGAGGGAGCAATTTCCTTGGAAATCTCCAAACTGCTGCCTTCTGGACCTGTGCTGAGGTACAAGCTGGAGCGTTGACATTGGCACGCTTGATCACTGGTCCAGCAAACAGCCTCAATCTTTATAAGTGTGCATCCCCATTGGGTGGACGTGACCAGACTGGACTGGTGCACCTGATTTCAGAAACCAATGTATCCCCCCCGTCCCCATTGTATTTAGCGCTGGGATGCTTCCGGGTAGCCATGCGCTTTACAAGTGTCAATTCAATTCAATTCAATTTGCTAACTATAGTTAGCAAGCTGTAAAGATCACAGAAATCAAAACTGTAAATGAAAAGTTATAGTCAGAAACTGAAGCGCTTCAGGGAGCCGCAGTCTCTGACTGCAACTACTGTTTTAGTTTGTGGTCTAAAGGAGATCCCAAGAGGTTGTGTACTAGGCTGTGTATAGTTAGTGTGCTACAAGAGAACCTCTTTGCCCCTTGGGGGAAAGAATTTCTGACCACTAAGAATTATACATGCTTTTCAGGAAGGTATGAGCCTCTAAAATAGACAACTTCAAAAAATTTAGATATAAGAAAATCCTCGATAGTTGCCAATAGTTTTTCTGATCATGCACTTATGGCTTTTCTGTTCAGTATTAATATATCTGTCTTCGAATTATAGGTCGATTTTTAACAGGTCTTTATTGTCGAAGAAAGATTGGATATCTTCTACTCAGTGGTTTATTCATGAGCTTTTTAAATGAATCTGGGAACCACCTCATTCGCTATTGTTTGGGATACCTTTAAGGCTGCCTTTAGGGGACAAGTAATTTCATATTCAGCCAAGCTCTCAAGAGAAAGGAAAGCCATTTGTTCTACTCTTCTAAGGGCAGTTGAATATGTGACCACTGATCTGTATACTTGATATTCTCCAACAAATCTATGGGCATATTATCAAGGCCCCGCGATAAAATTATCGCCTCTTTAGCGTCCGTTTTCGGGCGAAAAGCGGCGATAATTTTATCGCACTATCACCAAGGACACGCTAGCGCGTGTTCCTATGTTTCTTCGCCAGTTTCCTTGACGCCCAGCTTTGCAACGCTAATGATATGCAAAGTGGGCGTACCTGACTAAAATAACGTGAGAAATGTCACTAACGAACCTTTCTCCTACTATCAATCTGCTCGCTAACCTGCGTAGCGATGATAATAGTAGCGCTAACCGCGCTTATCGCAGGTTTCATTACGCCTGCATTTAATCTTACTTAGCCATTGTATCCTATGGAAGGTGGATTGTGAGGATAAGCCCTCCCTGCCCTATTAACAAGGATTCTCCTATCGCTGTGCTCTTATCGCTGGATTTCCAGTGATAATCGCACATTTTGCAGCTATCGCTGGATTTTGTATCGCATTGGAGATACGCGTTGCTGATAGCGTGCTATCTTGGCAATATAATCCAGCGATAGCCGGCGATAATTATCCTCGCGCTAAGCGCGCTTAGCGATAATTATCGCTGTCTGTTGCTGATATGCCCCCTAGACCGTTTAGTTCATGCTAAACAAAAATTATGTGATTATTACACAATGGCCAAACTCTTAAACCAAAACCACAGCCAGCACACATACTATGAAGAGAAAGAGCTTGTAGGGAGACTTTTGTCATGGATTGCAAAATTTAACAAGCATTTGCAATGCAATAGGTCTTGCATGATTAAAGTTTGAGCTATTGGCATTGCTAAATAATGCAACACCAATAGCTCAAACTTTAATAATGCGAGACCTATTGCATTGCAAATGCTTGTTGTTGCTTATTGCTATATACAGGTGGTAAACTGGTACTAATGAGGTGAAACCAACGCCCAAATTGTGTTAACAAGTGTAAAAATAACAAAATAATGAAATAATACTATCACAAAATGCGCCGCATTATGCCACATAATTTGCCTTTTCTTGCAGCATGATTTAATTAATACTGCCGCATAATTTGGCCCTCCCCTGCTGCATAATTCCAGTGGCCCTGTTTATAATGTTTCAAACCTGAAGGTCTCTTCAACAAGTGCATTAACCAGCAGAGTTAAGGTACTTTTATTATACGTGAAACTTGGTGGATACACATAGATCTCTTCTGCAGTAAGTGCTTTAGCCCCAGTGTTTTCAGTGGGTGGGTCCTGCTGCTGTTCACTGGCAAATTGTTGAGAGGGTTCCTAATCTCTTATTCTGGCCCTCAACCACCCCCGTCCCGACCCCAGCATAAAAATCTGTGACGCTAGAAAACCCCACTGCCTTTCTGTAGCACTCAGTTCTTCATGTATGTTTTCTACGTTCACAGCACTCATAAGGAGGCTGACCGCTCTCTCTTTGTGGCTACTTGACTCCAGAGTAAGTGGGATGGTGCACTAGGTAAAATAGAAAGTTATTCTTTGCTTCAAACTACTGCTTTCTGAGCACTGTATGAAATCACATACACTCATGTAGCTTTGATCCAAACTATTTGCCTCTTAGCTAAGTCCTGCTACCGCCCACAGTCACCCCTCAGACCCCACCCACTCGTCCACATCGACCCAGCCACTCACTCTTTAAGACACTGACACTCAGCTCCGGCTGACAGTGACGTCCTCAGTGACAAGACAATTCCTTTTCAAGTCATTACTGGTGGCTGTGTCATTCAATGACAGTCTCATCTCACTGACTGGCCGCAGCCCCTCGTGACCTAGAGTGGGGGTCTCGGGAGTGGCGGGTAGAAGAGAACAATATATGTCTGTGCCCTGTGACTGAGCGGGGGAGGAGGGCTGTGCTGAGGGAGTCGGCTCCAGGCACCAAGAACAAAAGGAGTGACCTTGGCTTTTCATGCGCGGTCAGTGCACTGAGTTATTGAGAACTGCAAGCTTAACGCCTGGAGCAACAAAAACGGAGAGGGGTTAAACAACAAACTGAGGCTCTTGGATAAGAACCCTACTACTGAGCTCGACGAGCAAACACCACAGAATACGGTCAGACCAACTCCCCGCAATGAACCTCAAGCAACAAGGAGTAAAGGAGCACCCTCTCACTAAACCAAGGGAGGTACTTCTCTGAGGGTCCAGTGGAGAGTAGGGTATGCGCACCTACGGAGAGGCATGCAACACCTGCAAGTTCTTCACACTGCATCTGGGGCTCTGTTTCTACGCCCGTCAGCTGTCACCCTCCCTCCCCCCACACATTTCCTGCAGCTGCTTGTGCAAACAGGCGAGGCAGCCTCACCCACATCAGGAGGCTTTCAGTTCAGCATGTCGCCGCCAGTGCTCGATACCAGCACCTGCACCGAGTACGGATAACAGCTCCTTACACTGAGCACTGATACTAGCTCCCTGAGCACCAAGGCTAACTCCTTACACTTACTACGAACACAAACTTCTTACGCTGATCACCAAGTCTACACCCTTACACTGAGCACAAATACTAGGAGCTGCAAACACCCCCCCCTTCCCCCAGCGCCTTGGGTGAGTAGTGCGCTTTAAAACCCCTGATTGATTGCTCCTGACGCTGAAGCTAACACTAGCTCCTTACACTGAGGCTAACTCTTTACACTTAGCTCAATATTATTTCGTTACATACACTGAGCTCCAACACTAGCTCCCGAGAGCTGGGGTTTACCCCGAGTACCTCGTACTCAGTTTAGGACACCCACACGACGCACCTGGGTACTCTTACCAATGGGCCCGGGGACTTAGCAGCCCCTCTGACGGCTCCCGGCACTCACCTCTATTACCGGTGGGAGGCTCCTGGTGCCCCGGGTGTTGTGAATACCTTCCTCCTGTAGGGAGTGTCCGTGATTCACTGTTAGCCCCACC
The DNA here is from genome assembly GCA_963921515.1 of Calotriton arnoldi. Classification (NCBI taxonomy): domain Eukaryota; kingdom Metazoa; phylum Chordata; class Amphibia; order Caudata; family Salamandridae; genus Calotriton; species Calotriton arnoldi. Next base: position 1,302,150 of record CAWUFW010002935.1, on the reverse strand, counting down.
CAGAGCATGCCTGCCCGGTGCGGTGGATCTGCGGCGATCAGAGGGCACAGGGCAGGTGGATGTGGGAGGAGCGCTCCGCTGAGAGAGGGTGCGAATGGGGCGGAAACACGAGCGCAGGACCGCCTCTGCCCCGGGCTCAGGACCTGGGACTGGCTGGCCCCGCACCCTTCCTGTCTCTGGCTCAAATTCAAACGAATTTCATTGCCACAACAGGGCAAACGGGGTTGCCGAGGTTAACCGGAACGGTGAATTAGCCCTTCCTTCAATATACAACACTAGTTCGGTGGTCAGGGATGTACATTTTACAAGTTAGACAAGCAGTGGCAAAGTAAATTTGTAAAATAGACAAATCACCTCACCTACATCTGTTGCCACAAAGTCTGTCCCCAGGCGATGCTGCGTTTCTCCGCACCTTATCGCTTCTAGTGCGTGAGATGATGAGACAAATGTTACATAATGTCATCTCACTGATTCCGACAGTACGCCGAGTTTTCCTTTTTTATTTTCGAAAAATTGTTGATCCGTCTTGCTGCAAAGTACACGTAAATCAGTCGAAAGTAGGATTGCCGGTTTTGTTTTTTGGCGAAGTCCCTAAAATGTTAATAGATCAAACCTGCACGATTCGTGTTTGAAAAATTATCCACACAACTGTGATTAGTCAGTGTTTTAAAAGGCTGCTATGGGGAATTGCAGTAAAAATAGTGTGTGTGGGGGAGAGTAGACTAAGAACTAGTGGTGCGCGCACACCACAGAGGAGCGGGGGGAGGGAGCGCGGCAGCGACAACGAGGCGAACGCGCGCTGCTGCGCGTTCTGGCCACCGTCGGGAATGGGAGGAGCGAAGGCGGGACATGCGCCCGCCTTTGCCCAATCGCGTGCCGTTTTTTAAGAAAAAACGCACGCTCCAGCCAATGTGGGCTTCCGAAAACAAAACCAGACGCACGAGCGTGTGGGTCGTTTTCAGAAGCCCTTTCTAAAGGTCTCGCGCTGCGCGAGCAGGGCTGCGCACTGCAACGCTAGGCGCGAGACCTAAAAAGAATAAGAACTTTATTTCTACAATATTTGACCCAGAGACTAACCCGGTCACTTTAGATCAAAGGTTAAGACATTGAGTTTGTGGTAGACACTACTCTGTGAAATACCAGACACCATGACAAAATCAATGCAGATCTAATTTCTCAGTGTTTAGACCAAGTACAACTTCCGAATCTTGAGGACGTTAAGGCTCAATAAACCCATTCTGTCCACGGAAATTAAAGCGTATTGGACAGTTTACCTAGTGGAAAAGCAACTGGCAGCGATGTAATACCTATTGAGGGCTTTAGAAAAAAAAATCCCTGAGTCAGGAAAGGTATTTTTGACACTTCTTAATAACATACTTCAAGGGTTTGGAAATACCTGCCTCTTTTTCCAAATTAATAGTTGTCAACAAATTGAAATTTGGGAAGTAATGCCAAAATCCTAGTTGCCACGTTCCAATGAGTTTATCAAACTGAGATTATAACATTTTGACGAAAATCTTGTGTAATCGAATTTCAGCTGCTTTTTCTCTTTTAATACACCCTGAATAGAATGTTTTTCTGCTGAATAGATCCATGTATGTATGTATTTAAGCTTATAAAGCGCTCAGCTACCCCCAACAGAGGTGTCCCGGCGCTAGCGGAGACAGTGGAAAGTGGGGGCAAGTTAGAGTTGTCGAGCCACAGTGTGCTAAGGGAGGCTGAAGAGCCAGGTCTTCAAAGCCTTCCGGAAGATAGATTCCGATTTGGCTTTTCTGATGTGATCCGGCATGGAGTTCCACAAGGTCACGGTTTTAACGGAAAAGGACCGTCCTCCTATTCTGGATTTAGAAAAACGGGGGGTGACAAGGCGCTCAAGGTGGTTTGATCTTAGGGTCCTTGACTGATGGTATTTGCGAACTCTCTTCTTTAGGTATTGCGGGCCAATATCGTTAAGTGCTCTGTATGCCAGAGTCAGTGCCTTAAATTCAGTTCTCCTTTTGACGGGCAGCCAGTGGAGACTACGCAAATGAGGGGAGATGTGGTGCCTTGGCGGGACGTTTCTAATAAGCCTGGCTGCCGCGTTCTGCACAGTTTGCAATTTCCTGAACAGGTATGCTGGTAGACCCAAGTACAGGCTGTTTGCGTAGTCAAGCTGTGACGTAATCACCACATGGACTATTGTTTTCCTGCAGTCCATTGGTAGGAAGTGAAGGAATCTCCGTAGGGCCTTCATCTTCCAAAAGCACGACGAGGAAACATGGCCTATCTGGGTCTTGCATGACAAGAAGGTATCCAGTTTGAAACCCAGGTTCCTAGCAGACGAGACTGGGAGGGGAGGGGGGTTGAGTCCTGCGGGCCACCAGAGGTCGGATAATCGGGGGAGGGCTGATTGAAGAATAGCACCTCCGTTTTATCTGTATTCAACTTTAGGCAGTTAGCTGTCATCCATGCTGAGATGTCCATAAGACACTGCCTAAAGTTAGAAAATGCGGCCTCAGAGCAATCTTGGAAAGAAAACACGAGCTGCGTGTCATCAGCATTTGAGATAACATCGACACCGTGTTGCTTTACCAGCGGGGCGAGGGGGGCGAGGTAGACATTAAAAAGGGTCGGGCTGAGGGCCGAACCCTGAGGCACTCCACAAATCAAAGGGCGAGAGTTGGAAGTGTAAGGATGCAACCGAATACTCTGGGAGCGGCCTTCTAGGAAGGAGCTGAACCAGGCTAAAGTAGTCCCCATCACTCCCAACTGTCTAAGCCTGTCTAAGAGGATCTTATGAGACACTGTGTCGAATGCCGCCGACAGGTCCAATAGCACCAGCATTGCACAGTTCCCCTTATCCATTGTCTCCCGGACAGTTTCTGCTACCTCGAGTAGTGCTGTCTCAGTGCTGTATCCTGCTCTGAATCCCGACTGAGAGTCGTGGAGTAGTTTTTTGGATTCAAGAAACATGGATCATTTTTTCTGCACTTCTTTTTCGAGAATCTTAGCCGGTGCTGGCAGAAGGGAGATAGGTCTAAAAATTGTCAGTATTGCAGGATCTGCATTCTCCTTCTTGAGGATCGGTTGGACAACAGCGATTTTCCAACTAGCTGGATAGATGCCAGTTTCCAACGAGGTGTTCCAGAGCTGGTTTAGGGCAGGGTTGAGCAGTGGTGCTAATATTTTAAAAAACCTGGCCGGGCATGGGTCAAGTGGGGACCCGGATTTAGTTTTTTCCAACTGCTTAAGGGATGTATCCAGGTCAAGAGGGCTAAATTCAGATCATGTTTTTGTCGGGAAGGGGAGAGACAGTGGTGTGTTTGATGGTTCTGTCTCAGGAAATGCTGCGTAGATGTCTTGGATCTTCTCCTGGAAGAAGACCGAGAGATCTTCACAGAGTGTGGCAGAGGGGACTATATTGCTTTTCATTGTCTCTGGTTTAAGGAACCCTTGAATAATTTAAAAAACTTCCTTAATGGAGTTGTCAGCTGATTTTATTTGATTGGCAATGTGGTCCTTAATAGTATTGCGTTTTAATTTGTGAAATAGTTTTATTGCCTTTCTGTATATATTTTTCGCTTCAGGGTCGTAGGTTTGGCGCCAGACCCGTTCAAGTTTCTTGCAGCAGCTTTTTTCTGATCGAAGTTCTGGTGTAAACCAAGGAGCAGAAGGTTTGTTCCTGGCCTGTTTCATTATTTTCATGGGAGCTATTTGGTCTAGGGCCGAAATGACCCAGTGGTTGGAGGTTACGGTGTCGCTGTTCAGGTCTCCGGTAGGTAACAGAGGGGTGTTTGTTAATACCGGGCCTAGTGCTTCGGGGGTAACTTTCCTCCAATTTCTTCTAACTTCGTGTTCGGGTTTCCTAGCATTGTGGTTCGTGGAGATGGTTAGATAGAAAGGAATAAGACTGTGGTCTGACCATGTGAGGGGAATTGGATCTTCAGTTGTTAGGGTGGGGATATTAGTAAAAATGAGATCCAAAGTGTGGCCAGCTACGTGTGTGGGCTTGTGGACCAATTGTTTAAGGTTCAATCCTGTCAATGTCTCCGCTAGTTGGGCGGCCATGGGGCATAGATCATTGTCCATGTGGACATTGAAGTCCCCCAAGACTGCGAAGTTAGTATATTTTAATGAGAGGTCAGCGATCCGGTTGCAAATTTCCCATAACTCAGCGGGCTTAGATGCTGGTGGCCTGTAGATCAGCATTCCTGCAATGGTGAGAGTAGGGGAGATTGTGATGTTAAAGGACAATGCTTCTATCAGGTCAGTGTGTTTGACCCTTTTGTGTGAAATCTCTCAATCATTTCTAATGATCACCGCAAGTCCACCCCCCACTCTATTACCCTCCCAGTTTTCTGAAACTATTTTGTAGCCTTTTGGGATAGCCATCGAAATGTCGGGGTTAGAGCTCTCTCTCAACCAGGTTTCCGTTAGGAAAATGAGATCCCAAGTCTTTGATTCTAGCAGTAGCCAAATGTTATCTGCGTGCTTAGGGAGAGATCTGCAGTTGATAAGACAGGCTTTGATTTTAATGGCTGACCTATTACTGGTGTTCCATAACTCTGAGGGTGTGGCCACTTCAAAGGCTTTACACTTTCTTCCCAAGACCTCTTTATTGAACTTAAAAGAGCAGGACTTACAACTTAGTCCCAGGTTGTGTGGCTCATGTTCCAATGTACAGGGATCAAGACAGGTCGGCCTAGGGCAGGCTGTAGAGTTAAGCTCAAGGATTTGTACCCTAGACAGCATTATTCATGTGTCTGGTTGGAAACGGGCAGCGTGGCTGGCGCTGGTCGCGGGCCGGTCGCGGACAGGCGCGGATGGGCTTGCCTTAGGCGCGCCAGCGGCGCGCCCGCTGCTCGCATCCGCTGCGCGTCTGAGCCGGCATACAATTGAAGTAGTGTTTGCTGGAGAAGGGCCCGCCGTCCCCCGGAAGTGCGTCACTTGCAGGGGGGGCCGAGCAATTGGTCAGGAGACGCCCTCCACTCAACCGGCACAAGCCGTGGTGGACCGGGGCAATGACCAGGAGAAATGCGGCGGGGCAGAGCGGGAGTTAGACGCTGCAAGTTACCAGGTAGGTCAGGGAACTTGGTGAATGGCGAAGTTAAAAACGGAACAGTGAAATTTCAAACAGTATGCTGTGATATTTAAAAAAGCAGCAGTGCTGATAGGCGATATTTAAAAAGCAAATGTGCTGACAAGCGTAGCTAGCGCCTCATCAGGATAGCGCAGATAATACAAATTACTTGATACAGGCAACAGATTTTTTTCCCAAAATACGTTTGATTCTGTAATAACAATGTTCGATGCTGAAAAAGCATTTTATCTGGTCAATTGGATGGATCTGGTTCAAATTCTTGAGGTGTTTACATTTCCAGACCAGCAATACCTATTCATAATTACAGTAAGATTTGCCCTCCTGTACCTGGGATAGCACAACTGAAATTATACACAGCCATTTTAATATTATACTTAAAAGCTAAGGAGTCCAACTTATAATATCTTTTGGGCAGGATTTAGGTCTTTGCACAGATAAGTGGTTACAAAATTAATTTGGGCAAGTCAGAGATTCTGCTATTTAATGCTTATGTTGATAATCTTCCTTTAGAATTTAGAAGTACATGCAACTATAGTTCCATAATAAGTAATTTATTTCTCCGCCAACTATTTAAATCTATTTAAATTAAACTACTTGGTCACCTTTGAGAAAGTGAAAAATCTTTTCAACAAATGGAAGTCATTGCCAGTCACAATCATGGGAAGACTAACATTAGTTAAAATGCCAGTATTCCAGCTCTTTATGTTTTAATTTTCCAATGTTCTGATTAGAATACATCAATTTTTTTAATCAGGTGGATATTTTATTACAAAACTTTGTTGCAACAATCAGCGCCTTCCTTTAAAGCTCGATTATCTGAAATTAATTAAGGAACACGGTGGAATAGCTTTGCACACTTAAGGATGTATTATCATGATGCTCCAAAGGATATGCTATTCCATCTCAAAAACCCATTACTTCCTCTATTTTTGATTCTCACCTTCTTGAAACAGTGATTGTGGATCTGGGATTGCATCTTCTGTCATTTTTAAAGTTATTTAAGCTTCCCAAAATTACATGATATAAGGAGAATTGCATCTTGCTTTCCATAGAAATGAAATATTTAAGTATTAAAATTCACCATTGTCCATGATTATTTGAGACTCGAAGGTTGCAGAAGTTTTGGTTTGGTCATTTCCAGCCCAGAGATTAGGAAGTGGAATAGACTTGGATTTAATAGGATTATTTATTTCAAAATTAATTCAGTCTGGAAAACCTGGGATCAGCTGGGCTGATTCCACATGATGAGGAAGGTGCTTGTGGTTTGTTTTATTCAAATCACTCATATGCTCCACCAGCACTCTGCAAAGTTGGAAGATTTGTCTGAGGCTATTTAATTAGGATGTTTAAACATAATTTAGGAGGTGTACTGTGCTGGTATCGGTTACTCGGTCTCAACAGGCAAACGCCTCTTCTCTCATGGCATCTGGACAAAGTGGAGAAGGAGACAGGGCACAGGCTGTCTTTTTCCAACGGGGGCAAGATCCCACAGACTCTTTAGAACAGCAAACTTAAAGAGGATGGAGATTTTTCTCAAAATGGCTATTGTATTACACTCCTACCCAATTCCTTTTTCAGGTGTAAGCAAAGTGATGTTGGGGACTGGAGACACGTACTAGCTATGCGTCCTTGTCTCAAGGCTTTTTGCTACCAGTTTTTCTGTTCATTGAGCGACAGACTGAATAATAGCCTTTATTCTAATGCTCGTACTATACTGCTTGCCTTTGTCAATAGTGAATTTTTGTTGTTGTTGCTCAGAACGTATGTTTATATTTAATTTCTATTTCCATAGCTTGTTCTTTAATATGACAGCTTTGGAGATCAATGGGCATGTCAGGTTTTGAACATTGGAAAGGAAAAATAAATCAGGTTGGATATTTTGAATATGCTTTTACAAAACGAAACAATCAAGCAGACAAATATCGGAGAATTTGGCAAAACTCAGTTGTCCTTTTTATGGTTGCACATAGACACCTTACATAATACGCAAGACAAGTGTGTACAGATCAACTTTTCATACTTAAGTGCATTTTTTGAATGCATGGTTTCTTCCTTCAATTCCTTTATGTAGGAGATCAAGCAACTTGGATGAATTGCTTTTTTATTGACTTGTATAATTATATGTATGTGTGAGAAACCGGGTTACTGGTTGAGAGAGGCGAAACCCTAATCAAGCAACAACCACAATTCTTGTTAGGGTGAAATACAAGCAAACCCCAAATTAACTTGTGATCAACCCTCTGGTAGCTTGGCACAACAGTAGTCAGGCTTAACTTAGAAGCAATGTGTAAAGTATTTATGCAGCACTTCAAACAGTAATAAAGTGAAAACACAACACAAGAAAAAGTCCCACGCCAATTTAAAACAATAGAGTAAAGTTAAATACATTATTTTACACCAAAATGACAAAAATTCAATAAAAAGAACAAGAGATATGCAATTTAAAGGTTTGAGTAGAAATAGTGCTTAAAAGCACAAAGTGCCAGCTCTGGTTATCCGATCATGACGGACAGTGATAAAGTCACAAGTTCAGGCTGACCTCAATGGAATGTGGGCCAGATACAGGAGCCGGGTTCGGCCTGCTGAATAAAATACCTTAAATCCTGGTTGAAGAGTGTTGCGAGATCTCTTGTTGAGGATGAATCACACAGCGGTGGTTCCGGTGAGCTGTAGGCTGCAATTCAAAGTCCTGCGTCAAAGATGCGTTGCGTAGCAGTGATTCCAAGGAGCTGTGGGGCTGCAATCTGAGGTCCTGTTTTAAAGATGCATTGGTCAGTACCGGTTCCGAGGAGCTGCAGGTCTGCAATGTGAGGTCCTGAATTGAGAATGTGTCGCACAGTGGCAGTTCCGACGAGCTGCGGAGTCCTGCAATGGGGACCTTCAGGCTCACTTCCAAGGGTCCAGGACTGGGGTGGCACTAGGGGTGGGCGGAACTCATGGAATTTGAGTCCACAGTAATTGTGCGGAGTTGCATAAAAACTCTGCGAGATTCCGCTGAGTTTCACCAGTGGGCGGAAATAGGCACGTCGTGCTGGTCGTGCTGTGATTTAGCACCGATAGCGCACTCTGCATTGAAAAATCAGTGTAAACGGCACCACACAGTGCGCCAGAGGGTGTAGCTACTCCAGTTGATGTTGCTGCCGCTAGAGTAGATTTTCTACTTGAGCAGTAGCCTTCTGACCGTGAATGGTCACGACCACCCGCCGACGGCCCTCATTAGAAATCTCACCAGATGTCCTCCTAGTGACTGGAAATTGGTCTAGGGGATGCCAAATCCTGCTCGCCAACTTACAGTTCTGGAGCTGTGCACAAGAAAAAATTTGGCTAAGCGGTGATTGCGGGAATGTGCCCGGACCTCTGTGTTACTCTTGTTGCCAAATTCTGCCAATTCTGCTGACAGGATGGAATATTCCACCCCCGCCTAGGTAGCACCACTTATGGGGCTAGACTCACAGCAGGTATAGTGCAGGTACAGGGTTCAAGTTGGTTGGAGCCTTTTCTGTCCATGAGGCTCTGATCAGGGGGCCAGCTAACAGACCCTTGAAGTCACTTTGGAGGTCCAGGATACACAATGCAGGTCCAGTCCTTCTCACTCAAGCAACAGGGCAGCAGATTAGCAGTTTTCCATGCAGCCGAGCAGCACAGAAACCCTTCCTCTAAGTCTTCCAAAGGTCCATATGTGTACTTAAGAGTTCAGTCTTGTTCCCACTTTGAAGTTGTAGAAACGTCTAGATTCCTCCCCCTACGGAGGTGTCTGGGATTTCCTTCCTCCCTACCATGGCACCAGCTTGTCTGGTGGATAAAAGACTGGTGTCAAACACTTTGTGAGTGTACTGTGGCAGAGTCTTTGTGCCGGGTCTGGTGGCTTAGTAGACTAACGCACCCACTGAAGGGGCCTGTGTTTGACCTCATGGTCACAGGTTCAAATCCCAGTAGGTACACTCAGTATTTCACCCTTCCGAGGTCAATAAAATGAGTACCATTGAGTTGGGTAAAAATAAACATCTGTTATTCAGTGCCAAGATACACTTCAGGGCAAACATGCACATGTTATGTGCAAGTGTGGTGCTGTTAGAAATGGAGTTTCTGGTTGGCTGGGGTATGTACCTAAGCCAGTCAGAACCCATCACTCTAGTCAGGGCAAGTTAGTTACACAACAAAGATGACCTGTGCTCAGTGTCTGGTAGCTTGGCGCATAGCAGTCAGGCTTATCCTCAGAGAGATTGTGTAAAGCGTTTGCACAACACACTCATACGATAACACAATGAACACCACAAAAGAGACTCCACACAGGATTATATATAAAAATATGACATAAAACGACACCAAAATGACATGAAAAAGAATTACTGTGCATGCAATGCAATTACTCAGCCAGTACTCCTTATCCTAAACAAAGTAAGTCCAAAAATGACATACAACAGTGCCTGTAATGCCAGTTAGGTTACGGAAAAGCACATGAATCATCAAATATCACCATAAACACATAGGGTGCAGCGCACCTGCACTCCTATTAAACTTTATATGGTCATCAAGCATCCCCACATCGGGCACAGAAGAACCTGTGCACCTATTACTGGTAATACGGTAATTCACAGTTAAGTTCCTAAATCAGCAAAGCAGGGGTCTCCGATGAGGTCTCACCCCGGAAGGCTACAGCGGTTCAAGTGCCCCCCAATGTAAGGCCCCACATTTCGGGGCACACACACACTGCAGATGGTAGTGGGGAGACCTCACTTGGTCCCCCGTGTACAGAATTGTAAAGGGGAAGATGCCAACGAACATGCTGCGCAGCTGCAGAAAGTATAGGAGTTGCGGCCAGATGAGACCTCCTTTGATCTCACTTGGCTGCGAAAGTCCTTTTTAAAGAGCACCTACTGGGCGTTGTCGGTGGGCCTCTGCACGGACCCCCATTACTGTGCACAGAGTCGCTCTGCTGTATAACTCCCAACTGAAAGCATCAATCAGGCAAGCTGGGGCAGCATGGCGCACGGTGCACTCCCGTTGCCTAGGCAATCAGGCTGGGGGAGTGTCAGAGCGTTTGTTGCCTCGAGGTATTAGGCTCAACTCTAGGCACAAGCTTGGCTCCAGCACTCACTCTACTTCTGGCAGCCCACACTCGGTCTCGAGAAGCACAGAGCACAGGGCTGAGAGAGCGCTCCACATTGGTCAGCCATGCACTGACTTCTAAAAGAGAAACTAGCAGAAATAGACAGTGGTCCCTATGTGCTGCTTCAAGGTACAAGGAGCTATACCCAGTGCTCACCACGCACTGAGTAAAAAATGAAGCACTCACAATGCGCTGGTTTTGTCAAAAGCTCCATGCCAGACTGCTCAGTTGCTGAGTCCCAAGGCAGGGGCAAACATGGGGGGGATCTTTAAGAGCCCTGGTATTCCGTGACCACGGTCAAGCCAACAAGCCCATAGAGAACACAGTCACAAAGAGAGCAGCAGGCAGACAAGCCAGCACATCCAGTCACTTTTTCAGAGTGGCCGTCTCTACAGTACAACAAAGCAAGTAGTCCAAATGGCAGTTCCTCCTGGCAGCACAGCAGTCCTCTGGCAATGTGCAGTTTGTAGAGCCAGCAGCGTCTGGTTACAAATCCACGCAGTGTCTCCCAACATGGGGTCAGATCCCCAGTACTTACACTCTAAAATATCTTTGATGGTTGTTAAGGAGATGGGAGAATCTGCCTTTGTGTATTAACAGGACAGTAAATGTTATCAATATGATGATTCTTCTTAAACTGGCCTTTTTGTTTAATACAATTCCGTGGGCAAACCCAAAACAAGCTGATCAGGAAGTTACAAGGGAGGGTATCTGGTGTTATCTGGTCATCTAAATGCGCAAGGATTTCGTGGAAAAAGCTCAGGAAAACAAGGGGTTTTAGCACTGCCAAATTTCCAGATATATCGTTGTGCTTTTCAGTTTGAAATTTTCCGGGCTTGATGAATCTCATTTAGGGAATATGCTTTCTGGCATGTTAACATGCCTGAGTTTTGAAAATGTTTTGCATAAGTTTGGAGACTTTAAATTTTTCAAGTGAGTAAGGTTGAAAGTTCTTCTTGCAGCACTCAAGGTTTGGATCTCATTAAGGAAGTTTCTGGGGATCCATTATTATACAGACTCGGCATCTATTTGGGATTCCCCTGGATCCCCTGAGTGGTTAAGAGATAAACTTAGCTATCCTTTGCAAAATGGAAACTGTAGCACTTGGATCAATTTGAGGAACGGTGAAGCCCCTATTGCTTGGCAAGCACTTTGGGTGTTAACAATGGGGAAATCTCAAAGTTTACATTTTTACCCCTATGCTCATGGTGGTCAGCTCAGAGGTTAGCAAAGTAAACTACTGGGAACATGAAGTCCTTTAGATGACACTAAGCAAATAATAAAAAAATATATTTCTATGGTACTGGGACAAGGTGACAGCAGAAGGCAAGAAGAACGTAGATGTACATCGGATATAGGAGAGAAGACTTGCCCCAGCTTGCAAAGGAAGAATTATGGCAAGTATCTATAAATCTTCTTTATAATACAGTAAGGCCTGCACCATTAAAGTGAAACCATCTTTTCACCCTTCATAGAGCTTATTGAAGGCCTCAGAGACTGGCCACATTTTCCCAAGTGACATGAGAAATGAAGAGGTGCAATTTGGCAGGAGTGGGTGACAACTATATATTTGTAGACTGTCCCATTCTTGTATATTATTGAAATGAAGTAAATGGCATTTTTAAAATATATTTATTTATTGAGTTTTTCAAGGCCAAAACAAATGCAAAATACCCCAAACGGTTGAGGTAGGCAACCACAATAGAAAACAGGCAGAGTAAAAGCACAAAATCAGTGCAGGAAGTTGAAAAACATGAGTGACAACACCACGGACCAACCACCAATCAACAATTACAACCCATTGGATCCACAGTATATCATTTTGCAGATACAGGAGCTGTGAGACCCATGAGGTGTGTCACATCTTGAGGGATGGAACTCGCTCTAGTTGAGTGGTAGACTCAGTCAGGGGAGGGGGGTCAGCCATAGCCATGTAGGGGTGCCAACCCTTTAGTGGGTCTACCTCCCATGTACTGGGGGACTGGGTGGTATTACTGACTCCCACAGGGCTTGCGAGGGATGCAAGATTTGTAATAAATGTAATTCCCAATATGCTGTTAGTTGTTCTTGGCAGTAAGTTACAGCCACACAACCAGTTATTCCCTTGGGGCCCAGGGTGGCATCCTCAGTGTATTGCAACCCGACGCCTGGGCAAGAGTAATTCCATCGTGGTCAAGCATCAGACCCTATCGGGAACATCACTGACATATCCAAAAATAGCAGCCAACGGAGACTAATGGGGCTGGTTGTCAGTGATTGAGGCAATAGCATCATAGACATCTGACTAGAAGTGCTCCATCCCAGGACTCTCCCACGCTAAATGGAGGAAGGAAGTGCAGTTGTGTCCACACCGACAGCAGTGGGCATCATTTTAGAGCCCCATGCAGTGTAACTGGGTGGGGGTGCGATACATTTGATGAAGGAACTTAATGTGGATTAAGCACAGTCGGTAGTTGAGGGAGAGTGTCTGAGTCAGCTCGCAGCAATATCGCCATTGTATAGCAGTGAGAGGGGGGTCAAGTACAAGTACCCAATTGGTGTATGCCCTGGGGAGGTGCCTTATCTTGCATGACCACGTACAGACGCATGATAAATTTCTGCTGTGACAGGTTTGTCAAGATCATGTCCAGCACATCAAATGTCAGAGGCCCGGTAGGGAATGCATCATGCAAGGCCCAAAGCATGGCTCTAAATCTAAAGTATGTGAAAATGTCAAGGGGAGTGTGCTGCAGCAGTGCAGTTAAGTGTTGCATGGTGAGAAATCGTCCCTCTGGGTAAAAATCGCCCACCACGAGGAGATCCCGGTTCAACTGGCGAAATACCCCCTCATCATCTGCTGCCGGGAGGTGTGGGTGGCCACTGGGTAGAGCTTTAGGTGAGTAAGAGATGCTCAAGCGGGTCCAGAGTCGCATTCTATCCCATGCCCAGACCATGCATGCAACAGTGTCTATTTTGACCCCGGGGCACCGGGCAGCTAGATATAGTGGGATGGTTAGCAGGCAGGGGGCCACAATGGAGGCCTCAATGGCCAGATGTGATTGGAAGGGGGTGGATGTATTCATAAGTGCACATATTGCGCTTGTGCACAATTATAGTATAGTTCCATGTCCAGGGCGCACAGTCCACGTTGTTGGAAAGGAAGAATTAGCGTTTTTTTACAGGAGATCCTTGCCCAAGTCAGGATCACGAGCTGCGTGAGGAGTTGTTTGAAGAAGTGTGCAGTGAGTGGCAACGGAATATTAATCAATAGATACAGGAATTTTGGAAGAATAAACATCTTTGCAATGGTGATTCTTTTTGCCTTAGGGAGGGGTAAACTGGTCCAGGATGGGAAAAGCGTCCTCGAGAAAAGTCATTGTCACGCCGTAATTGGTTTTCCATATCCCGTCAATGTCCCTACTGATCTATATGCCTAAGTAGTGGACTTGTCTGTCTGCCAATTGTATGGGGGAGTCAGGAATGAAGCGTGGTAGTCAGGAATGAAGCGGTCCACCACAGATGTGAGAGAAAAAATGAATGATTTAGACCAGTTTACGTGAATGCCGGTGAGGCCACTAAACCGGACCACCTCGTGGACCTCTGGGGATATACTGTTGTGTGTGTCTCGCAAATATAGGGTGACATCCTCTGCGTACATGGAGACTAAGATGCATCTAGCATGGAAAGCAAACCCCCTGTGTGTGTAATGCTGTTGCAGGTAGGCTGCCAAGGGATCCATCACAATGGTAAAAAGAATGGGTGAGAGGGTACAGCGTTGTCTTGTGCCCCTGGGGCTAGGGAAGTGGGCCAATATCTCACCATTAATGTGCAGCATGGTGCACGGAAGCATGTAGAGTAGTTTTATCCAGCTGACAAAACCGTGACTGAGGCCCAGGTGGTCCTGCAGCTGGAACAGAAAGCGCCACTCCAAGGAGTCAAATGCCTTTGTGGCATCAAGCAAGAGGGCCACCTCCTTGAGGTGAGGGTTTATGGTTTATGGAGTGCCTGAGCATAAATAGTGTGCAGAGGATATGACATATGTTCCGCCTAGGCAAAAAACCTGATTGGTCTGTACGGATGATGTCAGGAAGCAGTGGCGTCAGGCGAGTCGCGAGTAATTCAGCGAGAAGTTTATTATCCAAGTTAATCATTGAAAGAAGGTGATAGGAGTAGCAATGGTTAGGAAGTTTCCCGGTTTATAGAATGGCTCACGCAGTTTGGGAGGCAAGTACCCCGACCTTAGAGCCTCAGCATATACCACCAGGAGGGGAGGGGAAGAATCTGGGCATACTCTTTATAAAATTTGGCAGGCATGCCAGCCAGTCCCGGTGGCATGCTCTGAATCACCTGTACTATGTCTTCGGCCAAGAACGGGACATTGAAATACTACTGGTGCGCATGTTTGAGCCGGAGGAGCTGAATAAAGTCGAAGAACTCATCCAATTGGGCTGGATTATGATCAATATTGGGGGTGTAAAGGTCAGTGTAAAAGTTTGTCATAGTGTGCTTAAGGGCCTCCGGGTTTGAGTGAGGAACATGCTAGTCATCATGTAGCTCTACAATATGGTCTCTGGCCCAGGTCTGACACAGCAGCTTGGCCAACACCCGCCCAGCTCTGTACCCCACTCCCTATTGCAGGGCCAGAGCCTCTTTGCCAAGCTAATGCATCTCTCGTAGAGCTTCCTCCTCATACTCACCAAGTTTCCGCTTGATGGAGACAAGGATGTCCGCATCCCCAGACAGGAAAAAAGAAAGGTCAAGGGTTCCACTATCAGATTCAAGCTTGGAGAATTGCATTCAAATTGCCCTCAGCACCCCAGCCAGCTTAGCTATGACTACACCCTGAATGAAGGCCTTGAAACCCTCCCAAAGTGTGGAAGCAGAGGACACAGATTGTGAATTAAGGAAAAAATATTCTACAATACTCGATTGAATCTCATCTCAGAATATCAGGTCGCAGAGAGCATTGGTTGGGAATCACCACATGAAGGTGCTGTTCTGCATGTCGGGGACTGTGAGTTCAAAGAGGATGTAGCATGATCTGAGAGTGTCCTTGGGAGGTGTTAAATGGACCTCAACCGGGAACTATATCCTGAGTAGCCAGTAGTCAATTTTAGACCAGAGGTTACGTGTGGGGCACATGCAAGGGCCTTCTCTGTCATGGTGGGGGGCCCGCTGCCTCAAGTTAATACGCTTTGGTCTTCTATTGTAGGGATCAGTTGAGCGGCCACTCATGGGTGTGGCCGTCTCATGACTCTGGATCGGTCCAGGTGAGGGTCAAGCACTACGTTAAAATTCCCTCCCCACAAGACTGTAGCAGGTTCAGCCACTTTCAATGCAGTGCCAGGGGTCTGCAAAGAAAGCAGGGCTATCAATTTTAGGCCCATAGACAGCGACCAACTTGAGAGGCCTGCCCATGAGTGTGCCATGTAGGATGACATAACTACCTTGCGTGTCGCACATGGACATGTTTGTGTGCCACTGTAGCCCCTCCTGGATGAGAGTGGCGACTCCACGAGCATAGTAAAAGTATACTGCGGCATGTGTCTCTGTGAGCCATCCAGTGCGTATTTAGGGATTGGAGCCTCTAGTGAGGTGGAGTTCCTGCAAATAACAAATAACGATGTGGTGTTGGTGTAGGTAAGCGTGCACTAGCCGACGCTTACTCTGATCATTCAATCTGCATAATTTCCAAGTCCAGAATCTAAGGGTAGTCTTTGCAGCCTAGATGGTGGAAGTGCTGGGTGAAGGCTTGTGCAACAGTCGCAGGAAGCTGTAATTGGTCATGGGCAAGTCATGGCATACCAATGTGAATGTGCTCTGCAAGAAGAAGAACAAACAAAAACATAACAAACCCCCCACTTCCTACATTCCACTTCAACCACCCAATCTAGTTAAAGCATCCACAACTTGCCCCCTCCCTTTCCATTATGAACATGGTAAGAAAAAATGTAGGAATACATCTCTCAGTGCACCAGGAGTCCTAGCGCATAGCCAAGCAAGTTCAAGCTGGGTGGCCGAGACTGCAGGCAAACATAAAACAGGGAGCTTTGTGGCCAATGGGCACATATCGTGTCTGGGGGCCAGTCCAATGCGAGCTGGGCACAGTCGGCAGGTCACGGCATGCAACCTCAGCATGCCACAGCCGGGCAAGCTGAGTTTGCATGCCCAGTCTAGGGGCACAAACTTGCGGGAGAATTTCGGAGCCGCCTTTGGGTCAGTGAAAAGGTGGGTTGCACCATCATACGAGGTACAATGAATAATGTACCTCAACCTTCTGTAATAGACGTTTAGCTGGTAGAAACTCATGGTGGGCCATTTGTACAGATATTGTGAAGTCTGGGTAGAATGCAAGTCCATTACCTTGATACTGGATGTATTTGTGCTCCCTGGCTGGCCTCAAGATAGTGGACCCGGTTCATAAAGGTAAACTTAGACGTTTGGTCTAAACTTAGACCAAACATCTAAGTTTATGACTTTGGGAATTCACGAAGGGCATTTACGAGCACTAGCTTTATGTCCGCACTCGGGCAGGGATCTGGCCCAAGGGCAGACATTAAGATAATACTTGTAAATGCCCTTTGTGAATTCCCAAAGTCATAAACTTAGACATTTGGTATAAGTTTAGACTAAACATCTAAGTTTACCTTTGTGAATCGTGCCCAGTGTCTCTGTCTTTGTAGTTGAGGAGGAATGCCTCTATAGGTCGTGCAGGAGTCCCCAGAGGCAGTCGAGGGCCTAGCGAGCAATGGGCATGCTCTATAGCAAACACTGGAGACGGGGCATCACCAAACAGGGAGCAGAGCAACTCCTCAATGTAAGTGTCCATTCTGTCCATAGCAGTTGATTCTGGGACCCTCAGGATTCTGAGGTCATTCCATCGGGATCGAGCCTCCACGTCCTCATTTTTGTTTCTTATTACCTCCAGGACCTATTCTTTGGGATTGACACGGCATTGAACAAACTGTGTAAGAGCCAAAAGAGCCTATATTTTTCTTTATTTTGCCAGCAAGAACAGAAATTTGTAAAAAATGAATTTCACCTGAGTCCCGGAAATGGCCTACCCTGCATTAAGTCAGTAAGCCAGGGCATCACTAAGCAGGGAGCAGAGCAACTCCTCAATGTATGTGTCCATTCTGTCCATAGCAGTTGATTCTGGGACCCTCAGGATTCTGAGGTCACTCCATCGGGATCGAGCCTCCACGTCCTCATTTTCGTTTCTTATTACCTCCAGGACCTATTCTTTGGGATTGAAATGGCATTGAACAAACTGTGTAAGAGCCAAAAGAGCCTATATTTTCCTTTATTTTGCTAGCAAGAACAGAAATTTGTAAAAAATGGATTTCACCCGAGCCCCCGCAATAGCCTACACTGCATTAACAGGCACATGCATCAATGTTTAAGATTGCGATTCCTTATTTGCGAATTTTAAGGATTCGCAAATAAAGAATCACAAAACCCGATGCAACAAACAAATTGCGAAAAAATAAAGAATCGCAAATATTTGCAAAAATATTAGCGATTCCGGTAATTGTGAACTCGCTATTAGCGATTTCGCTATTAGCGAGGTCGCAATTACCGAAGTCGCTTTTTGATGCATCTTGATGACATCAGAACCAGGAAGTGAGCAGCACAAGCCCCATTTTCAGTGCACAGTCAGAGGGAGAAGAGGGAGCTGGCTCTGGGAGCTAAACAGGAGTGGGATTGAGACATTGGAAACACCTGGCATTTGTAAGAAAATGGAAAGTTGACAAACAGCAGAGGACAGCCAAACAGGCAGGAAGCGGAAAATGAAATTTTCTGAAAAAGAAATTGACACCCTCATTGAGGGAGTTGTCCACAGCCATGATAAGCTTTTTGGGAAATGATCATTAAAAGTGGCAGAGCAGGAGAAAAGAAAAATATGGATCCGGATCCAAAACCGGCTGAATGCCATTGGGGTGACACACCGCACCATCGATGATTTGAAAAAAAAGATGGTACGACTTGCGCAGTCGGGCTAAGGTGCGCATTGCTGGCCGGCTGAAGGAAGCAAGGAAGACAGGAGGGGGAACACCGACAGACACTGGGAACACTCCCATGGAGGACATGGTTGAATCCACAATCCAGCCTGAAGCTGTTGTCGGTGTGACACAGCTAGACATGTCAGGAGCGGCAAACACATCTGAAGGTAAGATGAATGCATGTTACCATTGTCCTAAATTATTAAGGTAGAACATCACCTCAGTACAGCACAAGTGCACACTTTGAACATCCAGTACACAATGTATTCATGAAGGGAAGTGCATTATGGGAGATGTAGGCAGGTCAAGCAGTTACAATGACAAACACACAAATAGGAGAAAAACAACTCAAAATAGTGTAATGTATTCTCAATTTAATAACAAAGCAAAAAATGATTACTGTGACATGACATCACAGACATAAATTAATGCTGTTTTGCACTGTTAAACCTCACAGATGCAGAACGTGTAGAAGCTGAGGATAGTGACTACCAGAACATACAGGACACCAGCGCAGTTGAAAATATGGACACACCGGTATTGCCAACAAATCCATCACGTGCCCCAAACACACGCAGGGCAACTGTCCCACCACTGGTCACCATGGATTCTGATGATGAGGCAAATGCAACACATGAGTCCAGGCATGGCCAAGCTACATCCATCCCAAATCCACAAACGCAGGTCCGCAGAAGCAATGTCAGAGTCCGGCGTAGAAGAGCTAGATCACTCAGAACACAGCAGGAGGACCAACCAAATGATGTCTGGGGTGGTCTTGAGGGACAGATGCTCCGTGTGCAGCGCCTGCAGGCCAAAAACACACGTTCAGTACAGATACAAATTGGGAAGATGGCAGCCAACATTGCAGTACTGTCCGATAGTGTGCAGCAACTGACCAAGGTTATGCAGGAGGGACATGTATCCCAGAAAAGACACCATCGTCAACTAATGCAGCACCTCAACATCTATGCGAAATCCAACAATAGGCTGGCCACAACAACTGCACTGCTGGCACGTAGGTCTGTGACCATGCAAACAGAAATGTGCCATTGGAGCGGGGATGTGGCTAAGGCACTGGACCAGGTGACCAATGCAGTGGAAATTATGAATGCTTCCACAATTGCGGCCAACATGTCCATGCAGGAAGAGGGTAGTGAGGGGGCCTCAAGCTTGAGTAGTATAGCTATGCCAGTTGCCACTGCAGGAAGGCGCAACACACGCAGCAGTACCCAGTCCGCTTCCAACATGAGGGATGAGGATGCTGCCTCTGACAGGCGTCTGGGTGTTCGTGGGAGAAAGCGCTAGACTGCCATGTACAATGACATTCCGATATGGTGACGTAACCATGGATGTGATCGGACCTTTTGACTGACTTACAAGTCATTATTTATTTTCAAACCACTTATGTCCATTACTTAAAAACCTGTGCCACTGGTCACATTGAAAGTGTGCTCCAACACTCATGTCATATTTTTTTTAAATAAATATTTCTGTGATTGCAATATACACTTTTGTGTCATCATTACTCACCTCAGAAATAATTTTGTGTGATGTCCAATCTTCTCCTGCGCCCTTCCGCTGCGCTTGCCCCTTGTGCTGCACGGCGGTGTGGCACTTGCTGGTTCTCATCCTCCGAGTCGCTTTCAGACACCTCGATTTCCATTCCTCCCTTTGTCGCAATATTGTGCAGCATGGCACATGCTGCAACTATCTTGCAGCATTGTTCAGGGTTGTATTGAAGTGCTCCACCGGTCTTATGGAGGCATCTGAATCGGCTCTTCAGAAGCCCAAATGTGCGCTCTATGATGTTCCTTGTTGAAATATGTGCTGCATTGTACCTCTGTTGGTTGGCAGTTGTGGGATTGAGGTAAGGCGTCAAAAGGTAATTACGCAAGGCGTATGCGCTGTCACCTACATGTAAGTAAGCAAAGGGTCAGTGGCAGTTTGACATTGGCATACGTACAATGACTGCGAGTATCAATTACACATATTTACCAAGCAGATGTGCCTCTCCAAATTCTCCCCTGACAAGACGGGTGTGAATGCCACTTTGCCTGAAAATATAAGAATCATGTGCACTCCCTGGGAATTGCGCCACAATGTCAGTGATTATGTTTTTGGCACTACAAACAACCTGAATATTAAGGGAATGATAACATTTTCTATTTCTATATAGATATTCCTGTGCTGCAGGGGGACATATTGCCACATGGGTGCAGTCAATACAACCTATAACATGTGGGAAGCGAGCTATCTGGTAAAACTCCTGTTTTGTTTTTGCAAGGTCATGCGCGGTGGTGGGGAAATTGATGTGTGAGCCGATCCGGGCCATCATGGCATCAAGGAATGCTTTGAATATTCTTGAAAGTGCACTTTGCGACACACCTCCAGCTACTGCAATGACCCCTGAAAACTGCCTGACGCCAGTAGGTGTAGGCAACATAGGACCTGCACATGCGTTGGGATGGCATTGGTCCTACGTGTCTGTCGTTGCAGAATGGGATCCAATTCATTGATTAGATCATGGATCATTGCTGCATTGAGCCTATACTTATCGTATATCTCATCCTCTTGCTGTCCTAGCAAAGTTATCCGGACTCTGAAAATGCGCTCATTTATTCGCCTCCGTCTGTGTCCAGCAGCCTGCAGCCTCATCCTCCTCGCCATCAGGTAAATCCCTGCCATTGTGAAATGTGGTAGCTCATTCTGGGTGTGTTTCAATAGCTTTAAGTAGATTTTCAGCTGTATCTGAATTGCACTCATGATTACCACCTGGTTGTGATCCTTCTTATTTAGCACTTGCAGATTTGCGATTTACTGTGAATTCGCAATTTGCGAATTTTCATGCATATATTTAGGGAATCCTTATTTGCGAATCGCTATTTGGGGGACGCAAATACCGATTCGCTAAAACTATTCACAGATTGTTTAGCGATTCTTTATATTTGCGAATTCTTGTGTTTTCGCAATTTTGCAGTTGATGCATCGCAAAAGCTATTTTTACGATCGCAAACGGACAAATTTTGCGAATCGCACCGTTTGCGATCGCAAAAAGCTTTGATGCATGTGCCTGTAAGTCAGTAAGGCATGTGAATCAATTTGATTTAGCATGCAACAATAAAGAAATCAAAAGGCTTTGGTATCCCTTTGTGACCTGGCAAGTGAATGATTACACCACAACTCTGCTGAGATGAGGTTGCACCATTGCAAATGTAAGAATCATTCAGCAAGACATGCAGTCAGTACTCCAGGAAGAAGCCCATCAGCCAGAGTTGGGCAAAAATTGATGGTTGAATGAGGAAAAAAAAAAGAGAAATGGCAGTTTTAACACTGCACACACATGCAGCAATGGCAGACCTGAGACACGTTTAAAGAGGCTACTTAAGTGGGTGACACAAGATTTGCTGCAGGCCCACTAGTAGCATTTCATTTACATGCCTGGGTACATGTAGTACCACTTTACTAGATCTTACAAGTAAATTGAATGTGGCAATTAGGTGTAAGCCAATATTACAATGTTTAAGGAGAGAGCACAAGCACTTTTGCACTGGTTAACATTGATAAAGTATGCAGAGTCCTAAGGCCAACAAAAACGAAATCAGCAAAAACAGGAGAAGTGAGGCAAAAAGTTTGGGGTAGGATCACCCAAAGGCTGACAGGTCTAACAGTATGGTATTTTCATTGTAGTATTGTATGACTTTCTGATTACAATCCAATTTTTAAAAAAGAGAGAGAAACTGATTGCCCCTGTGCTCATTTCGGTGACAAGGTAAAGGACAAAGGCACTCTCCTATTTGTGAGGACAAAGGTCTCCCATACATCCAAGTTGTATCACCTCCACACAAATTAGGGAATGTCTCCTTGGAATGTTCTGATATGAAATGTGCACCCATGCAATGGGTATTTAGGAAGGGGAGCACAAATATCTGGAGCCCCATCTGTAATACAGAAGTGCCACGAGAGTGCAAAAGGCGAGCACAAATGCCCCCTGCACTCCTAAATTGTTTGTGTAATCTGGTACTAGTTCTTTCTCTACTCACAGAAAGTGACTTGGTTGAGTGCAACCGAAAATTGTTATAAAAAAGATTATTAGTCAGCTAATTTAAATAACTGATGTTACAAAGACATGCAAATGTTTTGCATGTAGCAATATCAGGAGAGCAATGATTTGTTCTGCCTGGATGCACTGGTTAAATTGAACCAATCAATCGCACCTCATCTGTCTCTAGCTATACAGATATTTTTTGCTAGGCCAGGACAAAAGTTCTATTACGGCAATGTAATCTCACGTAATTGTGAAAATTCACAATTATACTTGGAATGCAAAATTCCCAAAAGTACGTCATTATGCCATGTGGCATGATTACACCATGCTTGTGGCAGAATTTTAGTACGGGAGCATGGAAACAGCATGGATGATCAGATAGAGGTGGCTGGTTTTGGAAGCATTTGTGGATTTTGTCTGTTTTTCTTAGCACAAAATGCACCCTCACATCAATTTTCGAGCTAAAATATATCGCTAAATGTCGGATTTGTTTTTCATGTAATTCCACATAAGTTCACATAATTTTTGCAGAATTTTGTGTAACAATGCAAAAGCAAATTATACGAGTTTTGTACACTCCTAGGGGAAGATTTACAAGCCCCTTGCGCTGCCAGTACATCACTTTTTGTGACGCACTGGCAGCGCATTTCTCTGCCCCATATTTACAAGGACAGGAAAAGCCATCCTGCGTGGCTTTTCCTGTCCTTGTAAATACGGCCCCTTTACACGCAGCACTTTGTGTAAAAGGGGCGTTCCATGGGTGTTGCTGTGGGTGTTTCCACGCAGCACCCATGGAACCAGACACATTTCCAGATTTACGAGGAATCGTAAACCTGGAAATGCGTCAGTATGCTACACCACCCTAGGGGTGGCGTGGCGAGGCGCAACGAGGAGAAATGTTTTCATTTCTCCTCGTTTGTTTCCTCTTTTAATGCGTGCTGCATTCTACAGCACGCATTGAAAAAGGAAAATGCCTGTAGTGATTGTTTTTGTGCAGGAAGGTGCCCCTTCCTGCACAAAAACAATCTCCCCATGACGCAGCCATCCTTGCACACTGGTGCAAGGGTGCTTGCTGCCGGCGTATGGCAGCTGTTTGTGTGCCAACACAGGGGAGAGCACAGGAATACGACATATCATTGTAAATATGTCGCATTCCTGTGCTCTGAAAGTGCTGCAGTGTGGCGCAGCCAAAGGCCTGGCGGTGCCACGCTGCGTCACATTTTTGTAAATCTGCCCCCTAATGTTTTCCACTTACCCAGTGGCGTAACACAGGCACCCACATCCCCCACCCTGCGGGGGGGCCCCCTCTGCACAGTAGTCAGGCCTGAGAGCTCCGGATTCAAACCGGAGCGGGGGGCCCTCCACGTACCTTGCAGGGGGCCCCCTCAACTTTCGTTACGCCAGTGCACTTACCTTCGACAGTTGAAACAAATAACAGAGAAACTACAATGTTATTGTACAACTTCCATATAAACCTTCTCAGTTACCGCTGTGATAACACAAATAGCATAGTCAACAGCAGCACAGTTGGTACACAGCTTCTTTCTCACAGCATGCGTGTTGTTTGCCGTGAGGGCACCTGTGGTTGCCACTGAGCCCTCATCTCTTCTTTGCATCTACGACGCACCCGCTGTTGAGTAAAGAGCAATACCTGTCATCAATAATCTGTTCTAAACACTACACAGCATCTCATAGCTGGTGCAAGAGCTGGCAAGAAAACTAGAGTGTGTAAAGAAAAAACAAAAACTTCTACCATCTGGTTGTTCAAAGTTTATGTAAAACACCTTCAATAACATGTTCACCTGCCAGAAAGTCATATTTTACAGAAATCCTACATCAAAATGCCTCCTAACTGCAACTGGATCCATGCAAATTTTCCCAAAACAATTAGGGGCTTATTTATGAGAGGCTTGTGCCACCGTAGTGTCACTTTTTTGATGCTCTGGCAATGCAAGCCCTCTATCATATCTATGAGGCGACACAAAGCCACTCTGCATGGCTTTGCCTGGCCTCATAGACATGGAGTAAGACAAAGCAGCATTGCCTTACTCTGCGTCAAGGAGGCGTTCCATTGGCACCCATGGATTTTGACACTGCCCCAGATTTACTAAATCAAGTAAACCTGGGGCTGCGCCAGAACCTTACACCTCCCCAGAGCAGGCGTAACAAGAGAGAAATATGTTTATTATGCAGCATCATAGAAAGAGGAAAACGACTCTCTGGATTGTTTCTGTGCAGGAACGGGCCCCTTCCTGCACAAAAACAATCCTGGCTGCAACTGAGGCACCCTTGCACTAAGGTGCAAGGGTACCTACGTTGGTGCTAGGCAGCAAATTGTGCGCCAGCTCAGGGGGAAAAGGCTTTGAATTTTTTCAGCCAGAGGAAGTTACTCTGGCCACATTTCAGTCCATCCTTTTTTGCTCAATGGTCCACGCCAGAGTGGGAACAACTCTATACAAATCAGCTTTGGTCTTGTTCCAATAAAACAGTTCAGCTCGAACCCCAGAGCGGCTGAAATCAGTGTCTCAGAGACAGGGCCTGACTGGCTACCAAGCATTTTGGAGGGCTGACAGTATAGGAGTCGGTTTCATTGCTGCGCGGGTCGGTTTTGTTGCTGGGGTCTTGCCGGCCATTGCTAGAGAGCAAAAAAATATTGGACTGGAATTTCACCAAAGTAATTACCATTTGTTGGTGGATTTAAGTATTCCACCAACAAATATTTTGTGAGACCCTTCCTGGACTGTAACTAATTTATAAGTCAGTCTACCTGAAATCATGGCAATTTAATACAAAATCCATCCTGTATTCCTTTGCACCTGAAAGTTAAAGGAACAGCCTCTTTTCCCTGCTGCTCATACAGAACCTTGCTAAAAGCAAGGAAATGGCTCCAGAAAGGAGCCCAAGACAACGAATGTTGACTGCCTTGTAATAGGTGAGGGCCCTCTATTTGCTAACTCTGAGATAGCGCATGCTGCAAAGATTACGGAAATCACAACTATATCTGAAAAGTTACAGTCAGAATCTGAAGCTCCACATGGAGCTGCAGTCTCTGAATGCAACTACTGTCTCTAGATTGGCATCCACAGGAGATCCCAACGTGTTGGTTACTAGGCTGAGTGGAGTTAGTGTGCCACAAGAGAACCTCTGTGCCTGTGTGCTTTACTCTGTGGCATGTGCTGTGGCAACAAATGATGGACAGAATACTGAAAGAATCAAACATTCACCCCGAGTCAAGAGATCTGGGTTAAATCCATCGTTCTTTTGTTCACCATGCCACCCCAGTTTGGACTCAGCCATATGCAAGTCAGTCTTGACCCTGTTCCTCTTGGGAACAGTCCAGCCCGAACTGCCAGCCACGTCCTCCCTGGGCCAGAAACAAGCATCCTGAACCAGATTCGGGGTATCACCCCTCATCACCCAGGCTAGCTTGAATCCAGTGGCGCTGTGAGCACGGGGCCCACATCTGGCATGCCCAGTCCACTTAGGGTGAAAAGTGCTGCGGCAACAGATGATGACATGACATGGCACAGGCACAAAGACAAAGGCACTTTTCTATTTGCAAGAAGAAAGGTGTCCCTGTGTATGCAAGTTGTACCACCTCGAAAAAAATTCGGGAATGTTTCCAGTGTTCTCGCATTAAATGTGCACCCTTGCAATGTGCATTATGGCAGGGGAGCACATGCTACTGCAGCCCGATCTGTGATGTAGAAGTGCCCTGGGAACACAAATTGGGAGCACTGAACGCTTGTTGCTCTCTTGAGGCTTTTCTGTAATCTGGTACCAGTTCTTTTTTTCTCACAAAATGCAACTTAGTTGAGTGTACCTGAGAAAAGGTTCTAAAGAGATCAGTATTAAAATTACTTAAATAACTGAAGGTACAAAGACATGCAAAGGGTTAGCATGTAACAATATCTGGAGAGCAATGAATTGCTGTGCCTGGATGAACTGGTAAAATGGAATCTATGAATTGCCCTCTTCTTTCTCTGGCTCTACAGATATTTTTGCTAGACCTGGATATCAGTCACAGCAATGTAATCTCATGATCACACCATGTTTGTTGCACAATTTTAGTGCGGGAGCATAGGAACACGGGAAGCAATCAAAACACGAGCGTCCGTTTTTCGAGGCTCTTGTTTTTGTGATTTGTTTTTGTTGCACAAAATGAGCCCTTGAGTCCATTTTTGTGCTAAAATATAGAGCTTCATCTATTTTCTCCTAATTCTGTGCAATTTTGGCAGGAATTTTATGCAATTATGCAAAACCAGATTATGCCAGTTTTGTATGCTCATAATTTTTGCTCACACTTACCCAGTGGTGGCTGCCGCCTACCTAAAGTGGTAGGGCGGCCGCGGGTGGAGAGGGCAGTGGGTTGGGGGGGAGAAATAAAGTATAAGAATAAAAAAAAGACTTACCTGCTGCCCCACTCTGCTCCGCTCTGTTCCGATCCCGCTGTCGCCTGCATTGCTGTTCCTCTCGGCGGCCGACGCCGAAGGGGATGGGCCCTCAGGGCACAGGCTCCGCACCCAATCCAGGCATTGCTATCACAAGAGAGCAGCACCAGGATTGGTCTGAGTGGCCTCGTCTGATGCTCAGATGGTGCATTGGAGACTGTGCTGTTTCTCAAGCCCGGCTGTGTAACATAGCCATGTTGGAAAAACATAAGTGCGCATGTGTGTTTGGCCGGCCTCGGATGGCCGGCCAAACACACATGCGCACTTATGAGTGCACTTTACTCCTCCCTGATATGCCTGGCCCTCCCCGCCCTATACTTTTGTATTGCGGGGCTCAGGCAGCATAAATAAAATGATAATAACATTGCGTTATTATCATTTTATTTATTGTCTGCTGGTTGGGCTGTGGGGTGATGCTCCTCCGCCCTTACAGAGGAGCTGCCCCTGCACTTACCTTCAATGTTTGAACACAAATGCCAGAAAAAACTACCATGTTCTCGTACAGCTTCTATATGAATCTCGATTCACAAGTCTGTGGTACCAACCACTCTGATAGCACAAACAGCATAGCCAACAGATGCACAGTTGGTACTTGCCTTCTTTCTCACAGCATGCATGTTGTATGCTGTGAGGGCACCTGTGGCTGCCACTGAGCCCTCATCTCTTCTTTGCATCTGCGACTCACCCGCAGTAAAGAACAATTACTGTCTTCAGTAATCTGTTCGAAACACTACACTGCGTCTCATGGCGTAACAGTGGGCAAGAAAACTTTTAGAAAAAAAAACTTATACCATCTGCTTGTTGAAAGGTTCATGTAAAACATCTTCAATAACATGTTCACCTGCCACAAAGTCATATTTGGCAGAAATTCTAGGTCAGTGTGGCTCCTGACTACAACTGGATTCATGCTAAATTTCCGAAAGCAATTGGGGGGGATATTCTCAAGAACGTGCGATAATCATCGCCAAAATAGGTTAACGCAATTTCCCATATCGCCATCCATTGCGGGAAAATAACTCCCTGTTAACGTCTCATTCTCAACACGGCGGTAACATGCGATAGTTTCCCGATAATGCGTCAAATGTCCGCGATACAACTACCGCAATGGCGATAAAAAAAGAAACCCGAACGTGAAAAAAGTTGCGATGGGCCCAACTGCGATAGAAAAATCGGCGACAAGCAGCGCCATGCTTGCAATTCCCACGTCAGGCGGGAAAAATCACCATAAAAGCTGCAAATAAAAAAAATAAAAAAAACATAACAACTGCGAAGCACAATGGAGGTAGCCGGAGCAAGTACAGAGGACAACCCGAACCCCACAAGCCCCACAGAGGACCAGCCTGGGACCTCGGGGTCAGGGAAGGGCAAGGAGAAGAAGAAGAGGAAGACGCGGTTCAGTCCGCAGGAAAACAGGATCCTGATAACGGAGGTGGTAGAACACCATCAACAACTGTTCGTCACCACCACTGTGTCATTGGCAACTAAAAATGGAATATGGCAGTCCATCCTGGACAAGGTGAATGCAGTCGGAGTGCTGAGGAGGACAATGGAAGAGCTCAAGAGGTGCTGGAATGATGTGAAGCGCAAAACCAAGCTGAAACTCGCAAACAACCGCAAAGCAGCAATGCAGACTGGAGGTGGGAGTCCAGCGCCACAGGAGGAGCTGAATGAGATGGAGGAAATGGTGTCCACAGTCATCAGTGGGGAGACGGTGGCAGGAGTCGGGGGACCGGACACTGCTCAACATGACCTGACACAACAGCAACAGGGTGAGTAACCACCAGGGACTGGGGGGACGGGGGGTGATGGGCACAATGGCACACATGCACAATGAAGTATAGCACAATGCACAACCACAATGACTCTGGATCATGTCCCTGATCTCCGTGCCATACTGCAGCACACATAGAAACAGCAAGTAGTCCCCCATCCACAATGTGCCCAGAGGGGCCCTCCCCACACATCACCAATCTCACAACAAACCCATGCACATGTGCTGAACCCAGCAAAGCTGCGGATCCGTGAGCCCCACTGACAATGCAAGTGACACTGCATGACGATGAGCATGTCTGCAGGCCACTCATCATTACATGTTGCACCCCACGACACTGAGGTGGCTGAGTGTGGTCCACATCCAGAAAGGAGCAGGTCACACACTGACACATCCATGTGCACAAACAACCCCTGATGGCAACAAGACAACTGCGGACAAACCATGCCCAAGAGTCCCAACTCCCACCAAGAGCCCAATTTACCCAAGTATGCAACATCACAGCAATGCATAAGCACAGAAGTCAAAGGCACACCGCCTGAAAGGGAGAAGGCCAAGCAAAGTCTGAGCTGCAGGGGCGACTGTCCCACAATGCAGCACACACACAAGAATCGGAGCACATCAACATTGACAACAATGTGGTACAAACTGCAACACATTCACAACAGAACAGAGGACACAACTGCTGCCGCTTGTGTGTAGAAACTGGCCAATCACATTTGGCATAGCAGGAAACTGTGACATGATAATGGACAAGTACAACCCCACATCCCTGATGGTGCACACATTTCCACTGTCCTGCTTCAAATAGGCAGCTCCTCCTAAACAGTCACAATGTACATTGTCATGCAGTCTGTTTGGAAAATTGGCCAATGCGTGAACATACATGGAACACACTGTTAAACTGCATCTCCCCTTTACATTGCAGAGGGAGAATCAACACCTCCTGCAGAGCAGACCCAACATCTCTTCACTGATGACGAAGAGGACCTCCACACCTTCGACACTGACGCCCTCCAAGAGCTCATGGACACCCTCAGCACCCCACTCCCAGGAGCAGGGCAGCCCAGCTGCATCGAGGAGACCCCACCCCCTGTACAGACCACACAGCAGGAAGCACCCACCACCCCAGCTGTCTCCCAGGATCCCCACGACCAACACATGGTATTTCAACGCTGTGTGTTGGAGGGCCAGAAGGAGATGGCTGAGCAGGTGCGGGTGGGGTTCGACCTCATGGCAGCCAAACTAGATGCCATCCATGGGTGTCTACGTCCCATCAGGGACCACTTACAGTCCCTAACGGACACCCACAGTCCGCTCCATGGTCTCCAACAAGCCATGGTTGACATCGCTGGAGTCATGACTCGGAGACAAGAACACCTGTCTAGTCAGAGTGGCTCCAGCGATCTCAGCCGGGAGTTGGGACACATGCGGAGGCTCATGGAGGACATGGTGCGGATGGATGCGGAAAGGATGGCTGCCACGGCTGCACATCAGCAACATGTAGCTGGGATCTTCCATGCCTTGCAGATCCTCATCATGGCATTGCTGCCACAAGGCCTGGCGCAGATGAATGCTGCTGCTCCTACACCATCCACATCTCCGCCCCCTGATGTGTCAGTGCCCCACAGTGCGGCAGACATTCCACCTCCGGCACCTGATGTGTCACTGCCACACAGTGCGGCCGACAATCCACCTCCGGCCCCTGATGTGTCAGTGCCACACAGTGCTGCAGCCGAAACACCACCACCCACAGGTGAGGCACATCACACATCAGAGGACGATGATGTGGATGAGACTGCCGTTGTGGTAATGAGGAAGCGGTAGCATTCATCTCCGCCATATGGCCTGTTTCAGCTTGGTTCGGCCCTTTGCATCATCACCTTCCACTGTCCCCCAATACACTCTGCGGCACTCACCTTGGACCTCGACATGGACTGCCATATTCTGTTTGGTTACCAATGACACAGCAATCAGACTGTGGACTGAACTCTTCCTCTTCCGATGAATTTGTCCTTCCCTAATGGACTCTGGCTGGCCCTCCACTGGGCAACAATGTAAAGTGGGGTGTGCATGGCCCTGTACTGCTCCAGCTGCAACACTCCACTGAATGTGAATAAAACATTCAAATTCACACAGATGTGTCATGTCTATGATCCTTCAAGTATGACAGTATGGATGAATGTAGGGTCACTGATTCCCCCTCACGTCCAATTAGCACATGTTGTGGGGCTTGGGTCACAGGGTGCAACATTGCCAATTGCGGTCCGGGTGGTGCAGACACTACAACGGAGACACACGCATTGGTTAATTCCTTGTCCAGGCCAGAACTGAACCACGCCCAGAGCCCCGGGCTCATTGTTCACACCCCTACGCTGGACTGGCATATGCCAGCCCAGCCCACTCCGCTTATGCTCACAGGGGGTGACGACACAGCTACATGTCCCAGGTCTACCCTGTAGTGATCTGCTGGTCACTGGTCTAGTCGTCAGCATGCCACAGCCACTCCCTGAGGGCTGGTTTACACCCACACCACACCCATCCAGCACAGGCATCACGGGACATGTGACCCTGCCAATAAAAGGGGCTCACCACAGCACATCCCCCACTGCCGGAGGTGACATGATGGCGTCCGCATCCACGGAACACATTCATAAAGGGTCCGTGACTTGCATTGCCCTGAGTTGGTGGCACCCGATGGCCTGGGTCTGGCACGGGCCTACCGCCACGTGGCGATGACTTGCGTTGCACTGAGTTGGTGGCACCCGATGGCCTGGGTCCGGCACGGGCCTACCGCCATGTGGCGATGACTTGCGTTGCACTGAGTTGGTGGCACCTGATGGCCTGGGTCCGACACGGGCCTACCGCCACATGGCGATGAACTGCGTTGCACTGAGTTAGGCCCACCTGAAGAGCTGAGCGGGTGTGCAGCCTGTGATGATGCATTGGCCTCGATACGGCATGCAGCATATCAGGACTCGATTTGATTTGTGAGCCCTGCTGGACCGCAGTGTATGCGCAGGCAGCAGTCAGCACACACATGACTCCACGGTGCGGTGCCGCAGGGTGCGCTGGGGGCCTGTGGCGCGGAATCCAGCCATCGGCTGAGGAGGTTGCACCGGCACGTGGAGGGCCCTCTTGGAGACACGCCGGTGGCGGCAGGTGAGCATTGAGGCCTGGGTGCGCAGGGGCGGGCAGACATCGCTGGGTGGAGGACCGGTCTGGGGACCAGGGCTGGGGTGCAGCAGGTGCACAGGATCGCGCAGGCACCACCGGTCACGGCGTCGGCCTCATGGCTGGGGGGGTGCCGCCCTGGCAGACACGACCCTGCATGCGCTGATGAGATGTGCGTGGGTTGGCTTGGGACTTAGTCACCTCGTCTCCTGTGTGAATACGGCCGTTAAATGTGGTCGGGCACGTGTGTGTAGGCCTATGGTCACGATATGGTGGACACAGAGACACACGCAGTAGTTACTGTGGTGGCCATCCCGGAACTGGACCACGCCCAGGGCCCCGGGCTATTCATTTGCGACATACGCCGGCCAAGGCCGCTCCGCTCAGGCTTACAGGGGGGGACCACATGGCTACATGTCCAAGGTCTTCCACACTGCCTGGGGCAACCTGTTTGCGTCCACTGTCCACTACACTGCAAACACCAGCAGTAGATGTCCACATGGACATGTCTGTGCTCTGCATACTGCAGTCTGTCCAGCACATCTCTGCCACACTTGGCATTGTGTCCTTTCTTGTTGCTGGGTCACTTGCCTCCTTCGCACATTCTTGGTTCCCACCTCTCCCCACATTCTGCAATTGTGTGGCAGAGGGGCCCTGCCTTTGTGGATGGTTTGTCTACATGTCTGGCCCCTGTTACCACGGTTACTTGTGTTGTCGTGTCCGGTAGTTGGGCATGTTGGTTGGCATGTTGTATGCGATTATGTTACGTGTGCTCTCCCACAGTTGTGTGTTGTGTGATTGTGGAGTTGAGGTGTGTGGTGTGTTCAGTTAGTACTTACCAATGAGCAGTGCATTGCCATAGGTGCCATCCTGGAAGCGCTGGTTGATGATGGACTGTCAGAAGATGTATGTATCATGCACGCTGCCTGTGAAGTTGGCGACGACATTGGTGGACTGTCCCGGGTGGTCCACTATTGCCTGCACATTGATGGAATGTGTGTGCTTTCTGTAGCGGTAATTGTGTGCAGTGTCGGCAGGGGGCACAAGTGGTAAATGTGTACAGTCAATTGCCCCCGACACAAGCGGTAAGGCAGCTATGGCGTAATTCCCTTGCATGGTCTCCAGCTGTTCATGCACAGCATGGGGGAAGTGAAGGTGCAGGGGTATCAGGATGATACAAACTGTGATGTTTACAGGTATGATGAATCCTGCATAATAAGACCGTAACAGATGTTTGTGTGGTCGTAACCTTTCTTTTCTTTCCTGCGGAGGTTACGGGCACACGGACTGCTGTTACAGTATATTTGGACTGGATTCATCATACCTGTATGCATTCCGGTTTGTCCAAGTGCAATACACTGTATCAGATTACGTTTGTGACTATGAGGACGCTTGACCATTGTCACCATTTCTCCAACAGGTTTCTGACTACTGATTTCGGGATATGAAATGGTATTGGGGATTTCCCGCAGCATTTGCAGTTTATTGGATCCACACGTTGCCCTGGTGAAGTTCCCCGTTGGGAATGGAACGCGTTGGCTGAGCTTTTTGTCTTGTTGTTTATGTATTTGTAATAAAGTTCTGTTTTTCCACTACCGTTGACTACTGGACTTCATGACCTGGGGGGGAGGGTCCGGGGGGTGGTTGCGGTGGGTGTTGTGGCCCTCTTGGGTCTTCAGGCTGCATGATCGTTGTCTCCATGGCATCTGTTGGTCTTCAGATGTGGCTCTAGGCTGGGCTCCCTTTCATACTGCAGGTTGTCGTCCTGCTTAACACCAGTAAAAGGCAGGTGTTGAATCCCTGCTGCTAACGCGCCTTATCGCCTGTTTTCGGATTGCATCGCAGATCTGGCTGGTCGTTGAGAATATCGCGGAGTGGTGTTTTCGTGTGTTTTTGCACGGGAACGCCTACTCTGCATATCATTAGTGTTAGTTGTCGCTCTCATCCGTGGCGATGCTATCGCTGGAAAACTGGCGATATCGGCAGTTTGCACCAGCTTGAGAATAGGGCGATAAATCTATCGCCACTTTTGCGGCGCTAAAGTGCCGATAAATCGGCGATAAGTCCTTGAGAATATGCCCCTGGGTGTATTAATTTTTCCATGCAAGAATTCTGATTTATTGCCATGTCTTCATAAAAGTTTGCGTTAAGAAAAGAAAAACAAAACGATTCGGAATGTTAACCAAACAATTCTTTAAAATGAAAATTGATCCTTGAAAATTCGAAAGGATTCCTAATTTGTTACATTACCCAGATTTTGCTTTACCCATTGATCGCTGATTCCTTAGCCTTCTGTCTCTGTTAGTACTCTGAGTGTCTATGTCTGAACCATGTCTATTTCTGTATTGTGTTTTTAATATAGTGCTAATGGCCCTTATGTATCTAACCTACAGATCGCATCACAAATGGCTTATGGTTCTGCATGGATTTTTAAAATATATATATATATTTTTTAAACTGTTGCTGTTTACTGCCCTTCAGTCAATAGCACCAAGGGATGTTTCCATGAAAAATGTGTTAAAGTATGCTTTTATTTTGAAACTTTTCCTGATATCTCTTCTGACTTTACTTTACACGAGAAACATATTGTGTAAAAAAAGAATTCGCATGATACCCCTTCCTGCACAAAAACAATCCTGCATGAAACACAGGCACCCTTGTACCATGGTGCAAGGGTGCCTGCGTTGGCGCTAGGTAGCCAAAATAGCACTAGCACAGAGACAAAGACAGGAATGTGCCATATTCTTTTAAATACAGCACATTCCTGCCCTTTCCCTGTCACGCAGCGCAGCAAGTCAAGCAGCAAGGTGACTTGCTGCGCTGAGTTACTTTTTTATAAATATGCCTCTATATGCCATTATCCATCCGTTTTAGAAACATAATGTAGCATTATTAACTGCAGATCCACTAAAAGAACTGGCACTGATCTGAATTATGGGCTCGAGCCTAAGACAAAAGCATGTAAAGTAAGCAAATTAAAACAACAGTCTTTACATATTGCTTTAAAGTGATCATCATTCTAGCACATAAATGCGCCTTCCCTTTCACTCCATCCCTCTCACATGTCTCTCTAAAAAGTGACAAACATGTTGTGAAAAAACTTCAGCAGAAGGTAACTTCTGGAAGTAATGACTCTATTCTAATTAGCGTGATTAGTTGGCCCTTTGTCATCATCCCGATCAATATGCCAGTAGGTTTCTTAGCTTAATTGATTCTCAAACAGTGGACATGCTCCATCGTTCTGGACCGGAGAACCATTCAATAACCTCCTCCAGCACGTCCTCTTTGCCCTTTTGCACAACACCTGGGGCACAAGGGAGTGCATGTTCCCAACTTTATTATAGCCTTATAGCCCGCCGTAGCGGGCTATACCGGCAATTAAAGGCCCACTCCAGCGTTAAAGGCCCGAGCCGAAGGCGAGGGCTTTTAACAAGGGAGCGGGACTTTAATAGCCGGTATAGCCCAGCTACGAAGGGCTATAAGGCTATTAGAACATTCTGTCACTAGAGGGCAGAATGTTCTAACCAATAAAACAAAGGCCTCTTGGAGTTCGAGGGGGAGTTTAAATCCCCTCTGGCTCCGAGAGGCCTTTGTGAAAACAACATTGGAATGTTGCTTTGTGGGCCTTTACCGGCCCGTAGAAGCACGGAGCACTCCATTGTCTTCAATGGAGTGCTCCACATTCCAATGTTCTAATACTTAATAAAGTTGGGAACTTGCACTCCCTTATTAGAACATTGGAATGTTCAGCACTCTATTGAAGGCAATGGAGTGCTACGGGCTTCTACTGGCTGATAGAAGCCGGAGAGAAACATTCCAATGTTTTTTTCATTTCACAGCTGTTGCTGTGAACAAAGGCCTCTCGAAGGCCGAGGGGATTTGAACCCCCTCTGGCTCCAGAGAGGCCTTTGTTTTTACTAATTAGAACATTCTGCCCTCTTGGGTGGAATGTTCTAATAGCCTTACAGCCCTCTGTAGCGGGCTCTATCGGCCATTAAAGGCCCACTCCGTTGTGAAAGGCCCTCGCCTTCGCTTGTTCCTTTAACGCTGGAGTGGGCCTTTAATGGCTGGTAGAGCCCGCTTCGGCAGGCTCTAAGGCTATAATAGATTAAGGAATTCTGTACTGGTGCACATTCTCACCTCGGTTCTGACACTGTGTTCAACTTCTTTCTTAAATTGCTGCTAAAGTGATAAATAATCTAATTATGGCTTTACCAGCTTTATAGTAGTGTTTCTCAAAGTATACAGACAACATGTACTTTTAATGTTTTATATTGACAATCCTGGACTGATGTGCAACTTCTCCAGCAACACCTCAGCAACTGCCCACAAGCCTCATCTCAGGATGTGGAATTAAAATACAGAATCTAAGATACAAAGAACAGTAGTTTATCCCAGGAATGCAATACCCAAAAAATATTACTAGGCATAACCTCAACATTACACCATGCCCTCCCAAAGATAAAAAAAGAATAACTAATATGCAGTAGAAACAATAACGCTAAATAATGTAATAACCTACAGTATAATATACAGCAAATGAATTAAAGTATAACAATAAATGTTATCCATGACCAGGAAAAATTCCCTTACAGACATAACTGTAGTTTTATTTCTTGGGGGTCCATTACGATAACCGGCGGAAAAAATCCGCCATCCACCATAGCCTGAAAAAACCGCCCGCCTGCACCATGGGAATAGCGACCGAGCAATCATGATGCCGCGAAGCAATCTACGCCCACGGCGGAAAAAACACACAAAATTCCGCCCGTCCAATCCAGAGTGGAAGATCATCTGTCCGCCACGGACACAATCCCGCACGATACCCAAATCCGCCCGCCCCGCCGAGCGAGACAACGACCGTGAAATCATGATCTCCCAGACATGAGCGCGGTAAATCCACAGATTCCCCGCCCGCCACCGTGAACAACAGTGATGAATAAATGACACGGCGGAAGGCCTGGCGCCCACGTCCGTGCACGGAAATCATTGGCGGAACAAAGAAACACACATGACATGGCCAACAAGTCCACACAGCAAACTACGCCAAAATACCCAAACACAGAACACATCTCAAAAATACCACCCCCCCTGGCAAAAACAAATAAACTACAAATCCCAGGACACCAGACACAACACACCTGAAAACGACAGCCCATTATGACACACCCACATAGGTAAGTACAAAAGCAGACCCTTCACAGACCACAATCCCTTACACCACTACAAAGCGAAGACGCCATCAGAGAACCCAGACAGCCCCAAAGGAAAGCAGCACACCACACGTCCCATGCCATATGCACCCATCACACTATTCCATTGCCTCGATCATGCACACACATTGCAGAGCCATACACACGCATCTGGGAAATCAGTGCACAACTGTGCACAAACTGTGAATGTCAGACATCTAACACAAACCTTGCAAGGTGCAATACAATAACCTTTCGTCTCCGCCCCACATGTGACGAACAGCATGATGCTGTAGAGGGAGACAGCAGCCATCACAGCCAGTCCACAAGCCCTCCACACGGACTCACGGATGTGGAAGACCTGGACACCTCTTCGGGCGAGGACACCCGACCAGGCACATCTGGTGTGACAGGGCGCAACCACTCCCCAGGACCCCTCCTACCCACCAACCCATCTCCCAGGGCTGGTGACCAGTCCCAGGCCCCTGCTGCCACGGTAATTGCGGCCACCACCACTGCCGCAACCACCACCACCACCACCAGGGCCTCCCTGACCACTAACCCTGCGCAAGGTGTTGTACGCACATCGACATCGACCCTGGGAGCGACAACGAGTCCCCGGGTGACCACTGTGGTGAGTGGGCAGGTCGGTGGCAGCAGTACAGGTGGGAGGAGCAGGGTCAGGCCAACGCCATCCGAGCCTGGGAGCCAAGCCCTGCCGCAAATCGCCAGAGTCCTTGGGGCCTATGAAGAGGCCCAGGGACAATGGGCCCGCTCATCTGCCGATACGCGGGAAGTCCTTGGGGTGTTGAGGTCCATGGACGCCCATATGGGCCAATTCGTGACCCATATGGGCCAACTAGTCGACCTCATGGGCCAGCTAGTGGTGGCGGTGAGGGCCCAATCAAGGCCAACCACACCACCTCCGCCACCACCTGCTGGGGTGCAGGGTCGTGCAACATCCAGTTCCCCTGCGTCCACAGCGAGTGGGCAATCCTCAGCCACCACCAGCAGCCCACAACAACACCCCCCCTCCCAAACGTGGAAGGGGTCGTCCGAAGAGGAAACATGTGTCCAGAGAAGACTTTGCACGCTCCAAACGGCAGTGAGTCAGCCAGCCACGGTAGCCATCTACTGCATTCACTTGGACTACTATCCTACCCCACACTGCCATGTGAATGGCATGTGTCTGTCGGACTGTGGACCCAGAACAATATGGGTACACCTTGACCATCACGCGGACATGTCCGTCAACTCATTGTTTCAGCATGCACCACTTGTGTGATCACCTTGCCCACAATCACATGTCACTGCTTTAAATAAATACACCTGGATCACATTCTGTCTTATCTGCTCTGTGTTTAATCAAAGATGTGCAACCGTCCCCATGATCAGAAATGCATCTGTAGTGTGGTATGTCGATAGGCCAGGAGAGGCTGTAGGGACCTAGGGGGAAAAACAGAACAAGAGTCCATTGAATGTGTGTGTCACACACTCATCACACAGTACTTGTCATCAAGTGCAAGCAATGTACACACATCTCACAGAGCAACAGGGCACAATGCTACAGCCACTGTCAGTGGCATACTACCCTGGACAGGGACCATTGCCACACAGCACTCAGTGAACAATAGGCCGCAGTGACAATGCACACATACACCTACACAACTACAGCAACATCAGCCGTCGTACATGGTCACTCACCATCAAGTGAAGTAGCGGGCGATGAGCTGCTGACGCTCATTCACTGCTTCCTCCTCTCCACTGTCCTCGTCACTGGACACAGCTTGGTCTGCAGGCGGGGGCCCTGACTGATCACCGTCATCCACTATCATGGGGATCTGCCTGCGAATCGCGAGATTGTGCAGCATGCAGCATGCCACAACTATCTGGCACACCTTCTGTGGGGAGTATGCCAGTGCACCCCCGGTGCGCTCCAGGCATCTGAATCTGGACTTCAGGAGTCCAAATGTCCGCTCTACCACACGTCTGGTCCTCCCATGTGCCTCATTGTATCTGACATCAGCTGGTGTCCTAGGATTACGGAGTGGGCTCAGCAGCCAAGGCCCGTTAGGATATGCAGAGTCACCTGGGTGTGAGAAACACAGAGAATCGTTGCAATTCCAACAGGATACAAGACAGCATGTCACACCCAGCACGCTACACGAGTATGCATACCCACCAACAATCCATGCACGGTCCGGTTGAAGATTGGCCATCATTTGTGGGAGGATGCTGTGGCGCATGATGTGCGAGTCATGGACGGATCCGGGAAACTTCGCACACACGTGTGTGATTATCATGTCCGCCAGGCACATCACTTGCACATTCAGGGAGTGGAAATGTTTCCGATTCCTATAGATGTGCTCCATGGCCTGTGGTGCTACAAGGACAACATGGGTGCAATCAATAGCACCAACAACGTGGGGGATGCGTCCAAGGGTATAGAAAGCACCCTTCACTGCTGCCAAATCACGAGCCCTGGGGAATCGGATGTACCCGTTCCTGTACAGCATCATAGCTGACAGGACATCCCGTAGCACCATGCTGAACATGGGCTGGGACATCCCACCTCCACTGCCCACCGTGTGTTGGAAAGATCCGGTGGCGAAAAATGCAGTGCAGCCATCACCTTAGCCGTGGGGGTGAATGCTGTCGGATACACCCTGCGAGGACGAAGGTGGGGTTCCAACATTGCACATAGGTGATGCAGGGTGGGTCGGTCCAGACGGAATTTCCTGATAACCTCCACATCCTCCATGTCTGCCAGCAATTGGTAGGGGCGATGTATGTTTGGTCTCCTCCTAGGACAGATGGAAGTGGACACATGTCAATGCGACACACCACATGGCATTTCCACATACACAAAACTAAAATTACTGACAAAACTATGGAATCACAGTACAGCTGACAAGTAGGGACAGCACAGCTACAATACTCTTACACAGGTCCCCTTACCAATGGCAATGACCACTGACACCAACCATTGCTATGAGCATGCACATGGGGATTTAGGCCACAATAGCTTGAAAGGCATGATGATCAATCCAGACTGCATATGTGTGAAGCGGCAACACCACGGCAATATACCTAGCTGCTGTGCCTGACACAGCTTCCGAGGCTGGGTGAGTATGGCACACACCAACAACACAATGTACACAGGCTGAGCGGCCAGAAACAAGTGGGTCCTGTTGCACAACGGGATATGAGACAGTCAATGATGTCCCTAGTTCACCCAATGTACAGCACTGTACGCATCACACCTCCAACACACATTGACAGGTGTACACATTGACAACTCCATGACAACACAGCTGTGTGAATGCAAACACACATCACAAGTGACACGTAATGTTGCACGTGCCAAGTGGGAGATGTACATTGAGAAATATGGCATGTGTGTGCACATGCACATACCATGCTACCATGCTAATGTGTACATGATGATGTGCCAACAGACATGTGGAGGCTGAGTACTGTCCGTCAATGCCAATGCACACAGCATGAAGTGGCCCTGTCTAGTGTGGACATGCTCCCACACACAAATCATGGCCAGACCTGCAAATGCATGGCGCACATTAAACTGTGGATTCCACATGGCACCAGCGGACTGTACCCGCAATGGACCATGCCCTTGAGGCCTACTCTAATATCCCTTGCGGTTACATCCTGCCTGTTTGACTATAGAGGTAAGCGTACCGGGACAGCTCGGAGCAGGCCATTGTGTGCAATTGAAGTAGGCAGACATGGTACACCAATCGCAGCAGCTTGGACCCACTGAGACAGCCCCAGGGGGCTACATGAGTGTGGGAGGGAGACCGGCATTACCACAGCTCGCAGGGACTGCTGCCTGGCATCCCTCAACAACACCTGCTGCTGCTGCCACCTGTCCACCTTCATGTCGACGACTCTGAAGATATGTCCAGCTCCACTCAACAGCGAGGAGCTGGAGATCCTGGATTCCGAGCTCCACGCACACTGCCCAAGGCTATGTCTTGCAGAAGTTGTGTGTGTAAGGCAACTACAGTGTGTGTGGGAGTGCATGTGGGGGACACACATGTCGCTGATCCGCAGCACTATGAGTCAGAGCCTGTGGGGTTCCAAAATGCA
The DNA here is from genome assembly GCA_963921515.1 of Calotriton arnoldi. Classification (NCBI taxonomy): domain Eukaryota; kingdom Metazoa; phylum Chordata; class Amphibia; order Caudata; family Salamandridae; genus Calotriton; species Calotriton arnoldi. Next base: position 1,261,235 of record CAWUFW010002935.1, on the reverse strand, counting down.
CTGCTTACCATGCTTGCTACAGGTGGAAGGGGTATGTAGGCTCTCTGGCGCTTTCCCATGCATGTCCCTCCCGAGTGGTGGTACATGGCATTTACATGTCAGACATCCAGTGACGCAGCCACTTGGCAATGCAGGACTCAGGGCAGTTATTGCTTGTGTGAATGGCTGGCTGGGGCCCTGCTGGCCTTCTCAGTCTCAGCAGACCTGGGCTGCACATTGACCGCCCAATACTAGAAGGAAACAACACTGACTGTACAGTGGGTTACATGTGTCTTCAGTTCACAACCCTCCGGAAATGCGCATACTCAGCCCTGTCGATTGTACACTCCAGGCCTTGTGATAGGGATGTGTGTGAGAGACAGTGGCACTGAATGTGACCTCCATTGCGGGGTGAGCCATTCACAGGGCGAGTACGTTGAGGGCTGCGCAGTGTTGGACACAGTGAGTCCACCCACAAAGATGTGTTGCCTTGTGATCTATGTGTTGGTTTACCTGACAATGGACAGTAGATGTGGGCAGACTACACATTGCTCGATGTGCTGGCATCCTGCATGTGAATGGGATGGACAGGTACTGTGTACACACTCCCACCAGCATGCATTAACGTGTGGTGTACACATGCTGTAATAACATGTCCGAGTACTTCTTGGCGCTGTCACACATCTCTGAGTATATTGGAATGGGTTAGCATCATGCCACTGTGATTGCTGGATGTGGGTGATGATGAGAAGTGTATGAGTGATATTCCAACCCTCTTGTGTACCATCCCTGCAGTTGGAAGTCCTCCAGCCCAAGGCCTTGTGATGAGCCATTGCATCCAAGTTGATGCCACTGTGTATGTGTAACCGACAGTGCAGCCAATTCCACAAAGGGTGTGACGTCTTCTGCCGGATGAGCGACTACGTGGCATAGACGAATCGGGGGATGCCCCGTCGTATTGTCAGGTTAGCACGGCGCTGCATTTCACCACTAATGGTCTGCATCTTGACAGTCACACAGCCTGTGCCGGATGCACGTGTGTAGGGGCATCAGCAGCAAGCAAGTGTACAGTATAGTGGGATGGTGTCTTTTGGTGTGAGAGGCAGCATGTGTCCACAGCCTACCCATAATCTGGGTAATGTGATGTTTGCTGTGTGATGCAGTGGGTTGTAAGTGTACTCTGTGCTGGGTGCATCTGACATGCATATGCGATTCCTGAGGTCCAAGATGTAATTAGAGCTCTCTGCAATGTCAATGCATTCAGAGTCGTAGCCCTCAGCAACAACCTGTAGTAGGCTGGAGTGGCAATTCACATGTATGTTTGAGGCACTGTGCCTACTCTGATTTCGTTCGGACATATGTGTGCGATGCCTCAGCTCATATTCCTGGTACTTACACATCCGGAACACTGTGCAACAGTAGTTGTGCTCGTGCGAACGACAGGTGGAAGGCATGGGCCCATGACCATTGTGGACTGTCATGTAGCAGTCTGTGTGAGTGGTGTCCCATTCTGCTCCATGCAGGTATGTCCTTGGCCTAATTACGTAGTGGTCATCCTTGCCACCATCAGGACAGTCGGTGTGCACACAGCGATTTGTGGCGATGGTGGCAGGGTGACACAGGCCGGGTGTTGTGCTATGTGCACAACACATGTGCCACTTATTAGCGGCTTCATTTTCTGTCCGCCAGCCATTACGTGTTGATTGTGGTGGCTGTATAATATTGCACAGGTATCGTGCAACATGTGGGTTTGGGAATGTTCTGTGCTGCTTCCCTTGCACATGTCTGTTTAATTGATGCCAAATGAGTGAGGCCACCTCACTCTCTCACATGTGGCATCTCCCGTGGGTGCTGAGGGACAGGGGACGGTCAACAGTGGTGAGGCATGGGATGAAGCAGCTGCACAGGAGCTGAGTGAGACAGATGTGACCAGCGCCTCGGAGGGGCCAGACGTGTGCTGGATGAATCACAGACCGAGACGGCAATTTCTGCGTCATCTGGGGACAGAGGTGATGCATCCATGTTTGCTAGCACAGGGGACGTGGACTCTGGCTCCTCTTCAGCCACGCGGAGGCCAATGCCCGCACTCCCATCTACTTCCACAGGTGCAACACGTGTCGGCACAAGGATGAAGGATAGAGTGTCCTTCACACCAGGCACAGCTGCCCCTGCACATGTGACCCCTGCTGCCCTCAGTGCTGGGTCTGTTGTGCTTGTGCGGCATCTCTGCGTGGGGCAGATGGCTGTCCTCAATTACTTCATTGCCCATGACATCACCTTGCCGCAGGTGACATAGTTCATGGAGGGCCTACATGTACGCGTGGGTGGGCTACACCAGACTGTCCAATGGTTGTCCTCCCCAGTCAAGGTGGTCCTTCAACTGGCCCAATATCAGGCTGACATTCCTGACCCTTTCTCAACCCCCTGGAAAGTGGCACATCTGACAACAGCAGGGCAAGAGTCCTAAAAAAGAAGTGGGGGACGCTGATGTCACGACAGGAAGTGACATCACGAAAGGTGGCTTGCACCGTCAGACTCATTGCCTCCCCTCGCTCAGCCATTATATGCTATTGCATCAGAGAAGCCAGCGCGTGCACCAGCAGCTCCGATCTCGCCCCAGAGAGGCCAAAGAGTGGATGTGTGGCTCGATTTTCTCCAGTTATCGTGCTCGCGGTAGAATGAGTGGTGGGACGCCGTCCACCCGCGTGGTACCCCAACTCTGGCCCTGGACAACAGTGACAATGCATGACAGTCTCCGGAGTCCGGCTACACCACATGCAACACACAGAAGCCGTAGCGGCCCTAGCGGGACAGGCCGCAAACACCATCCCAGACGAAAGGTAGACCCACCCCGGCGCGCATAGTCATTACATCCGCTGCCATTGACTGGGGACCCATAGAGTGAGATATGGGCATCAGGGTGACGGGCCTCCGAGCCCTCCCCCGCCAACGAGTGTCATGCAACTCACACATATCGCAAGTCCAATAGGACACTTTGCCTGCACAGTCCAGGGCTCGAGTCGGGCTACCACGCGGGTGGACGGCGTCCCCACACTTGTTTTACCGTGAGCTCGATGACTGGAGCAAGTGGAGCCACACATTCACTCTTTGGACTCTCTGGGGCGAGTTTGGAGCTGCTGCTCACGCGCTGGCGTCTCTGAAGCAATCGCATCTAAGGGGTGAGTGAGGGGCGGCAATGAGTCTGATGGCGCAAGCCACATTTCGTGACATCACTTCCTGTCGTGACATCAGCGTCCCCCCACTTCTCATTTCGGACTTGTGCCCTGCTGCACACTGAGAATGTGTTGCCTGCGAGATGTGACCAGGAGAAGGGCGCCCTGACCTCCCACCCACCAAGCTCCACTGCCCTCCCGTGCCCTGGGTAGCCTGTGCATGTGGACAATGTGGGGGATACACCTGGAGGACAGGGGATGTAAGGGCCTTGGCAAGGGCCGGGCAGACGCACAGCAGTATCCAGCATGTCCCCAGAGGGAGGGCTAACGCCTACACCTGTTGCAGCATTGATCGTCTGCCTGCCCGTTGTGCCCACACGAGTTCACATTCATCCCCAGACAGGTAGGCTTTCCTAATTCCCAACACAGTGGAATTGTACCCCTCCGGGATCCTCCCCACACAGTCTGTTTCAACACTGCATGAGTGCACCTACCCGTGCCACCCACCCACCTGGGCCAAGCAGCCCTCCCGCTTCACATGCCACATGTGTGTCTTCCACAGTTGTGCTCCTCTCTCAGGGGCGGACCTCAAACTGTCCCGTAGCACACAGGCAGCACCGAGTCGGACTGGCATCCTGTTTGAATGGTAGGCACCCTCACACAACTACCTGTGACACAGTCGTAGCTGTAATGGATATTGTGACTGCCATGGCAGTGTTGCTGGCCATGGCAGGGTACACTCACACACAATTCATGCGCAGCTTTTCGTATCACTACTCTGCACATCGGACTGGCCACTGACCCTGGTGTTGAACAATATTGCCGCCTGTCTATGTAATCTGTGACTGGATGCTGTTGTTCCTGTAGTCGGTTGTGTCTGTGTAGTTGCTGATTGCAGTTGTTACTGTGTGTGCATAGTTAAGTGAGGCACATGCCTTGTATGGTACCTCAACAATTGCAATGTCTGGTCTCACATTCCAATGTGTTTTACACGTGGCTGGGACTTCACTTCTTTCAGACTTTGCTACTTGTGTGTGTGATGAAGAAGAACTTTAGTGACACGGATTGTCTGCATGTATTTGCTGGTATTTCATGGGAAATGTATACGTGTCATGTTTGCGTGCAAGCAGAGCACGGGGTGTGAGTCTGGCCACAGGATGACAGGTAGCATGTGCATAGTGTGCGGGTATGTGTGAGCTTACTTTCTGGGTGGCCAGCAGTGTAGGTGTATGTTAATCTTGTGATGAACATTGAGCCTGGGCACATGGCTTACTTTCAAAGTGTGCATTTGGGAGGTGTAGGTGTGTGTGGTGTGATGTGATGTGTGTGACTTTGGGGTAGTGTTGGTGTGTGTGTGTGCACTCTGGCAATGTCGATTGCACACATGTGTTACCCAGGGGCATGGTGGGTGATTGTATCCGTGTTCAGGTCTGTGAATGTGAGCGCATGTGTGTATTGTATGTTGCACAGTGTGCAGTGTGTGGGTGTGTCCTTGCAGTTCAGGATGGCTCCTACTTAATATGTTTTGGCCATTGTGCGTCTGCAGGGTGTGTGACTGTCGGGATTGTGCATGGTTTAATTAAGCATGTATGTGAGTTTCAGCAGTTCGTACTCACTGTGCGGACCTGCCCACCCACACTGATATCCTGTGTGTGTTTTGTCATGCATTGCTGGAGCATGCTTCTTGCGTGGGTCCTACTTTTGCTTGATGAGTGTGATGTCCGACTGTGAAGGTAATTATACACATATGTAGGACTGTGCTTTGGAGTGACCAGCCCGTCAGTGTTACTGTGATGATCTGTTGGGCCACGTCAGAGTCTGACAATAAAAGGCCCACGACCTGTAGTATTTCACTAGGGCCACTGTGGCGGCAAATCATATGCATTGACATCCAATGTCACTGGACTACATGGTCATCTCACGACTCTTGTGTACTTCACACACTCTCATCCTCTCTCATTCGTACTTGTCTTCTGAAAATAATTCTACAGAGTCACATATTTGCTTCGAGGCATGTATTTGGATTTACTTCCTCTGTGATGCAGTATAGTGGACACTACTGGCAGCAAAATGCATGTGGAGGATATACTTAGCATGATTACACATACGAAAGGGGGTACAGGTAGATGTAATTAGTTGTTGACTGTGGAATGGAGGCTTCAGGGTTACAACTGCCTTGCCCTTGCTATGCTAAAGTACATTTGCTAATTACTGATGGTCTCTGGGCTTTGACACAGACAGTATTCATTTAGCCTACCAGACAGCTTGACATCATAGGGACAATTCATCTCAGTTCCATGGTACCGGTTTAGTACAATAGTGACTCCGACACACCTGCGTCAGGGGTGACATCAGGGCATGTGCCTACCTGCATGCAGCAGCGTCTCACCAGTTGTTGCTATGTGGTGGCTACTGAACATGACACTATGACTAGGCCCATGTTGTAGTGGGTTGCATTTGTTGTCCATGCAAAAGTCCTGGCACGGAAGTACACACAAAGGTGAGGTGACAGTTCTCACGTACTGCAGCAGACAGATAAGTGTGCACTGACAGGTGCATGTGTCCAGGTGCGCAGAATTCATATTATGGCATAGTTGTTCGTGCTGTATTGGCCATGTGGTTACTGTACACAAGTCCCATACCTCTGCCTCCCCCTGTTCAAGCAGAGATACGGGATATGGTGAGGAACAGGGTGCATGTCCCGAAAATGTCAGATGTCATGGCAGTGGAGTTGATGGTAAGGTGTTAGTCGCAGATTATATGGTATAGTTCTTGTACAGCTAACTGCCCACTCCGTGCGAATGCCAAACATGGGTACGGTGTTGTACATCAATGTTCAATTGGGGGTATTGAGTCGGGGACCCATGAATTGACAAGTTGACGTGTATGCGATACCTTCCAGCAGGGCATCTATCCCATTGATGGTAAACATGGATGTCATCCAATGAAGCGGATGGTGGGTAGCAACGTGTTCATCGTAGCTTGTCCCTTGTAGAATCCTGATGGGACATGTTGGTTGACATTCGATGAAACTGTGATCCAGAAGACGTTGTGTGGAGGCACACTGGTCCCATTGCAGTGTGTCCCCGATTGCAGCCACAAACGCCATGCCCCCATACACTGAACAGATCCTGTTGTGGTCGTCCAGGGATGCAAACAAGTGTACCAAGTCCGCCTTTGGACATGCCGGGTTGGAGAGACATAAATCCACAGGCCAGTGGAACGGACACCTCCGACAGTAGAAAACGGGGATGACGCAGCTGAAGATTGCAATGAGGTAAGTTACTCGGTAACTTACATTCAGCATTGCCAGATTTGAACAGCCCACTATATGTAGCAAGCTGTCACTGTACAACTTGATCTGTCCGGCGTAGTTGAGGGTCACTGGTGCAACAGCCATATTGCTACAGGGTGATGTGATGGCGTGCTCCGGCTGCCTGAGCAGTCAGCAGAGTGCAGCCTCCGACGATGCTGGGAATTCTGGAATGGATGTATTTCGGCAGGACTTGGGGTATGGCTTGGGCGGAGGACACAGTCCCTCATCCCACATGCTTCTATGAATAGTCAAGGCCAGTGGTGTCTGACTCTTTCCAGATTACTTGCATTTGGTCCACATGGAGGAGTGGTATTATTGTATTTTGTGGTGTTATCTTTCTTTCATGTTGTGTGCTATCTGCCAGTGTACGTTTTACTCTGCATGGCTATGTTTTGCATCTTGTTGGTACAATGGCTCCATTCTCCTGCATGATTTTTTGCAATGTTATTTCGGAGTAGGAATGGAAGGCCATTAAGTGCTATCTGCTCTCCCGTGTGTGGGCGGGACACTCCGTTGCCGCTGTACATTGCGGCTTCTGTGTGGGTGTAGTGATTGGGCACACCTGTTCTCAGGCAGCAGGGTTTTTCTATTTTGCACATTGCATGTGTTGTTGTTGCGAGCAGGATGGTATGGGTATTTCTTGTTGAGACTGGCGTGCCTTTTCCGGACATTGTCGATATTCTGCGCTGTTATGTAGCAGCCGCTGTGTGCTTCTCCATGTTTTACACACAAGGGTGTGTCCTATTTTGCCATCACATTACTCCCCTGTTCGGGACACTTGTGTGACGTCAAGTTGACAACTGTGAGTTGTCGGTTGGGGACATGAGTGATGCAGGAAGGCCACGTGACATGTGCCTTCAGGGTGGTGCTGGTGTGTGGGGTGTGTAGTTGTGTCCCTGTGGTGTTTGTGTGCAGCCCATTCATGGCGCTGTCGTTGGCCCCTGTGTTGTGCGCATGTGTACCTGCGTCATCGCCGCTACTCTGCGGTGCCGTGACGGGGACGTCACTTCCTGAGCCCGGGTAGTGGGTGCCCAGGATGTTGCGAGTTGTGTTATTTTGACAGGTGGGACATGTGTGGATACAGTGGTGGATGTGTCCTGTCCACACAGGGGTGCCTGGGGGGCCATGTACAGTTTTTCCGCCCTTGCATTGTGTGCAGTGTTTGCGTGCCCTTGTTGTGTGTCTGCCTACCTGCGTCGTGCGTGGCGCATTCACTCCTAGGTGGTGCATCAGGTAGAGCATGGGGATGGCCTGGAGTGCAGGGTTCATATCTGGGTGGGCCGCCTTTTCGGTCTCTGTACTGAACAGTCGGTTTTCCGCCTTGGTATCTCGTGCGGTGTCTCTTTGCCGGTGAGGCTGTTTGGTTATGGCATCGTAATTTTTACGCCGGGCGGTACGTCATTTCGTCGGACGGTGTGTCTCCATTGGCTTGCGCCGCTACGTAGACGGGCGCACTTTGATGGCGGGCGGCGTCGCGGGCTTACGGGCGGTGTTTGCCTGAGTTTTCACTTCCTAATTTGGCGGGCGTGTGGGCCGTTGCTGGCGGACGGTAACTAGCGGTTTTTGCATCCGCCAGCACGGCGGTGCTGCTTACGCCCGACATCGTAATGGGCCCCTTGGTTTGGCAATTTTCCTTCCCCTTACCCTTGCTTCATCTGCAGAACCTCATCATCTTTATCCATCTTCTTCTTTCAGTTCTCCAGCATCATCACAACTCTGAGATTCCTGAAAAATGCTAATCTGCTCATATGCCAGATCTTCCCATCATTTATTAGACTAGAATTTCAAAGTTCTTTCTGAGCTCAAAATGTACCTGGAATATACTTTCTCCTTTTTCCACCTTGCCATCCATCTTCACTCTAACCCGGAAGGAAATTGGGTTACTAGTTGAGGGAAGTGAAGCCCTACTCAAGCAGCAACCACAATTCCTGTCAGGGTGAAGTCCAAAGCAAACCCCAAATTAACCTGTGCTTAACCCTCTGGCAGCATGGCACAAAGAAGACGGGCTTAACTTAGATGCAGTGTGTAATCAATTTAGAGAAATAGAGTCAAACTTAATAAATTATTTGAGGCCAAAATGATAAAAATCCAATCAGTAGGGCCAGAGATGTGCAATTTCAAAGATTTAAGTAGAAATAGTGCTTAGAATCACAAAGCACCATCTTTGCGTTTCTGGTCACGCCGGACCAGGACAAAGTCACAAGGTCAGGTTGACTGCATTAGAACGTGGGCCGGATACAAGGACCAAGGGGGTCATTAGGATGTTGGGCGGTTCGCCCCCGCCGGGCCGGCAGTAGCCACCGCCGGCCCGGCGGTGGCGAACCGGCCGACATCCACACCAGAAAGACCCCCCGCCATATTAGGATGGCTGGGGGGTCCGCGGCGGCGGAAAGGCCGTCCGCCGCATTTCCGCCGGTCGACACGTCGACCGGGCGGAAAACACCTTTAATATGGTGGCGGTGTCTGCAAGACACTGCCATCCATATTAAGATGTATGCGGAGAGCAGCCTTTCCATGGCGGCGTTGCCGCCATGGAAAGGCATACGGTGTTTGCTTTTGGGGGCCCGTTGCGGGCCCCCAGGATGTTTAGGGGGTGGGGAGTGCACATGGGGTGAACCTATGGTACCCCCCTGCATTTGCATGCACAAGGTGGTGCCTGTCACCTTATGCATGAAAATGCACAACATGCATTTCCAGCATTGTGGCGGGCGGTGCTGTGAGCACCGGCCGCCACAATGCTGGGAATGGGGGATGCCACCGCCATGGTGGCGGTGGCATCCAAATTGCAGGTGCGGGACCGCCGCACCCCTGGTGGACGGTCCCGCATTCCGTCACGGTGGCGGGCGGACTTTGTCCGCCCGCCATCGTAATGGACCCCCAAGTTAGGCCTGCTGAAAAAAGTACCTTAAATCCTGGTTCAGTAGCGGCTCGTGGTGGGAGTGCTGTGGGGCAGTGGGGCGGGGTGGGGGAGGAGCAGTGTGGGGGTAGTAAACTACAGCATACAGCCGAACAGAGGTAAGTAAACAAATAAATAAATAAAACGAATTTTGTTGCGCGCGCTGCATCGCATTTGGCAATGCAGCGCGCGCAATGAAATTCGCTTTATTTATTTATTTGTTTACTTACCTCTGTTCGGCCGTTTGCGGTAGTTTACTACCCCCACCCTGCTCCTCCCCCGCCCCGCCCCACTGCCCCGCAGCACTCCCACCACGAGCCGCTACTGTCCTGGTTGCGGAGTGTTGTAAGGTCCCGCTTTGAGGATACATCATGCAGCGGCGGTTCCAAAGAGCTGTGGGGTGCAATGGGAGTCCTTCGGTGAGGATGCATTGCGCAGTGGCGGTTTCAAGGCACTGTGACGTCCTGTATCAGGGATTCATCGAGCAGCGGCGGTTCTGAAGCGAGGCTGCGAGGCAACGTTTCGCTCTATGTCGGTTCTGCTTAAACCCTAGCTGGGCTGGCAGAGCACCTTCAGGCCCCCTTCCAAGGGTGCATGACTGTAGTGGCACTACTTGGGGACAAGACTCACAGCAGACAGAGTCCAGGTGCTTGGTTCAAGGTTGTCTTTTCTGTCCCTAAACCTCTTATCAGGAAGCCATTCAACTAGCCCTTGGAGTCACTATTGTGGTCCTGAGTTCAAGATGCATGTCCAGTCCTTTTCATTCAGGCAGCAGAGAAGCAGGACAGAAGAGCAGCAGTCCTTCTTGCAGCAAAACAGCACAGCAGTCCTTCAGAGTCTTCCACAGGTCCTGAGGTGTACTGAAGAGTTGAGTCTGACAGTCCAATATTTCTATTTGGTGCCAGCTTTGAAATAGGTGTTGGTTCTGAAGGTTTCCACCCCCAAAGGTGTGTGAAATTTCCTGCCTCCCTGCCCTGGCCCCAGCATGTCTTGGGGCACAACATACTAGTGTTAAACCCTTTGTGAGCATGCTGGGCAGAGCTTTTGTGATGTGCAAATGTGGTAGGTGACAGGTCCTCCCCTTATCAAGTCAGAGATGGCCCATCCTGCTAACACCTATTTCCTCTTTGTCTCACTGTCTCCGGGCAATACACAAAGGCCAACAACCAGCTGCACCTAGCCATATGACAGGATAAAGGCTGCAGGCTCTAAATGGTTAGGACTAGAAAATGCCAACTTTCTAAACATGGCATTTTCAGAATTGTGACTTAAAAACCAAATTTACCATTAAAGAGTGTTCTAAATTACAATTCTTTGGACACGAAACTTGATATTCCTACGTGCTCCTAATTAAAAGCTGGTGCTTGTTAAATGTAATAAGGTAACCCAATGTTATCCTATGGAGTAGGTAGGCTTTTCAGTAGGGAAAAACGAATGTAAGACTTTTTCACTACCGGGACATGTAAAAGTTACAAGTGGTGATGAGACAAAATCTCGAGTTGTAAATATCGACTGGCACAAATATCAAGTAAAAAATATCTTGACATGGAAATATCATCAGCAAGAATATCATTCTCAAGAATATCGGTTTTGAGGTAAGTAATATCGATTTATAAAATATCAAGGTTATTAATATCGATTACAATGATATAGTTGTTTATCATATCGATTTTTTATTATTGTTATATATTTTGGTATATATTTTAAATGTATATGATGTAATTTTGTTCTATAATTATTGTTTATGTTTTTTAATATATTTGTGAAAATGTTGTAGTTATTAAATTTAATGTATAAAAGTTTTGTTATTTTTCGTACCGTAGCGGGTTGTGCGTTTATAAGGGTACAGGGTAGGAAGTAATTTAATTATAATTAATTAATGATTATTTTTTAATTGTTATTAATTATTGAATTAATAATTAATTATGTTAATAGTTTAATTAGTTTTTTAATTTAAAATTTCATGTCAGTTGTAGGGTTTATAGGGGATTAGGGTGAGAAGTAATTTAATTTTAATTAATTAATAAGTAAGTAATCATTAATATTAATTATTTAATTGATAATTAATTATGTTAATTGTGTAAATAACTTTTTTAATTAAAATTTTATATGTGGGATGTGGGGTTTACAGGGGTACAGGTTGGGAAGTAATTTAATTTAAATAAATAAATAATACATTTTTAAATAATATTAAATATTTAATTGATAATTAATTATGTTAATTGTGTAAGTATTTTAAAAAAAAATTAGAAGTGGGTTGTGGGGTTTATAGATGTACAGGGTGGGAAGTAAATTTAAACAAATAATATTTATATATTTTTTTAATAATGATTATCTAATTTATAATTAATTATGTTAATTGTGTAATTATGTTTTTTATTACATTTTAGGAGTGGGTTGTATATTTTGTGGGGTATATTGTGGAAAGTAAAATAAATACATTTAATTATTAATTCATTTTTATTAAATGATAATTGGTTCGTTGATAAATATTTATGTTAATAGTGTAAATAATTTCCTTTTTAAAGTTAAGTTTTAGGTGTTGGTAGCAAGTTTTTTAGGGGTATATGGAGAGGGGTAGCTAAAATAAAATGTATGTAATAAATAATTTTTTTGTTAAATAATTTTTCAATACAAATATTTTTTATATGACAATTATTTTGGGATTTAATTTTTTATAATATTTGTCATTATTTATATTATGTATTTAAAATACTATTATGTATTTATTTAAAAAAATATTGTATGAAATATATATATATATATATATATATATATATATATCCAACAACGTGTCCCCATAACAATCCACAATCGAATGGACAAATGGTACGGACTCCAATTTCGTGCAAACTCCGTTTATTCCATATTCAACCGCTCCAGCTCGCCATTACGCGTTTCGGTCACTAACGTGACCTTGATCACATGAGGGAGCACTGCCAATACATTAATATATATATAATAATATATATTCATATTTTAATTTGTTATTTTGTTTTTTAAATAATTGTATTTCTTTGAGGAGAATTTGTTTGTTTCTAATATAGTACAACTGTGCTGGAATATTATTTTTTTCCCTTCCGCAATCCAGCACTTTCCCTTCTGTTTCACTGACTGGAGTGAGAATATTAAATTTTACCTCTCCGCAAACCAACACTTTCCCTACTATTGCACTGACTGGAGTGGGAATATTACATTTTACCTCTCTGCAATCCAACACTTTCCCTACTGTTGCACTCATTGGAGTGGGAATTGTAAATTTTACCAATTGACAATACAACATTTTCCCTACTGTTCCACTGACTGGAGTGGGAATATTAAATTTTACCCCTTCGCAATTTAACACTTTCCCTACTGTTGCACCCACTGGGGTGGGAATAGTAAATCTTACCCCACCGCAATCCTACACTTTGCCTACTGTTGCACTGACTGGAGTGGGAATAGTAAATTTTACTCCTCCACAATCCAATATTAAATTTAATCCCCCGGCAATCCAACACTTTCCCTACTGTTACACTCAGTGGAGTGGGAATAGTACATTTTACCCCACCGCAATCCAAAATTTTCCCCACTGTTGTAGTTATTGGAGTGGGAATATTAAATTTTATTTCTCTGCAATCTAAAATTTTCACTAGTGTTGTATTAATTGTAGTGGGAATAGTACATTTTAGTACTCTGCAATACAATATTGTATCTAATTTTGTATTTATTGTAGTGAGAGTAGTAAGTTTTACTTTTGTGTGATGTAACAATTTATTACTGTTGTGTTGTGTGAGGTGGGAGTAGTAAATGTTATATATTATTAGTATAAGAATGTGTTTATTTTTGTTTCAATTTTAGTGGGAAATTTATATGTATTAATTTAAATTTGTAATAATTTATTTTATATTCTTTAAATTTATATAATTGTTTTTGCTTATTTAGAAGAATAATATTTATAATTTTTAATTTTTTTGTTTATAAATTATTTTTATTAAATTATACAAAATGTATGATGTTTACTTTTTAATTTTAGTTAAAGTACTTTGCATTTTAAATATTTTGGGGCCTATTACGATGTCGGGTGGAATCACTTCTGCCCAACACCGACTCGGTCATGGTACCGACCGACACCCAGTCAGCAGTCCCAACCGACTGATTTCAAGGCTACCGAACACAGGAGCTCATTACGATGGTGGACAGACTTCAGTCCGTCCACCATCGTGTCGGGGATTGGGACCACCCGCCTATGAGGCGGCGGTCCCACACATGGAATTAAGATGCGACCGCCAACACGGTTGTCGCATCTACAAAATGTAACATTGCAACGGGTGCTGCTAGCTGCAGCACCTGCCGCAATGTTAGAAATGCACCTTGTACATTTCCCTGCACTACGTGGCAGGCAGCATGCAGTGCCTGCCACATGGTGCAGGGAGATGTAGGGGGTAACCATAGGTGCCCCCCAAGTGCAGTAACATACTGACCCTGCACAGGGGGGCCCACAATGGGCCCCCAAAGTAAATCCTAACCAGCATTTCCATGGCGAGGGAACCGCCATGGAAAGGCTGGCGGGGATCCAGCATCCTCATCTGGTGGGCGGTGCCTGCTAGGAACCACCACTATTCTGAGGATGCGGGCGGTCCGACAAGCAATCGTAACGATTGCCTCTGTCGGACCCGTGGCGGTCGGGAATCCGCCCACGAGCACACCATCCGCCATCACAATCTGGTGGGCTGTAATTGGCCTTACGATGGCGGTGAACCCACCACCAACAGCCTGTCGGTGGCGAGTTCACCGCTATCATAATCAGGCCCACAGTTTGGTCGTATGGCCCCTTTCCTCAATGGGATCTTGTGTTATGGCCGTGAACCGGCCATAACACAAGCTCCCATTGAGGAAAGGGATGTGCAGTTTATTCCTGCACCCCGTGGCAGGCACCTCGGGGTGCCTGCAACAAGGTGCAGAGATCAATAGGGGGGCACCATAGGTGCCCGAGGCCGTGCACCAAAGGGGGCCCTGCTGTGGGCTCCCAAAGACGCTTTCAGGCCGGCATGGAAACTTTGGGGCTGATTCCGATTTGGGCCGGAAATCTCTCCGACCGAGCCGGACCCGGAGAGATATCCGACCGAATCGGACCCGTGCAGCCCGACCGAACAAGTACGATGCGCACGTATGCCATCGGACTCGAGTCGGTCGGACTCCCATTGAAGTCAATAGGAGCCGGTCGTACAACGCGTACGCGGGCTCCCATTGACTCAATGGGTGCGATGCGGACAAGGGCGCCCCCTACAGCGTGTACGCAGCGAAGCGATTCGCGCCGTACACGCACAGGTAGGGGGGACCCATGGGTCCCCCCTGTGTGCGACTCGCGCGGCTACGCGTACAGGGGGGTCCGACACGGACCCCCAAACTACGGCTCCGACAGCTCCTTTGAGCCGGAGTGCGTGGCTCGGTCGGACTGCTCGCGGCGCGCATCGTACTTACCCGGCCGGGGAACGTCTCCATTGCGCGGTGCGAGTCGTGTCCGTGCGAGTCGGTCGGTGCGGTTAGAGCCGGGATCGAGTCGGTCTGAGCGGTCGGGACGCCCGGACGAGTCAGTCGGCAATTTCGCATCGTACTCGCTCGTCCGGACGCGCGTACGGATCGGTCGGGAAATAGGGCTCCGAATCGGATCCGGTTAAGCCGAATCCGATTCGGAGCCCTACCGGCCGAGATCGGAATCGGCCCCAATGTTGGAAACCGTGCATTGTAATCTCAAGAGCGGAAAGGCCCGCCCTTGAGATTACAGGCTGGATTCTGGCTGGCGGACGGGCTCTCCGAGCCTGTCGGAACGCAACTTGTATGACTGGCCGGTTTACTTTCCGACCGCCTCCAATATAGTGAGGCAATCGGAAAGTGAACAGACCGGCCCATTACGATGCAGCCCTAAAGGCTCCAACCAAAGGTCTCTCCACTTAGAGACAGTTGATACCCTGGAAGGACCCACCAGCACACAAGCTCCTCAGGGTTAGGCTTGGGAGAAATTCGTGTTATGCTGGCGTTATCTGGTGTAGTTTTGGTAAGTTCAAGTAATTATGGTTACATGAAATTTCACTATTATGACAAGTTGCATATTTACATATTTTTTGCGTTAAAGATTTACAGTGAGCACACAGGAATAATGCGAGCAACTGACCTTGAGAGGCTGTTGTTCATGGTGCTTGTGTTTTGTGCACTATTTTTTAGCACACTAAAATATATTTCCAGGTGCTTGTTTTGCTTTTCACATAATTTTACATTTATTCACACTTCATTTTTACAAAATTTCCTGTGATCCTGCAAAGCAAATTATGTGAATTTCACACACACTTTGGAAACCACTGAAGATGGTTGTGATATCTTTGTTCCAGTGACTCTATATGTAAGTGGTAATTGGAGATAGGGATATCTTTGGTCCTGATGAGCCATTTTTGAAGGGGTTTGCAGTACCTGATACTTGGTGGTGAGCTCTAGACACCAGGAGTACTGATTTAGGGCTTCCTGTTCTCTACAGTTTTATTTTGTTATTTCTGGGTTGTTTAGAATGCTGTTTCCATCCATTGAAGTTCGTTACTATATGAAGCAAAGCGGATACAACTGGATTTTTAACATATTCTGGCGGGAGGACTCCAGACCATAACGGATGGATGGTCTCAGCTAAAGACACATCAAGGTCCAACCTTCACGCAGGACCCCATGATAAAACAGGAGTTTGAAATAAGAAACCAGCCAGACGCTCCCATCAAGGCATTCACAAAGCAGCTGCTACAACGTGTCCACAAAGTCAACAGCCCTGAAGAAGACTTTCCCCGAAACACATCACAGGCCCATTCTGAAGGTCGAAACGCGTCGGTGTAATCACAAACGGGGTCAAGAGCTACCATAAACTGGTTCATTTTGTGCACAAAAGCTGTGCACTATGAGAGATGGAATCCAGGACCCTATCCTGGTACTAACTCATGCTCTGACCCCAACCAAAATAGGGCCCAGTAACATTGTCTAGCACTACACATAAGAGGACTGAAACGGCAAAGATCCCAAAGATAATACATTGTAGGACACTAGACACGCAACTTCATATGTTTTGTTGAATGTTTGTAGACCAATTCTTTAAATGTATTTAAGAAGTGTTGCAATTTTTGTTCTGTATGAATTGTTTTCTGGATTAATCCTTTACATGTATTCAAGAAGTGGTGTCATGTAAGTTTTGCTTTGCACAAGTCTTGTCTCTTTTCATTATGTCTGTAAATGTACATTATGCTCCCTTAAAAAAGGATTATTAATTTATTCTATGGAAAATTACAAAAAATAACACTCAAAGGTGTGATATACCAGAGTGTACACCCTGGTTGAATAATTAAAGAATAACAGGTCAAATCAAAGACAACAGAAGGAACATCACTTTGGCTTCTTCTCTTGAAGTGTAATTTGATTGATGGTCTGGGAGGCACCACCCCTTTTTTGAGTTTCCATCCTCTGGCGCAGCTGCTTCTCCCTTCTAACAGCAGGAGCCTTAAAAAAGGGCAGAGCCCACAATTTTGTCCCAGATCTTGGTAGTCTCCTGGCCTGTGGTTTCCCTGCAGTAGCACCCCACAGCCTTCAAGGGAGACTACATTCCCTACCTGCAGTTCCCAGTTCCGAGGCCTGTACAGAAGTAAAAATTTGAGATGTCCCCTCATTGGGCACCCACAGTGATGACACATCCACAGATTTCCAGGGGTAAAGTTGCTTCAGGGTCCTCAGCAAATCCACTCTCTAATGTCTCTAGAGGTTATGGGCAAGTCGGTACCCCAGACTGACATATACTAGTGGCAGCTAATGCTGGCCGAACATTTCTACAGCATTCTGGTAATTTTCAAAATGGTGATTTCAGCCAAGATATGATTGGAATAACATCATCTCTGAACCTGACTCATCCCAGCCACGACTTCAAATGCTACAACTTGTGTGACTAGAGCCAGAGTTCAGCCTGCCTTTTCTTTGTCTAGTATGGGAGCAAAATGCCCAGACTTTTCAGAGTGAGGCAGGTAACACGTTTACACAGATTCATATCCTGCAAATGTCTTCTCCCAAGAGTTGGCTAATCAGTCACAATGGGCCTATTGGTCTTTGGAAGGCTTGGTACTGCGAGCTGGCCAGCAAAATAATTAACTTGTCCCAGCAGAATAGTTCAAAATCATTTCTTGTTAAGGTTTGCTCAGAGAATATCTTCCAATTTAACAATCAAAAATTAATCCATATAGGTCCAAGGTGATACTATATAGGTGTGTTCGGCACCCTGGAAAATATGGGAAAAGTCACTCAATGGCGTTTTCTAGGTTAAGCCAAACCCAAAGTGAGGGGCCTACTATGATGGCGGTCGGAAAACCTCCCTGACCGCCATGGTAACGGGAAAAGACCGCCCGCAAGGCCCGCGACATAACCGCCGGTCGCATTAGGATGGTCCTTGCTCGAAATCCGACCGCGGCGGTCGGATCGCGGGCCTTTTAACATTGCGGCTGTTGCTGCTGCCCGCATCACCGCAGCGATGTCCAAATGAGCATGTCCTGCATTTCCCTGCATTGCGTGGCAGGCACTGCACAGTGCCTGCCACCTGGTACAGGGACATGTAGGGGGGGACCATGGATATCCCCCCAGTGCACCCACACCCCCCACAAAACATTGGGGGCCCGCAACGGGCCCCCGGAAGGCAATCACCGCATGCCTTTCCATGGCGGTCTGACCGCTGAGGAAAGGCTGGCTACCGCCGACATCATAATCGTGCCAGCGAAGCCTGCCCTGCACCGCCACCATTATCCCGGTCCTTCTCCGTCCGCAGGGCAGGAGTGCGGATGGCAACCGGCGGAAAAGCGGCGGTCGGAATTTCCCACCACCGCGGTCACCACCGCCATCCTAATCTGACCGGCGGTGTTCTGGCTTGCGATCGCGGCGAATGTCCGCCGCAGGTCCGGCGGTTGCCACCGCCGGCCGGGCGGCGGTCATCCGACCGCCATCGTAATAGGCCCCTTAGATTTTAAGTATTTTTTTCCAAGTGTTCAGGAACAATATAACCGCTACAAATTTACACTTGAGCAAATAGGTTGTATGACAGAACTACGCATGCCATTTCCATGCATGACTTTACCACGCCATCATTACAATGAACGCGTCTTTACCCTGCATGCCTCTACTATGCAAGTCTTTACCACAAATATGCCTTTACCACGAATATGCCTTTATCACTCATGCCTTTACCACAAAAGTTTGTCGTGGTAAAGGCATATATGGTAAAGGTGCATGTGTTTTTAAAAATTTAACAGGTAAGTGTAACCCATGTATGTATGTATGTGTGTATATATATATATGTGAACAAGGTCACGGCAGTGACCGAAATGCATCAGAACAAGCTGGAGCGGTTTTTGGAATAAACAGAAGTTTGGCACTAAAAGTGGAGTCCGTACCCTTTCTTGCCGTCGGAGTATGGATGGTTTGGGAACTCATTTATTGGAAATGTGGGGAAAGGCTTCGGCTGAGGCGTATCCATAGTAAAGAAATAGATCTAACAAAAGCTCAGATAGATAGCAAATTACGATTTTTGGAAAGGGGATACTCAGAACAGGTCATTAACAATGCTATTGCTAAATCTATGCGAAAGAGCAGACAAGAGTTGTTAACTGAAAAATTAGCTGTTAATGCTGACGCAAGCATACTCAGAACAGAAACTCACTTTGAGGGAACCAAAAAAGAATTTAGGATTATAATCCAATACAGTAAGCAACACAAAAAGATCCAATCTATAATATCCCGCAACTGGCCTATGGTACTTAATGATCCAGTGATTGGCCATATATTGCCTAAAAGACCATCCATACAGTAGGAGTCGTTCTATGAGAGATGACTTAGTTAAAACAAGTCCTGAGATCTTAGAGGCAACAAGTTGGCTGCAAACTCATACAGGATTTTTTAAATGTAAAACATGTAAGGCATGCCAACAAGGTGACAATAAAATGACCTATATCACTCCTTTTAGTGACAGAAGCTACAAAATATCTAAATTACTTACATGCAGGACAGAATTTGCAGTGTATGTCTTAACATGCCCATGCAACCTACAATACGTAGGAAGCACAAAGCTACAAGTGCACAAAAGGATACTTCAGCACCTGAGAGCGATTAACAACCAAGACAACACTTATCCGGTAGCTCGCCATTTCAAGAATAAACATCAATCTAAAAGTCAGGATCTTAGGTATTTTGTCATAGATTCAGTACCACCTAGTAGAAGGGGTGGCAATAGAGAGCATAGATTACGCCAGTTGGAAACCAGATATATACTAGAACTTAATACCAAACAACCATCGGGTTTAAACATTACGGAGGATCTTTTTACATGTCTTTAAATTCTATGCCGATACATTGTGATGAGGTTTTAGAAATAATTTTATGAATTGTGTTTTATCAGTGTATTTTGATTGTGGATTTTATTTATATTTATTGGATATTTATTGGCATTTTGGCTTTTAATTATACATATTAATTTATTTATGCATACATAAATGTTTAAGCAAATTGTATCTATTATGGATTGTATTGTATTGCTTATATGATATTTATTACAATGTGTATTTATATTTATATGTATAGGGATCACAAAAATGTCAACATTGACAATACCAATGGTATGATTCCCATAATCACAATCGTGAATATCTAACTGATCCACTATGCCTGATATTCAATCAATCTGAGTATTTAAACTGGGAGTACAAAATCTGCAATTAATAATGATCAAAATAGAGATGAAGACCACCACTGTAAATGCTTTAGCTCAGAGCTGGATACTGGGGCTCCAGTACCATGAATGTACATATACAATTTAGCTGTGGCAAATGCGTATGAAAAACGTAATTATTTAAAATAAGAAGTTTTAGTACCTTGAAATACAACATTGGTAAATTTGGTTTTAATACAACATTCACGTAAGCACTTTAGCACTATTTTGCACTGTTAGATCCTTTGCACAATTTTATTCTTTTTACAATTTTAACGTAATGTAATTTTCATGTATTTGAATTTGACTGATTAACCAGTATAACTCGGTAATTCTCAATATGACAAATTTACTATGAATTACTATGCAGTCTTTCGTCCATGTTAACTGAAAATCATGTGTTATTCATTACGTCTGCACTAGTCACTTTATAAGCCAATGACTGATACCAAGCTATGTCATGTGATCAAGGCCCGTGGAGGGGCTGAAACGCATCATGGCGACTTGCACGAGCAATAAATAACTTTCACCTACTTGTGGTCCGTATCCGTTCCTGTCAGAAGACGTTTTAGGTAACGGTAACTCTGGATATATATATATATATATATATTATCTACTGGCGGTCGCCAGTAAATAGTTATAGTTACAACCTATTATCCATAGGAAATCCGCGACATTCTATTTGAAATAACTCTCTTGCCGGTTGACGTATCTTCGCGAAATTTTCAAACTTTGTGGCCCGCTCCGGTCCGCTCCTACCCTAAAAGTCTCGGGGGATTCGTCAAGCGGGGGCCGAGAAAAAGGGGGTCCCAAAACGCGTTTTCCCCATGCACTTTTCCATAGGAAACTTTAGACACGGCTACAGCCCGAACTGCTGAACGGAATTACACCAAATTTGGCAAAGAGGTAGTTCTTGGTTCAGAAAGAACCCTTTTTGTTAAATGGTGTAAATCCGTTCAGTAGTTGCTGAGAAAATGAAAAGTAAAAAGTTAGTGATATCTATGGCCGAGTAGGGTCCGCGTACCCTCAGCGCACCCTGCGCGCACCGTCCCGATCACGAGCTGCATGTTAATTGGCTGTCAGCTGGCTGTCAACATTCCGATTCAGGAAATGTTGGCAGCCATTTTGTCCCTCGGTAGAACCGAGGACAGAAACAAGTGCGCAAAGCGCACAAAGGGAGCAGGGTAGAAACACCCTGACCCCCTAGGTTTGCTCAGGGGGTCCCACAAGGACCCCCTGGGCAAAAAAAAATAAAAAAAAATTTTTAAAAATCGGCAGGATGCGCGAATCCTGCCGAAAAAAAAAATCGAGCGCGGTCTCCGCGCTTTGATGTTAGTGGCCCCGGGTGGCCCAAGTCCCGGGGGCATGGTGGGGGGATAATTTAATGTGTGGGGGCCTCAAAGGGCCCCCCAAGCCCCGGGGACCGCCTCCCCCGGGGCTTTTTTGAAAAATGGTGCGGGAGGGCTCTGAGCCCTCCTGCAGCCCCGAGGACCACCACCTCCCCGGGGCTTTTTTTAAATTAAAAATAAAACCAGTGTGGGGGGCTCCAGCCCCCACACGCCCGAGACCGCCACCTCCCCGGGGCACTAAACATTTTAATATGGGGGTCCGTTATGGACCCCCAGAGCCCGGGGACCACCACCTCCCCGGGGCTGTGTACTGAATGGGAGGGGGCCGCGCGGCCCCCCTCCTGGAGCCCTTGATGGCCCTGGGGACCACCACCCCCAGGGCCGGCTCCTGCAGTGTCCCGGGTGCCTACCCCCGGGACACTGTAGTTTGCTATGGCAGGACGGGAGCCTCGCGGCTCCCGTCCTGCCATAGCAAACTGCTTTGGATATTGGAAGAGAGAGCAGGGATACCTGCTCTCTCTTCCAATATCCAAAGCGATTGCTTTTCCACATGGGGAGCAGCATGTCAGCTGCTCCCCATGTGGAACTAGCAATGCCGGCTCCCAAGGGACGTGGGGAGCCGGCGGGACTGTGGGGGGATTGGGGACCCCCCCCACAATCCCCAACGGAGAGGGCCAGCCCCGGGGGATGGGGTCCCCGGGGCAAGTAGTGGCACGGGAGGGGGGCCACGCGGCCCCCCTCTCCAAAAAAGAGAAAAAAAAATGTTTAAAAAAAAATGGAAAGCCCGGCCTTGGGGGATGGGGTCCCCGGGGCCTTAAAATGGCCAGAGGAGGGGGGCCACGCTGCCCCCCTCAAAATAATAAATATAGAGGCCATGCCCCGGGGGATGGGGTCCCCGGGGCCAATACAGGCCCAGGGAAGGGGGGCCACGCGGCCCCCTTCCCGTTTTTTTTTTTTTTGAAAAATTAAAAAAAGGGGTAAGGCCCTGGGGGATGGGGTCCCCAGGGCCCAAAAAGAGAAAAAGGAAGGGGGCCACACAGCCCCCCTTCAGAGGACAAAAAAACAAACAAAAAAAAAACGATCGGGCCCGCAGGCCCCGCCCCTTCCTTCACCACTCTGCAAACGCGCCCCTGGCGCGTTTGCAGAGGGGAACAAATTCCCCTTGAATACTGGGGGTCCCTGGGGGCCAACTAGCCCACCAGGAACCTCCAGTATGCGCCAGGGGCTGCCTTGCAGAGACGTGTAGAGAGGCCACACCCCTTTTACACCTCTCTGCAACGCAGCTCTGTGGCGCTTTTGGAGGTATATGGTGGGCTAGTTGGACTCCGGGGACCCTCAGGATTCAAGGGGACTTAATCCCCCAACTTAAAACGCGCCACGGGGCGCGTTTGCACAGTGGTGAAGGGAGGGCGGGGCTTCAGGTGACATGTGTGCAAACAGGCCTCGTGGCGCGTTTTAAGATGGGGAATTAAATCCCCTTCAATCCGGAGGGTCCCTGGGGGCCAACTAGCCCAACAGGTACATCCAGAAAGCGGCACAGAGCTGCGTTGCAGAGAGGTGTAAAAAGGGGTGTGGCCTCTCTACACGTCTCTGCAACGCAGCCCCCTGGCGCATATTGGAGGTTCCTGGTGGGCTAGTTGGCCCCTAGGGACCCTCAGGATTCAAGGGGACTTAATCCCCCAACTTAAAACGCGCCACGGGGCGCATTTGCACAGATGTCACCTCAGGCCCCGGCCCCTCCCTTCACCATTGTGCAAATATTCCTCTAAAATCAGCCGAAATACGAATTCCGATTTACTCACCTGTTATAAGGAGAGACCTCAGTGCTGTATCTTTCAGCCCAGTACTGGTCCTGAAAAGTAATTTTAACCGTACTTACCAGTAACTTGAATTTCCTTCCATAGGCTAACATTGACTGGTTTCAATTGGAAATTCTTCTAAGTGTGGAGTTTTGGAACTTTAAAATATTCCTGTAAAATCAGCCGAAATACGAATTCCGATTTACTCACCTGTTATCAGGAGAGACCTCAGTGCTGCATCTTTCAGCCCAGTACTGATCCTGAAAAGTAATTTTAACCGTACTTACCGGTAACTTGAATTTCCTTCATAGGCTAACATTGACTGGTTTCACTTGGAAATTCTTCTAAGTGTGGAGTTTTGGAACTTTAAAATATTCCTCTAAAATCAGCCGAAATACGAATTCCGATTTACTCACCTGTTATCAGGAGAGACCTCAGTGCTGCATCTTTCAGCCCAGTACTGATCCTGAAAAGTAATTTTAACCGTACTTACCGGTAACTTGAATTTCCTTCATAGGCTAACATTGACTGGTTTCACTTGGAAATTCTTCTAAGTTTTGATTTTTGAAACATACAAATATTCCTCTAAAATCAGCCGAAATCCGAATTCTGATTTACTCACCTGTTATCAGGAGAGACCTCAGTGCTGCATCTTTCAGCCCAGTACTGGTCCTGAAAAGTAATTTTAACCGTACTTACCAGTAACTTGAATTTCCTTCCGTAGGCTAACATTGACTGGTTTCACTTGGAAATTCTTCTAAGTGTGGAGTTTTGGAACTTTAAAATATTCCTCTAAAATCAGCCGAAATACGAATTCCGATTTACTCACCTGTTATCAGGAGAGACCTCAGTGCTGCATGTTTCAGCCCAGTACTGATCCTCAAAAGTAATTTTAACCGTACTTACCGGTAACTTGAATTTCCTTCCGTAGGATATCATTGCCTGCTTTTTGCTGAAAAAGATTCTAAGTGTTGATTTTTGGAACTTTAAAATATTCCTCTAAAATCAGCCGAAATCCGAATTCTGATTTACTCACCTGTTATCAGGAGAGACCTCAGTGCTGCATCTTTCAGCCCAGTACTGATCCTCAAAATTAATTTTAACCGTACTTACCGGTAACTTGAATTTCCTTCATAGGCTAACATTGACTGGTTTCACTTGGAAATTCTTCTAAGTGTGGAGTTTTGGAACTTTATAATATTCCTCTAAAATCAACCAAAGTACGAATTCCAATTTACTCACCTGTTATCAGTAGAGAACCCAGTGCTGCATCTTTTAGCCCAGCACTGACCCTGAAAAGTAATTTTAACCGTACTTACCAGTAACTTATATTTTCTTCCATAGGAATCCTTTGTCTGGTTTTCAGCAGAAAAGTTTCAAAGTGTCGATTTTCACAAACTACAAATATTCCTTAAAAATCGCCTGTATGACTTAAACGCATTCTTTCAACTGTTTACAGGAGATGCACCAGTGCTGGATCCAGGATCCAACACTGAGTAACAAAAAGTAACGATAACAGTTTTTACCTCCTAAGTGAATTTCCTTCCATAGGATAACATTGGTCATTCTATGAGAAAAAGTTTCTAAGTGTCAACTTTTAAAGTACAATAATATTCCTTAAAAATCACGACTGTAACCAAAACGCTTTTACTCAACTGTTTACAGGAGATGTCCCAGGACTGAATCTAGGATCCAGTCCTGTGGTTAGAAAAGTAATCCATAAAGTAACTAATTGCATCTAACTAGAAATTCACATTGAGCTGAATGTTGCATTGTGTTTGAAAATGTGTTGCCCATTGCAACAACTGTAACTACTGTACTTAAAAGTCTATTGCCTATGTGCAAAGTATTTAAACTAAAGTAATTCATTCTGAGAAAGTATTTTTTGTAATGTATAATATAATTACAAAGTAATTTAAAAAATAAAATATGTAAAAAAAATGTTTTCTAAAAAATTTCGAGATCAGTATGAAAAAAATGTATATAACAATTAATACATTTAAAAATTGTCATTTACAAAACCTTTGAAATTCACTGAAAAAACCGTAGGTTTCAGACATGTTATAGTTACAAATTAGCATTTAAAAAACCTTTGAAATTCACTGAAAAAACCATAGGTTTTAGGGACGTTATAGTTACAAATTAGCATTTAAAAAACCTTTGAAATTCACTGAAAAAACCATAGGTTTTAGGGACAGTTATAGTTAGTTGGACATTGCACTCGTACAAAACCTGTGAAATTCCCCCGTTATAGTTAGTTCAGCTAACTATAACTCGCGCCCGCAATGCACTGCTGATGACGTCACATATTACATCACTCATGACATGGTCAGTGACATCACTGATGACATCACTGATGACATCTCAAATGACATCACTGATGACATCATCCACGTGATAATCTGATGCAGCTCTTCACACCCTAATATAACCTTTGATACACCCAATCTAAATTACAGACTGCCATTCGCAAAACCATAGACACTCCAACACCAATAACTACATACCCACTCACTGATTCTTAGGTCTACACACACACATCCACTCACTCACCCGTACAGTCACTCATACTTATGGTCACTCAATACAGGACTATCATATGCACTCTTACTCCTATATAGACACTCAAACACCGCCACTCATCCATAGAGGTACTCACACACCTAGTCAGTCATGCAAATAATTAAACACACTGCCATTTACTCACCTATACAGTTATACACACACCAGCTCACTTAATCATACAAATACTAGCACATTGTTACGCTCTTATACAATCACTGATACAAGCACACACTCATCCATACAGCCACTATCACAATCACTCACTCTCGCTTATAGCTATTTATATACTCCAACACACATATATACTGCCTTTCACATATGTAGTTACTCACACATGTACCACTGGGACATACATTCACTCACTAACACACTCTTACACACACTTACCCACCCATACAGTCTATCACAGATGCACTCTTGAAACCATCCACCCAGTGAATCACCCACTCACACATCTATGCACAGTCGCACACACCCCATCCACACAAACACTCAGGCACCCATACAGATACTCAGACAACAAATCAATAACTCTTATAGACACTCATGTAGCTATTCACAAACCCATGCAGCCACTTACACAGCAACAGACAGATACAGACATTCACCCAGTTTAGTCACTAACCCATGCATTCAGTAAGATACGTTTAATCACTCACTTATAGAATTAGTCACACACCTACTAAATCATCCATACAGACACTTATACACCCACTCATTCTTCAATACGCCTTTCCCTATATATATAAAAAATATTTAAACTTTACAGAAACACACAGTCACTGGATGATGTCATCAGTGATGCCATTTGAGATGTCATCAGTGATGTCATCAGTGATGTCACTGACCATGTCATGAGTGATGTAATATGTGACGTCATCAGCAGTGCATTGCGGGGCGCGAGTTATAGTTAGCTGAACTAAATATAACGGGGAATTTCACAGGTTTTGTACGAGTGCAATGTCCAACTAACTATAACTGTCCCTAAAACCTATGGTTTTTTCAGTGAATTTATATATATATATATATATATATATATATATATATATATATATATATATATATATATATATATATATATAGCTTCAATTTGGCAGATTGTAGATTGAGAAAGGCAGTTGTACTGCAGAAATGTGTCTTTTCTGTGTTCTGCATCTCTTTTTGAAGTACAAGGCAGACGTGCCCCCAAGAGTGGAGTGAGACGATGGAGACGAGGAGTTCGCAGAGTTGGAGAGAAAGGTTCAGCGCTGGGAGCAGAGACTCTCATGGCGGGGACTTTGGATTTTCCACTATAAGCTGTGGCCTCACCATAGGATTGCCAGCGAGACTTAGAGTTGGGCACCATATTAAAGGCACTGGCCGGGTGGTGAGGTCTTGGGACCTTAACATTGATTAAGGGATCACATGAAAAACGGACGCATGAATTTAAGCTTTCCATGCTGCCGCCTCTGTGAGTATTCCAGTCGGATAAAAAACAAAGAGCCTTTGAGAGCAATGCTCGATATTCTATTGGGACTAAGACGGGCATTTATTACCTTCAAGTTAGTATTAATGAATCTGGAGTCTCTGAATACATGAAAGGCGACATTGCTGGTTTTGAAGAGTCTTTTTGAATGCTCAATTTAAAAAGCAGCACAGGACACGTACTACATTGCAGTCCAGGTGTTGAGTACACCATTGTGATGTGTGGCAGAACACTGCAATAGGAGTGTTTTTTGCTGATTAAGGGAATAGCACTCAGTGGAATTGACCGGATATTATTTTAAGAGACTCATTTAAGAGTTTTGTGTTAAAAATTCTGAGAAGCTATAGTAATGTGTTTCACTCATATTTAAATGATCTATCCTGTCATATATGTTCTTTTTAAAATTTGCTGCTAAAAAGTATAGTATATTGTTTATGTTTATCGTTTTCTAAGTTTAAATGGAGCTTCAATTTGGCAGATTTTAGATTGAGAAAGGCAGTTGTACTGCTGAAACGTGTCTTTACTGTGTTGCTGCGCTTTGGGTAACCTGATCTAATTAAAAGGTTTAATTCCCCTGACTTCGAGTGCTGGCTTTTGTTCTCTTATTGGAGCTTCGGAGGAATTTTAATACATTAGCATTTGTGGTACCTCTGTTTTCTGAGCACCACCAGGGATTAGGCAGCATGTCAGCATTCAGCATCTCTTTTTCGAGATATATATACACACAAATAACCATATGCATACACCATTACCACCCAAATACCCAAACTCACCTTAAACCCCACAATTACCCTTGCCACCCAAAAACCCATTTCCACATTAAATCCTAAAAATACCCTTTCCACCCCAAAATCCATATCCACATTAAATCCTAAAACTAACTTTGCCACCCAAAAACCCATACTCACCCTAACCCCTAAAATTACCCTTGTCACCCAAAAACCCATACCAGCTAAACCCTAAAATTACTCTTGCCACCCAAAACCCCACACCCACCTTAAACCCTAAAATTACCCTTGCCAAACAAAAGCCCATATCCACCCTAAACCCTAAAACTACCCTTAAAACCCAAAAATCCATACCCACTCTAAATCCTAAAACTACCTTTGCCACCCAAAAACTCATACCCACCCTAAACCCGAAAATTACCCTTGCTACCCAAAAACCTATAACCAGCCTAAACCCTAAAATTACCCTTGCCACCCAAGACCACTTACCCACCCTAAACCCTAAAATTACCCTTGCCACCCAAAAGCCCATACCCATCCTAACCCCTAAAACTACCCTTGTCACTCAAAACCCCATACCACCCTAAACCCTACAATTACCCTTGCCATTCAAAAACCAATACCCGCCCTTAACCCTAAAAATTCCCTTGCCACCCAAAAATCCATACCCACCCTAAACCCTAAAATTACCCTTGCTACCCAAAAACCCATAATCACCCTAAATCCTATACCCTTGCCACCCAAAAACCATACCCACACTAAACCCTAAAAATACCTTTGCCACCCAATAGCCTATAAAACACACATGCACACACACATATATATATACATACACATATCTCTGTATATATACATATAGATAAGATATACATACATGCATATATATATATATATAATCTATTGATATAGATAACACACTTACCTATGAAATAAAGTTATATATATTTATATACATATATATATATATATATATATATATATATATTCACTGAAAAAAATCACAGGTTTCAGGGAAGTTATAGTTAGAAATTAACATTTAAAAAACCTTTGATATTCACAGAAAAAACCACAGGTTTCAGGGACGTTATAGTTAGTTGGACATTTCACTCATACAAAACCAGAGAAATTCGGCCGTTATAGGTAGTTGAGTTAACTATAACTCGCGCCCCCGCAATGCACGGCTGATGACGTCACATGTTACATCACTCATGACATGGTCAGTGACATCACTGATGACATCACTGATGACATCACTGATGACATCTCATTTTTTTTTTAAATAGGATGGGGACGCGCGGCCCCCTCCCGAGGATGATTTTTAAAAATTATTTATACAGGAGGGGGGCTGCTTGGCCCCCCTTCCCTGGGCCACTTTTGGCCCCGGGGACCCGATCCCCTGGGGCCTGGCCTCGTTTTCTTTTTTTTATTATGGGAGGGGGGCCGCGTGGCCCTCCTTTCCTGAGCCACTTCTGGCCCTGGGGACCCCATCCCCCAGGCCTGGCCAGCCTTTATTTTTAAGTTTAGAGGGGGCCACGTGGCCCCAGGGAGCCCAACCCCAGGGCTGGCCTTCCATTTAAAAGAAATAAAAAATAAATAAATTAAAAGGGAGGGTGCCGAGTGGCCCCCTTCCCGGGCCACTTCTGGCCCCGAGGACCCCATCCCCCGGGGCCAGCCCTCACGTTGGGGACTGCGGGGGAGCCCCAATGCCCCCGCGGTCCCTGCCGGCTCCCCGCCTCCTGCGGGAGCTGGCATTGCTTTGGACAAGGGAGCTGCTGACATGCAGCTCCCTTGTCCAAAGTAATCTGCTTGCTTCGTGGAAGTGAGAGCAGGTTTCCTGTTCTCGTTTCCACGAAGCAAAGCAGTGTTTGCAATGACAGGGCGGGAGCCGTGCTCCTGCCCTGTCATTGCAAACTGCAATGTCCCAGGGGTAGGCACCCCAGGACATTGCTGGAGCCGGCCCTGGGGGTGGCGGTCCCCAGGGCTATCTAGGGCTCCAGGAGGGGGGCCGCGCAGCCCCCTCACAACATTTACATAGCCCTGGGGAGGTGGTGGTCCCCGGGGATGGGGGTCCGCAACGGACCCCCGCATTAGCATAATTAGTGCTCCGGGGAGGTGGTGGTCCCCGGGGCAGTGTGGGGGGGCAGGAGCCCCTCCACACTTAATTTTAATTCATGTTGCCCCGGGGAGGTGGTGGTCCCCGGGGCTGCGCGGCCACCCCCACATTTAAACATCGAAGCCCCGGGGAGGTGGCGGTCCTGGGGCTTGGGGGGGCCCGTGAGGCCCCCCCACCCAAAATTTAAAAATGCCCTGGGGAGGTGGTGTTTCCCGGGGCTGCGGAGGGGCAGCGTGCCCCCTGCAAATATTCATTACATTGCCCCCGGGACCTGGCCCACCCGGGGGCTTCTACAAAACTAAGCGCAGGAGCCCGCACTTCATTTTTTCTTTTTTCATTTTAGGCGAGATTCGCAAACCCAGCGCGAATCCCGCCGAAATTCTTTTCAAAATATGCTTTTATTGGCCCTCGGGGTCCCTGTGGGACGCCTTGAACAGGCCTAGGGGTCAGGTTGTTTCTACCCTGCCCCCTTATCTTCTTTTTAATCGTTTTTTGACCTTTTTGCTTGTGACTCGGTTCAACCGAGTCACAAGATGACTGTCAACACTTCTTGGTTTGGAGTGTTGGCAGCTAATCAGAATGAAGCTCGTGATCAGGAGGGTTCGCGGTTCCAAAGCGGTCACCAGATATCGATATTTTTTATTTTTAAATTTCTCGGGAACTACTGAACAGATTTACACCATTTAAAGCAAACAGTGCACTCTGGACCAAGAGCTACCTCTCTACCAAATTTGGTGTAATTCTGTTAAGCAGTTCGGGCTGTAGCTGCGACAAAATTTACTATGAAAATTAACATGGAGAAAACGCGTTTTGGGACCCCCTCTTTCTCAGCTCCTGCTTGACAAATCATCCCGAAACTTTCAGGACACTAGCTGACTGGAGCGTCCCATTAGTTTTGATAATTTCGCAAGATTCGTCAAACGGTGCCAAAGATATTGGCAAATCAAAAAACGCTTTTCCTATGGAAACTAGGTCCTAACTATAACTAGCTACTGGTAACCGCCAGTAGGTAATATATATATATGTATATGCACACTTACCTGCAAAATACTTACATGTAGGATTTTACAACAAATATGTCTTTACCACGCATGCCTTTTTGTTGTAAAGGCATCCGTGGTAAAGGTATATTCGTTGTAAAATCATGCGTGGTAAAGGCATGTGTGGTAAAGACACATGCGTTGTAATGCCTGCGTAGTAATGGCATGCGGGGTTCAGCCATCATTGTAAAGGCTGTTTCCAGAGCAAAAAAGAAAGGAGGCATTTCTTTTGGATTCTCCATTAAATCATAAGAAATTAGCAAGCAATAACCAATTTATGCATGTGCCATCTGTGACAGGTATATGTGTTTGCAAATACTAGGCTGATTCAAGCAACAGTATTCCTCACTAGGCCTGCATAAGCTTGCACACATGTGTGCAAACATTTTCATATGTAGCCCGCACAGCACCACTTAACCCTGTCCAGCTTCTGTTGAAATCAAAACCATTTTAACAGAAGCTTACAGTGAGTGAGACACAATTAGTGAGACTCACAGTAGAGGTCCAAATACCAACAGATCCCAAATAAAAATAGCCTGGAGGGTTTTTATGGGTCTAAACCCACTCTATAACATAGTGAAATTGCATATCACATATTTGGTGCTACATAATCCTTGTTAGGAAATCATATTCTTTTTTAAGTATGCTTTCAACATCCACTGTTATTTGGCTGACTGCTATGACAAAAAGTAGAGGTATTCAAAGGAAGATCACATTTAGAGGTGGGCACAACTGGTGTAATTCTCTCTAGCTAAATTACTCGGAATTATAAGTAATTCTGTGAGAATCGTAATCCAGCATTTAGCACTATTTTCTTAGTGCAAAATGCATACTTGCATCAAAATGGGCCGGAGGATGCATTTGGATCTAAGAAAACAGCACAAAATGCTACAGGAGGACACAAACAGCTGTAGCCAGCAGCCCCTGTCTGTCTCTTATTTTGTTGTTTCTGTGCTCCTGCTGTATGATTATTGCCCCCAACTACTGTTAATTACTTAAACTGGTGTAATTGCGTAATTTTGCATCACAAATGTAATGACTAATTACAAATATTACTCAGATTACTCCGGTATATTTAAAATTTCACCCAGGCAAAATCACATTTCTATATTTTTTCTTTGTATCTAAAATTAAATACTGACACTTAAACTATTGTTTTTTGGCTGTATTTATGTGTAAACCAGTAAGCTTAAAAAACTGGGACAAAAAATATAATATTTTCCACTGAGAACAAACACATTTGGATCCTCTGAAAGGCTGCAGAATTGAAGTGCTAGCTCGGCGCCTGATAGAAATTATTTAGGGCCTGATTATGAGCTTGGTCGGTTCTGGAGCGGGCTACCCTGCCAGCTCCCTGCTCCAGGACTGCCAAACCCATAGTCAGACTGCCTGCCAGATTAGGAGTTTTCTCCTGGTCTGGCGGGTGGTCCTTTGGCATTCCCACGGCGGTGCCTAATAAAAGGACACCGCAATGGGAACGCCAAAGCCTGCTCCTGCACTCCATGGACAGTAAAGTCCACGCCATGCAGGAAAGGGGGTGCATGCAGACAGGGGGCACACCATGCCCCTGTGCCCCCTGCATGCATTCCATGGCCCTGAGGCAACAGGAGGCCCTACCCTAAGTTTCCTCACCACCGCACTTTTAATGGTGGGCTCACCACCCTTGAAAGTGAGGTGGTCAGGAAACTCCTAATATGCTTGGCGGAGCCGCAGCGGCCCCGCCAAGCAAATTCAGGCCTCTGACCACCGCGCCTCCGCCGCGGGATCTATGATCCCAGGCGGTTGTGTCAGTCCCACTGCTGTATTCGTAATACAGTGGGCAGACCACCAGACTGGCGGTCCAGGGACCACCACCACGAGTTTGGCGGTCCGATGGACCGTCAAACTCGTAATCAGGTCCTTAGTAAATGAAGTGTGGAGAGTGATAGTATAAAATAACCATTGTAAAAAAACAAAGCTAAATGATTTCCTCCACAAATCAGAAACCTAAGAGATGCCGTGCCTGCACAGTTTCAAAGCAAAAGAACAAAATGAAGAGGGAAGGGTTTAAAATAAAAAGGCAGCAGAGTAATAAGGAGGTGGGGTAAGTATAGGTAAGAGTATGAGTAACTAGAAGAATAGGAATGGGGAAGGGTGAGACTAGGAGTAAATAGCAGAAGGAGTATGTGTAAGTAGGAGTAAGAATAGACATAGGTAGAACTAACAGTAGGAGTATCTAAGAGTAAATAGGTGTAACAGTCGGAGTAAGCAGCTCTATGGTAAATTAGTAAACCAGTTAGTATCGAAGAGCCAGCTTTGACACAGTGAAAAACTACTTTAGAGGTTTTTCACTGCTAGGACATTTAATACGTTCAATATATATATCCTACTTTTTAAATATCATGCACCCTGCCCTATGGGCATTAGGGCCTATGTAGAAGATTTGCTTTATTGTGTGATTAATTCAAATGTTTACAATATAAGAAACTTTGCAATAGTTAACAAAAAGAGCACTAATAGAGAAAATCAGTTAGACCAATATAGGTGAACATATGCCAAAGGGCTAATTTATACAAACAAAATACTTAGGTGCAAGGTTAAGATCTGAAGCCAAAAAAAAAAAGAAAGGATGGAGTAGCATTTGAGTGCAAGCAGGCCCATAAAGTGCTTAACCATGGGTGGGACACTGGCTATGATAGTGAAATACTCTCAAAAGTGTCCTGTTATGGTTGGATGCTATGGTACATGCGCAGTGGGATAGTCCGCCATGTTTAGCAGCATATTGTCTTCTGTGTAGCAGGGCAATACATTGCTTGAAGTGGTTATTCACAGACTGAAAGCTGTCTACAGTCGAACTACGTTCAGCTGTAGTGGCAGCGGAAAAGTACAGTTTAATTAACTGTGTACTAGGGTACATGCATTAGGCGTTAGACGGTCAGTTTGTCAATGTCTTAGCCGGACTGTACATACACGGGGGCAGATTTACAAGCCCCTTGCGCCACTTTTGCATCATTTTTAACATGGGAAAAATGACGCAAAAAGTGGCGCAAAGGCTGTAAATCTGCCCCACAGTTTATATAGCCCTGGGGACTTTTTAAAATTAAAATAGTCAACTGGCTGCAGCTGACTAACAACAACTAGCCAGTTCCAGGGCTGCATATTCCTGCAAACGCTGTACTGCCTTTATTCGTCTTTTTATGCACAATTGTGTGAGGCTGATATATTTGCCAAATTTGGCCAGTTCCATCAGTTCCATCAACTCCATAAGAGTGAACACCAAGTTCGTGGCCTCGTTGCACATTCGTATGCCATGGGCGAGAAGTAGTAGTTTTAGCAGTGTACGACATGGGAGTAAAAGTGCCGGGCAACAGCATAATAAATGATTAAAAGACTCATACTTGTAGTCACAGAGTCTACAATTGACAGTTTTAGTTAGTGATTGCCACTTGTCTTTACTTCTTTGGATTGAAGCCCCATTAACGTTGCAAACATTATGTGTTTAAGGCAGCCTTTGCGTAGTGCACGGCGGAGATAAGATTGGGGTCTAAGACAGTCCAGCTGGGCATTGACATGCGCTTGCCCCACCGCATGTTTCCTGAGATTATCCATATCCTTTACCTCTGACAGCGTTTTTGTTTGTTTTTTCTGTGTAGCTTTGATAGCAGAACGTGAGAACTGCAGGTTGTTCAATACCGTCTGATCAATTTGAAGAGTGCCAATTGATCTTTGGAGGTATTTTGAAAAGTGGTTCCCTTCTAGGGCAAAGGCAGTCTGGAGGACAGCTTTCATGGTGTTGGACGGAGCTTTATTAATCCTATAGTAATAGTTTACAAAGGACACCATACTTGCCATGTTTGGACCTCCCGACCAAATTTAAGCCTTATTAGGCTACTCCGAAAGTGTGGTGGAAGTCTAAAGACCATTTTTTATGCCTTAAGCTGGCATTTGTCCATGGTATTAGCTAGTTGACCCGAGTAGGCTTCCTGGCTGTATTTAATCATTGGTAGAGGGTTGCAGCTAATACTTGTCTTCTTAGGTTGGTAGATGGGTTATCCAGGGTATTGTTTAGTTTGCACATTCTGATTAATATTGATTCCATCTTTACCACTTTAAGCCTCAAATGCTTTTGTGGTCCTCCTTTTGATGTTATCCAAACATCCAGGTAGTTATAGGCATCAGCGGTTTCTATTTTCAATGGGCCCAGGCTCCGGTTGATGTTTGTTTTTTTGGTTGGATTGCCGAAGACTAACAACTTAGGGGTATATTCACAAGAACGTGTGATAACTACCAAAAGAGTAGCGTAACGCAACTTTCAATAACGCAGCCTATCACGGCAAAATAACCCAGTGTCAACGTGGAATTCACAACAAGGCGGTACCATGCGATAGCCACCAGATAACGCGTCAAATGTCGGCGTGAAAATCAACGCCACGCCCAAAAAATGCGAAACGCGAACGCGAGAAATCATGCGATGAGGCCAATCGCGGTACAGAAATCAGCGAACACCAGCCACAGGCCTGTAAATCCCACGCGGCCGGCGGAAAAAAGCACCATAAAAGAAAGAAGAAAAAAAAGCCCAAAAACTATCCAAACTGCGTAGCAACATGGATGCACCCGGACCGAGTGCAGAGGACAAGCCGAACACCACAAGCCCTACGGAGGACCATCCAGGAACCCCGCTGTCGGGGAAGGGCAAGGACAAGAGGAAGAGGAAGACCGGGTACAGTCCGCAGGAAGACCAGATCATCGTCACGGGTGTGACCGAACACCATCAACAACTGTTCGGCACCTCCACTGCGGCACTGGCAACCCAAACCCAAATATGGCAGGCCATCGTCACCAACGTCAATGCAGTCAGAGTGTCCAGGAGGTCACTGGAGGAGGTCAAGAGGCGCTGGCATGATCTGAAAAGTCAGACCAAACATAAGCTCGCCGCCAACAGGGAGGCAGCAACGGCGACTGGAGGTGGGAGTCCTGCGACACAGGAGGAGCTGGAGCAAATGGTGGCCACAGTCAGCAGTGAGGAGACGGTGGCAGGATTTGGAGGCCTGGACACAGCACGATACGACCTGACCCAACAGCAACAGGGTGAGTAACCACTAGTTTTGGAACTTTAAAATATTCCTGTAAAATCAGCCGAAATACGAATTCCGATTTACCCACCTGTTATCAGGAGAGACCTCAGTGCTGCATCTTTCAGCCCAGTACTGATCCTGAAAAGTAATTTTAACCGTACTTACCGGTAACTTGAATTTCCTTCATAGGCTAACATTGACTGGTTTCACTTGGAAATTCTTCTAAGTGTGGAGTTTTGGAACTTTAAAATATTCCTCTAAAATCAGCCGAAATACGAATTCCGATTTACTCACCTGTTATCAGGAGAGACCTCAGTGCTGCATCTTTCAGCCCAGTACTGATCCTGAAAAGTAATTTTAACCGTACTTACCGGTAACTTGAATTTCCTTCATAGGCTAACATTGACTGGTTTCACTTGGAAATTCTTCTAAGTTTTGATTTTTGAAACATACAAATATTCCTCTAAAATCAGCCGAAATCCGAATTCTGATTTACTCACCTGTTATCAGGAGAGACCTCAGTGCTGCATCTTTCAGCCCAGTACTGGTCCTGAAAAGTAATTTTAACCGTACTTACCAGTAACTTGAATTTCCTTCCATAGGCTAACATTGACTGGTTTCACTTGGAAATTCTTCTAAGTGTGGAGTTTTGGAACTTTAAAATATTCCTCTAAAATCAGCCAAAATACGAATTCCGATTTACTCACCTGTTATCAGGAGAGACCTCAGTGCTGCATGTTTCAGCCCAGTACTGATCCTCAAAAGTAATTTTAACCGTACTTACCGGTAACTTGAATTTCCTTCCATAGGATATCATTGCCTGCTTTTTGCTGAAAAAGATTCTAAGTGTTGATTTTTGGAACTTTAAAATATTCCTCTAAAATCAGCCGAAATCCGAATTCTGATTTACTCACCTGTTATCAGGAGAGACCTCAGTGCTGCATCTTTCAGCCCAGTACTGATCCTCAAAATTAATTTTAACCGTACTTACCGGTAACTTGAATTTCCTTCATAGGCTAACATTGACTGGTTTCACTTGGAAATTCTTCTAAGTGTGGAGTTTTGGAACTTTATAATATTCCTCTAAAATCAACCAAAGTACGAATTCCAATTTACTCACCTGTTATCAGGAGAGAACCCAGTGCTGCATCTTTTAGCCCAGCACTGACCCTGAAAAGTAATTTTAACCGTACTTACCAGTAACTTATATTTTCTTCCATAGGAATCCTTTGTCTGGTTTTCAGCAGAAAAGTTTCAAAGTGTCGATTTTCACAAACTACAAATATTCCTTAAAAATCGCCTGTATGACTTAAACGCATTCTTTCAACTGTTTACAGGAGATGCACCAGTGCTGGATCCAGGATCCAACACTGAGTAACAAAAAGTAACGATAACAGTTTTTACCTCCTAAGTGAATTTCCTTCCATAGGATAACATTGGTCATTCTATGAGAAAAAGTTTCTAAGTGTCAACTTTTAAAGTACAATAATATTCCTTAAAAATCACGACTGTAACCAAAACGCTTTTACTCAACTGTTTACAGGAGATGTCCCAGGACTGAATCTAGGATCCAGTCCTGTGGTTAGAAAAGTAATCCATAAAGTAACTAATTGCATTTAACTAGAAATTCACATTGAGCTGAATGTTGCATTGTGTTTGAAAATGTGTTGCCCATTGCAACAACTGTAACTACTGTACTTAAAAGTCTATTGCCTATGTGCAAAGTATTTAAACTAAAGTAATTCATTCTGAGAAAGTATTTTTTGTAATGTATAATATAATTACAAAGTAATTTAAAAAATAAAATATGTAAAAAAAATGTTTTCTAAAAAATTTCGAAATCAGTATGAAAAAAATTTATATAACAATTAATACATTTAAAAATTGTCATTTACAAAACCTTTGAAATTCACTGAAAAAACCGTAGGTTTCAGACATGTTATAGTTACAAATTAGCATTTAAAAAACCTTTGAAATTCACTGAAAAAACCATAGGTTTTAGGGACGTTATAGTTACAAATTAGCATTTAAAAAACCTTTGAAATTCACTGAAAAAACCATAGGTTTTAGGGACAGTTATAGTTAGTTGGACATTGCACTCGTACAAAACCTGTGAAATTCCCCCGTTATAGTTAGTTCAGCTAACTATAACTCGCGCCCGCAATGCACTGCTGATGACGTCACATATTACATCACTCATGACATGGTCAGTGACATCACTGATGACATCACTGATGACATCTCAAATGACATCACTGATGACATCATCCACGTGATAATCTGATGCAGCTCTTCACACCCTAATATAACCTTTGATACACCCAATCTAAATTACAGACTGCCATTCGCAAAACCATAGACACTCCAACACCAATAACTACATACCCACTCACTGATTCTTAGGTCTACACACACACATCCACTCACTCACCCGTACAGTCACTCATACTTATGGTCACTCAATACAGGACTATCATATGCACTCTTACTCCTATATAGACACTCAAACACCGCCACTCATCCATAGAGGTACTCACACACCTAGTCAGTCATGCAAATAATTAAACACACTGCCATTTACTCACCTATACAGTTATACACACACCAGCTCACTTAATCATACAAATACTAGCACATTGTTACGCTCTTATACAATCACTGATACAAGCACACACTCATCCATACAGCCACTATCACAATCACTCACTCTCGCTTATAGCTATTTATATACTCCAACACACATATATACTGCCTTTCACATATGTAGTTACTCACACATGTACCACTGGGACATACATTCACTCACTAACACACTCTTACACACACTTACCCACCCATACAGTCTATCACAGATGCACTCTTGAAACCATCCACCCAGTGAATCACCCACTCACACATCTATGCACAGTCGCACACACCCCATCCACACAAACACTCAGGCACCCATACAGATACTCAGACAACAAATCAATAACTCTTATAGACACTCATGTAGCTATTCACAAACCCATGCAGCCACTTACACAGCAACAGACAGATACAGACATTCACCCAGTTTAGTCACTAACCCATGCATTCAGTAAGATACGTTTAATCACTCACTTATAGAATTAGTCACGCACCTACTAAATCATCCATACAGACACTTATACACCCACTCATTCTTCAATACGCCTTTCCCTATATATATAAAAAATATTTAAACTTTACAGAAACACACAGTCACTGGATGATGTCATCAGTGATGTCATTTGAGATGTCATCAGTGATGTCATCAGTGATGTCACTGACCATGTCATGAGTGATGTAATATGTGACGTCATCAGCAGTGCATTGCGGGGGCGCGAGTTATAGTTAGCTGAACTAAATATAACGGGGGAATTTCACAGGTTTTGTACGAGTGCAATGTCCAACTAACTATAACTGTCCCTAAAACCTATGGTTTTTTCAGTGAATTTATATATATATATATATATATATATATATATATATATATATAGCTTCAATTTGGCAGATTGTAGATTGAGAAAGGCAGTTGTACTGCAGAAATGTGTCTTTTCTGTGTTCTGCATCTCTTTTTTGAAGTACAAGGCAGACGTGCCCCCAAGAGTGGAGTGAGACGATGGAGACGAGGAGTTCGCAGAGTTGGAGAGAAAGGTTCAGCGCTGGGAGCAGAGACTCTCATGGCGGGGACTTTGGATTTTCCACTATAAGCTGTGGCCTCACCATAGGATTGCCAGCGAGACTTAGAGTTGGGCACCATATTAAAGGCACTGGCCGGGTGGTGAGGTCTTGGGACCTTAACATTGATTAAGGGATCGCATGAAAAACGGACGCATGAATTTAAGCTTTCCATGCTGCCGCCTCTGTGAGTATTCCAGTCGGATAAAAAACAAAGAGCCTTTGAGAGCAATGCTCGATATTCTATTGGGACTAAGACGGGCATTTATTACCTTCAAGTTAGTATTAATGAATCTGGAGTCTCTGAATACATGAAAGGCGACATTGCTGGTTTTGAAGAGTCTTTTTGAATGCTCAATTTAAAAAGCAGCACAGGACACGTACTACATTGCAGTCCAGGTGTTGAGTACACCATTGTGATGTGTGGCAGAACACTGCAATAGGAGTGTTTTTTGCTGATTAAGGGAATAGCACTCAGTGGAATTGACCGGATATTATTTTAAGAGACTCATTTAAGAGTTTTGTGTTAAAAATTCTGAGAAGCTATAGTAATGTGTTTCACTCATATTTAAATGATCTATCCTGTCATATATGTTCTTTTTAAAATTTGCTGCTAAAAAGTATAGTATATTGTTTATGTTTATCGTTTTCTAAGTTTAAATGGAGCTTCAATTTGGCAGACTTTAGATTGAGAAAGGCAGTTGTACTGCTGAAACGTGTCTTTCCTGTGTTGCTGCGCTTTGGGTAACCTGATCTAATTAAAGGTTTAATTCCCCTGACTTCGAGTGCTGGCTTTTGTTCTCTTATTGGAGCTTTGGAGGAATTTAAATACATTAGCATTTGTGGTACCTCTGTTTTCTGAGCACCACCAGGGATTAGGCAGCATGTCAGCATTCAGCATCTCTTTTTCGAGATATATATACACACAAATAACCATATGCATACACCATTACCACCCAAATACCCAAACTCACCTTAAACCCCACAATTACCCTTGCCACCCAAAAACCCATTTCCACATTAAATCCTAAAAATACCCTTTCCACCCAAAAATCCATATCCACATTAAATCCTAAAACTAACTTTGCCACCCAAAAACCCATACTCACCCTAACCCCTAAAATTACCCTTGTCACCCAAAAACCCATACCAGCTAAACCCTAAAATTACTCTTGCCACCCAAAACCCCACACCCACCTTAAACCCTAAAATTACCCTTGCCAAACAAAAGCCCATATCCACCCTAAACCCTAAAACTACCCTTAAAACCCAAAAATCCATACCCACTCTAAATCCTAAAACTACCTTTGCCACCCAAAAACTCATACCCACCCTAAACCCGAAAATTACCCTTGCTACCCAAAAACCTATAACCAGCCTAAACCCTAAAATTACCCTTGCCACCCAAGACCACATACCCACCCTAAACCCTAAAATTACCCTTGCCACCCAAAAGCCCATACCCATCCTAACCCCTAAAACTACCCTTGTCACTCAAAACCCCATACCACCCTAAACCCTACAATTACCCTTGCCATTCAAAAACCAATACCCGCCCTTAACCCTAAAAATTCCCTTGCCACCCAAAAATCCATACCCACCCTAAACCCTAAAATTACCCTTGCTACCCAAAAACCCATAATCACCCTAAATCCTATACCCTTGCCACCCAAAAACCATACCCACACTAAACCCTAAAAATACCTTTGCCACCCAATAGCCTATAAAACACACACGCACACACACATATATATATACATACACATATCTCTGTATATATACATATAGATAAGATATACATACATGCATATATATATATATATATAATCTATTGATATAGATAACACACTTACCTATGAAATAAAGTTATATATATTTATATACATATATATATATATATATATATATATATATATATATATTCACTGAAAAAAATCACAGGTTTCAGGGAAGTTATAGTTAGAAATTAACATTTAAAAAACCTTTGATATTCACTGAAAAAACCACAGGTTTCAGGGACGTTATAGTTAGTTGGACATTTCACTCATACAAAACCAGAGAAATTCGGCCGTTATAGGTAGTTGAGTTAACTATAACTCGCGCCCCCGCAATGCACGGCTGATGACGTCACATGTTACATCACTCATGACATGGTCAGTGACATCACTGATGACATCACTGATGACATCACTGATGACATCTCATTTTTTTTTTAAATAGGATGGGGACGCGCGGCCCCCTCCTGAGGATGATTTTTAAAAATTATTTATACAGGAGGGGGGCTGCTTGGCCCCCCTTCCCTGGGCCACTTTTGGCCCCGGGGACCCGATCCCCTGGGGCCTGGCCTTGTTTTCTTTTTTTTATTATGGGAGGGGGGCCGCGTGGCCCTCCTTTCCTGAGCCACTTCTGGCCCTGGGACCCCATCCCCCAGGCCTGGCCAGCCTTTATTTTTAAGTTTAGAGGGGGGCCACGTGGCCCCAGGGAGCCCAACCCCCAGGGCTGGCCTTCCATTTAAAAGAAATAAAAAATAAATAAATTAAAAGGGAGGGTGCCGAGTGGCCCCCTTCCCGGGCCACTTCTGGCCCCGAGGACCCCATCCCCCGGGGCCAGCCCTCACGTTGGGGACTGCGGGGGGAGCCCCAATGCCCCCGCGGTCCCTGCCGGCTCCCCGCCTCCTGCGGGAGCTGGCATTGCTTTTGGACAAGGGGAGCTGCTGACATGCAGCTCCCCTTGTCCAAAAGTAATCTGCTTTGCTTCGTGGAAGTGAGAGCAGGTTTCCTGTTCTCGTTTCCACGAAGCAAAGCAGTGTTTGCAATGACAGGGCGGGAGCCGTGCTCCTGCCCTGTCATTGCAAACTGCAATGTCCCAGGGGTAGGCACCCCAGGACATTGCTGGAGCCGGCCCTGGGGGGTGGCGGTCCCCAGGGCTATCTAGGGCTCCAGGAGGGGGGGCCGCGCAGCTCCCCTCACAACATTTACATAGCCCTGGGGAGGTGGTGGTCCCCGGGGATGGGGGTCCGCAACGGACCCCCGCATTAGCATAATTAGTGCTCCGGGGAGGTGGTGGTCCCCGGGGCAGTGTGGGGGGGCAGGAGCCCCTCCACACTTAATTTTAATTCATGTTGCCCCGGGGAGGTGGTGGTCCCCGGGGCTGCGCGGCCACCCCCACATTTAAACATCGAAGCCCCGGGGAGGTGGCGGTCCTGGGGCTTGGGGGGGCCCGTGAGGCCCCCCCACCCAAAATTTAAAAATGCCCTGGG
The DNA here is from genome assembly GCA_963921515.1 of Calotriton arnoldi. Taxonomy (NCBI): domain Eukaryota; kingdom Metazoa; phylum Chordata; class Amphibia; order Caudata; family Salamandridae; genus Calotriton; species Calotriton arnoldi. Next base: position 1,218,071 of record CAWUFW010002935.1, on the reverse strand, counting down.
GAGGTGGTGTTTCCCGGGGCTGCGGAGGGGCAGCGTGCCCCCTGCAAATATTCATTACATTGCCCCCGGGACCTGGCCCACCCGGGGGCTTCTACAAAACTAAGCGCAGGAGCCCGCACTTCATTTTTTCTTTTTTCATTTTAGGCGAGATTCGCAAACCCAGCGCGAATCCCGCCGAAATTCTTTTTCAAAATATGCTTTTATTGGCCCTCGGGGTCCCTGTGGGACGCCTTGAACAGGCCTAGGGGTCAGGTTGTTTCTACCCTGCCCCCTTATCTTCTTTTTAATCGTTTTTTGACCTTTTTGCTTGTGACTCGGTTCAACCGAGTCACAAGATGGCTGTCAACACTTCTTGGTTTGGAGTGTTGGCAGCTAATCAGAATGAAGCTCGTGATCAGGAGGGTTCGCGGTTCCAAAGCGGTCACCAGATATCGATATTTTTTATTTTTAAATTTCTCGGGAACTACTGAACAGATTTACACCATTTAAAGCAAACAGTGCACTCTGGACCAAGAGCTACCTCTCTACCAAATTTGGTGTAATTCTGTTAAGCAGTTCGGGCTGTAGCTGCGACAAAATTTACTATGAAAATTAACATGGAGAAAACGCGTTTTGGGACCCCCCTCTTTTCTCAGCTCCTGCTTGACAAATCATCCCGAAACTTTCAGGACACTAGCTGACTGGAGCGTCCCATTAGTTTTGATAATTTCGCGAAGATTCGTCAAACGGTGCCAAAGATATTGGCAAATCAAAAAACGCTTTTCCTATGGAAACTAGGTCCTAACTATAACTAGCTACTGGTAACCGCCAGTAGGTAATATATATATATGTATATGCACACTTACCTGCAAAATACTTACATGTAGGATTTTACAACAAATATGTCTTTACCACGCATGCCTTTTTGTTGTAAAGGCATCCGTGGTAAAGGTATATTCGTTGTAAAATCATGCGTGGTAAAGGCATGTGTGGTAAAGACACATGCGTTGTAATGCCTGCGTAGTAATGGCATGCGGGGTTCAGCCATCATTGTAAAGGCTGTTTCCAGAGCAAAAAAGAAAGGAGGCATTTCTTTTTGGATTCTCCATTAAATCATAAGAAATTAGCAAGCAATAACCAATTTATGCATGTGCCATCTGTGACAGGTATATGTGTTTGCAAATACTAGGCTGATTCAAGCAACAGTATTCCTCACTAGGCCTGCATAAGCTTGCACACATGTGTGCAAACATTTTCATATGTAGCCCGCACAGCACCACTTAACCCTGTCCAGCTTCTGTTGAAATCAAAACCATTTTAACAGAAGCTTACAGTGAGTGAGACACAATTAGTGAGACTCACAGTAGAGGTCCAAATACCAACAGATCCCAAATAAAAATAGCCTGGAGGGTTTTTATGGGTCTAAACCCACTCTATAACATAGTGAAATTGCATATCACATATTTGGTGCTACATAATCCTTGTTAGGAAATCATATTCTTTTTTAAGTATGCTTTCAACATCCACTGTTATTTGGCTGACTGCTATGACAAAAAGTAGAGGTATTCAAAGGAAGATCACATTTAGAGGTGGGCACAACTGGTGTAATTCTCTCTAGCTAAATTACTCGGAATTATAAGTAATTCTGTGAGAATCGTAATCCAGCATTTAGCACTATTTTCTTAGTGCAAAATGCATACTTGCATCAAAATGGGCCGGAGGATGCATTTGGATCTAAGAAAACAGCACAAAATGCTACAGGAGGACACAAACAGCTGTAGCCAGCAGCCCCTGTCTGTCTCTTATTTTGTTGTTTCTGTGCTCCTGCTGTATGATTATTGCCCCCAACTACTGTTAATTACTTAAACTGGTGTAATTGCGTAATTTTGCATCACAAATGTAATGACTAATTACAAATATTACTCAGATTACTCCGGTATATTTAAAATTTCACCCAGGCAAAATCACATTTCTATATTTTTCCTTTGTATCTAAAATTAAATACTGACACTTAAACTATTGTTTTTTGGCTGTATTTATGTGTAAACCAGTAAGCTTAAAAAACTGGGACAAAAAATATAATATTTTCCACTGAGAACAAACACATTTAGATCCTCTGAAAGGCTGCAGAATTGAAGTGCTAGCTCGGCGCCTGATAGAAATTATTTAGGGCCTGATTATGAGCTTGGTCGGTTCTGGAGCGGGCTACCCTGCCAGCTCCCTGCTCCAGGACTGCCAAACCCATAGTCAGACTGCCTGCCAGATTAGGAGTTTTCTCCTGGTCTGGTGGGTGGTCCTTTGGCATTCCCACGGCGGTGCCTAATAAAAGGACACCGCAATGGGAACGCCAAAGCCTGCTCCTGCACTCCATGGACAGTAAAGTCCACGCCATGCAGGAAAGGGGTGCATGCAGACAGGGGCACACCATGCCCCTGTGCCCCCTGCATGCATTCCATGGCCCTGAGGCAACAGGAGGCCCTACCCTAAGTTTCCTCACCACCGCACTTTTAATGGTGGGCTCACCACCCTTGAAAGTGAGGTGGTCAGAAACTCCTAATATGCTTGGCGGAGCCGCAGCGGCCCCGCCAAGCAAATTCAGGCCTCTGACCACCGCGCCTCCGCCGCGGGATCTATGATCCCAGGCGGTTGTGTCAGTCCCACTGCTGTATTCGTAATACAGTGGGCAGACCACCAGACTGGCGGTCGAGGGACCACCACCAAGAGTTTGGCGGTCCGATGGACCGTCAAACTCGTAATCAGGTCCTTAGTAAATGAAGTGTGGAGAGTGATAGTATAAAATAACCATTGTAAAAAAACAAAGCTAAATGATTTCCTCCACAAATCAGAAACCTAAGAGATGCCGTGCCTGCACAGTTTCAAAGCAAAAGAACAAAATGAAGAGGGAAGGGTTTAAAATAAAAAGGCAGCAGAGTAATAAGGAGGTGGGGTAAGTATAGGTAAGAGTATGAGTAACTAGAAGAATAGTAATGGGGAAGGGTGAGACTAGGAGTAAATAGCAGAAGGAGTATGTGTAAGTAGGAGTAAGAATAGACATAGGTAGAACTAACAGTAGGAGTATCTAAGAGTAAATAGGTGTAACAGTCGGAGTAAGCAGCTCTATGGTAAATTAGTAAACCAGTTAGTATCGAAGAGCCAGCTTTGACACAGTGAAAAACTACTTTAGAGGTTTTTCACTGCTAGGACATTTAATACGTTCAATATATATATCCTACTTTTTAAATATCATGCACCCTGCCCTATGGGCATTAGGGCCTATGTAGAAGATTTGCTTTATTGTGTGATTAATTCAAATGTTTACAATATAAGAAACTTTGCAATAGTTAACAAAAAGAGCACTAATAGAGAAAATCAGTTAGACCAATATAGGTGAACATATGCCAAAGGGCTAATTTATACAAACAAAATACTTAGGTGCAAGGTTAAGATCTGAAGCCAAAAAAAAAAAGAAAGGATGGAGTAGCATTTGAGTGCAAGCAGGCCCATAAAGTGCTTAACCATGGGTGGGACACTGGCTATGATAGTGAAATACTCTCAAAAGTGTCCTGTTATGGTTGGATGCTATGGTACATGCGCAGTGGGATAGTCCGCCATGTTTAGCAGCATATTGTCTTCTGTGTAACAGGGCAATAAATTGCTTGAAGTGGTTATTCACAGACTGAAAGCTGTCTACAGTCGAACTACGTTCAGCTCTAGTGGCAGCGGAAAAGTACAGTTTAATTAACTGTGTACTAGGGTACATGCATTAGGCGTTAGACGGTCAGTTTGTCAATGTCTTAGCCGGACTGTACATACACGGGGGCAGATTTACAAGCCCCTTGCGCCACTTTTGCATCATTTTTAACATGGGAAAAATGACGCAAAAGTGGCGCAAGGGGCTTGTAAATCTGCCCCACAGTTTATATAGCCCTGGGGACTTTTTAAAATTAAAATAGTCAACTGGCTGCAGCTGACTAACAACAACTAGCCAGTTCCAGGGCTGCATATTCCTGCAAACGATGTACTGCCTTTATTCGTCTTTTTATGCACAATTGTGTGAGGCTGATATATTTGCCAAATTTGGCCAGTTCCATCAGTTCCATCAACTCCATAAGAGTGAACACCAAGTTCGTGGCCTCGTTGCACATTCGTATGCCATGGGCGAGAAGTAGTAGTTTTAGCAGTGTACGACATGGGAGTAAAAGTGCCGGGCAACAGCATAATAAATGATTAAAAGACTCATACTTGTAGTCACAGAGTCTACAATTGACAGTTTTAGTTAGTGATTGCCACTTGTCTTTACTTCTTTGGATTGAAGCCCCATTAACGTTGCAAACATTATGTGTTTAAGGCAGCCTTTGCGTAGTGCACGGCGGAGATAAGATTGGGGTCTAAGACAGTCCAGCTGGGCATTGACATGCGCTTGCCCCACCGCATGTTTCCTGAGATTATCCATATCCTTTACCTCTGACAGCGTTTTTGTTTGTTTTTTCTGTGTAGCTTTGATAGCAGAACGTGAGAACTGCAGGTTGTTCAATACCGTCTGATCAATTTGAAGAGTGCCAATTGATCTTTGGAGGTATTTTGAAAAGTGGTTCCCTTCTAGGGCAAAGGCAGTCTGGAGGACAGCTTTCATGGTGTTGGACGGAGCTTTATTAATCCTATAGTAATAGTTTACAAAGGACACCATACTTGCCATGTTTGGACCTCCCGACCAAATTTAAGCCTTATTAGGCTACTCCGAAAGTGTGGTGGAAGTCTAAAGACCATTTTTTATGCCTTAAGCTGGCATTTGTCCATGATATTAGCTAGTTGACCCGAGTAGGCTTCCTGGCTGTATTTAATCATTGGTAGAGGGTTGCAGCTAATACTTGTCTTCTTAGGTTGGTAGATGGGTTATCCAGGGTATTGTTTAGTTTGCACATTCTGATTAATATTGATTCCATCTTTACCACTTTAAGCCTCAAATGCTTTTGTGGTCCTCCTTTTGATGTTATCCAAACATCCAGGTAGTTATAGGCATCAGCGGTTTCTATTTTCAATGGACCCAGGCTCCGGTTGATGTTTGTTTTTTTGGTTGGATTGCCGAAGACTAACAACTTAAGGGCAGATTTACAAGCCCCTTGCGCCACTTTTGCGTCACTTTTCCCATGTTAAAAGTGACGCAAAAATGGCGCAAGGGGCTTGTAAGTCTGCCCCTTAGTATTGGAGCCATTTGCCTCCATTTTGTTGGCCAGATTGTAGATGTGCAAAACATTAAGGGTTCTCTGTAGGCCTATTCTGGAAGGGACCAGGAGGATAATGTCATCAGCATATTGTAATATTGTGACCTTGGTGCTACCAATTTTAGGAGGGCTATGGTTCACTTGTTTCAGTGCTGCACCCATGTCCGCAGTGTACAGATTGAATAATATGGGTGAAAACATGCAACCTTGCTTAAGGCCAGTACAGCTGAGTGGTCCAAAAAACAGATAAAGAGCAGGAGCAGCTTCTTGCTCTTTGCACGATGGGTTAGATAGGAAAGAGCCACAATGCTATCCAGTGTGGAGCACTTTGCCCTGAAGCCAGTATTGCCGACCATAGATCTAAATCATCTTTGAAGACCTGGACGGGGATGCCATTTGGGCCGGGGGCTCCTGTTGCTCTCATTTTCTTTTGAATTTTAGAAAAGGCGTTTACAGTTAGATGCACCTCTGGGTTCTGGGGTTCTGAGCATTGGCTCAGAGCATCCGAGTCATAGTTGGTAGCAGGTTTTATTGTATGTAGATTTTCTTCATACGTGGCCCATGTGTTTCAGTGATGATAATAATTCTGTCTGTTGCTGGGCTAATTTTGTTCTTAAGGGTCAGCTTGCCCCCGTTTACCCAACAGTGTATACTAGCATCCATTCTGTTTACGTTTGTTTATGTGTTGCTGCCCAGATCATCTATTTGTGCTGTTTGTGTAGGATCTGCAGTCTTGATTTTAGTTCAGCTTTCGTTGTTTTTTCGTTCTTTTTGACAGGCTTTTTAGAGTCTGCAAATCTTCAGTTTACTTATGATTATATGCAGGTTTTTTTTTTGCGGGGATTGGCAACTGCCCTTTGGGGGAGTGGGTTATTACCAAATACTTGATGTATTTCATTAAGGATTGAATCCCAGTTGATCAGTAGGAGTTTACCGCTCATGGTCTTGAGTTGCAGCCTCTGGAGGATTCCCATACTTTAAGTTTCCTCAGATTCACTGATTCTCGTTTTATGCATCTGAATAAATGCCCGAATTCATTGCCAGTTGATTCTGCTATTGTCTTAAGATTTTTGTGCATGTTGGAGCTAACTTTCATGGAAGCAATGACAGGGAGATGATCACTCTCAGGACGAGTCGGGATTTCAGAGCTCACTAGCGCTTCTGTGATTTTTGCAGTAGTAAACACATAGTCCAAAGTGTTCATCCCCTTAAAGGATTTCTGAAACTTTGGTGCCAATGGTGAACTTTCCATTATATACTGGATCGATTTTAGACTACGGTTTCTAAAGAGAGTAGTGAGTGGACTGATGGCATAGCTTGCTGTAACCTGGTTTGACCAGTCAGTTCCCAAGTGGCGCTGGTCGTAGTCGCCACAGATGATAACTTTCAGAGTTGTGTTTTCACAGATCACAGATTCAAGAGAATAAAAGAGTTGGATCAGCCTGTGTGTCCTACTCCAAAACATTTAAAATATACATTGACGAGCAGAATCTTGTCTTTTATACACAGCCCCTCCAGGCTAGCCAGTTGGATCATTTTGTCTTGTGTCTCAAGTGATTTGAGTTTCAGATCCAGGTCCAGGCTTACATAGATAGAGAGGCCGCCTAAGGGTCTCCAAAATGTATTGATTCGTGTAGCTGCTTGTTACAATTCAAAAAATCTGGGATTATGGTGGAGCTAGTTGACCATGTTTCCAGAAAACAGGGGAGATCAGCCTTCTGCATACATGTCATTGTAACTGAGGATTTGAGTAACTTTGAAAGCCCTGCTACATCCCATGATATTAAGTTTATGTTTAGTTTCCTTTTGAGGTTAGCCTGGCTGGATGGGTATTTGAGCTATGAATAATTTCTTGTGTTACTCTGGAGTGTATTTGGTAACCAGCCCCAGTCATTTCCTTGTTTTGTTCTGTCAGTGGGCACTAAAGCTATTCTCCTTGATGTATCTGTTTGATTGGAATAAGAGTGATATATATGCAGCTTATTGTAAGACAGGTTAAGTTGGGAATTTCCTTCCCCTCTGAGGAAACTGAGTGAGCGTGCGAGGGGCTTGACTGCTTTCCTTGTGCCTTCAGTGGGTGAGGATATTTGGGGGCCAGAGGTTTCATGATCTCTGTTCCCCACTCTTCAAAAGTCTGCTTACTGATCAGAATGTCTGCTACTAATATAGAGGATTTGAGTTTTAATATTGTTGACTCTGTCCCACTCAAAGTATTTGCCAGTGTTTTTTCAACTCCCAAATTAACTTCCATGGTTATATTTGCCAGGTTTGGAAATGTTTGAAAGAGTCTTAGAAGACTAGATCTATTTAGGATGTCATGTGGGCCCTCTGAGGGATAGTGCCAGGGTGAGGTTCAGTTTAGCCTGTGTTTGTTTGCCTCTGGGCTCGGTATGGAGGCCACTACTGCTAGCGTGACTGATAACGTGGTTGTCCTCAGTTTTTTCTTCCAAGGCCCGATTGTGGCTGATGTGAGAGATGGGTCAGTTAGCTGGCTCCTGAGGTTTTTGCAGCACTATTGGAAACTGTGGCTATGTTTCGGGCACTGGCCCGAGTTGCACATTTGTTAGTGGCATTGCCCTGGAATGAGGTTGTGACACGATAGGGGCTTCTAATACCTCCTGTTGGTTGGGTGGCTTTACAAGATGATCTGGTACCATGGGATGAAGTGTGCTGATTGCTAGGTATTGTTTTGATTCCTGCATGCTTGTTAATTTCTTTGGGGCTGTATTTCCCTTGAAGATAGAGTACAGGATAACTGAGTTTTCGGGTGTTGAGTTTGCCTTGGTTTGGGGCAGAGGATTATGTACGACTTGTTGATGATGTGTTACAGCTATGTTTTGAGCCTTTTTCAATCTTTTCCTTGATTGTTTTGAAAGGGGTCTTGTCTATTGGTTATCCAACTGCCCAGCTGCTCCTTGGGTACTTCATGGAGATTGACTACCATTTGATGCCATTATGTGATTGTTGGAATCGGTTGGATTTGCATTAAGAGTGCCTTTATTAGTTGCGTGTACATCCAACACAGGTGTAGTTGAGGATGGACCTGTATGGGCCAGCGAGACAGGTTGCACTGTGGTAGCTGGTTCGCCTTTTGCTGGTGGTAAACTATATGTGGCTGTGTCAGGCATAATTGGGGAAGTAATCAACACTGGGTGAGGAGTTTGAGGGCTTAGTTTTACCGGCCCTTGGAAGGCTTGTTTCCAGTCCGTTGGCATAGCGAATAAGACCTCCAGCAGTGTGCCCAATTTCTCTATGATTGGATGGCAGGAGCAAGTAGTTAGGCTCTTCCCAGTTGAACTGGCACGTTGTTTCCCTATATCCAGAGTGTCTAATTTACACTCAGGCTTGTATATTGATGATGCTAAGGTTTTGATCAGGTACAATGGTACCTCCAGTTTGTCTGACTACCATGTCAGAGCATTTATCGTGGTAATCAAGGTAGAATTGATTGAGGCCTGTAGATTGCCCTGCTCAATGTTGGGAAGGAAGGTGGGTTGGTGTGTTTTCCTATGATCATTTTGATGCATGGGGACTGTAATGCTTACTCCACGGTTAGGACTTACAGTGGCCATACTTTGTTGGGTGCCACTGCCCGAAAAATTACAATTGTTGAAAGCCTCGAACCACTCTGCCAGACTCCTCTCCAAGTCCAGACTTCCCTCTGTAATATTCTGTGGGTAGACATAAATCCCACTAAGCCCAAGGTTTCCTCCAGTAATCAGTACGGTTGTTTGACGTGAGGAGGAGGGAGTGTCAGAAGATGCATGAAACTGGGTGGATGCAGGGATGTCTAAATTTCTGCAAGTGCTAACGCTAACAGTAGTTGTATAACTAGGTCCCACCTTCGAGTTGGATGGAGTTAGGGCTACTGCCATTGATCTTGGGTTCAGTTCCAGTGATGAACATAAAATACTTTCAGGTGATAGCTTAATTATTGAACTGTCCCCTCTTGCAAAAGGACAGGAGGGGTTGTGTCTACATGGTGAGATTTGGGTGTGCACTGGGGTTAGATAACCGTAGACTCTGTTGCTGCTGCTCCTGCCGCTGGTACTGATTGTGGATCAGAGAGGGAGAGTTGAGGATGTCTGTCCTTTCAGAAGAAATTTTGATTGACTTTCCTACGCTTTTAGGCATACATTTTCCTGAAGGATGCAACTTGAGGCTTACTGACATGCATGGTTGTCACCGGATTTACTGGGTTTGGGTAATGGAGTTCCCGCATTCTGGCCTGGTGCATGCATGTCCTTCCTTAGGCTTCCCCAGATATGAAATCCCCTTGGGGTGGGCTGTTCACTCAGGGTGGCTGCAGGCACTGTGGCTAGAGCTGTGGCTACACCAGCCTGTGATTTGCCCAGCATTCTACTCTTCTTTTTTTGCCATAGCTCTGGTGCGTCGATGGAGAAAGAGTCTGTGTGACAGCTTCCAGCTGGATAGAAATGGGCAGTGGACCCTAGTTTGTTTCCTCTGACTAATAAGCATGCAAAATAAAAGTTTAGGTCTGGCAAGAAAGGTTTTTTTGCCAGGTCAAAATGGGAGATTTAAATGGCACACTTACCTGTAATGGCAGGCCAGAGACATGTTTTACAGGACTACTTTAGTGAGTGGCACAAAGAGTGCTGTAGCCTACTGGAGGAATTTAATTTACAGGTCCTGGGTACATGCAGTACCATGACCTAGGGACTTATAAATACATTTAAAATGCCAATTATGTGTATGCCAATTTTGCCATGTTTAAAAGCGAGAGCACAGACACTTCACCACTGATTAGTAGGAGTAAAGTGTCAGAGTCTTAGTGCTACCAAAAACTCGCTCAGCAAACTAAAACAAAAGTCTGGGGGAATGCCACACAAAACATGGCAATTTCCACATTGATCCAATTTGGTGGGGAGGGGGCTTGCTGCATCATGTGTTCAGGTCCTAACCCAGTCCATTGAATCCTAAAGTTACTGCAAGGCCTTGACGACAGACTTGCCATCTTGCACTAGTATCTGAGGTCTTCCTGAACCCAGGACTAAGGCCCTGATCACCCTATAATGTAGTTTAAAAAGGTCTCAACTGAGCCGGTAAACGCACATGCAACACAAAAAAAATCAAGTGCAAAATTTAAATTGACTACTACAACTGATTTTCTAACGTGATAGCATTTCAATGCTATCACTATATAATCTGATTTCTGTTTCATTTGGGCTCCCGAAGCCTCCTGTAGAACAGAGATTAAAGCAAGGCCTTTAGGGCTCAATCATGTGATGAGGGTTATCTACACCTTCTGTAGTGATGCATTCATTGTAAGGCCTTAGGGCTTGATCACTTGATGAGGGCCATCAACTCCTCTGGCTATCAATGCATTGGGACCATGCCCTGGGACCACTGACGGCCTTAAGGCTGGTCATTTGTTGTGGGTTTTGATTCTTCACCCTCCTCTTTACTTAACCCTGTACCACAGGGCATCCAATCCTGGGCATCTATTTAAAGAGTGGAAGCTTAAAGACATCACTCCTATTGGGACTGTTTGCAACTAAGGCCAGAAACCACTGAATCTCCACCACCAGAATCCCAGGTAAAACCTTAGCCTTTTAACAACTACTAATTATCTGTAGCAAACACAAATGATAGACACAGCCACACTTCTGTCAGGGCTATCCTGCAAGAGGCCTAGTCGGACCACAGGCCAGGAATAATCACTCCTAATTACATCCCACCCAGCTTGTTGTGGTGGGATCGTTACTTCTGGGCTGAAGGGGATAGTTGCTCAAGGGTATAACACACTTCCACTTTTGCAGGGTGGAATAGGCACTCCTGAATCTTCTATCAATGCAACCATAATTTCACTGATGTAAGTAGGATGTTCTCAACCAGTCCTGTATGTATTAATACTCAGTACCAATTAGACAATAATGTGATATCTAAAGAGATATGCTACATATCACTGACCACCAGAGGACTCTGCTATAGTCCACATTGGCAGGTCCTGAATCACAATATATTCTGACCATTTTTTAACACTTGTAGTTAAGAATCTTTACAAAGAATCACATAAAGGTATGAGTGTAACCCAGACCATCCTGGAAGATCCTGTTCTTTCATATCCCACTTTATGTCGCAAATACTCTACCAGATGCATAAGATCTCAAAGTGGGCAATCTTCACCACTGTCAGTATATAAATGTGGACGCAGAATATAAAGAAATGATAAGCATAATGATAGGAGCTCCAGAGTTAATCACTAATCAATATATGTGAATTAATGGAAAAACGAAAACAGAGAAAGGACATTGGAGTAAACCATATCATGGAAAACCCATAGCAAGGAAATGCAATTTTAAGAAAATACAAATAAATCAAAATTTAAAGGAAACTTTGAAGTGAAAGAACATTTTACAGAAAATTCCAAAATTACATCAAACGTGGGTTACATTTAGGGATAGTGAGGGTTTGTTGTGTTCAGAAATGAGTGATATTTAGGAGTGATGAAAGGTTTTTAAGGGCCAGGGATTGGTAGAGTTCAAGGATAGAAAATGATTTTTAGGGTTCAGAGAGGGATAGAGTTTAGGGGTGGTGAGGGTTTTAATGGATCAGGAAGGGGTGGAGTGTAGGGATGGTCTTTGGGGTTCAGGGATGAGCAGAATTTAGTGGTGTTGAGGGTAAAAACACCATTCACAGATGGGTGGAGTTTAGGGCTGTGGGGGAGTGGTTCAAGCTTTAATGATATTTAGAGTTTAGAGGTGTAAAGGGTTTGTAGGTCTCAGGAGTGTGTGGAGTTTAGGGATGCGAGGGGTTGAAGGGTGATGAGTGTAGTTTATGGACATAAAGAGTTGATTGCTTCAGGAATGAGTGGAGTTTAGGTATTTTCTAATTTAAACTTAAAAAACAGGAATTATTTTAATATATTTAAATTAATTAAATAATTGATTCAAAATAATCTAATAGCACTGTAGCATTTTTTCATTTTGTTCTACATTTAAAATAAATATATCAAATTGATTTACATTAATATTTACAATAAAAATATATTTTTACTAATTTATTATAAAGTTGAATAAACATTCTTTTTTTCGTACTGTACCATTGGAAGAGCTTCACCCCTACTGTGGAGTCACCCTATGGCCAGTGTAGGGAAAGTAAAAATAGTTTATTCAACTTGAAAAACAAATGACATATATTGTTAATTATTAATGTAGCTTAATTTTATATACATATTTTATAGAAATATTTAAAAAGTACAGCACCTCTAATTTAATTTTGTGTTTCTTCTGAAACACTCAAAACTCGTTGTTGGAAAACATTCCTTTTGTGAATATGAAATAGTCATATTTCTATAATTCTTTATATTAAAGGGATCCCATTTCCAGATTGCATTCTTATACAAACATACATAATCGTACAGTAATTAAAAATGATCATTTATCCATTTCTGGGTCATGCTAAAGGCTAGAGACAGCTTTAGCTATGTTCCAAGTTCATACAAAACATAAATACGGTGAACGCTATTTATAAGTATATGTTTATAACTGAAAAGCACCTCATTTATAGGTGCCAGGAATTCACAAAGGGATTTCTGGTGAGCGTGAGTGCATTTAATGCTGTGGATGTGCAGAGAAATTAACAGTAGTAAATCCAGCACAAACAGTGAGAAGTGGTCTTTTCAGGGCGTAGGTTATGTTGTAAGTTTATGAATGTCCAAAAACATATGCATTTGTTGGCATTCACAAACTCTAATTCAGTTCCTTGCCACCCTGAAAATGGTCGAAAAATTACTCTTCTTGCATGATGGGAAGGAGAATGGCTCACCCCCAGATTTGCTGGGTGTATTGAGAAAGCAAAAGCTAAGATACCGAGGAGCCCGAGTACCCATGACCGATGCCCGGTGGAGCTGTCCCATGCAGCTATAGAGGAGTCTGGCTCCGGTTCACCCCAACGGCCGTCACCTACCCAGCCGGACATCGGACATTGTTTTTCACGGTTTTTGTCTGCCTTTCACTTCAACTGCTTTGTCTGCTTTGTTCCCCCTGAATTACTTTCCCCCTGCCAGTCTGCTTGACTCTATCTGCATTCATCTCCCCTGTTTACCTTTCCCCCTCTACCTTCCATTCCCCATAAAACGTGCGTCTTGGCTATGCTACGCGCTAATAACCTATTTTATTGTGTAATCGCATGGTTTTCTCCTATGCCTATACTTGGATCCTGTAACTGATATAATTTTTGTAACCTGTAACTTGGTGATCCTCATGTAAAGCGCTCTGATACCTACGGGTCTAGCCAGCGCTATATAAAACTCTGCAAATAAAATGTTTTACCCATGGATGAAAAAGTAAAAATGTGTGCATTTGCAGGTTTCATTTCCACTGTGCCTATTTTTATTCATATGTACAAATACACACAGTGTGAATAGGAACCCCGGGAATGTCTTACATGGCATTTTCAGAAGCACGCCTGGAAACCTGCATCTGACACAGCTTTGCAGGCGTAATTCTGCAAATATTTGTAAATTGAAACAAAGGTAAAAGTAAATTCAAGTGAAGTAAATCTTAGTCCATACTTATGTTTTTCTCCATGAATCCGACCCATAGAGAGAAGATTTGGGTCAAACTCCTTCACACATTGGTATTTATGGGTCAGCCTCATTCATAGAGTATTTGTGAGAAGTCTTGTTCAGACTTTCATTGATGAAGTTAGGCATTTTGTGAATCTTGCATTTTAACTGTGATGATTGTCAAAGTTCATGTTTGGGACTGTTGCAGAATGTGATTGTTTTGTGCCAAGTACTGGACATGTTGTTGAGTATAGTGAGCAAAATGCGGATACCCTCTTTTGGCGAAAGCATTTTTTTGTTTTGACTCCAGGTTGGCGAGTACCTTGAACGAGATGCATACATACAGTTTTCAAGACAACTGTTTTTTTCTTTCGGCTAAGAGTACTGTGAAAAATGTTGACTTTGTGCCCAGTAGTCAATAATTTTAGACAGAGCACTGCTGTTTCTAAAACATTAATAGCATTCATTTACAGTTGCATCTGAAAAGGAATCAATACCCTGCACAAAGAGCACCCATTCAAAACATCTATGCATTGTGCTATGTTGTACTTTATTGTAGTACTTATGCAACTCTTACTCCCATGTGTGTGTGGGGTGCTATTAGTGTTTTCATGTCGCATATGAGTGACCAGTGAGGGGCTCTTATCTTGTCTTGAGATCCTGTGCTTCGGGGCGTGATGGATGCTGGAGCGGGAATCAATTTAACTAAAATGGTTTAACATCTCTATCTCACACCAAACAAGATTGATCCCCGCTCTCTGTGAGGGCCTACGCCCCTGCGACAGACCTTTGTTGCCATTTAAGAGGATAGCAGGAGCATATCACATTTCAATTTAAATCAATAAGCACAATACTATTTCTAAGCACACTCAATTATGAGAGTTTTGATTCGTTTTAAGGGTTTTATTTTTATTAAAAGGTTTAGTAAGCTTTTCTTTACCTTTTTGATTAGTTCAAAAGTCATCAATAAATTACCGAATTGATAGTAAAAATATTGGTTAGAGGAAATCATCAGACGAGCAGTACAGTGCGTTCCATAAAGGAAATAATCCCTATTCTAAAGAATGGAGCGAAAATGTGCGTTAGCAGGAACCCACTAAGAGTTCAAGTTCAAAGCCAAGAGTGAGAGTGAGCATGAAGCTCAATTTCGATCAGTCAATATCAGCTAAACGTCCCATGAAGAGAAGTTCATAAACAGCTAAATAATAAATCCTGCAGCAGCACTAGCGGCTGCAAACTACAAAACAAGTCAGTTAGGATTGCAAATCAGCCTTCAGCATAAAGCCGTTAGCATTCGGCTTCAGTGCAGACAAGTGGCAAGGGTCTGGAAATATCAGGAAAAAGCAGTGGCAAAGGCAGAATGTGTGGGTCTACTCTAGGAACACGCATTAATATTTCAAAGAAATGTTGCAGGTCGTCCTGTATCTTCTCCTCCCATTTGACCAATGGGCTTTTGATTCTTCTTGAAAACAGTCTCATGTCGGACTTTCCACCATTCCTTCTCACTAAGCTTTGAAAGAATTACCTTAAATATGAAACATTATCTTTAAACAAAAATTACGTATGCGGCCTTTTGATTCGTAGACCCACCTTCCCATGGATATGAGCACATTCTAACTATCTAATGAAATAAATTTTATTAGAACATTGGAATGTGGAGCACTTCATTGAATCCAATGGAGTGCTCCGAGCTTGTACGGGCTGGTAAAGGCCCGCAGAGCAACATTCCAATGTTGCTTTTGTTCACAGCTATTGCTGTGAACAAAGGCCTCTCAGAGCTCGAGGGGATTTAAACCCCCTCGGGCTCCGAGAAGCCTTTGTTTTATTTGTTAGAACATTCTGCCCTCTAGTGGCAGAATGTTCTAATAGCCTTATAGCCCTTCGTAGCTGGACCATACCGGCTATTAAAGTCCCGCTCCCTCGTTAAAGGCCCTCGCCTTCGGCTCGGGCCTTTAACGCTGGAGCGGGCCTTTAATAGCCTGTATAGCCCGCTACGGTGGGCTATAAGGCTATATTAGATTACTCATGAGACTTATGTGAAGTCGAGACATTTGCTGCAATGAATATTGTTCAGAACCACATTTTCTTCATTATAAATCTGAAAAGAAATGTGGTAAACTATTAACATTGTCTATTCATGCATTGTATTTAATGTGTGAAATAATATGAAGTCATTCTATTCAATGATAATGTGTTTCTTGCAAAACATTTTGAAAACTTTATTGTTAATCAAATACATTCTTTAATGCAATGTGATGTGAGGCTTACAAAACAAATTGTATGGGTAAGGTCAACTATCAAGAATTATGTGCACACTAATAGATATAACTAGGTACTACAAACTTTGCACATTTTAATGTTGTGTCAGTTCATAATAGCTTGCATGTTAATATTGCACAAGTCTCTTTTAACTATCTAATTTTATATTTTAATAAAATTCCCTATCATAGATGAGAAGATGTGCGAGATGGTTCTTTGGGATTTCATAGAAAAACAATTTCACGGAACACAATTCCCTAGAAACCATTTCACCTAAACTGTTTAATGAAAATTAGCAGGATAAATGACATTAACCAGTTCGTAAAAAACAATTCATAGAATGTCTTTTGTTTGGAAATTGGCTTTTACATGTTGCAAGTCTTACTTTCAAAAATATTTCTGTGCAAGGTATTTATTTCAGTGCATTACTTCAGGGGGCATTATTTTTTATGCATATCTTTTACATTATCAAACAATTGCTTTGGATGCTTTTAATATACTCACCCCTAGCACCCCTAAACACCAACCATCAGTGACCTCCTCACAACCACTAAACACCATCCAGCGCTTCCCACTAAAAACCACTCACCGTACCTAAACTACACCTATCACTGTTCCCTATAATCCACCCATCTCTGAAACTTAAAAGCTCTTTCTCCCCATAAACTCCATCCATCCCAGAACCCTAAAAAACTCTCACCAAAACTAAACTCCACCCATCCCTGGACCCTAAATGCCCTTTGTACCCCTAAACTCCATCGACTCCTGAACTCATTTGAAAGAAAAAATACATTCTTACCGCTATTATTTAAAGTGATGTTCAGAATTAATTGAAGGTAATTTAATTATATTTTAATAAAAAAGTACATACATTTTTAAATCCCAAAACGGTTATTAAATGTTTTACAATAATAATAAATATGTACAATTTTAGATATGTTTTTAATGTTAAATTATATTTATTTATATATTTAACTATTTTAAATAATGTAATTGAATTTTAAAAAAATTATTATGAGTTTTATTTCAAGTCTCTACCACTATTAGTTTATATGTAAGAGTATTGCAGTAAAAGTGGTTGGCCATGTGTGGTGCTAGTCATACTACTGTTTTCTTTGGCAGCAGCAATTTACACTTGTAAGTTTGGATTCACCCCATTTTATGGGGGTGGAGACATGTAAGTCTGCAGCTTTGACTGATTTTATGCTCAGATTTTGTGAAAAGCCAAAAGTGATAACGCTACTCAAATATGTAAGAGTAACTTTTTAAATTACTCACAAGTGTAATTTACCTTTGTGAACAGCTCTAATAGTTTTGCCCTTCATAACTAGCCATTTCCGGAAGAAAGTCAGAAAAGATGGAGAGGAGGAGCCAAACTATACACTGTACCTCAGCAATGACTCTTCTCTATGTGTTTTTGGGCAAAGTGGCCCATCATTGATAATGGCATGCCAACTGCTATGTTTTACAAAGATGCTGCCAATGGCCAAGTTTGAGGGCCCTTTTACACTGCTCCAGTGGGAAGGAATCTGTCAGTGTTTGCCGCAAAAACAAAGAATTCAGACAGATTTTATGTTGTGATCCAGGCTGCTAACGTGCAATTTTCATTAAAATGATGCAGTTTTTACAAATTTCACCTGAGAGGTTGCGTGCGTGAAAATTATACTCAAGAGATGCCAATGGGGGCAAAAGTCACACAAGATACTTTTGTGATAAGCAAGGCACACAGGAAGAATTTTTAGAGGCTTTAATGTAGGTGACAACCCAAGCGGGGTGATCCCACACCAGCCAGCGAACAACTAACTTGTTCTGGAACAGCCACACCACCCACACCACCCATCCACATGGAAACAGAACATTAGGATAAAATATTCTTAAGCTTGGAAGATGCAGCCAAGCTTAAAGGTATGACATATACCTACTCAATTTCTTGGGCAGTCAGTTGCATGGCATGTTCCACCTGAACCAAGCTCCTAAGGAATAATATTATGCGGAAAACGTAGGTGTAAGAAAAAACGAAACTTACATTAAATATGTGAAAAACAAAAATTAACTTTGCTTCCAAACATTTTGCCCTTGCC